>OZ025289.1:325014975-326214975 GCA_964019185.1 Maratus speculifer
TGGATTTTCATCAAATATCAGATAAATTAGTATCTGATAAAATTTTATTCTGATTAGTTTTTTGTGCACATCACAAAATAGATGGTGCTGTTATTCAGAATGGTTTAAAGATTTTACAAAAGTTCTATCTAAAAAACTAGTGCATGAATTTATATCAAACTTCATATTCAGTTAGAAGTTGATATAAGTTATTTCTGACTAGATTTTCGTGTAAACCACCTAACCGGCAATGCTGCTACGCTACATTTTTCGGGAAGTCTTAGCATGTATAAAATAGAAGAAGGGTTTTAAAATTGCCACATCTGACAATTTTTTTTAATTCTGACACAAAAAAATTATTTTATGTTCTACATCAATAATAACTTTTTCAGAAATGATGGGCATAATAATTATTTACTGGATGCGTAACAAATTTAGATACTATGTCTGTGCGTTTTAAGTTGACGCATTGAACAGTTTTAATATCAACATACTCAAGTTTATTTTATAGCATTCACATATATTACACAAGGCGTCTCAAAAATAACACGCATGATTGAATACTTATGTAATATTACTTTTTTACAGAAAAGGTAAATACAGAGAACACTCTAATTTGGAACATAGCTAAGCAAGATTCTGAGCACTTTATATCACTAAATAGCATATCTGTAACATACCAAAAAGCGAAGTTAAATATGCAGTTAGCTTCAAAAGAATATCTTATTTATTTCTGTTACTCTCAAGACAGCAGTTAATATAAATTGTTTGTAGAATTCTGGACAGATTACTTTACCATCAAATTTTTTCATTCCAAAGTTTTATCAATTGAACAGTTTTGCATCAAACCTTGTGAATTTTAAATAATAAAAAAAAGCTAAAAATATATGCCAAATTAATTTTTTGCGGAGTATAATTTGAAATAATACTCCGCAAAATAAATAATATAATTTGAAATATATTCGTATAATTTGAAATAATTGAAACGTAATAAATGAAACAATTTAAGAGAAATGTAAAATTTTCTATTTATTGCGTGTATAAAAGAAGTACTTTTTAATAAATATTTTATATATTTTTATATTGTAATATGTTTCTTATTGTTTTTAATATGCTCAATCAGATTAATTTCAACAGCTGATCAAATATTTGTTAAATCTTGTATTTGAGAAGTTTCGCATTGGCATTGCTAAAGCGAAATTTGTATTTTTTCTATATTTAAAAATGTTGCAACCCTCCAAAAATAGATTTTTTTTTTTAGAAAATTAATTTTATATACATTACAATTTTGTATCTAAAAATACTCATAGTTTACGGGAGCTATGATGTTTCCTGTTTATTTGAATCTATGAAAAAAGTACTTCGGTTAATAATATGTTATTTGAAAGTGCTATTTTTTTTATTACTTTTTACATGCTGAAAATGATGTATTCTAACGCCTGAAAAAATATTTTGTTTTTCAAAGCGGAGTTGTTAAATCACAAAAGGATAATGTCTGGACCACTGTTGGGCCATTTTTGGCAAATACTTCGTTGGCCAATGTTTGGGCAAAGCGGAAATGCTTTAAGGTGGGCCAATGTGGGTATAAATTGGCGAAAGTAGTCGCGCCAGGAAGTGGAATAGTCATTTTATGTTACTTGGATATGTCAGCTAAAAGTTTGGAACTATAATCCTTTTACGAATTTAAAACAATCGCTGCAGAATGCAAATAAATAAACAAATAAATAAATAAATAACTAAAATCGCCTAAAATGTTAGAGAAAAAATCGAAAATTACTCAAGATCCTTGAAAAGTTAAATGAAAAGACCATATTTGCTAATTTGAATAAACTGGATACATTTTACTTACGTGGGAAAAAAGTCTCTAAATGCAAACAAACACACCAAAAAATTGGTATGAAATAGCTCTCTATTAAAAAATTTCACATTGCAAAATTTATTATACTGGACTACTGCAAAATGTATTATACTGGACAAGGTGATTGGAAAGTTTTCATGAATATAAAAAAAATCTCCCTCTGATCTTCAATAAAAGGTTAAATTCATATCGGAAATCGAAACAAAAATCGCTAAAAATTCAAAGGAGAAAAATTCAGACAAGGACAAATTTATTACATTAAAGTATAGAATTCTTAAACTGAATTTCGTTTACAAATTTCGAAATATTACTGTATAAAGTAAAAAAACTCAAAAAATGACAGAAAATAATTTTCATAAAATTCAAAAATCGCTATATGAATTTCGAAAAATCTTTATTGATGATCTGGTTATCTCTTATGCATAATTTATATGTATCGATCTCATACGGTCAATTTTAGTAGTCCCTGAATCACATCCTTTACATAACTGTAACTGTCGTGTAACTATTAGATACATGTCTGTAAATATGTAATGTGAAGTGTAATAATTAAAACTTATCATTAAATATACAATTTTTAAATTTAAAATATACGTCTAGCAGTATAAATTTTGATGATTTATAATAGAATAATGTTTAAGATAGTTTAATAATTCCATTTCAGTTATCTGGAATCGTCAATGAGATCGATAAATTATGTAACCATTGAAAAATTTCGATTTCATGAATTTCAAATTTGTAATTTGAAATCTATATCAATTTTTCCGATGTCGTCTTTTATATTTAATACAAGTTTTCGAACAATGAAAAATTAAAATTTATGCTCGGTCAATATTAAACTGTAAAATAATATTCAAAATAATTACTCTACATTTTTTCGTGAAACTTAATTTTAAATGAGTAAGTTTCAAGATTTCTTTTCGAAAACTGCTCAAATAAGCACATTCATTAAACTTAGAACTTTATTCATTTAAATTTTGGACAACACTTTTTCATCTGTCAGAAACATTTTAACGAAGTTGAGATAGATGTGAAATATTTCTCCAATTGTAGAAAAGGGAAATTTAGTTTTATTTTTGCTTAACTGACGTTTGTATCTACGTATTGTCTCTAAAGCTTTTATTTTAACTTCTTGAAATAACTGAAATCAAATTTGGACGATTTAGATTACTTGAAGAAACTATTGATACAAAAGTTTTTTTTTTTTTTTTTTTTTTTTTTTTTTTGTCTATTTTACAATGTTTTTTAAGACGGATTGAAACTGTAATATAAAGTAAGCAAAAATATGTTATGGTGTTTTCAATGTGCTAAAAAGCTTTCATAATCTCTTCTTGACTCATAATTATCATTGTTATTTCACATTACATAATTTGATTAGTTTAAATGAGAAGTTTCTGTTTCATCACACCTACATGTTTCAATTGGAATTTAAAGGTACAGTACATTGAAATTGGCAAAATATCAGATTTCGTTTTATATTAACTGAAAGCTTCTTTAATTGTGAATATTTTGACACCTTATTTTTACGAAATATTGTAAATTTTGTTATTGGATCCAGCACAATTACTCATGCAAATGAAAATTTTAAACTAATTTTTCTCTCTGTTTATATTTTTATAACTTTTTTATTCGAAAAATACTAAGCCTTTTTTTCCAATTTAGATAGAGGTTTGAAATGTTTTTTACTTATTCTTTATGGTATATTCAATGTTTTTTGTGCATGAGTTTAACATTCAAGTTTACAGTTATTTTTAAAGAATATATTTAATTTGAGAGTTTGTTGAATTTTCTTCATTTTATATGCACGAGAAAGAAAAAGAAAAATATTAAATGTAAAATTTCACGCATATAAAAATTCATGCACATTTTTATATAGTATATCCTAATGGACGTGGAAAAAAAAGTTAAAGCAAAAATATTCATACTTAAAAAAGTAGTAAGGATTTTTAAAAAGTTAAATTTTCTTTAAAAAATGAAATTTTGGTAAAATATGCTGTTATACAAGATTTTTATTAATTTAAATTTTAATATTAAATATTGTCCCACCTCATATGTTATAGTATTATTCAAAACTGAACAGATAATTGCAAAAGTATTGTATCCCTTTAAAATAAAATAAAATAAAATAAAACATTCTTTCACGTTATTTTCTTTGTGGATTTACGCGTATAGACCAACAATAAACACCTGCGGAAAATTTTAAAATAAAACAATGCAATCTTTTTTAATTAATGCAAAAATACACTAAAATTTCTTGCGAAAATGTACTTTTTCCCATAAAACATATTTAATGTTATAGTAAAACGTAACAGTTTACAATCTCAAAGTGTTTAATTACACTTTGAGATTGTAAACTAAAAAATGTAAATATGAACAGGGAGAAAAAACCAGATTAAAGTTTCCATTTGTATGAGTAATTAAGCTCGATCTATTAACAAAATTTACAATACTGTGCCCCCTATAAGTAAGAAAAATAAAGTATTCATGTTTTTCTATACAAGAAATACGTATATTTTTCTTCTAAAACCTTAAAAAATAAAAGAAAAACATGAAAATACTTTTTGTAACTATGAAATAATTTTTCTAATTTAAAAATTTTGAAATATTTATTCAAATCTTTTCAAAACGATAACATGTTACTTTTTTATTACGATTCAGTATGCTTCATCAGAAGATAAATGAAAATTAAAACGTCCTGATACTTATAATAATAAACTCACTTACATTTTAAACTTAAAACGAAAACAGAATTAGTTATGTTTATATGCAATGGATTTTTTTTATTAACATATATTGTTATTAAAATGTACAGAGTAACAAAAATGGATTTCAAAAGCATACAGAGAGTTTCGATTATTTTACAAGAATTTATTTAGTTAATTTTATTACGCTAGTGGGTAATACAGGGTTCTTATGCTTCATGAAATTCTAAGAACTTTTTATTATATTTTTCGAAAAGTTATATTTGCCTTATTTAATGAAAAGAAAATCCATGTACAGATATAACGACCAGTACTTTAAGAAATTTTCTTACTCAACGACCAGTACTTTAAGCACTTTATGTAGTTTATAATATTGTAGTTATATGCACTTTGTGTAGTATTTTAAGAAATTTCTGGTACTAAATTATCTATTCTAAAGACTTCAAAAGAATACGAAAAAGCTTGATGCATACAAAATACCTCACTAATGATTAATATTTAAAAGCATTATCAACTATTTCTTTTTAAAAGCATTATTATTATTATTATTATTATTATTATTATTATTATTATTATTATTATTATTATTATTATTATTATTTTACCTTTGAAACCATCTCTTATTCTTCAATTTTGAATAACATTTTAATATATGTAGCTGAATACTTAATATTAAAAACTAAATAAAATTATTATTATTATTGTTATTATTATTATTTTTAAACAGCCTCATTTAATAAAAATTTATCAAAAAAAACTTTTTAAGAATTCTTACTAGTTTTATAAATATGAATATTTTGGCTTCGATTTTTTTCAGATATTCATTAGAATACACTACATAAAACTGAGAATGGATTTATAGACGCATGGCATTTTATATTTACTGTAATTTTTTTCTCTCGTGAAAAAAATGAAAAAAATTTAACAAACTCTTATTTTTTTTTTTTTTTTTTTTTTTTTTTATACAAAATAACTATAATCTTGAATGTTAAATTCATGCACAAAATTATTAAACACCCTATGGAGTACAAGTTAAAAAAAAAGAAAAAAAATTCAAATCTCTATCTAAATTAGCAAAAACACCTTATTGTTTATCGAATAAGCGAGTAATAAAAATATGGACAAGGAGAAAAACCAGTTTAAGGTTTTCATTTCTACGAGTAATTGTGCTAAATCTATTAACAAAATTTACAATTCTGTGTCCCCCTAAAGAAAGAAAAATAAAGTATTTCTATTACACATTACTATTACTCATTTCTACTACACATTACTATTACTCATTTCTAATACACATTACTATTACTCATTTCTATTACACATTTCTATAACATTAGTATTTCTTTTCTATTACACAAAACAAACAAATATTTTTCTTCTAAAAAATTAAGAATAAATAAAAATCGTGAAAATACTTTTTGTAACTATGAAATATTTTTTTCCTTTAAAAATTTTGAAATATTTATTCAAAGCTTTGCAAACCGATAAAACGCCTCAAATTATTTTTTTATTACGATTCAGCATGCTTCATCAGCAGATAAATGAAAGTTGAAATGTCTATAGCGGTATATATAGTAAATATGTAAAGTGAATTTATTATTATACCTATAATAATAAACTCAGTTACATTTTAAACTTAAATATATAAAAATAACTTCATATATATATATATATATTCCAAAAAGTACTCGAGCAGTTCTGATTAAAACACCGATATAAAAGCTAAGTCACATGCCGAGAATAGAATAATAAAATGTTCTTTATCCAAACACTTCTGTCAACAATACATGATAATGGACAAACAGCTTCTTTCCAAATCCGTGTTACGTTAAATTCTTCGTTCAGACTCTTTCCAAACTTGCGGTAGCTTACAAAATTAAACAGATGTAAAAAGTCCATGACCACACAGCATCATGGGATTGTTCAAACGATATTTTAAATAAAATATTAAAAATAAAGCTTCTGACAAATGTTTTTATTTTAAAAATGAGAAATAGAATAATAGAGTAGATTTAATATTTCGAAGTAAGAGATTGATGTTTAAATAATACAATTAAGATCTTTTTAGGAAAATAAATAATATATTACGTGGAATTAAGGAGTTAGCTGATAATTACATATTAGCATATTATTGAAATACACTGCTCAAAACAATTAAAGTATATTTAAAGTTTTATATAAAATAAAGATATAAACGAAATTTTTTTGCCGAAAATAGAAGAAGAGAATCAAAAATGCAAATTTTTCTGGTTTTCAAACTGTGGAGTATGCAAATTTTGAGTTCGACGTCAAAAACGTCGCTTCAGCGGCAGCGAATGAAATTTGACTTTCAACTGGATAAAAGAGAATGAAGACAAGGATGATCGGCATTCAGTGATTGCTTTGTTTCGATGAGTACGATGTCTCAGCGAAATCATTTGACAGATTCAGAAGCTTGGATAATTGTTGGTAGGTTAGAAGGAGGCCAAACTCAAGCCGATGTAGCGCAAGCCATTGGAGTGTCACAAAGTGTCATTTCCAGGACCTTGAACCGTTTTTTAGAGAGTGGATGTGCAGGCCGAAGACCAGGGCAAGGTAGTAGACGGGCAACAACGCCCAATGAAGATCGGTATTTAGCGTTAACAGCTTGGAGACACCGAAACATGAACGCTACTCTTCTCCAACAACACCTTTGCTCGGCTACAGGCACCACGATTTCAACTCAGACTGTACGAAACCGGCTCCATGCTGTAGGTCTGTTTGCTCGCCGACCGATGGTATGTGTTAGATTAACATCAAGGCATCGTCGCGACCGCAGGGACTGGGCATTCGAGCATGTCAACTGGAGGAGAAATGAATGGAGCAGTATTCTGTTTTCTGACGAGTCCCGTTTTTCTGTGCATCCGGATAATAGGCGTATTTTCATCTGGAGGGACCGTGGCAGTAGGAATAATCCTGCGTTCGTGCACGAAAGTGTCAGATTTGGCGGAGGAGGAGTGTTGGTGTATGGTGGCATCTCCATTGACGGGCGCACTGACCTCTACATCATTCGAGATGGAGCTCTGTATAGGGATGAGATCCTCAGACCTATTGTAATCCCTTACGCTGCAGCAATCGGATATAACTTCATTTTAATGGACGATAACTGCAGGCCACATCGTGCAAACCTGGTGGAGGCTTTCTTTTCGAGGAAGGAATCGTTCGAATGGAATGGCCAGCGTGTACTCCAGATATGAATCCAATCGATCACGTTTGGGACGCTCTAGGAAGATGAGTTTCTGGCCGCCAACAACCCCCACAAACCTCCAAGAACTGGAAAGAGCTCTTCTGGAAGAGAGGGGCAGAATACCCCAACTCGTCATTAATAGCCTCATTGAGTCCATGCCTCAAAGGTGTTGAATGTTGCTGGCCGCCCGTGGAAACCATACCCCCTACTGAAAATGATTTTCTTTGAAGAAAAGACCTTTTCTTATTTTTTTTTCTCATATGCACAAATTGTGTTTTTTTTTTCTTTTGTACACAAATGCGCAATAAAATGCATTTTTGTCTGCCAAACATGTGTAATTTATTCTCATATAACCTGCTATGTCTGTCGACCATGTATCAATCAGTCAAAAAGTTTCCCAGATACAAAATCCACCTAAAACTGTAATATCCTTTAATTGTTTTGAACAGTGTATAAATAAAAGTATATTTTTATAAGAATTTGGAGCGAAATCGAAACTAGAAAATGACAAAAAAAAATTTTATTACATATATATATATATATATATATACATTTTACATTATTTTCTGTGTAGATTTAAGAAAATAGACCTGTTTAAAATTTAAAAGTTAAACAATACAATATTTTTATATTGATACAAAAAATACTAATGTTTCTTGCCAAAATGTATTTTTAGACATAAAACATTTTTAATATTTATGTAACATGCAAATACTCTTCATCTTAAAACATTGTTAATTTGAAAATATATAAATAATATTTGGAGTATTTATTTTTTATACACATACATTTTTGCAAAAACGTACATCATAACATAACATGAAACATGAAATGATTTAAAACATATACAAGGAGTTTATTTTGTTTGAAAATATTAGCTACTTTTATTATGCTAGTATGTAATGAATGCAATTACATATTTTTCGCAAACAAAGATAGAATAAGGTATATTTAGCTAACAAATACAGGGCTCCCACTAGTCCAGTTTTTAAAAACTAGTAATTTTTTTGAAAGAAATTCAATGTAGTTTTCTGCAACAAATCCAAGAAAAATGCTCATTTTGGTATGTTTCTATGAAATTTATAAAAACATTTTTCTTTATAAAAGTGATGTTCTAAAAGCGAACCAAGTGAGAGCCCGCAAAAATTATTAATATATACTTTTAAGTGCATATCTTGATATTTTTTTTAGAATTGGGAAATTTCAATATTCGATTTTTTCCACTGTAAAATAAATAAAAATTAAACAATGCAGTATTTTTGAATTGATACAAAAAGTTTAAAATTTCTTGCCAAAATGTATTTTTCAATATAAAACATATTTAATAGCAATGTAACATGCAAATGTTCTCCGTCTCAAAATATTGTTAATTTGGAAAAAATGGAAATAATATTTGGCATATTTGTTTTTACAGACATACAATGTTTCTAAAATGTACAATTTAACATAAAATTATTTAAAACACATACAAGGAGTTTCTTTTCATTGACAGTATCAGTTACTTTTAGTATACTCGTGTGTATGCAGTTACATACTTTTCGCAAACGGATATGCAATAAGATATTCCTAACTAAAAAAGAGAAAAAAAATCAATATTTCCTTTTAAGTGCATATTTTAATGATTCTAAAATAGCAAAAATAAAGTATTCATTAAAAAAACAGCGCTCAACTGTTTTTTCCACTGCAGAAGAAAAAAAATGTTTTTCTTATAAAGATTTCAGAAAAAAATTAAAACAAGAAAATATTATTTGTAGGTATGAATTGTTTTTCCCTTTACATATTTTGGAAGTCTAGAAATGGTTATTCAAAGCGTTACAAGATAAAAAAAAGATTAATAATTAATATGTTTGCTTATTCAAAAAACATAAACAAAAATTAGAATTGTACTATTTATTACAATAAATTCACGTGAAGACTTATATTTTGAAGTTAAAAAATCCAAAAATAAATAATTGTACTTACAAGCACATTTATAATTTTTTTAATACTCCATTCTTTTTCTAACAGTTCCTGAAATAAACATCTTATTATTTAATAAATCTTTATTCAAATATAAATGAAAATAAAATTTCTAATATTTTTATAATAAGTTCAGTATGAAGACCTTAATTCTAAACTGAAAAATAATAAAAACATAAAATACTTGCACTTATACGGAAATTTATAAATTATATTAAATTATATTCTGTTTTAAAGCTACTTATCTAACCATCTTATTCTTCAACAAATCATTATTCATATAAGATATTATGATAACTTAAATAGTGCATAAATAAATAAAAATCTTTGTTTAATGTAATATGAAAATTATATTCAAATACATATCGATTTTTTTTTATAATGGAAATATTTAAATTACATGTCAATAATTATGTGTCAATTATAAATAGTTTTTATGAAAAGTAAATCTTGTTTTATTTAGAAACTTCTTTTAACTAATACATTTTAAAGAAAACATCACAGAATTAAATCCAATAATCTAATTTCTTTTTCGCTAAGCTTAAAATAACATAATTGTGTTATTTCAAAGAATATCGGTAAGACATTTTTCATACAAGCATTTATTTTTAAAAGATTAAATGGAAAAAAATACACTCTTCAAAACATTAAAGTGAAACATGCCAGGCCTTATTATCACAGGATATTCTATAAAAGATTTACTTAAATAATCGTATCTGTCAACGTTTATAACTTCAATAACGTGTGATTAAATATGGCGACATCGGTGCTTGGTTGCCATGGAAATGGAAATCTGACTCTAGATTGGTGCATTACGACAGTGACATTCAATCTCATTTTTTCTATCTGCTGTATTTATTTCTATATCCATCTAAGCGCAGTTTTAAATTTAATGTTTCTGAAAGTAATAGCATCTGAAAATATTATTTCTTGGCTTTTTTTCGTTTTATTAAACTTTTCTTCATTTTCTTCTATTTTATAAAGATTAGTATTAAAAAATTGCTTTTGTATGTTTGATGAATAATTGGAAGATCATATAGTGGGCTTGCGATAAAACGAATTCGTTTAATTCGAACTTATCTAAATGTCCGGAAAACCTTGCATTAGAAAACTAATTGGTTATTGGGCACTAAGTACTTAATAAGTGAAAGTCCCATTGATTAACATATAGATTACCTTAAGTATTCTTTCTTGTTATAATCACTTATTAAAAGTATAAAATTTATTTTATCACATTATTATTAGTATTATTTTTCGTAGGTATTGTAGACAGAAATTAAAAAGTTATTCTATTCAAATTTGGGAAAATTATACTTTCTATTTCTAAAACTTATTATTTTTTTCACAAATGTAATTAATAACTCCAGAAACTGATACCATCACGCATTATTTTTCCTTAGCAGAAAAAATAGAAATGTTTTTCTTCTAAAACTTAAAAACAAATAAAAAATAAAAATAAAAAACATGAAAATATTTCCTGCAGTTATAAAATACTTTTCTCTTTTAAATATTTTGAAAATATTGCAATACTCATTCAAAGTTTTAGAAACTGATAAAAGATAAAGTTTTGATATGTTTAGAGTGCTTGCCGTAGACAAATAAATTAAAATTGAAATTTATAATATTTATTATAACAAATTCAATATGAAGAATTATATTTTAAAGCTAAAAAAATAAAGTAAAACTAACTATATTTACATGAGAGTTCATAAATATTTGCACAGAGTATTACTTAATTTTTTTTGCAGGTCCGTACATTATAATTTTATTCTTCAGTAAATCCTAAGACAAATTAAATATCACATTATTATATCTTTTCAAAACACTTAAAAGGAATACTTTAAAGAAAAATCTTTGTTTACAAAATGAAAATGTTATTAAACTAAAATTTTGATATTTTGTTTCATAATAGAGGAGCATTTTTTTAAAATCTAAAATTTAATACATTTAGAAATTTCTTTTAACTAATATATTTTAAACAGAAACATCTCAAAATTAAATTGAATAACGTAGTTTGTATTTCGCTAAGCTTAAAATAACATGCTTGTGATATTTTAAAGAAAATCGATAAAACATTCTTTATACAAGCATTGTTTTCGTAAGTTTAAATGGAATAATCCACTTTCCAAAACATTAAAACAAATATGCCAGGTATTTTATCATAAAATATTTTACTTAAAAGCATTTATTTAAATATCGTATCCGTTAACGCTTATAACTTGATTAATGTTTAACTAAATATGCCGACATCAGTGCTTGGTTGCCATGGAAATGAAAATCTGATTCTAGATTGGTGCATTACGACAGTGACGTTTAAATCTCATTTTTTTTCTATCTGCTAGATTTACTTTTTTGTTCATTTAAGCTTAGTTTTAAGTTTTATGTTTCTGAAAATATTGATATTGAAAATTTATTTCTTAACCGCTTGGGGACGAACAACACATATACGTGCCGCAAAATAGGCTTAAGAATCATTGTTTATCCCCAGCAGTTAAATTATACTATAAAAACTGCCTTACTGAATTTAAGTATTTCCATGATTAAATAAAGAAGGAATTTCTGTTTTTAAAAACCGGTGATAAAAAATTAAAAATTTCGTAAAAGGCTCTCTTTACAAAAGGGTTAACTTCCTTACTTATATATATATATATATATATATATATTTCATATTATAAAATGCGAGTTTAAAGTCTCAATGATAGAGTGCATATCTAAAAAGTGAACAATTAACAATAAACAATTAACTATAAACAAGATAAAGGCAAGGAAAAAGAGTCCGTTCTCATCAGAAGGAGGACAGACGAGACTTAACCCCACCCCCTTTTTTAAAAAATTTGAATTGTTTCAGGTTTCTGAACGCCTGCCAAACCTGCATTCAAAAATAATATATAATAACAAAAATGATAGTTTTTTAATAAACAAAGCAAACTGAAAACGTTTTAATAAACATAAAAAACAAAAATACTTAAAAATAACAAAACATATAAAAATAATATATAAATTAAAATTACATTTATAATGTGAAAAGTCTATTATGGTTTTAAAATTATCATATAAAATGAATGCAGCATTTGCCAGGCCTCCCCACTTATCTGAAACAAAACATAAAAATTAAGAACAGTCATACCTGTTTATATATCCTGCCTGTAAAACTACAAATTAAAAAAATGCTTCTTCCGAGTCCAATTTTCATAAAATTTCAAATTCCATAGTTTCAATTCAACATGAAAAACTTATATATATATATATATAAGTTACTTTACGCATTTTCAGAAGATTAGTATTAAAAAAAATAGTTTTCTATGTGATGAAATAATATCAAAATCACGTATATACGATGTCTTTGCGATAATACGAATTTGTTTAATTCGAACTTATTTGGAACGTCCGGAAAACATTTTAAAACTTATTTCTTAATGCAAACTAGGTATTTAGTAAGCAAAAGTCCCATGAATTGGCGCTTTAAGAATCCTTTTTTTATACTAATTAAAAGTAATTCCAATTTATTTTGTACTTATTATTTTTCGTGAATATTGTAGAGATAAATTAAAAAGTTATTCTATTCGAATTTTGAAAAACTATTCCTTCTATTTCTAAAACTTATTATTTTTTATAAATGTGATCAATAACTCCAGAAACTAATACCATCCCACATTATTTTTCCGTAGCAGAGAAAATAAAAATGTTTTTCTTTGTAAAACTTTTTAAAAAAAGAAAGAAACAACTCGGAAAATTTTCTTGTAGTTATCAAATATTTTTTCCATTTTAATATTTTGGAAGCATTGAAATACTTATTCACAGCTTTAGAAACTCATAAAATATAAACTTTTGATGTTCTGTTTTAGTGTGTTTGTCGTAAATCAATAAATTAAAATTGAAATTTATAATATTTATCATAATAAATTCAATATGAAAACTTATATTTAAAATAATAAAAAAAAGAATTTATTATATTTAAATGCGAATTTAATGACCGAAGTATGAGTTTTAGAACATATTTTTAGTATAATTTATATTGCAATTGTCCAATTCATAGTTATAGAAATAACTATATTATTATTATTTATTTTTTTTTGCAGAATACATTGTTGCTAGAATTTACAACATAACATATGACGATTTAAAACAAATACAAGCTTCTGTAGAAGAATTTCATACAAGAATATTCTTTCGTATGAAAATATTTTACACAGCTACTTTTATTATGCTAATGTGCAATAAATGTATTTACAATATTTTTGCAAGTGAAAATATAACAAGTCATATTTTTTTAAAAATAAGTGAATATTTTGATGTTCTTTAAAGTAGAAAATAAAACATTCAATTTTTTTTCTAGTGCAGAAGAAATACAAATGTTTTTCTTCTAAAGATTAAACAAATAATGAAAAACTTGAAAAAGATTTCTTGTAGATATGATTTTTTCCTCTTGACATATTTTGGAAGTCTAGTAATGTTATTCAAAGACTTACAAGTTGATAAAATGTTAATTTTCAATATGAATGTTTGTTTAAAAAACATAAATTACAATACGAATTTGAAGTAATTATTTTAATAAATTCAGCGTGAGTATTAAAATTTTAAAAATAAGCAAAAATTAATTATATTTACTAGTTTTATTTTCATACTCTGTTCTATTTCTAATGGGTTCCTTAAATAAACATCTTATTATTTAATAAATCTTTATTCAAACATAAATGAAAGTAAAATTTCTAATATTTGTCATAATAAATTCAGTATAAAGACTTAAATTTTAAACTAAAAAAGTAATAATAACAAAAACTACTTACATGCAAATTTATAAATTATTATAAATTAAGTTCTATTTTAAAGTCACATATCTACATATCTTATTCTTCAATAAATCATTATTTAAATAAGATAATATAATAACCTAAATAATAGATAAATAAAAGAAAAATATTTGTTATATGCAAAATGAAAATTATATTAAAATAAATATCGATATTATTTTTCATAATAAAAAAACGTTTTTTGTTTAATTAAAAAGTTTTTTTAACTAACACATTTTAAGGGAAAATTTCCGAATTAAATCCAGTAATCTAGTTTCTTTTTTGCTAAGATTAATCAATAATGTATTTGACAGTTTATAAAGAGTATCTATAGAACATTCTTTATACAAGATTTTATATTCAAAAGATTAATTGGAAAAATCCACTCTCCAAAATAGTAAACTGAAACATGCCAAGTACTTTATCATAGAATATTTTATTTAAAAGCATTAACTTAAATAATCGTATCTGTCAACGTTTATAGCTTCAATAACACGTAATTAAATATGGCGACATCAGTCCTTGGTTGTCATAAAAATGAAAATATGATTCTCGATTTGTGCATTACGACAGTGGCATTAAAGCTCATTTTTTATTATCTGCTGCATTTACTTTTCGGTCCATCTAATCGTAGTTTTAAATTTTACGTTTCTGAATCTATTAACATTGAAAATTTTATTTCTTAACTTTCTTATACTTTTTTTTAACTATTAAAGTTATTTTCATGCATTTTCAGAAGATGAATAATCATGTATTTTCAGAAAAAAAAGACATCTATACAGTGTTCTTGCGATAATACGAATTTGTATAATTCGAACTTATCTTAATGTCCGGAAAACCTTGCATTAGAGAGAATTTTAAAACGATATACTTAAAGAAAACTAAGAACTTAATAAGTCAAAATCCCGTTAATTGACACCATAAAGATTCTTTGTTATAATCACTAGTTAAAAATTTTCAATTTATTTTGTACTTAATATTTTTTCGTATAAATTTTATACGTAAATTAAAAATTTATTGTATTCGAATTTAAAAAAAATATATGTTCTATTTCTAAAACTTATCATTTTTTTTTCATAAATGTGATCAATAACTTCAAAAACTGATACAATCCCACATTATTTTCGTTAGCATAGACAATAGAAATGTATTTCTTCTAAAACTAAAAAAAAGAAAAACATGAAAAAACAAGAACATATTTCTCGCAATTTATAAAGAACTTTCCCCTTTAAATGTTTTTAAAATATTGATGTATTCTAAGTTTTAGAAACTGATAAAATAGAAATTTTTGTTATGATTTAGTGTATTTGTCGAAAAGAAATAGATTGATATTGAAATTTATAATATTTATCATAATAAATTCAATATAAAAGCTTATATTTAAAAGACCAAAAACAAAGAATGTATTATATTTAAACGCAAATTTATAAATTATTTACTTAGAGTATTGTTCTAGTTTAGCAGATCTATACATAAACATTTTATTCTTCAATAAATCCCAAGAAAAATAAAATAACTCATTATAATATCTTCTCAAATGCATGCTTAAAAGGAAAACCTTTGTTTAATAAAAATTGAAAATGTTATTAAAATAAACCACAATATTTTGTTTCATAACAGTAAAGTATTTTTATAGAATCTAAAATTTATTTAATTTAGATTTTCTTTTTAACTAATACATTTTAAAGGGAAACATCTTAAAATTTAATTCAATACTGTAAGTTCTATTTTGCTAAGCTTAAAATAACATGCTAGTGATATTTTAAAGAATATAGTTAAAACATTCTATATTCAAACATAGTTTTCTTGAGATTAAATGGATTAATCCAGTTCCTTAAACATTAAAATAAAACATGCCAGGTATTTTTTTCATAAGCTGCTTTATTTAAAAGAATTTATTCCAAAAATCGTATCCGTCAACGTTTATAACTTGAATAATGTTTAAAGACTAATAATTTAAAGTTAAAAAATAAACAAAAATAAATTATATTTATAAGTTCATTTATAAATTATCTTCATACTCTATTCTTTTTCTAATAGGTCTTTAAATAAACATCTTATTATTTAATAAATATTTATTCAAACATAAATGAAATTAAAATTTCTAATATTTGTCATAAGAAGTTCAGTATAAAGACTTAAATTTTAAACTAATAAAATAGTAATACAAAAAATACTTGCATGAAATTTATAAATTATTATAAATTATGTTATATTTTAAAGCAACTTATCTAAACATCTGATTTTTCAATAAGTCATTACTCAAATAAGATATTATTATAACTTAAAAAATGTAAAAAAATAAAAAAAAATGTTCCATGCAAAATGAAAATGATGTTCAAATAAATATTGATATTTTGCTTCATAAAAGAAAAAAGCTTTTGTGAAATGTAAAATTTGTTTAATTTAGAAATTTCTTTTAACTAACACATTTTAAAGAAAACATTTCATAATTAAATCCAATAATCTAATTTCTTCTTCGCTAAGCTTAATAACACAACATACTTGTGAGTTTTTGAAAACTGTCGGTAAAATTTTCTTTATACAATCATTTATGTTCAAAAGATTATTTTGAATCGATTCACTATCTAAAACATTCAAGTGAAACGTGCTAGGTATTTTACCATAGGATATTTTATTTAAAAGTATTTACTTAAATAATCGTATATATCAATGTTTATAACTTCAATAATGTGTGATTAAATATGGCGACATCAGTGCTTGGTTGTCATGGAAATGAAAATATGACTCTAGATTGGTGCCTTACGACAGTGACATTCAATCTTTTTCTTCTATCTGCTGTATTTACTTTTCTGTCCATCTAAGCGTAGTTTTAAATTTTATGTTTCTAAAATTAATAACATTGAAAATTTTATTTCTTAACTTTCTTACATTTTCTAACTATTAAAGTTATTTTCACACATTTTTAGAAGATAAGTATTAAATATAAACTACTGTTCTATGTGAAAAAAATAGAAATGAGGTACTTACAGTGGTTTTAAAATAATACGAATTCGTTTAACTGAAATTTAATGTTTAACTTAACTAAATGTCCAGAAAATGTTACAGTAGTAAAAATATTACAACTAATTTGTTAATACAAACTAGAACTTAATAAGCAAAAGTCCAACTTACATAACTTATGGATTTTTTCTTGTTATGATCACTAATTAAAAATTAGTGATTATAAATTTATTTTGTATTTACTAGTTTTCGTAAGTAATGTAGAGACAAATACTAAAGTTATTGTTTTTGAACTTTTAAAAATTATACTTTCTATTTCTAATTATTATTTCTTTTTTTCATAAATATGATCAATAATTCCGGAAACTGATACCATCCTACATTATTTTTCCTTAGCCGTTGATAATAGAAATGTTTTTCTCCTAAAGCTAAATAAATAAAAAAATAAATAAATAGTTGAAAAACATGAAAATGTTTCTTGCAGCTATAAAATATTTTACCCCCTTTAAATATTTCGGAAATATTGAAATACTTATTCTAAGTTCCAGAAACTAATAAAATAGAAATAAATTTTTATTATAATTTAGTGCGTTTGTCGTAAACAAAGAAATTGAAATTGAAATTTATAACATTTATTACGATAAATTCTGTAGGAAGAAATAAATTTTAAAGGTAAAAATATAAACAAGAAATAATTGTACTTACATAAAAGTTTATAATTTATTTCATAGAGTATTAGTTCTATTTTAACAGAGCATTAATACATAAGCATTTTATTCTTCAATAAATCTCAAGAAAAATCAAATAACACATTATAATATCTTTTAAAATACATAAATAAATGAAAAATTTTTGCTTAAAGCAAAATGAAAATGTTGTTAAAGTAAATCTCGATATTTTCTTTCATAACAGATAGGTATTTTCATCAAATCTAAAATTTTTTTCTATTTAGAAATTTCTTTTAACTAAAATATTTTAAAGAGAAACATATCAAAATTGAATTCAATAATGTAATTTTTATTTCACTAAGCTTAAAAAATATGCTACTGATATTTTAAAGAATATACATAAAACACTCTTTATGCAAGAATTTTTTTTTCATAAAATTAAATGGTTTAATCCACTTTCCAAAACATTAAATAAATCATGAAAGTTATTTTATTATATTTCATTTAAAAGAATTTATTTAAAAAATCGTATATGTGTCAATATTTATAATTTGAATAATGTTTGATTAAATATGGCGACATCAGCACTTAGTTGCTATGGAAATGAAAACCTGACTCTGGATTGGTGCATTTCGACAATGACGTTTAGTCTCATTTTTTTTCTATTTGCTGTATTTGCTTTTCTGTCCATCTAAGCATAGTTTGAAATTTTAAGTTCTTGAAAGTAATAACATCTTAAAATATTCTTTCTTATCTAAATTACTTTTTTCTTTTATTAAAGTTATTTTCACGCATATAATTAAGATTAGTATAAAAAATTGCTTTTTATTTTAAGTATTATTGGAAAGGTTATACAGTAACTTTGCGATAACACGAATTCGTTTAATTCGAACTTATCTAAATGTCCGGTAACCTTGATTAGACAGATTGTTAAAACTAATTCGTTACTGAAAATTAAGTACTTAATAAGTGAAAGTCCCATTAATCGACACCTTGAAGATTCTTTCTTGTTATAAATCACTAATTAAAAGTTTTCAATTTATTTTGTCGTATTATTATAAGTATTATTTTTCGTAGGTATTGTAGAGATAAATTAAAAAGTTATTGTATTCGAATTTTGAAAAACAGTGCGTTCTACTTCTAAAACTTATTATTTTTTTCATAAATATGATCAATAACTTCAGAAACTGATACCATCCCGCATTTTTTTTTTCCTTAGCAGAGAAAATAGGAATGCTTTTCTTCTAAAACTTAAATCATACTAATAAATAAATGAAAAATATGGAAATATTTGTTGCAGTTATAAAATTATTTTCCCCTATAAATATTTTGGAAGCAATCTTGAAATACTTATTCAAAGTTTTAATAACTGATAAAATGTAAAATTTTGCTATGATGTAGTGTGATTGTCCTAAACAAAAAAATTAACATCAAAATTTATAATAATTATCATAATAAATTCTTTATGAAGACGTACAATTTAAAGCTAAAAAAAAACTAAGCAAGAATTAATTATATTTACATGCACAATTTATAAATTGTTTATGTAAAGTATTAGCTCTATTTTAGCAGATCCTCACATAACCATTTTATTCATCAATAAATGCTAAGAAAAATCAAATAACACATTATAATATCTTTTAAAATGCATAAATAAAAGAAAAAAAATATTTGTTTAATGCAAAATGGAAAAATTATTAAAATAAAACTTATTTTAGTAATAAATTTGCTTCATGATAGAAATGATATATAATTCCAATGATCTACTTAAAATTTATTTAATTTAGAAATTTTCTTTAACTAATACATTTTAAAGAGAAACATCTCAAAATTAAATTCAATAATGTGATTTCTATTTCACTAAGCATAAAATAACATGTTAGTGACATTTAAAAAAATATCGATAAATCGTTATTTATACAAGCATTGTTTTCATAAGATTAAATGGAATAATCCACTTTTCAAAACATTAAATCAAAACATGCCAGGTACTTTAACATAAGAGATTTTATTTAAAAGAATTTATTCAAATAATCGTATCTGCCAACGTTTATAACTTGAATAATGTTTGATTAAATATGACGACATCAGAGCTTGGTTGCCATGGAAATGAAAATCTAACTATCAGAGCTTGGTTGCCATGGAAATAAAAATCTGACTCTAGATTGGTGTATTACGAGATTGACGTTCAATTTCTATCTCTCCTTTCTTATATATATATATATTACAAATTTAAAATTTTTTCGCCAAAACTAACCTTTATACTATCTTAATTTTCTTATAATAATATTCCGTACTTACTTCAAATTATTAAATTAAAATCTTGTTTCTAAATCTAATCTGTTAATCCTTATGCAGACGATATAAATTCTTAATTTGCCGTAAAAAACGTTATTCCAGTATGCGTAAATTTAAAAGATGGCTCTAAATTAAAAATATTCTTAATTAAAACTTTATTTCTTAATATTCCAAATAAAACTGATTTCTTCTCTGTTTTTATCAACCCTTTTTAAGAAAGTCTTATTAAATTTATTCCAAAACCATACCTTTCAAAAAATATCATTATTTTATTTTATCTATTTATTTATTTTTCCTACGTCAACCTTTGATGTGTGCATATTAATAAATTCATTTCTTTTCTTTTTCTCTTAAAATTAATCATTTATAAAAATCGTCTGCCTAAGATATTTAAAATTCTGAGTCAATTATAAATTGGTTAAATAATATTTTTTTTTTAAATAAATTTATCGTTTGTGGAAAATAATCTCGTAGCTGGACAAGAATTCTGTTTACATAAAAGAATGATGGTTTGAGGTTACAGAATGTTCCAGAACTTTCTTTTTAGTTTAAAAAGGTGGAAGTCTCGAGATGAAAAAGAAGATTGCTTGGGTTGCTTCTTCGATGAGGACAGCTCGCTGAAATAATGATGGAATTTTTGCAAAAGGAGCTTTTCCTTCCTCATTATTACGAATTTAATAAATGAATTTACAGCAGCTCATGACTAATTATTGGATCTTCTACATTTATTTATTTATTTTGTTTTTTCCCTCGCTTGCCATGACTGTGTGTTTCTTTTTAACCAGTGGAAATAATTCGAGTTCTCCTTAAATCGTCACAACTAATCGAAAAGTCGGACAGGATTAGTTATCTGTGCTGCCTTTTTAATGAATGATATTTAAAGAAAATTGCGATGGAACGAAGAAAAGCATGCTATCGCCGAAGTTCGATTGAAGGACAGCCTATATGGTATTTTCAGCTTGCTAATGAATAGTACTTGCTTCGAGTCTGATGTGGATTTTCTGACGCTTGATGTTGATCTGTGCGCATAAATTTTGATTTAGTATTCATGGTCATATTGTAAATTTTTGAAAATTAATGACTTCAAAGTGGTGAGTATGCGAAAGGTATTTGATGAGGAATTTAATGAAGAATGGATTTTATTGAAGATTTTTCGTGAACTGTAAGTTATTTTATTAAATGTTTTGATTATTATTTCTATTCTATTTATGATTGATGGAAAGTATTTATTATGTATTTATTTATTTATTTATTATTTTATTGATGAGAGTAATTTGAAGTTCATTTATTAATTTACTAATTTATTTATTTATTATTTATTGTATGTTATGGATCTGATATAGTAATTTTGAAAAAATATGTAATTGATAGAAATTATTAACTTTGAAATTTATTGCAAATGATTTTACGATCAGGATTTAATAAAGAAAATAGAAGTGCTTCATTTATTCTAATGAGTAAGAATAAAAAAATTATGGAAGATCCTAAGTTCGTACCGTTTGACCCGAGTTCTGGAATGAACATTTTGTCGTGGTTAACTTATTTTGATACAACATGTGAAAAGAAGAAGAAAAATCTAGAATGGAAATTTAATTCTATTGCGCAATATCTGAAAGGGGAAGCGCAAAAAATTTATATCAATGACTGTTTAAATTGTACGGATTATGAACAAATTAAGAAAATTTTGATAGAAAGATTCATTGAATTAGACATCCCGAGTTTTTCTGATTTTTCAAATCTGAAATTAGATAATTTAGACAATTTAGAAACTTATTTTCGTAAGAAAGTGGAAATTGGTAGGAAATTACATCTTAGTGAAAATATACTATTACAAGGTTTAACTGATGGTTTAAAACCAGAATTCAAAAACAATATTATTATAAATCCTCCTAGTAGTACCACAGAATGGTACCGGGTTGTCAAACAATTCGTGGAAGTTTCCACCCCACTAGTTTCAAACCAAGTAATAAATCAACCATCAGCTAGACAAAATTTTCAACCTTTTCAACCAACTAGGCCCTGGATTCAGCCAGTTAGGCCCAATAATACACCTAGGAATTGGATTCCCCAAAGGCAATCTCAGTTTCAAAGACCTAGAGTTTGTCAAAATAATTATATTCAAAATTCATACCCTTCAAGACCTTGTAGGATATGCACAAATAGGGGTGTGAGTAATGCTTTTCATTGGGAAAGAGAATGTATTTTTAGGAGTGAGTTGCCATCCTCTGATACTCTTCCAAGTAGCTCACAAAATAATTCTCATAATATTTGACTATTAATTGTGTATGGATGTATAAATAATTATAAATTACCATTCGTTATAGATAGTTCTCTGTTTTTCAGGTTTATTTATTTGATTATTTATCTGTGAATCTTACTTACTTACCTATTTATGAGTATTATTATAATCATTATTATGTGTTGGAGATTGAAATATTTTTATTCTTCAGGATTTAATTGAGGAGTATGATGTTCTTAAGATATTTACTGTTACTTATTAAGACTATTATGATATTTCTATGCACGATTAAGGGCAAGTTTGTAATAATAAGGTATAACTATGATGTTTACAATTTCTATTTTATTAGATAAAATTTCTGGTTAATGTTAACAGCTAAATATAGTCACAATTTCACGATAATTTTGATTCAATTTTTTTTTTTAAATGGTGGGTAATGGTTTTGTGTGAGGCAATTAAAATGTATACAACATCAGTAGACAAAGCCCTCAAAATTGCGAAAGCGCGAACTCAGGAATTTCACCTTAAAAGTAAAGTCTTGGCTCTATGATCGAAATTTTGTCGAATGCCCATTAAAAATACAAGACTCTGTAATTTATGAAGAATTTAAATACCCTAACACTCGAAAATTAGAACCTACTTTCTCTGGACCATACAAAATTATAAATAAACTTTCTGATGTAACTTATGAAACAGATAAATTTAATTATGAGACAGGACAGAATTCCATTATTGTGTATGTTTCTAAATTAAGACCCTATTTTTCACCAGAAGATTTTAAACTGTTTCATGAGCAACCCAAAAAACAAACAAAACCTCAGATACAATCACAATCACTAGATCAAACTAAAGTCAAGACAGTAGATTAAGTTTTAATTCTTATTCTTTAAATAGTTTATCACCATAATTTTCAACATTAGCAGGTATGTTCTTGGAGGCCTACAGGAATATTACTTTTTTTGGGAGTTTTTGGGGTTAAATTGGGCTCCTTATGCAGGCATAAGGTGAACACTTTGATTGTAAAAGCTTTCAAATTGATGTTGATAAATTAATTTTAAGGGTGTTTAAGTCTAACTATATTTACTCATGTATTTGACATTAGTATTATTCTATCTATTCAACAGATATTAGGTGATAATAGTTATAAAATTTGATGACTTTACTCAAACCTATAACTTAATATGTGATTTTCAGTGATTGTGAAAACTACAGATATTAAGAGTTTTTCAGAAAAGCACACTATTTTTATTTCTATTTCTCAATTAAGAATGACACCTTTTATTCCTATTGTATTTTATTATTAAAGTTTATAAACCATGTGTAGATAAAACATTATTCTACATTTGGCATTTGAAAACTTATAACCAAATTTGACAATTTTGTAAAAGAGTATCAGAGAGGAAATATTGTAAGGAAATACTGGTTGAGAGTCCATTTTCTAAATAGTTAGATTTAATTTTATTTGGATTTTGGAATTATTATGATTTTTTTTATTTATACTTTCGGCTAGCAAAAAATACTTTCTTATGCTATTAGAAGATAAGAAAATTATTTAGTTGCTATGTAATTATTTTTATCCTCAACCAATATTTTCCCTATCAATAATAAACAAATAATGATATTTTCTTTTGATTATACTCCTGTTTTACTATTATTATTATTATTATGATTTCTATAATGAAGTTTAGTATTAATTATACTCTTATTGAAAAATATTAGGATATGGAGTCTTATTATACTATTACTTATTATTGTTGTTATTGTTATTATTTAAATTTTTCTATATTATTTATTATTGATATTGAGAGTGATGCTATTTATTATTGAAAAATTGATATATTACTGAAAGATGTTGGATCCAACATAACATTAAAACCAAAGATTAAACTAGGTTTGAAGATTTTTAATTAAAGAGACTGTATTCAGAGAACATTGGAAAAGACTCTTTTATATATACTATTGAAAGACTTGTTTCATTTAAAGGACTTATTTAAAATAAACTATGCATTAAGTCATTGTAATTATTTAAACTTCCATGAGAACTAATTTTTATTGTTTTTATTATATTTTTATCTCTTGCTTATTAATATTCATAACTTATTTACTGTTATTATATGTATTATCTCCTATGCACTTACAAATGGTAAGTGATGTTGTAACATTATTGTATTTCTTTCAGGGAAAGGCTCCTACCTAAATTTAATTCAGAATTATTTTCTCTTAACTATTTTATTTTAATCGCTAATATTTTTTATATTGCGTTAATTTTCTTTTCTTCCATCTCTTGGCTTCCTGAGTTTGACAGTTTTATTCCAAAATTTAACTTTTCTAAATTATTATATTTCTGTTGTCTGAACTTGTAGTTTTATTTAACTATCAATTTCATACAAAGTCTTGGGGAGGGGGGATAATATTACAAATTTAAAATTTTTTCGCCAAAACTAACCTTTATACTATCTTAATTTTCTTATAATAATATTCCGTACTTACTTCAAATTATTAAATTAAAATCTTGTTTCTAAATCTAATCTGTTAATCCTTATGCAGACGATATAAATTCTTAATTTGCCTTACAAAACATTATTCCAGTATGCGTAAATTTAAAAGATGGCTCTAAATTAAAAATATTCTTAATTAAAACTTTATTTCTTAATATTTCAAATAAAACTGATTTCTTCTATGTTTATTCAACCCTTTTTAAGAAAGTCTTATTAAATTTATTCCAAAACCATACCTTTCAAAAAATATCATTATTTTATTTTATCTATTTATTTATTTTTCCTACGTTAACCTTTGATGTGTGCATATTAATAAATTCATTTCTTTTCTTTTTCTCTTAAAATTAATCATTTATAAAAATCGTCTGCCTAAGATAGTTAAAATTCTGAGTCAATTATAAATTGGTTAAATAATATTTTTTTTAAAATAAATTTTTCGTTTGTGGAAAATAATCTCGTAGCTGGACAAGAATTCTATTTACATAAAAGAATGATGGTTTGAGGTTAGAGAATGTTCCAGAACTTTCTTTTTAGTTTAAAAAGGTGGAAGTCTCGAGATGAAAAAGAAGATTTCTTGGGTTGCTTCTTCGATGAGGACAGCTCGCTGAAATAATGATGGAATTTTTGCAAAAGGAGCTTTTCCTTCCTCATTATTACGAATTTAATAAATGAATTTGCAGCAGCCCATGACTAATTATTGGATCTTCTACATTTATTTATTTATTTTGTTTTTTCCCTCGCTTGCCATGACTGTGTGTTTCTTTTTAACCAGTGGAAATAATTCGAGTTCTCCTTAAATCGTCACATATATGTATATATATTGTTATTTTTTTTAATCTGCTATATTTACGTTTCTATCTTTCTAAGCTTAGTTTTGAATTTTATGTTTTTGAAAGTATATAAAAGTTATATTTCTTAAGTTTGTGACATTTTTTACACTATTAAAGTTATCGTAACGTATTTTACTTAAATAAGAAATACTTTCGGTTTCTTCACTCTTTTTTGTTTAAAACTCAAGTAAATATAAATATACATACATAATTATATAACTTTTACAATATTTTCCATATGGATTTGCGCAGATCGAGCAATACCCTCCTCCGAAAAATTTAAAAATTAAGTAATACAATATTTCTAAATTGATACAAAAAATACTAAAGCTTCTTGTCAAAATTTACTGTTTAATATAAAACATGTTTACTTTTAATGTAACATGCAAGTGTTTGTCATCTCAAAATATTGTTAATTTGAAAATATAGAAATAACATTTAGCGTATTTGTTGTTACAGATTTTACATTGCTGCAAAAATGTACAGTGTAACATAAAACGATTTAAAACACATAGAAAGAGATTCTTTTTGACAATAATATTTTTTTAACTATGCTAGTGTATAATAAATGCAACTACAAATTTTTCGCAATAGAAAATATAATAAGATATACTCAACTAAAAAACATTATAAATATTTCCTTTTAAGTACATATTTTGATGTTTTTTAAAATAGGGAAAATAAAATATTCATATTTTTTTCAGCTGCAAAAAAAAAAAAAAAAAAAAAAAAAAAAAAAAAAAAAAAAAAGAAAGAAAAAACAAATACTTTCTTCTAAAGTATAAAAAAAATGAAAAACATGAAAACATTTCTTGTAGATATATTTTTTTAATATTTTTAAACTCTTTAAATATTTTTTAACATTTTTCGAGCTGATAAAATCTTACTTTTTAATATAATTCAGTTTCTTTGTCCTCAAAAGATAAATAGAAATGAAAATTTAAAATTTTTTTAATAGCAAATTCAGCGTGAAAATTTACATTTAAAAGGTTTACAAAAATGCCAAAAAATCAATTATGTATATATATATATATAGAATATTTCATCCTTAAATAAATATCTCATTATTTAATAAATTTATTTTTGTTCAAACATAGATGAAATTAAAATTTATAATATTCATTATAACAAGTTAAATGTGAAGACTTAAATTTTTAAACTTAAAAATGCGAACAAAAATGACAATCATTTACAGGCAAATTTGTAAACTATTTTCATACTGAATTAGTTCATTTTAAAAGCTCCTTTCATAAACATCTTATTCTTCAATTAATCTTTATTCATATACGACATTACAATAAGTTTTATTATTTCTAAAAACAATGAAAATCTTTGGGTAATGTAAATCGGAAATGATTTTAAATTTATTCTCAATTTTGTTTCTTAATGGTAAAGTATTGTATCAAAAATAAAAATTTGTTTAATGTAGAAACTTCTTTTAAATAACACATTTTAAAGAAAACACTTTAGAATTAAATCCAATAATCTAATTTCTTTTCGCTAAGCTTAAAATAACATACTTCAGATTATTTTAAAAGACTATTGATAAAACATTCTTTATCAAACATTTAATCTCGTAAGATTAATGGGGAAAATCCACTCTCCAAAATATTACAGTGTAACATGCAAGTATTTCATCATTTATATTTTATTTAAATGATTCATTTAAATAATAATCTCTGAATTTTTGTAATTTCAATAATGTGTGATTAAATATGGCTAAGTCAGTGCTCGGTTGCCATGGAAATGAAAATCCCGATCTAGATAGGTGAGTGACGGTCAATCTCACTTTTTTACATTCTTTATATTTAATTTTATAAAACGTAGTTTTAAAATATATGTTTCTGAAAGTCATAGCACGTGAAAATTTTATTTCTTAACTATCTTACAGTTTTTTCTTCTATTAAATTTATCGTCACATATTTTATGAGGATTAGTGTCAAAAATAGTCTTATTACGTTTAAGAAATTTTTTAAAAGCTTATATAGTGGCCTCACGATAAGTTGGACTAATCAGAAAATCTCGAAAACCTTCCATTAGATTCAATGTTAAAAAATGGATTGTTAATTCAAACTAAAAGCTTAATAGCATCAAACAACTCCCTAACCCCCCCCCCCCCCTCAAAGAAAAAAAAACTTTTAAAAGTTTTTTATTTTTTATTTTATTTTATTTTATTTTTTGTTTATACAAACACATGCACACCAGAGTTGAGATAGCATGTGTAACAGACATATGTACACCTGCAAAAATGTATATAATAAAACAACGCAATATTTCTAAATTTATGTAAAAAGATGCAAAATATTTTATGCCAAATTGTTTTTTAGATCGAAATCATGTTTAATATTGTTGAATATATAACTGTTTATCATCTCAAAATAGTGTTTACTTCAAAATACAGAAATATTCTGTAGCGTGTTTGTTTTTAAGGGCATTAATTGTTGCTAAAATTTACATCACAATATAAAAGATTTAAAAAGCATGCAAGGCATTTCTTTTGCCTGACAATATTATGCATACATACTTTTATTATTATAGTGTGTAATAATCACAGTTACATAATTTTCGTAAATGAAAGTATAATGAAAGACATTTCTAACTCTTAAACATTATTAATATTTGCTTTTAAGTGCAAAATTTATTTTTATTTTTATTTATTTATTTATTTTTTTGTAAGTAAGCGAAAAAAATAGTATTTATTTTTTCAATATTGGAGAAGAAATACAGATGTTTTTTTTTTCTAAAGATTAAAAAAGAAGAAAAGTAACACATGAAAATATTTCTTGTGAATATTTTTCTTTTTATCTTTCATATTTTGTAAATTTTGAAGTCTTTATTAAAAGTATTACAAGCTTATAAAATGTTAATTTTTACTGAGTACGCTTGTTCTCAAAAGATAAAATGGAAATGATTAATTCTGATATTTACTATAGTAATTCAGCATAAAGGCTGATATTTCAGAGTTAAAACATAAAAAAATACTTATATATTTACATACACACTTATAACCTTTTTTAATACTGTATTTACGTCTTATTTACAGTTCTTTAAGTAAACATTTCACTATCAATAAATCTTTATTCAAACATAAATGAAATTGAAATTTCTAATATTTAGTACAATAAGTTAGCATAAAGACTTAAGCTTTAAACTAAAAAAAATAATAATAACAAAAATTACTTACATTTATCGGCAAATTTGTAAATTATTTTCATCTTTTATTAATTCTTTATAAAAAGCTACTTACATAAACATCTTATTCTCTAGTAAATCATTACTCAAATAAGATATTATAATCTTACATAATGTATAAAAAAAGAAAATCCTGGTTTCATGCAAAATAAAAAAACGATATTAAAATAAATCTAGATATTTTGTTTGATAATATAAAAGTATTTTTATAAATGCAAAATTTGTTTAATTTAGGAATTTCTTTTAGAAAACACGTTTTAAAGAAAACATCTCAAATTTAAATCCAATTATGTAATTTCTTTTATTATAAGCTTAAAATAACTTATTTATGAGTTATAAAAAATATCTATAAAACATTCTTTATATAAGCTTTTATTTTAATAAGATTAATTGGATAAATCCCCTTTCCAAAATATTAAAGTGAAACACCTCAGGTATTTTATCACAAGATATTTTATTTAAAAGCATTTACTTAAATAATCGTATCTGTTATTACTTATAGCTTTAATAATGTGTGATTAAATGTGGCGACATTAGTGCTTCGTTGCCATGGAAATGAAAATCTGATTCTAGATTGGCGCATTATGAAAATGGCTTTCAATCTTTTTTCTTCATCTAAGAGAAGTTAAATTAATAGTTAAATAGTTAAATTTTATATTTCTGAAAGTAATAACATCTGAAAATATTAATTCTTAGCTTTCTTACATTTTTTTTCTTTTTTAAAAGTTTTTTTTTTCGGGTATTTTATAAAGTATAGTATAAAAATAGCTTTGTATGTTTAAGGAATTATTGGAAAGCTTACACAGTGGCCTCACACTAACTAGTATTCAGTTACTTGTAACTATTCAGAAAATGTTTTAAACCTTGTGTTAGATATAATATCAAAATTAGTTCATTAATTCAAACTCAAAACTTAGCATCTATAGTTTATATTATTAATCAATCAAACAATTAATTATTAATCAACAATAATTTCTCAGTTTCAGTGGCTGTGGCTACAACGAATAATCGACGTCAATATCATCCCTTTTGTAACTCGATAACTGTACTCTAAGGGGCTGTGCAAATTAGAACATTATAAATTTTTTTGATAACTTTGGGTCTGCTCACCCCTTCTGATATCATGTATTATTACTTCTCGAACACCAACTCCTTCCGGTAATAATATCTTTGTCAATCTGTAATTTTAGATTTTTTTTTTTAATTTCAGAAATTATTATTATTTTTTTGGGGGGGAGGGAGGGCTCATAAACAAAATTTGTTGCATTTTTTTTTCATGAATTATTGATTTAAATAAACCGCAAAAAGTATTTTATAACAGCTTTTTGTTACTTAGTCCATTCAAGAGTAATAAAGTTTTATTGCACTTGCCCCGAACTTGGGGAAGGGGGCAAATAGATATTCTTATCAACAAAACATAAGGACAATATTCTTTCTTTTTTATTTGTTAGTAAACAAAAGCTTCACTTCAAATGTACTTCACATATGCTTTCTCGAAACTTGATTGTACGTATACAACATATGAAGTACAGGAATATCAAATGTGGGAGGATTCCATATTTTATAAAACTAAATAATTTTGTAATTTAGTGATTATAACATTAACTTTGTGTTTTCATAAAAATAAATAAAAAACTAAAAAATATATAACATACTATTTTGATCCTAAAACTATATTACAAATAATAAGGGAAAAAAATCATTGGATCAAAAATCAAATCTCCCTCCCTTAGAAGTATCTTAGGATATCATGTGCCAGATCGGTTATTTTTACCTATTTTTTATTGGATTGATATCTGGAGTACATGCTGGCCACTCCATTCGAAGAAAATTACTTTGAGTAATGAATTTTTTCCCTGTCTTTGGTACACGTCGCCAGACACTGTCATCCATAAATATAGCATAACTGTAATTATGTAGGATCTATAGAATTGAAATAAACAGACATATAAAAACCATAAACAGTTCTCAACTATATTCGAAAGTATTAAAAATGGGATGTATAGTATTAAAACTAATGTTGGTAAAATGTTATTCTTAAATGCAAAATTATGTTCTTTTAAATGGACGTAGATTAAATTGAAATTTATAACTGCTTTAAAAATGTCATTAGTTCTAGATTTAATCTTCCTGAACTATCGTACAAAATGATCTATTTAATATCTTTTTTTAGAAAATCATTAAATGACCCATTTTAATGGGTTTTTTCTATTTTTATTCTAATTTATTTTATTCCGTAATTATCTTTTTTTTTTTTTTTTTTGCTTTGTAAAAGGATAATGAGTAACTCTTGAAAGTTATTAATGCCTGAATTAAATTACGATGAACATTAACTACGCTCGCATGATTTGGAAGTATGTGTTTAGTTTTATGTATTTTAAGCCTATTAAGCTCAGCATTGAATGTGATTTTTTATATTCATAAATGGGATTAACTTATTTTAAGCTCGAAAAAAAATGTGATTTTATTAACAGTTTAATTATGTATTTTTTCATAGTGAATATTCGGCTAAAAAATCTTTCCGAAAAGCATTATAAGTTGCTAAGAAAATATCATTTTAACAAAATAGAATAAATTATATTTTATTCATTTTTTTTTTTTTTTTACATTAATTCATTAAAAAAGGGATTTTTTTAAATAAAGATCAATAATATTTATTTCATAATAAAAATTCTCGTAAATATGAAAAAGAAAATAAGTATTTATTATTTTAGATCATTCAAAATTTTTAACCGCGTTAGAAAAAAATAATAGTTTTATTTAGGCATTTTTTATGCAAATTTTCAAGAGGATGGAATTTCGTTACCGTTTAAGCTTAAAAGCCAAAATTTTACCAGATCCATCATACACTTCAAAATTCACAACACGCAAAAATAAATTCTTTTTAGAACACTTTTTGTATCAATTTTACAGCAGATTAATTTGTTGTGAATTAAAAACTTCATATACAAAACGTTTTTAACTTTGTTATTGTGTTTTTAATATGTTGCAAAAGTGGTGCTATCTAGAAATGTTTTCTTAATCTGTTGCAAAAGCGTTCTTACCTAGAAATCTGTTCTAAATGTAGTGTTGTTTATTGTGTTGAAATATTGCTATAAATAGTGTTGATAAAAATATTTTCTTACAATAGTGTTGCTCTGCACAACACATTTTCACCAATAACAATACATTGTAAACACCACACTATTCAGAACACAATAAAACAAAACAACACATGTAAAACACTTTCAAAACACATTGTAGGTCGTGTCTTTAAAATTTCATAATTTAAAAAAAGAAATAAAAGCAGTCTCTTTTATTAAAAAAAAATGCAAGAGATTACTGAGTGAGTTGGCTAATTTTGCCGATAAATATCAATAACTATATTTCTGGAAAAATAATGTAATTTTTAACAAGAATTTTTTGCAGAATCTTTTTCCTGGCACAACACATCCGCAACGCATTCACAAGAGAATCAAAAATTATTTTAATCAGAAGTGTAAATTATTATGTTCAGTTAGTGTTTTGAACTATTTCACTAATTTGCAATGCAAACATAGAATAAGGAAATGGGAATTTTTTCCCCCTGAAACTTTACAGACAGCGTTCATTATCAAATTTCTTCTAGAATAATATTTACTGTACTTAGTTTACTAAATAATATTAAAAGTCGCACTTTAAGTCTTTAAAATATTATTACCAATAATGGGCCTTGTATCATGCATCAAGTTCAGTGGTCTACTAGATCAAATTTGAACGCTATTATGTATTAAGCAAAATTTATTATAGATATTTAAACCGTTTAAATTAAACATTTAGGCATTTTTTCTAATAGATGTTTTTCTATTTAGATGCAGATTAAAAACTATATTTCGTAAGTTGTCTTTTCCAGAGTCAAACATAACATGAAAATAAAAAACATTTTAAAACATCATATTACTTCATGAATTCGTTTAAAGACTCACAAATGTATCATTACTTTTGAGATTTAATTTTTTACTCTTTTTTATACAAAATAAATAATTTTAAGAAAAAAAATATCTGAAATTTTTTTATAAGTCAATTATTACAGTTACAGTTTCTTAATAATTCTTAACAATTTGAAAGTTCTGATTTTTTAAACTGTTTTTTATGAGCTACTTTATCAAAACAAATATTATATGTGACATTGTTTAAATACACGTGACAATTTAGTACTTATACTTCAAAAGAAATATAATCAATGGAATTCTCAACTACTTCCAGATGAATGCATAAAAATGTGATGTTCAACTTTATTTTCATTTTATTTTTCTTTAGGCAAGACAATTTCTAAAAGTAATTGCCAATATGCTTTTAAATAACTACCTTAAAAATATAAGATGCTTCGCATTTGTTCAACTAAAAGATTACAAAACTCAGATTCAAATTTATTTTCATTAAAACATTTAAATTTCGAGAAATTATCGATCATAAAATTCATTTTAGATTGAACTTTTTTTATGAAAAAAAAATTATTTTTTTAAATTTTAAAACTTCTATTTTCTTTTCATGATGCTTAAGCGTAAAATATTACATTTATCAGATTTGAAAGAGTGATATAAATTGTAGATTTTCTCTAAAACCAGTTTTCAACATTTTTATTAGAATTAAAGGAAAAACTAAAATGTTAAAGATAAATATTTCAACTATCTTATCGCAGACGATTTTATTTAAATAATTGTATCGGTCAATATTTATAGCTGGAAGAATATGATAAAATTTTGTGACAGCAATGTTCGGTCGCCATAGAAACGAAGATCTGCCTCCAGACTGACGTAGGACATTAAACTTTATCCTCGTTTTGTTATTCTTTTTACGCAAGAGAATTTATTTAAATAACAGAGTATCATTTTAAAAGTTTAATAATTTAACTTCTAAAGTTTTGATTTTTAAGAAAATATTTGTTGAAAAAATAATTTTATCTTATTAGGGAAAAGTTAAACAATTTCTTTATTCTGGTAACAAAAAAGGAAAATGACCAAAGAATTATTAATCTAAGAGGCTTACAATTGCTTTTTTGTTAGTTATTACATTATAAGTTTTCTATCGAGAATGGACTTTGTGGTGTCTGCATCTCATTTTATTAATATATTTTTTTTTACCTTTGTTAATGTCCGTGATCCAATAGTTCTCCTTCTCTTATTTCGACTGTCTAGCGAAAGCCAAATTCAAAGATTCCTACCTACGTTTCGGATAGCCGAGTCTCTAGTTGAAGCCAAGTTAGAAAAGTAAAAAATAAAAAATTGAAACCCGACAAATTTACAAGAAAAATTCATTAAAAAAAGATACCGGAAAGTGGGAAGAGAGGGCTCAGGATTTTGATGCTACTGAACAACCATAGCTGCTTTGATCTTATGATTATTAAACCCTTTTCTGCACACTTGCATTGAATAAACTTGAATCTGAATTCAGTAAATTTAAATCAGGTCTTTAGGAATAAACTTCCGTCATCTGAATCTGAATTTAACATGTCAAAGATATTCGAATTCATTTTATTAATGGTTGTCATAATTGTTTTAATTATATATTTTTTAATTATTTTTTAAAGCACAAATTTAAATATTTAATAATTTTTTAATGCATTTTTCAAAAATGTATTTATTTTGTCTTCCAGCATAAAATGAATGAAAAATATGAATTCACATGTAATATTTTTTTTGTTGTTGTTTTGTAATGTAATTTAAAATCTTTCCTTAATAAAAGGTAATATTTACTATAACATTTTTAATATAATAAAGTGAATTTAATGATAATAATGTGTCCCTTTTTTTACAAAGATTCTGTTGCTGTAAATAGTTGTAAATAAATTTCTTCACACTTTAAAGACTATGGTTTATTTGTATCGACATACAGTAAAAATGTAAGAACACCTATATACGCAACAATATGGTCGTACTGAGAAAATAATTATTTATAAATTATGGTCTAATTAATTAAACGAAAAATAAAATATACAGGTTGTTTATAAATCTTTTTAAAAACTACGTCGGCAGATTTCATATTTTTACTTTTAAAGAAGAGTCTGAATATGTATCAGAATATTTCGAGTTGTTGAGAGTGGAATTTTTTTTAATAGTGCCATATCATGATACTGATTAAATCAACTCTTATACAAAACTGGAGTTAAAAGTTTGTCAAAAACGGCCAGACAAATTTGTTAAACTCAAAGCTTGATTTAGTTTTGCTTTTTAGTTTTGCTTAACAAAGTTGTTTAACTCAAAGCTTGATTTAGTTTTGCTTTATTAAATTATCACTTAAACTTCGAAAAACATCTCTACCTCCGTGCCAGCTCGGATCATATATATATATATATATGTTGCTCAACATTTAAGCTTAAAATATTACGTAAAGTTATTTTTCAACAGTATTTTTATAAATAAAGTGATGTGTAAAAGATAAAGAGAAATGCTTAAAATATCGCAGAGGATTTTATTTAAGTACATTTATTTAAAAAATCGAGTTTTCAATATTTATAGCTGGAAGAATGAAAATAAAATGTAATGAGATCTATATTTCGTTTCTATGGTAACGTAGATCTGCAAACAGATTGACGTATATCAATGTGACGTTTAATTTTTTCCTCTTTATCTCCATTCATATGCAATAGAAATTCTAAATAACTTAATATAACATTTAACAAAGCTAACTTCTTAATGTTTTATTTTCAAGAAACCTTTAATAGAACTTATTTTGACTAGACTTTAAAAAAAATTATTTTTTTAATTTCATTCAAGCAAAAAATCTCATGAAATATTATATAATTTTATTAGCATTTTCAACATAAATGAAAAGAGTTTATGATTTCAGTTTGTCTGTCTTTTTGTCGTTTAATATCTGTCTGTCCGTACTCGAGTAAATATACTCGAATTGACATATAATTGATGTTCTTTATCGAGGCCGGCGTAGAATGTATATTATCTGAAAAGAAGTATGTAGCCTTCATTGTTCATTTACATAGGCATTCAAAAGTATTCCATTACAATATAGTCAATGGGTATTTGCTAATATGATTTAAATGTTTTTAGTGAATTTTAATAGTTTAACACAATTTTAATTTAAGAAAATTTATGCATATTATTGCGATGAATAATTAAGGAGTTAATATGATATATACTATGTTTAACACTTGAAGTGTGCAAAAGCATCCCTATGCATTATGGTCCATAAAAAAAGGCGTAAGCGGCATACTTTAATGATATTTCAAACATCATAAAATTGATGTATCATTATCCTTTAAGACACGTGTTTTACTTTTAATTTAATTTTTTCATACTGCGGGATGTGTATAAATTCTAAAGACCGCAGGAAAGATGCGGAATGATAGGGGCATTTTATCTTTGTAAGTTCAAAAATAATGGTATCAAAATATATCACTTTCAAATTTGAGTCTAATTATTGTCTAAAACACTTGCTTTCATACTAGTAAAACTTCCCATGCTCAAATATAATAATTAAAAATATATGTAAATTTTTATAAATTGGAAGAAATGCCTTTTTAAACCCATTTTATGATGAAAGGAATACTGAAAGGAACACACTTAAAAAAATACCTTTATGAAAATTTTTTATTTTTATATTATATTACATTATTCAAAAATAAAATATAATAATACACAAATAAAAATAAAATGTATTGCATAACATGATAAAATAAAGACAAGAAAAATAATATATTTAAGGCTATTTGACATAAAAACAACTTTAAGGAGGCTCAGGGGTTGAAAACTTTTCAAAAAATAGATTTTTTTAATGATCTAGTTTGATTATTCAATTAATTCTTAACTCAATGCAAAAAACCGCATAAAAATATTCGCATTTTTAATGGAGTTATAATCATTTATATTATGTATCAACACTTTCATAGCCGCACCCATATAATTTTAACTTTAAGTCGCGTTTTCTCAAAACTTGATTTTTGACGACTAACACCAAGATTTAAAAAACACTATTTGATGGAATGGCTTAATTTTTTTTTTTTTTTTGCATGCATATAACATCATTATCTATAGAATGAACTATGGATGTAACTATCACTTAATAAAAGCATTATTAAAAAATCTCTCAAATTTAAAAATTTTAAAACCCCCTAAAAAACACAACTTTTTTTTAATTAAAAATACTCAAAATGTTAAATTATCTAAAATATATTAATTCATTCTATAGATAATGATGTTATATACATGCAAAAAAAAATTAAGCCATTCTATCAAATAGTTTTTTTTTTAAATCTTGGTGTTAGTCGTCAAAAATCAAGTTTTGAGAAAACGCGACTTAAAGTTGAAATTATATGGGTGCGGCTATGAAAGTGTTGATACATAAATGCTTATAACTCCGTTAAAAATGCAAATATTTTTATGCGGTTTTTTGCATTGAGTTAAGAATTAATTGAATAATCAAACTAGATCATAAAAAATCGATTTTTTGAAAAGTTTTCAACCCTTGAGCCCCCTTAAATGAGTTAAGATTTAAATCAGAGCTTTAGCTATGTCACAAGCAGATCCGGGTTTATGTAACTTCATTAAAATATCATTAAATTTCAGATAATTCTTGTCAATAGTATTAATAAATACAAAGTGATTTTATTCTGGGTTTTTTTCTGACAAAATGTGCTTTAAATTTATTACGAGTACATCACAGGAATTTGTAGCCACTGTGCGAGAGGAAAATCAGCATAATTAATTCATTAGCTTTATCAAATTTGATTGTCTTAATATTTATAATGCTTTCATAATTATCGAATAAGAGAAACACACTATCAGTTTTGGAACAACTAGAATATTTAGCAACTGTATGATTGGCTTTGAAAAAAATCTGTGGCCATTCATCAATTTCGATGAGCAAGTTCAAGACTTTGGGATGGGGCAACTCCGAGCACGAACTCTTTGAAATTCATCCTTCGGAAAACGAATACTGTTGAACAAAGTTACATGCTGCAGAAGCAAAACTCAAAAAAATGATAAGTTTATCAGTTGATGTTACGTGAGAAAATTGTTTTTAAATAAGTTTTGCTACACTATTAGGTTGTTTGTGTTCTGTCATTAAACCTGTTTCATCACAGTTATAAATTATATTCAGTGTAAATTTACGGTGATCCATAACTGAGTAAAGGTTAAAAATAATATCGACATTTGGTTTGTTGAAACTTGAACTTTTTGCTCAATTACTAATAGCTATAGATTTGTGAAGAGAATGTAATGAAATTCGTTAAATAAAATCTTGAAATCAATCTTCCTAGATTGTTTGTATGTTTGCGAAGAAAGGGGCATATTTGGAGAGTTAGAAGTATTTGAATACTAATATACACAATTTTCAAACTATAGTCCATATTAGATGCTTTCAGCATTTATGAAGCTAACTCTTTTTATTGAGCTTCACTGAAGAAGCTTAATAGGAACAACCTGATTGGTTAAATAAGATATGTCCCTTTCAAAAAAAAAAAAAAAAAAAAAGAAGAAGAAGAAGAAAAAGGAATACATTTTTGTTTATTCAAAGAAATTGCTGCAAGGAGATTTTCAGTGGTTGTGAGCGATTTAAACTACGCTACTAAACCTAAACTGCATTTTAGTTTTATATGTAAAATCATTTTAAACAAAAATCTAAGCGTTGCTGAGGACTGGTTTTTTCGCTAATCTTTGCCGCAGATTAATTTCGGAAAATGAAACATTTGAAGTTACTGAAAAAAAAAAATAGCTTGAAAAGTATTTGTCGCACAAACAGTGCTAGAAAAAACAACGAAATTGAAATGTATTCCTTTTTGTTCACAATGTCTATGTCTTGGAAAGCAACTGATAAGAAGAGAAAATGGTTCAAACAGAAATCTCGGAGAGTTGAGGAAAAGCTCTCCTGACGACACAGTCATCAACTGGTTCGGGGAGGGGGGGGGGGGGGTTCGCCCTTACTCTCGAACTGTTTGACTTACAAATCTCCTGAAGAAGACACTTATTCAATTGGTAAGTAAATCTTATCTGTTGTAATTTTCCAAGTGAGCGAAAATTGTCCGAACTGGGCTTGAACCATTGATCACCCACTTCGAAATTTTCAACTAATATGATTTAACTAATTGAATAATTGTGTTTAAAAAGTAATCTAATATAATTGTGCATCCAGAGTGCGCTGACTTCAAAAAAAAAAAAAAAAAAAAAAAAACCCTTCGATTTATTTTTTTGAGCTGATTTTAATATCAGAGATACTGAGATCATTTAGGTTAACTGGATGAATTAGGTCGCTAACTTCATAAAAGGCCTTAGAGTTAAGGGGGAGCTTAAGAAAGAATTCATGACGTCAGATTATGAGATCTCCGCCGAGCCAATCTCGTCCAAAGGTGTCCTAGCAAGGGGTGTTAGAAATAAGAGCTGTCTCTGCCGTTTGGGTAGGCGTTCAATTACGTGATATGATGTTATGAACTCCGTCCTAATAACCAACAGCTTCCTAGTCAACTAATGAAGTTTGCCGCGATTAGGTCTTCTTGTATTCGCCCGGGATGGCTCAGTTGGCAGAGAATTGGCGATATCAGCCAAAACATCCCGAGCTCGAATCTTGTCCCGAATATTTTTCCTTAACTCTGAAATTTTCAGCTGATATGATTTAGACTAAGTTTTATTAAACTTTCGTATTATCTGCAGTATGTTTTAATTTATAATTATATTAAGTCTGAAAATAATTATTAATAGCAGAAAGTATGAAATCGTCGATTATTATATATATATATATATATATATATACATATCTAAATATATATATGATATGATTGAGAATACAGTGTTATTTACTAACCTGATTTTAATTTAATCAGTGCATCGCGTCTCTAGTTCGCTAAACTAAAAAATTTATATTTAGTAGGTGCTTCACTTATCCCATTTTCAGCAACAGCAAGCAAATATCCTACATATTTAAACTTAAAATATACCTTCTGTTGTTATTATTGTGTTGCATCCTAAAATTACGCATCCTAATATTTGAAGGATACTAAATTTAGAAAAAAATATCTTTTCATTAAAATGACATTAAAAAATGCTGATCAGAACATTTTCATCCTAATTGAATAAAATATTAACTCTTTCCATCTGAATGATTCAAGAGCTTCAAGTTTATTTCTAAAAATATATATTTTATAAGTACTTTTAAATGTTATCGTTTCATCGTTTCAAAATCGATTTATGTGTTTTTCACTTTGCGGAGATTTTATTTCTAGAGAGTATGGAATTTATTAGTTATGTAACAGTCATTAAAAGTTTTTGCAGAGTCTGTGTTTTTCCTTTATGAGACTCCTTAGGAGGCATATTTAATGATGGGAATACTATTTGTATTCGAGATAAAACATTGAAATATTTCCTTGTCAATGTCTCTGTAAATTAATATTTAAAATAAGACTTAATGCATACTTTATACCAATATAATCTATATTAAAAATAAAAAATCTGTCCACGGTATGATTTAATGTCATATTGAAATTTTTAAAACCTGAGTAATACATTTCATATATACGTCAATTTTTAAAACTTTTAAACATCGTACATTTTCAATTTTTACAGCGTCGAATACGAGAAAAGAGATATTCTTTGAAATTCAGTTTGTTTGAAAATTATATCTCAATTTACTTTATATCGTTATGAATCTTAAAAAATAATTTTCAAGCAAAATTAAAAAAAATATATTGAATGAAGCACTATTACAAAGATATACTAGTATAATAATATGCAATTATAACAGCATACATAAATTCGCATGTGTTTCCAGCTAATTTGTTTAATAAAATGAAAACTTCATTAATAAGTAAATAAAATAAAGTAAATAATATAAACAAAACACAAATTTAACAAACAACAGCTGATCCATTTAATATACAATACACGTATGAGAATCAAAAAAACTTCCGTGCTCTAAAAAAAAAGGAATTCTGTAAATTTATTTTCTGTGATACTACAGAAATCAGTATGCCTCCAAAACTTTTATTGGAAACCCGGGATAATAAGATGAATTGTTTTGGTTGTAGTGTTGTGTTTGTTTTAGGAAAAATGTTCTATGCATCCCTTGTTTTCTCTTAAATTCTTAGCAACCTTACTGTTTTTTTCTGAATAAACATGAATCTGTCATTTCAATCTGCTAGTCAGAGGCTATTAATATACAGTGTTTAATAAATTTCGAAACTTTATTTGGATACATGACTGATATTATGAATATTTTAATGATTCATTGAATCATTCAATAATTTTTTGGTGTAGGAAGAGACAATCTAAAGAGTATATTAAATCAAATATAAAAAATCTATTTGAGCTTTCAAATAAAAATACAATGTTCTTACGTGTACCCTGGGTGGATTCCATAATTGTGTTAATATTTTATATTAGATTTCCGTTTGATAAACTACACTCTTTGACACGCTACTAGCAATAAATGAAAAAATAAATTTATTCTACTTGCTTAAGTACTATATGGAAATGGAAATCTATTGTGCTTATTAAAAGTATTTACATTAAAGTTAAAATATTTCAAAGTTACTATGTGAATCTCACCCTAAATTAATATCTCTAAGACTTAGTGTAATATTAGTAATATTACATTATTAATCTTATAATGCATTAGTAATCGAATACACTATTAAAAAAATCTGTAAAATAGCTAAAATTATGCTAGGAACCTAGAGCGTTTTCATGTGACGGTAACAACGAAAATTCTTGTAACAAATACAGATTTACACTATAAATAAAAAAATCCGTAAGGTTACTAAAAATCTTTTAGAAAACTGGGATGACTAGAACTTTTTATGTTTAAAATTTCAGAAAAATTACTTTCATTTTAGTAGATTCTTTTGTAGAGCTACAGATTTCTGTAGTTTCACAAAAATTAGTTTTAAAGATTTACATTTTTTTTTTTTTTTTTTTTTTGTATAGTGGGCAAATAACATTTCAGTGAGCATATAGATTTCTATAACTTTACCTCTATATACAGATTTTTTTTATATTGTATGAAAGCACAATGGGTTTCTAGGTAATAACATAATAATATCTGCTCCAAATAAACACAATGGTGAAATAAAAAGTTTTATAGTTGCTACCGTAGCTAATGTTGTTCACTGTAAAAAAAAAAAAAAACTGTAACCCTAAAGATGTAAAATGGCCGAAATCTGTATAGTTACTAATATTTTATCTGTACATTGTACAGGAAAGATGTAAATCTACAAAACTAACTTTTGTAAGGCTACAGAAATCTGTAACTTTACAAACGAGCCTACTAAAATTACAGTTATCTTACTAAAAGTTTATCTGCAACCAGGGTTGCAATTACATGAAAAATTCTCGGAATCCCAGTTTCCAAAAAAATTCTTAGTAACCTTAGAGATTTTTTGATTTTCCGTGTAAATCTCTACCTCTTACATGAATTTTTGCTATTGCCGTTACATAAAAAATTCTAGGAATCCCAGTTTCCTTGAAAACTTTTAGTAACTTCACAGATTTTTTTTTTTTTTTTTTTTTTTTTTTTTTTTTTTTTACAGTGTATTAGATTTGAAAGCATTCATTAATACTCTCTTTTCTGCTAAATTTATTCTTTGTAGTTAGTAATATTTATGTATAAGTCTGCGTGCCACAAATAGTTCTGATTATTTTGGCGATTTGCATGTAAAAGTTTCTTCAAATTCACAAATTTCGCATTATATCGTCATTTTTACAATTTTTTCAAATTTAAATATTGTTGAAATTTTTTTCTTATAAATTGTGATATGTCTTCTTAATTTGTTATAATAGAAAATTACAGGATGTCCAGCGAATAACACCATGATTTCAAAATTAAATTTCTCAAAAACAAAGATCGATAGTAATATGCGGTAAATGGTTTTTTCATTAGGCAAGCTGTAAAAATCTTATACAGAAATTTCAAACAGTGAATATTTTTAAAAAATTGCGTTCTGATTACATAGAATGCTTTGATTTGACATTTTTCTAGTTTTAGATTGCCTGCAGAGAAATAATTTTTTAGCTTACAATGCAATATTTTAAAGATTTTTCGAAGTAAATTTTTAGAATTTCGAAATTTCAAAAATTTAATTTAAAAAAACTATGAAATATAGCACTTTAAGCCGAAAAACACATTCTCTGGCAGCAATCTAAAGCAAGAAAAAATGTCAAATCAAAGCATTCTTTGCAATCACAGCACAATCTTTTCAAAATATTAACCGTTCGAAACTTTTGTATAAGATTTTTACAGCTTACCTGATAAACAAACCGTTTACTGCATAATTCTATTGATCTTTGTTTTTCAGAAATTTAATTTTGAAATCCGGGTGTTACTTGCCTGACAGCCTGTATCTGGTTTCATTAGCTCTGTGTTTTAAGTAAATGCTTATTAAGGAACCGTTCCTTTGTGAATTCGCCCAAATGATTTTTTTTAAATGAATTTTCTTTAAAAATGTAATGTTTTCTTAATATAAATTACACAAAATTCTTTTTAAATATATTTATTACACAGTATCCTCTGTTTCTACGGGCTGTGCTTGTAAATTTTGAACATATTATTATTTATAAAGCACTTTATAAAGAAACATGCAGCATTTAAACGCATAGTTGAGTTCCTTTAGTCATTTTGAATAGAAGGCTTTAACAACGCAAAAAATACCCAACTGAATCGTTTGAAATTTAAAATATATAATTATTACATAATTTTGTCGAGTCATTTCAAATTTATGAAAATCGGATTCTTAGATAATTTACAGGGACAATCAAATTTATTCCATTACGTTACGGTCAATAGAGAAAAAAGTTTCAAATGTATTTTAATCATTTGAATTTTAAAATAAATAATTATTACATTATTATGTCGAGTTTTTCAAATTTTATGAAAATCGGATGAATAGTTCAATTATAGGGACAATCAAAAATATTCTGTTACATTACGGTAAATGGGGGAAAATGTTTCAAATGCTTTGAAATTGTGTTACACTCATTCGAACATAATAAACTTGATGTGGATCTATAAAGTACATATTATAATATACATTTTGCATAATCTATGGTGCAATGAACATTTGTTATTGATTTACAAGGCCATACAAAAGTATTCCATTACATAATGGTATAGGGAGAACATTGTTTGGTGCGCATTTTAATTGTAATTAACTATTTACAATTATCATACGAACGCACCTCATTTGCTACGCTTCACGTGTAATTTCCAACTTTTTTTTATTATAAAAAACTATCTGGTTTCATTATCCCTGATTTTAAATCCGACTGTTTCTTTGTACACTCGGCCTAATGATTTAAAAAAAGGATAAATTTTCATTAAGATTCTAATGTTTCTTTTTACGTGAATTAGCGATAAATTCTATTAAATAATATTATTATACGGTTATCCTCTCTTTTTCTAAAGATTTTTGTTGAGCATTCTGTATATATTATTGTTTATAGAGCACTTATTAATGAAAAGCCCAGCATTTAAATGCAAGAGGTTTAAGTTCATTTTTGCCAATTTGAATTTTTACATAACATCAAGCACGAAAAAAGTTATTGTTCACTAGTACAAAAATTAAGACGTATAAGTTTAAAATAACAAGGTACACTTTTTTCTTTTGGGGTTAAAATAAATTTTGTTTAGAAATATATTCAAATTGTAAAAATAAGCAAAAATATTAAAACTTGAATATTCATCAATAAACCTTGAAATAAACAAGTCACTGCAAGTCTCATTACATAAAAAATACAACAACTGGAAATACATACTGAAGAAAGCTTCTCCCACATAAAAGAAAATTTTTATTTTTCTCTAAAATCAATCTTCCAATTAATGTATTACATAAGTAATGAGGATGCCATGCTCTAACAAATATCATTAATATACTTTGACACAAATGTAAATCTATCTGCGAAAAATAAAGAATAATCTTGATAACCACAGGAAATTTGAGATGTGACTTGTTAATGAAACAACAGCAACAACAACAACAATAACAATAATAATAACAACAATAACAACAATAATAATAACAATATTAATAATAACTACAAAAACAACAAAAACAACAACAATAATAATAATAATAATAACAATAACAACAATAACAATAATTATATAACCAGATGATTTATAGTAAAAATCCTTTTACTTTACAAAAAAAAAAAAAAAAAAAAATCAGGCCGTTTAATTTATTAGAAAATTTGTTGAATTAACAAAAATTTCGTTGTAAATACAAATTATATTGTGATAATAAATCTGTAAACTATTCATTTTATAGGAAAAATTCGCCAAAGTAACAGAAAGGTTCATAATATGTACAGATTTCATGCGTTTTGTACATTTTTCTAACGGAATGAATAACTGTGCATGTGTATTCTAACCGGCTGGCACAATTCAATGAAGGATTTATTGAATAAAATAACATCTGTCTTATAGTAGCTTATCAAGATACGTTGGCGATGGAACTCATTTAACGATGAAGACATTCATAATCTTTATTAGATGTAACAGAATGATGAATCACTGATATCGCAGTGACACCATATCATAGTGGTTGGTAACGATACCATACTATTTAGGAAAATGCCAAAATATATGTTTTTCTCATTCACTATGATAAAGTTAATCTTTTAAAGCGTTTATATTTTGATCCGAATATATTATATTTGATAGGTTTTCGGCAATTTTCTACTAGAAAAATTATATGTAGCTTTTTCCACTAGAAAAAAGCTTCACATATCGAAAACAAAAATTTCTCGGTACGACGGTCTTCTTTAAATATTATTATTTCTTCGTAGACGGCACATAACATTAGTAAGAGAATACAAACACAAAATATTTATAAAATAGCGCTTTTTTACATATTGTAGTTGCACACAACGAAAACAACAGAAGTGACTTACTAACTTATAACCAACTACGGGCTTCGAATAGAATTAACTACATTTCTTACTTAGCAAAATTCACGATCACATGACGCGAGAGAGTCTACTTTTGGAGCAGGTAGTGAGTGTTAAAGTACTAATATTTGTTGTTATTGTTATTATTATTATTATTATAAAAGAAAAGATAAAAATAATAGATTTAGTAAAACAAAAACGTTTCTTTTGAAAATAAAATGTTATTTATAGAAACAGCTGAAAAATATCATAAAATAACATACACGCAATACATGATAACTTAGAAAAAAAGTAAAAAAAAAATAATAATCGAAGCTGCATAAGAAAGAAAAAACAATCATCAGAACATTCTCTAAAATACTTAACAAATCTGGGAAATCATATTAAGGAAAATAATAACACATTTACAAAATTTTGAAACATTGCACATATCTTTATATTCAAGCAATAATAAAGTATATATGTATGTAAATGTGCTTACATTTTTAACGATTTTCTAGTCCTTTTATTATCAACTATATACCATTCATGCAAAATGATATACTTTTTCTTGCATAATTATTATTTTTTAAGTTCAACAAGATTAAAGCGTGCCACTTATGGCGCGTCACTTATACTCTGTCTATTTATTCGAACAAATATCATTCTACAGTAACATCAAACAAGTTTCTTTTGAAAAGCTTTAGGGTTAAATTTTAATAATCGGGAAATCAGCAGTGATTGGAAACTCACTTAAAATATGCTATTAAGAATGGTGTTTATTGCATAGCAGCAAAAAGAAAAAAAAAAAAGAAGTTCAATTATGACTCAATAAACGATAGATAATTTTCAGAAATAGCAATCTAATTACAAGAACTTAATTTTTCTTTTGCGCTAACATACGAATTAAACTCATCAAAAAACATTCATCCGAATAAATATTAATTTATAAATGCATGAAATGTTCTGTTTAATTAAAATTAATAAATATTGTTCTTTAATTTATTTTTCGTCTAAAATGCTTTCGTTTCTTGCAAAATTTGAGAAAGAAAATAAATTAATTAAAAACATGGAGAATGATATAAAAATTAAAAGAGAAAACTGATTAAAATTGCATGATGAACGATAAACTAATTAAAAATATCTTTCCTGTTAATTATGTTTCAACTTATGATACATTTTATAACAAAAACTTGCATTTACAAGCTAAATCTTGGCTTAAGAAAGCAATTACAGTATAAGATTTTAAAGAGAATATCAAAAAATTAAGAAGTTAATGTTAAATCCACATTATTTTTCTAATAATCAATTTGGTTATATACCCATATTTGGAAAAGGTTAGGCATCTGAGTGAGCTTTCATATTCAAGTGACTGTTCATTTTACTATGTAGAATTCTGCGGCTATTTGATAAAATTTAAATTATTGTACATATACACATTATATATTTATATACACATACATTTAAATAAGAAAATTCTTATTTATGAAAGTTAGATGTTATAATATTTATAATGCAATGAAAGAAAAAGAACAGCTTTCAGTAAATCGATATTTTATGTCTGAATATTTTCCTATCGCTATCTTGAACATAAATTCCCCGAAGCAAAAACAAAAAAGGAAAGCAATATATAAGAATTTATTTTATCTATATCTTCTTACGTATCTTCAATATCTATCATTCTGATTACTTAAATATGATTTATTTAACTTAAAGTCGATATTTTTCACAATTCAATGATATTTAGACTGCAAACATGTTTTAAAACTAATAACTTTATATATATATATATATATAATTTTGTATCAGTTTTTCAACTATATTTCTGCATTGAAATTACGCTTGAAATTACTGAATATTTACTAAGTGAATATTTACAATGCTGACTAAGCGTAAGACCCACATCATAAATATATCCAGGATACAAAGGAATTTGGGTTCGATTCGGGCTTGGACATTTTTTTTACTCTGTCGGTTTTACGTTTAGTCAGCATTGTGATTATTCACTTTTTAAATATTCACATGTTCAGTTATTTTCGATAATTTACACTGAGTTATATAAAGGTTCAGCATCAGTGTGACAAACTTTATAAGGTGTTAGAGATCACTACAATAAACTTATTTCAATAGGAAACTTGAGTTGCAATCCCCTTCAGCCATAAATAAAGTATATTTCTCACCAAAGCGAAAATAGATTTTTGTTTGACTTTAAGAATAATGAAAGTATATTACCGATATTTTCAAAATACTATATTTATTTTGTATGAAAATAGATAATATAACGAAAAATGGTTTGTAATTAGATAGAATTATTGACAAGTTGAATGTTTTTCTGTAAGATGAACATCTTTAATGGTGTTTAGGCTTATCGTACAGTGAAAATTTAAATTACAATGAAAATAAACGCTTTTTTGCAGTTTGATTTATTACATCTGATTTTTAATAATGTCAGTATTTTTCTTTCTGTTTCTGTTTGCTACAAAAATTGCAGCTTTTATGGAAAAAAAACTATGCGCATCGAATGTAAAAACGGTTTGTTTCTGATCAGGAGGACAAAAATCTTGGAAGAATTGTATCATATTAATTGCACATGTGCGGATTGAACATCTGTGACTCGCCACAGCATGCATCTTTGTAATAGTAAATGACGATGAACGGATCTGAATCAGTTGAGTTAATGTAATTTCTCAGCCTGCTTCCTGCCATTACTGAAATTGAAGTAACTGATATCTTAAGACAAATGTCTGCTATAAATTTCTATCACTAACACAGGTTGTTTATGAATTGGTAGAGATCTAGGCTTCTTTTTAAACCATATAAAGATTATAAAGTTAATATGGGATTTAACAATCGGGGAGTTTCACCACAGCAGAGCCTTCGATATAACAAATCTACCAAAAGAGAAAAAATATACACATATATGAACACATATTTCAGCGATATTCAAAATGAAACTCTTAAATGGGTTAAAGAAAATCTTAAAGTAAAAATATAATATGTGAAAGAAGATATTTTGGTTGTATCAATAAAATCACATTTTTAAAACAATTGAGTTCAGCCACTATAAACGTAAAAGATATATAAAACTGCAATTTTTTTATTTATTTTATTTTATTTATTTTTTACTATAAAATAGAAAATAAACTTTTAGATATGTTATATGTTTTTCAGTTGAATGGAATTTAAGCAAGCAATATGATATGTAATCTCTAGATTATTAACAGGATTTCAAAAAAAATTCGAATACCTTATCGACTAAGGTCAATAAGGTTCTTTGTTTGTGTTGTCGACTAAGGTCGATTAAGGTTAACCAATGTCCCATTTATCACAATTCTAAAATTCGATATTGAAGTAAGGTATGCGTTTTCTAAATTGTTTATTTATGCATCGTATTTTACATTATAAAATATTATTTTTTTTACAATTGTAATTTATAGTTATAAGACTTAATCACTGACACAATTACAAAGGATAAAATCACTATCGTATACGTAATACCATTGATAACAAATTCACAGGAAAATGAAATATACCAGAGCGACAGAACGAAATTTTCATACTTATTCAATAAACACATATGTAATATCAAGTTGAATATATCATTTGAAATGTTATCGAGGCTTAACCAGAAGTAGAATTGAAATATATGTTTTACACTTCTGACAGTCTATCAAAAATTCAAAATGGTTATGTTGTAAATAAAATCATAAGAATATACGCAATATTTCACCTTGATTCAAACATGAAATATACATAACGAACTTTAAAAAGGTCACCGTTTTACTTAAATTAATTTAAATAATAAAAGGGATATTACGAGTTTAAAAAATACATTTTATTTAAAACTTTTTTAGTACTTTTACGCTGTATTTCCCGAGCACATCATTAGAGACTATTTAAATAGCTAATTGCTGTTTATTCACACAAATATGTTATTAGTTTTAAAATTTGCGATCCAATAGATAGTTGATAGAGATAAAAGTAGAAGTAGCAGTCCCTTGGAATAAACTTAAATAAAGAAAAAAATGTAATTTTATTAACTACAGTTCCACTTATTTTATTACATTTTTTTCACTGCGAATTCGTGAAATATCTTTAGAACTCTAAAAACATAATAATTAACGCTTCTAACTAAATTCGTTTTTGATTGCCTTGTGAATGTGTTATACTAGGAAAAGATTGTGCAAAAATTGTTGTTAAAAATTACGTAATATCTCCTGTAATTTTTTTTTCTATAAAAGTCTCTAATTTCCTTTTAAAGTAGTGTAATTTTACAGATACTATATAGAAAGAATTATATGAATATTGAGACAAGCTCAGAATTTTTATTTATAAATTTGCTAAAACAGTGTACAATGGGATAAAATATATCAGTTTAAAATCTACATACCATTTTGTATGTCATTTAAACATTGGAAACAACGACGGTTTTAACCGAACTACTCGGCCTTTTTTAAGGAAAAATAAAGATTTGAACTAACATAGGCACGTTATCTAGCTCGATGAGAGATGAAGTAAAACACGAGGGACAAAAAGGAAGAAGAAAACTGAACAAGAATCGACTGATGGTAAAAACATGGAGAGGGAGTGAAAATGGTAAGAGGACAACAAAATATGAAAAAAAATATTAAAACTGAAAGAAGAAGGGGTCGGCTATATAAGATTCAGTAAATTAAACCAAATACTAGGGATAGTAAAAGACATATTATCATTACATACATTCTGACGCGTAAAAATCTCAATATATTCTCTAATTAAAGAACTGTAGGTGTTATGCTGACGAGAGATAATAATAGCTCTATTAAAGTCAATGCTATTGATTTTATTATCGGCATATAGCTTAGAGAGAGCAGTAGTAAAGTTATTGAATCTAATATCCCTCTTATGCTCCTTTAGTATCTTGAAAATTTTTCTCTTAGTCATGCCTATATAATCCGATTTCTGGTTTAAAAAGATAAAAATTTCATAAACACCGGCAAACTCATCGGGGGAGGGGGGGGGAATTCTATCATATATTATTACATATTCTATTCTATTATATATTATCCACTCTTAATTATTAATTATAGGAGGTATTTTGAAAGTGTTTTACATGTGTTGATTTATTAAATGTAGCTAAATTTTGTGGTGTTTACAATGTGTTGTTAATTTGGTGAAAAATTGATGTATGACACAACACTGTTGTAAGAAAATAGTTTTATCAACACTATTTGTAACATTATTTTAACCCGATTAACAACACTATTTTTCGAAAACATTTTTAGATAGCAACACTTTTGCAACATATTTCAGAATACTATCACAGCTCAAAAAACGGATGCTTATGAAGTTTTCTTATTCATACCATATTAGTGCGTTGTAAATTTAATGTCAAAAAGTGTACTAAAATGTTTTTTTGGATTTGCAGTATTGTTCTCATGCGTCATTTTACTTTTAAATGCGTAGCTGGACTGTCAAAGAAGCGGTATTTCAGATTAAATTTGAATAGAAGAAAAGACTTAACTGCCATACCAAAAACATTAATAGATCACTTTGCTCAAATTTTCAGGATATTTAAACATATATTAGGCATATTGTATTATACAGCGTCGTGGCATACTTTATTGTTTTTACCGAGGAATTCTGGGCATTTTTTGATAGCGGATGCGTATACGCATCATTTATCCCTCCAAGCGTCTTGCAAATGGGTAAAATTGTAATGTTGTTTTCTCTGCACTTCGTCTTAATTGCTAATAAAATATGATTCTTTCAATATTACATAAAAAATCTTATTTAGGAATATAAATGTAATCCTTGACAGTCTTAATCATTCTTCAATGATTTGAAAATTCATTAAATTTATAGAATTATAATATCTTAAACATTGCTTATATTGCAGTGAAACCTGGAGCTTAGTGTACGGAATATTACGGGTCAAACGCTTAGAGGGTTATACAACAGCAGATTTTCATCATACAAAAATATGCACCACACATTCAATTATTATAATAATTGAATGTGTGGTATATAATTTTTGCATGATGAAATTCTACTGTTGTATATGTATAATGATTAAAGCTTAATTGCTAGAGACCTGTGGATTGCTGTGGAAAACTTTATATCAGCTTTATACTCTATGTTTAAATAAAAAATAAAAAAGCTTATTGCAGTTGATTTATTTTATTTCTTAGAAAATAAAATAAAAATATTCATTTTATTTTATTTTATTTTTGTTCCTGCTATTCTTTTAAATACCGTATATTTCTCTGTTGAAGCCGAGAATTTTCGGGCAATTTTTTGGCTCCAAATTGGGGGACAGCTAATATAAGAATCTAAAAAAATTTCCAAAAATGAAATTTCAAAATAAAAATGATTATAAATGCAAAAAAAAAAAAATATAAACAATACTTGAAAATTCTAAAGATATTTTAATACTTCATTCTTTTACAATAGAAAAATCACCAATCATCGTCCTTTATAACTAAGTCATTATTAGAATTGTCAAGCAACTCTTCAAGGTTCCTTTCTTTCATAGATACATCAAGATGAATATTGTTTGTGTCTAATTCACTATCTTTACCATCTTCTTAAAGAAAGCATTATATTAAGTTCCACCCATTTCATTAATGATGTAACATTTTTTGAAAGAGCTGACGGTTATTCCTTTAGGTAATTCAAGACAAGATTCTTTAACCCATTCAGAGATAGTGACGATAGCCACTTTATTTAAATTACTGCACTTTGTCACAGCTGTATCAACATATGATCTATATTCAGTCAATTTTAGACGGAGCTTGTCCTTATACAAACTTTCAGCAAAACCATATTAAACAGGCTATGCAGCTCGTTAAAAGAGAATGGAAGAAATAAATATTCTCGGCGAGCACAATTGTTTCTATTTAGCGTTTTTAGTAGTTTCATTGTCACTGAATTTTTCATCACCTCCTTTTAACATCGACTTATATACGGGTTTTAGATTTTGGACAATTTTTCATTGAAAACTTTTATATTCGGCTTAGATACGGAAATACCAGGTGTCCCAAAAATGACTGATGGATTTTAAAATTCAATAACTTGCAAACGGTGACAGCTATTTAAAAAATTTTTGCAGGAGGGTTATATATAATGTCAGGAGTTTTTTTACCGTAATTTTTTATTTTAGTTCGCATCTCAAACAATAGGTGGCGCTGATGGCGATTGAAGGCCAGGTCGACGCTTCATTCAGCACTATTCACCCTGTCTTCAATCGCCGTCAGCGCCACCTATTGTTTGAGATGCGAACTAAAATAAAAAATTACGGTAAAAAAACTCCTGACATTATATATAACCCTACTGCAAAAATTTTTTAAATAGCTGTCACCGTTTGCAAGTTATTGAATTTTAAATCCCATCAGTCATTTTTGGGACAACCGGTATATGGTAATGTTTTTAAAGTTTGGCTCTTTTATTTCAAAACGAGGTGACATATTTTTATAAATAAACAGTAATTAAAATATTCTCTGATGATGGGTTTGGAAATACACTCAAACGCCTGAGAATTTTAGATAAAATGTAACTTTTTAACTTATAACATCTATTATATTATTTTAATCGCCTTTTAATTGAAGAAGTGAATTTTTAAAAGTTCATATTGTATATTTAATTATTATCGGCATATCTCGGCTTTTTGTTTTAAAAGTTAAAGTAAAAGATGATTATATCGACTTGCAAGAAAACTTATTTACGAATATGAAAGTAAACTTTAAGTAATATTTGTTGAATATATTAAAAATGCATCAACTCTATAGAATATGTTTCATTCAAATAATGATTATATTACAGGGAAAACTGGATCTTAGTAAAAGTATTGAAATAGTAATTAAGAAGAATTATTATTCCAATGTTCCATTGTCGTATTTTATTAATAAAATAATCAATGGAGATTTTAATATTGTTTAAGTTTTTAAACAGTACAGAAGGAGTATATGCTTTAAAGAAAAGCTTTGAGAAAATACCGATCCCTCAATAAAATAGACTCCCTACTATATAACCGAAAACAAAGAAAACCAAAAGTGTTCATTAAGGAAATAAACGAGCTCTTATGGATACGTTCGTGTTCTAAAGTACTCGTCATATAATATTAAAGTTTTACGTTTTTACAGCTGGTTTTATGTGCAGTAAAAAATTTTTACGCATTGTGACATCTTTTTTTAAGGAAATAAATGCGCCTTTTTATTGTTTATGTTTGATTTTAAATTTCCTTAAACCAAGAATCTGACATTCCAGTTATATAAATATTTCATACATATAACTCAATGATTGTTTAGAATATTTAAAAAGCGTTGGAAAGTGTTTTACAATAGAGAAATCAAAAGTAAAAAAGAAAAATCAAAAGAAAAAAAGGAAAATCGTTCTTCACACTTAGAATGTGTGAAGTACGATTTTTCTTTTTTACAGCTACTTTTTTTAAATAAAAAAATGCCTTATTTGTTTTTAAAGATAAATATTTGTATGTTGCAAAATTTTAGTAATAATTATGTGGAACGGCGATATGCATGACATATATGTACATGATGTTATACATGACATATGCATGACTTTATATACTCAGTTTTCTTGCAGGTCAATGTCGTTTTGTTTAGAGAATTATATTTTATTTTCTAAGAAAACATATAAAACCTATTGTGTAGATTATATAAATGCTTAAAATAATTTTTTCCATAATTATTAAATATTTTATCAATTACAGTAATTTTTTTTTATCATATTAATTGAAAATAGTACCACATACTTTTTGTGTAACATACGATTTCACTTTTTTTTTTTTTTTTTTTTTTTTTTTTGTAAATTTAAAAAGCTTTCTCAATAAAAGCTTGATAACAATTGAAAACTACATAAATTTTTCTTGTTAATTCCTTAATTAATTTAAATAGTAAAGAAATAAAACCGATTTCTAGATATAAGCACAAAAGAAATTGAAGATATTTTTTTGAATTAAATTTTACAGAAGCTATATTAGTTATTTTATCTAATCAGATAATCTGGCCATATAAAAATCAAAATGCTAAATTGTATTAAAACTTTTTAAATTGCTTTATTTTTTCAGCTAAAATAAGTAATTGGAATGAAACGTAAACGCTGTGTTCTGCAGTTGTAAATTATAGAAATGCTTAAAATAATTTACTCCATAATTATTAAAAATTTTATCAATTACAGTAATTCCTTTTATCACGTTATTTGAAAATAATACCACATCCTTAAAAGATATTATTTTCAAAATTAAATATATATAAAATATTCAACTATAAAATAATTTATTTTAGGAAAGAAACTTATTAACTACATATGAAATTAAAAACAGTGGGTAAATTATAGCGTTTTCTGTAATAAAAATCTATATTTTACATAAATATATTACATTATTATATGAAAAATAATCCTGTCATGTAAATATTTAAATGAGCCTCATATAAACATCCACGGGATATTACATAACTTCACAAAAATAAATAAATAAATAAATAAATAAATAAATAAAAATAATTGCAAGAATACTCCTTCTTATTTATTCTTTCAGAATTCATCCAGTTTAAAAAAATAGCAAAACAGTATTTTTGTGATTATAAAAGAATATTTCAAACATAAAAAATTTCGTATTTTAGCAACGTTCTTTCAACCTGAAATGATTCAGTTGAAATCACCGAGCTGTTACATAATAAATTTGTCATGGAGACGAAAATCTATTGTAAAAAAGTAAGTTAAAAACATTATTATTATGCAACAGTTTTTTAACTTAATATGAAAAGATTTTGCCTCTTTTTTAATAATTACATAAACAATCTATTGTTTCTTTATTTTTGGATTAAATGTAATTATATGTGTAGAAATAAATAATATTATTTTGTAATCTTACATGTATATATTTTTGGTTTCACATAAATATATAAAACAATAATAATTATTTACTAATTTAACATTTCAGAATTTAAGCAAAAGTAAAAATAATAAACAATGAGTAACAATTTTATGAATTAATTGCAATATAATAGACGCTAAAGCGTGATTAACATGCGAATAAAGGAAGTAGAGCTAAGTAGTTAATCCTATAATTCTTATATGATAATTTTTTCAGCTAAAAATGGAGTAATTTTTTTATAGAAAAATTTTAGATATTTTTTTCTTATATAATCAATTAAATTTTAACGTTTTCAACCTTTTTAAAAAATGTATATTGAAAATAGTTACAAAAGCAAACTCTAATAATTTGATTTCGAAATTACCTAATATTTAATTAATAATAATTTTTAGAATCATATGCTTTCAAAATATATTACTTTCATCATTTATAGCTTTAATATAAAATAGCTAAAATTTTAATATCCTAAATAACATTTTCCTTTCTTTATTTTTAGAAAACTTTATTAACCTCAACTCACAAAATTTAATACATTAATTAAATTTGAAAATATTTTAATCAACAAAAAATATATTAGAAATTGTTAGACACATAGCCTATATGTGCTTATATATTTTTTATCTTATTATATTTTATAGCTTAGCAAACAAATTAATTAAATGTTTTTAAAAGTATCAACTGTATGACTGATTAAAATCCAAATAGAAATGGAATAGTGAAATGCACTTTCTGTCCTTACATATATCAGCACAAGTCGCCTATTCATCCCTTAGCCTCATACATCACATAACGTTTGATCCATTAAGGTTTCGATGTAACATATTGATATCATTTACAACATGAAGGCTACACTTGACACTTTCCCGAATCATGTTATTTCGACATGTTTTGACAGAAAATGTATGCTATCTGTAAAGCTGCATGATAATTTAATTTGCTGCAAAATGACTCGATAGAATTTCAGGAAAATGACACGATTGCATTCTCAAAAGTTTATATTGCCCTATTATAAATGTTATTTAATTATATGTATCTTGGGTTAATTTCATACATTTATTAACTTCAAATATGGAAAATGAGTGATTCAGATGAATAATGCTAATATCCTTATTGATTGAAACCATACATAATATAAAAACTAAACGTACGATTCTTGTACTAATAAATCCATGTTGAGAATTCAGATCACAATAAAATGTATTAAATACGAGTTAACATTCTAAATGTTGTTAGATTTAATACTTCAAAATCAAGTAAAATCATATCAAATCATATATGGGTCATTCCATACAAAATGAACAAATCAAGTATGGATGACATGTCATAGGTTTTATTGAAAATCATCATATAAGTATAGCATATTCATTTACGAGGAAATGCAAAACAATAAATTTCAGACTTGTTTCAGTACAAAAATTTACATTAAATGTTGATACGAAATCGTAGTCTTGTGTACATGCTTGAAATTTGAAGTTTGTACATACATATCAATGCATATCTTTGAATTAAATTTTAAATGGAACACAAGATCATGAGAAATCGAAAATTGCGTAAAATTGGAGTATAATTATCTCGGCAATTAATCATCCGATCAACGTTATTATCTATGTTAAATGTATGCTTTTTTAATTTTCTTTTATATTCACTCCTTAAAATAAAAAAATTCGAAAATTTTCATGTGTCTTTCATCGGAACAAACATTTCGAGAGCTCGAAAATAACAGTTCCAAGTAATGGTTGTTACTGATATTCAACTTTGGTTTAAAAATGTATATTACCTTATTTTAGTTGGTTATCTCTGTTTATAAAAATAGAAAGTTATTATTAAAATCACTAACTTTTTATAAAATTATTTAATTCTAAAATATGGAGTATTCTAACGTTTAACATTCTTATTCGTCTTCATATGTGTATGCATATATAATCACGGTTCGAGAAAACATATGTGAAGTATATTTGATGTGAAGCTTGTGTTTCTGTTCGAGAAATTAAACAAGTCGAAAATTGCACATCAAGAGTAGCAAATAAGGTATGTTCGTACTACAACGAAATTTTTAAAATATTCAAATTTTGGTGTAGTATTATACAGTTCTTAGGATACAGTATAGAAGACAAAATCTTTTGTGTGTCCCTGTAAATACTATCTACTTTCTATCACATATTAAGTAACTTCTGGTAAACCTCAGCAACGCATATCAATTTCATAAAATGTGAAATAGTTTAATACAATTAAAACGCTCCGGAAAGAGTTTTTCCCCTATACCAATGGAATACTTTTATGCGACCCTATAAATTAAGAGAAATATTCCTTGCACCACAGGTTGTACAGAATATATATATAATTACATACTTCATAGATTCCTATTAATTTTAGTATGTTCAAAAGCGTGTAAAATCATTAAAATGCACTTGAAATTATTTTTTTTTGTGTTGGGCGTAATGTAACGGAGTACTTTTGATCGTCCCTGTAATTGAACTATACATCCGATTTTCATAAAATTTGAAATGACCCGAAAAAATTATGCAACAATTATATATTTTAAACTTTAAACGATCCGGTTGGGTATTTTTGCTCTGTTATAAGTAGACGGACAGACCGATAGACGGGTTGAAAGTTGATTATAAGTACTTCATATTTATATATTTACTTGAGCACCTAAAAGTGCATGTATTGAAGTACACAACAATATTTTTTATTTATTTTTACTACTTAATTAATCCGATTACTTTAAGGTAAAAGCCCATAAAATAAAAAATAAATGTTAAACATTTAGTGAAAATTTTATGTTACATGTTACGATTATTCAATTTGAGAAATAGTTTGCATTATGAAGAAAAAATAAAATATCACTAACATAAACATAACTGGATTAAATAAAAAGGAAACATAATGCAGTTTTTCGTCAGATACGAATATTTTAATAGAAAGAAATAAGAAAATAGCTTTTTATCTTTTTCAAACAAGGGTAAAAAAAAGAATTTTTTTTCTGTTTTTTTAAATAAAAAGAAAAATCCCTAAATGAAAAATGATGGCAATTTTCATAAAATATTTACGAATATTGTTTGCAAATATTATGACATTAGCATTACAAAGCAGGAGTAAAGACTATTATGCAGTTATTCAACATTCATAAAGAAAAAATGTATTTTAAGTATGAAAATCTTATTTTATGAAATCATCAAGTATTAAAATATTTTGGGCAAAAAATATTTAAAATGTTAATAAATCTGTAAACTTCAATACTTTATTTGTGTAGCTTAGTGTTTTTTTTTTTTTTTTGTAGATAAACAATGTTAATGAATGCTATTTAAGGCAATATGTACAGCATTTTAATTTTTTAAAAGTTTTAAATATCCAGAAATAATACCAAGTTTGTTTAAAAAAAAAATCTTTAACCTAACATTTCTCACTTTAATAATTACATTCAGCTTAAATATTTGTGCTATGTCACGTTGCTGCAACTGAGACATTAATGTAATAATAAACATGTACACATATGTTATTTTATCTTTGATTGTAATAAACTATTTAAACTTTCCGTTTCCTGAGTCCTCATTCGGGGACCTCTGCTCTTTTACTTATAAAAACTGAAAATTCTGATTTTATAACGTTTTTACATCACTTCTTAATAGTTGAATACTTTTTGCACTGAAAGCAAACGAATAAATGCCTGCATCTAAACTGAATCCCTCATAAAATAAAATTCATTGAAATAAATTAGGTTAATGGTTATTAAGTTTTTGTTTTAAGGAGTTTTGTAGTTTTAGAGCCATATTTTTTAACTTAAATTACCAAGCACCTAAAAGATGAATTTCAGAAAAGTTTTTTTCACTTATTTGCAAGATCATATTATTTGGAAAATAAACAACAAATAAGTATTCACATTATTATTTTAGCTCCGGAATTGAAGCGGTTACAGTCAGAAAGGTTTCTGGAAAATAATATACCTTTGAAACATTGATCGAGAAGTAAGTACATATAAAAACATTTAATAAATGGAAATTTCCAATTCACATTATTCAGCATAAGAATGAAACCGAAAATCTCGTTTCAATGCACAATTTATCCGCAGAGAGGAATTGAGTCTGGCGTTTCGGGATCTTCCTTCTTATAAAGGCGCAAAATATTAAATAGTATCTTATACTTTAGATTTAATATATAGATATATAAGAGGATTGCTTTTAAAAAAAGGTTATAAAGAAAGGTAAAAGGGTACTAAGGCTGTTCTTAAATAAAAAAAGGCAAGTTTACGACATAAATCTTGTGACGGTATATTCATGCTGGGTGTCATTTGTCACGTTATATGCAGACATACTCATTAATTTAGGTTAAAACAACACAGTTTATTAAAATGATAAGGGCTAAAGGAAAGTGGAGCCAGTCTATAATTTCACACACTGAGAACACTATGAACAGCTAAAATCATACTCACAAGCGTCGGTCTAGCTCAGTCGGGGCACCGTCTAACACTTGACACTATTTCCTGGCTGATCTACTAAACAAATCTTAATTTCACAACCCGTGGCTGTGGATATTTCTTTATTTCTCAAATAATCAAAACTAAACTTTCTTACCAAGGCCGAGACTTTAATCCACTATCTGAACTCCTTTCCGCTATCCTGGAGGCCGTAGCTATTTTCTAATCGTCAGCACCTTACTAAACAATCATCAACTTCGTTGTCTAATGGCGGAATACACACAGAGGCTGCTGGACGCTGCTGGCTACTGCCAGAAACACACAGACGCTGGCTGCTGGCTAAGGCCAGAAACACCCAGACGCTGGCTAAGGCCAGAAACACCCAGACGCTGGCTACTGCCAGAACCACACAGAGGCTGCTGGCTGCTGCCAGAAACACACACCACAAGCTCACACCCAAGCTTTTATACGCGACAAACTGAGGTACTTCTCATTAACATAATACTAATAACCGCGAGCTAACTGCGGTACTCGAAAGAGCACACACACTCTAGAAAGTTAAAGTAAAAGAGAGGATAGATGTCACTTTTACGCCTACAAAATGTTAAACCATTGACGTCACGATCTCAGAAACACTAGAGTGCCTTTATGACTAAAGGTCACTCCCTCACAACCCCCCCTCGAACTCCGCAGAGAAAAAGGGCTGGGCTAAATGCATGCCCAGAACTTTTTCTTGTTATAAATTTAGAGCCGTAATAAACACAGTGATGGGTGAAATTTAACGCCGAAACATAACTTTTAAAATATTAACTTTAACCCATCACAACCAAAAAAAAACTCAGTTTGCCTCAAATATTCATATATTCAATCCAATCATTCTTCTATCTTACAAATAGCCTCCGTAAAACTTCCAAAAATTCGTAAAACTTTCAAAACTAATTACTTCTTCTCTCAAAACAACCCACTCCACCGTGAGTGCTAAAATTTCTCAAAACACTAACCTTCCGAAATTTTCCTCAATATTGCAATGCAACTATAACTTTACCCAAAAATTTCTCCATAACTTTTAATATACTAGAATTCGCACCAAGTCCAAAAAACCCAATGCGCAAAAACTTTCCTCATCCAAATTCCGACTTCATCTAGAATTACAATTACTTCATACTAAACTAACTCTGCTACTACGTAATACCTACATCCCCATTAGCCAATGAACTAACTCCCAAACTTCTTCAGACTTAACTCCACTTGAACAATAATTGGGGCACATACGTACAGCGGCATATCGCTGTGCTTATGCAACAATCAAAAAATATCAAAAATTTACAAAATGACGTCATCAATCTCTTCATCTGTATTAACTAAAAGAAAAATAGCAGAATCAATACATAACAAAAAGTATACTTCCCTGCAAGAAAATCACATTAACATTCAATTTTAATACAATACAATTTCAAATTCAAATGCAGCTTAAAACTTCGCAACTTGCGGAAACCATTCCCAACTAAAGTACAAAACGCAACTCATAAAACACGAACGATAAGAAGAAAGTTAATTCATTAAATGTTAGTATAAGAGATAGAAACGCGTGTCAAGGACTTCTTGACCGCAAAACACGTGCGCGCCTGAACCGCGGCGCGTGTACAAAATAACCCAAATTACTATCTGTACTTTCTGAAAATTTAAACATACATTAACATACATTTTATAACACATGAACAATAACAATATAGTAACATTTTAACAAATAACATAACAATTTAACAATAGATCCAGAATTTTTAAAAGCAGTTAAGACCAAAATTTTCAACATACATAAAACTAACAATTTTGCAAACAAATTTTGAACACAATTAAGCACTAAACGTGAGTCCGTCAAAAAAATTCCAAAAATGGCCAAAAGTACAAAACAGTCTCTCTGCTTTCTATTCCTTCACATTGCTACCACATATATGCACTCTAATAGAAATTTAATAAAGAACATTATCACCCAATCATAGAGACGATTCGCTGCTGGCAGGCTTCATACTGCAAGATGGCTTTCTCCTCCTGTCCCAGAAGGCTTGTACGAAGGATCTCTCGTCATCAGAACTGTACGGTGACGCCACAGTTGACTGTCGTGCCTGCAGCCTGGTTCTGAATGGATGCCGTGGGATACTCGTAGGTTCCACTCGACGACTCTGCTCCGGCCGGTTCGCTGGGTTCACTCCATGGCGAGGTTCACACTGTTGTTGCCGGTAATCTGAGAGTTGTCTCCTCTTTCTAGACGCACCCGAAGTTACCGAAGATCCTAGGCCACGTTTCTTTCCGGACCTATGTAGTTTCTTGTTAGGCAAAGATTCGGCATTTAATGTTCGCTTAACAGTTTTACGAGTGTCCAAACGAAATCTTTTCTGGGGATTAATCACTGAAGATGGTGAACTATTAGTTAATTTATGCTTGTGAGGTTGTTGTCTAATAGATGGAGGAACTGGACAATTTATAATTTTTTGTCTTTTATGACACACTGAGTCCGATGTATTTGACACAGTTCTCTTATTTTTATTATACTTTGCTCTCGGATTGCTAGGCTTTCGGCTTTCAATAACAGTCTTTGGAGCTGTTTGACCAAATTTTCTTCTTGAATATTGATGAAAAGAATTAGACGAAGAAGTGCTGGACTCGGGACACTCATTGGATCGGGAATTTCGCGAAACACCACTCGACATATGAGAACCTTCACTACCATTTTCTCTAAACTTATACACTCTAACCTGATCCAGATTAACAGTCATTCTTTCACCATTGACATCAACAACCAAATTATTATTCCGAACTTCCAAAACCTCGAACGGACCTACAAACTTCGGACCAAATTTAGCTACTCTCTTCTGACGACTTGAACTTAACCAATGCTTTTCTACTAACACAAAATCTCCAACTTTCACTTCTAACTCCCTTCTACGCATATTATAATACTGAGCTTGCTTTTCTTGCGCTTTTCCCATTTGAACCTGAGCTTCCTTAACCAACCTCTCAATATCCTGACACATGTACTGACTTTCCGCATCTGACACCATAACTAACCTTTGGAATGGAGTAATAACTTTTCTACCCAAAAACAATTCAGCAGGCGTTTTCCCCGTTGACTCGTGAACTGCCGTACGAAGTGCGTACGCAAAATGCTGAAGAAACTGGTCCCAATTTGCATGATGAGAACCAACATAAGAAGAAATCATTTGAATTAATGTACGATTTACACGTTCAGCCATATTAGACTGAGGAAGTTCCATACCGACCTCAGTCTCCAACTTTTCACAAAAAGATTTAAAAATATTAGATATAAAATCATAACGAAATGGTTTACTAGCAACTAGTGCGTCAAAACCAATATGAATTTCATTCCACGCAACATGCGTTAAACCCGGTTTATCAGAAAAAACTTTACCAAAATCGACTAAAGACTTATTAAACTCCACCTTCTTAACCTCACTTAAACTAGATTCCTCCAAATTAACTGACACTGAAACAGGCTCTTTCTTACTCACATTCTCATCATTATTCACTATTAACGACTTTTTAAAGAAATCCAAACTAATTCCTCTATCCTTCATATAATCCACACCAACTATACAATGCACTGTTAATCCATCTAACACACAAAACTCCCAACATGTCTTAACCGAACGAATTTCAACTTCCAATTCTACTGAACCTTTATTATCGCAAGCTACTCCCTGTGCTGACTGAACCACCAGACTTGACCTTTTCAACTTCTTATACGAAAAATATTTCCGATAACAATCAAAAGAAATGAACGACTTATCTGCCCCTGTATCGAAGACACTTTTAACGACAATACCATCTAACACAATTAACACTTCAGGTAACTCAACCGGATTAATAGTAATTTTATTCAACCTCAAAGACGACTTTTCTAACCTCTGAACACATCTCTTTTGCGTTGACCTATTTTCAACATTCTCATCCGAAGTTAATCTCCGTACTTGCGAAGAAACATTCCTGTCCCGTACTCCCCCACTACGATTATAACCACTATTCTGTCTATTTCCATACATATTTCTCTCACCACTTCTAAAATTATTAGCACCACCACCATTCCTATTACCATTACTCGTATTCGACATATTACGACCAAATCCATCACTTCTATTACGCACATTACTATCCGGAAATCGCTGTCCCCCTCTCACAAAATTACGTTCCCCCTCATTTCTCAAATTACTATCCGTGACAGGTCTCTGCCGAGGGTTACGCAAATCCCGTTGATCCGAGCTATGCCGAGACTCATACTTCAGTAATATCTGGTGCATTTCTGCAAAATTCTTCGGTGCTCTAACTTCAATAAAGTCCTGTATATTTGGATTAAAAAGAGGAAAGACAATGTCCAACAATTCCTCAAATGTAATATCTAAATCTAATTTATTTTTTAGTTCCAGCTTACGAAGATAAAATTTTGACGCCGACTCATATATATTCTGCTTATTACAATAGAACTCTTTTCTCAAAATACTTTTATCTTTAACTGGAGGAAATGCCTTCTTTAACTCAATTACAGTTTGTTCAAATCTTTTCGCTTCCTCAGTAATCAAAAACTTTCCTATATTTTCTAACCACAAAAGTGCTTCGCCCTTTAACGAGCATTTAAGCACTACGTATCTACTTTTTTCAGGTATATTATTGAACAAAATATAATCATCTAATTTCACTAAAAATTCACTAATATCACCCTCACCGGTGAAATACACTCGTGGCACAATCTCAAAATGTCCGACATTTCGTTGGGCGCCATTTGTGACGGTATATTCATGCTGGGTGTCATTTGTCACGTTATATGCAGACATACTCATTAATTTAGGTTAAAACAACACAGTTTATTAAAATGATAAGGGCTAAAGGAAAGTGGAGCCAGTCTATAATTTCACACACTGAGAACACTATGAACAGCTAAAATCATACTCACAAGCGTCGGTCTAGCTCAGTCGGGGCACCGTCTAACACTTGACACTATTTCCTGGCTGATCTACTAAACAAATCTTAATTTCACAACCCGTGGCTGTGGATATTTCTTTATTTCTCAAATAATCAAAACTAAACTTTCTTACCAAGGCCGAGACTTTAATCCACTATCTGAACTCCTTTCCGCTATCCTGGAGGCCGTAGCTATTTTCTAATCGTCAGCACCTTACTAAACAATCATCAACTTCGTTGTCTAATGGCGGAATACACACAGAGGCTGCTGGACGCTGCTGGCTACTGCCAGAAACACACAGACGCTGGCTGCTGGCTAAGGCCAGAAACACCCAGACGCTGGCTAAGGCCAGAAACACCCAGACGCTGGCTACTGCCAGAACCACACAGAGGCTGCTGGCTGCTGCCAGAAACACACACCACAAGCTCACACCCAAGCTTTTATACGCGACAAACTGAGGTACTTCTCATTAACATAATACTAATAACCGCGAGCTAACTGCGGAACTCGAAAGAGCACACACACTCTAGAAAGTTAAAGTAAAAGAGAGGATAGATGTCACTTTTACGCCTACAAAATGTTAAACCATTGACGTCACGATCTCAGAAACACTAGAGTGCCTTTATGACTAAAGGTCACTCCCTCACAATCTTAGTTTATTTTTGTTCGGAAATATATAAAACTAGCAAGTGTAGTTGATAAAAAACTATATAATCACGCTCATTTTACTTTTTTTTTTGCAAACACAATAGATTTTTTAGAAAATAGTGTCAAAGTGGGCGCTTTAAATAAAATTTTTGTGCGAAAGAACAATTTAAATTGTGGTGGAAAACGTGTTTACCATGTGATCAAAACCGTTTATAACTCAATTGATAATTTATTGATGAAAAAATATCAAATTCAATTCAATGCCAAATCGTTTCCACATTTTCGCCTTTCAATTTTATTTTTTTCCGTTAAAAAATGAATTTGCAAATGTGTTAAAACGTTTTGCGCTTGTTGAGTAGAGCGGCTGACAACAACCTTAAAAGGTATATTTGTCGATCATTTTCCAACATAACCACCAAATATATTTAGGCATTTATCTGAACGCAGAACCCATACTTTTGTTTCACACGGCCGGGATAGAAATGTCAAACTATGGTCACTAAGTCGATTCTCGGTAGTTGATTTTTGATTATTGTTTGAGAAAAATGCATTAATATTTCGTTTTGAGTTTTAGGTCAATATTTGGTTCTATATTATTTAACTTATGTTTAAACTAATGTCTGTTGCATTAGCATTGAAAAATTACACTGACGCTTAGTTATATAAATATATAATCAGCGTTCATAATCATTTGTTTTCTGTTGAACAAATACCACATAGAAAAGAAAAGCTTGTACTGTAAGAAAGAAATAATCAGCGACATTTCGTGAACAATAGCAGAAAGCACTTTCTTTTCTCAGTCAAACATATTATCTTCATAATTAGTGATATTTTCCCCCTTAATATCTTCTGCACACTGCCAGAAAAAACTCGTCAATATAACTAAAATATCCCTCATTCTTAAACAAATAATTTCATTATATCTAAAAAACATATTTGATCCGCGAATTCTTTCCAAATTCTCAAATTCTCTCTGTCTAAAAAAGAGTAAGAGATTCCGTTTATTCCTAGCATGTATTGGGTCTATCAATAGTAAATCCGAATATATTTCTCAAATAAAAAAAATTATAAATTAAGATATGTAATTTAGTTAACAAAGTTTTTTTTCGAAATTAAAAATAAACAATTATTATTTTTCTCATCCATTTAAAAATACTCACAATTTATTTTTTAAAGTTGGATAAGTTGAATAAAGTTGAAAAAAGTTGATTTTACAAAGTTGTTTATAAATAAATATTCGCATTTAAAATATACTTGTCACATAAAGTGCACACATTTAAAAGATATTTTTAATTAAAAAAGCTAAGTGAAAAAAAAATCAATATTATTTAAAAAAATCAAATAAAAGTATAACATTTATATTTTGCCTCTAGCAATCTACGTACATATATTTAAAAGTCATATATATATATTTTATTAATACTGAAGTATAAAAAACCCAGCCACAATCTCATTAAATACGAAATCTTTCCCATATTAACTTCAAAATTAAAAGCTCTTTAAAGAAATTGATCAAGCCATATCCATCTGAAGCGAACACATTTATTTCATGTCGTGCAATTAAATTCCCGAGCTAGCGTGTTCGTCTCTAGACGGTTGGGTAGCTGCTTAAAATCCAGCGTCTGATGCTATGTTTTTTTCTATTTTCTTCACTTGACGGATATTTTAACTCTCGGAACGGAGAAAACAAAAAACGGATATTCGTTAATTGAAAGAAATATATCGGCAGCACTACTGCCAGCAGATTTTCCGTTAAATGAAGAAAATGTTTTCGAGAGTGCATTCATTAAAAGTGAAATAGGATTTACGAATTTAAAATTTATTTAAACTTACTGAAGAAGTCTTATAATTAATGAAAACTGTAACTTATTTATCGCGGTTATATTTAGATACATCATATATTGAGAAATCCGATGTACACAGAAGCTGATCTTTTTCTTCTGTATAATAATAAAATAATATTATTTAATAGCAATCATATGGAGCTAAATACCGATTTATTTTCGTATATTTTTCATGTTCAGTAAATATATTATCGGCTAATTAAGATACAATGCAACATTGTACATATATGCTACAATAGAGTAGATATAATTGCAATTATCAGCAAGAATACAACGGTTATTACTTTAATGTATGTTTGATTTCCTGGCACAGCGATAAAATTTCTATTTAGCTTTTAGTTACATTATCCAATTACATTTATTTCGCAGTTATTTTCGACAATCTTAACTTCTTTTCCTGTAGTTTCTAATATAACTGTACAATGAAGACAATCCTTTGAAAGATGATGATCATGCAGCCGTGACCACCTAATTTTAATTCCAAAATTGGCAGTCCGTACAAAGATTATTTTAATAAAATTTTGCTTTTATAATGAAAATGTGAAAAAGCAGATTTATATTTTCTAAGGAATTCGTTCTTAAAATCTGGTGTTTGTCAATTATTTCATCATTTTGTCACACAAAGCCTCTGCCCCTCACAGCCCTCATAGCATGCATGGTCACAGTCACGTCTCAATGACGTCACTGTAAGTCACTTTGGTCGCATCACATCTGTGACCAAAATGCCACCACTCAGTGACGTCACTTTGCGACTCAGATGTGACTGTCTTAAAAATCTTTAGAAAATTACAAATATTCTTCAAAACATGTTATTTACTTTAAAAAAACATGTTTCTGGAAATTTAAATATCGTCGCTTTTGTCTCAGTTTCGTCACAATGTTAATGTCAAAATAGTCACAAATGACACATTTTCACAAATTGTCACACCGTGACTTCACAAAGTGACGTCACAAATGAGCTCTAAAACGGCCAGAACGACTTCACATTTTAGTCACTGTGACCTCACATTGACGTCACATGACGTCACATCGAAAATCGATGGTCACAAAATCACATTGTGACTTCACAACGACGTCGAAGTGACGTCACCATGCCTCACGGGAGGGTTAAACCCCTAAGATATATTTGACGAAGATTATAAAATATGTTTCATTCCTTATTACCAAATACAGCTATAATCAGAGTTTTACAAATTTCTTAAAATCTTATAGGTAGCAAAGCATTCTAGCCCTTAGTAAATAATATTACTGCTTCCTGCCCCCCCCCTACCCCAACATCACAAAAGTTTTTTATGAATAAATTGAGAAAAATAATAATAATCATTCTTTAAAATTATTAGTTACATAGTTTAAATAGTTGTATAATTAAGAAAGATTAGTTGAACAATGTTTACTAATTAAATTTATTAAAAGTATATACCCATGAAACAAGGGGAGAAATACAGTAAAGGCTGAATTAACCGTCATGTTCGAGAAATACTGACTGCCGAATGCAACTAAGTCCGCATCCAACAAATAGGGAATCGGTGCTACAGTAATGTGTATTTTTGTCCGTTTACCTGTCGATTTCATCCTAATAAAATTTGTATGTATTGCACTTAAACATTTTTGCATTTATAAAACATAAAATTCCGAAAATGAGAAAAAGGCTGTTGGTTCGCATTTCTCGGGTAAAGTTTTACTCAAAATAATAATAATAATAATAATAATAATAATAATAATAATAATAATAATAATAATAATAATAATAATAATAGCAGATTTAGTAACATGGTGACAAAATAGATGAAAAATTGCTCTCTAATGATAACCTTGAGACCACATTTGTCAACTCCTACTTAAAATCAAGTCACGACGTCTCATAGTCACTGGTTCATAAGACCAGCGAATATAAAACATCCATATGAAACACCCCCCATATACACTGCCCGTAAGACATGGTGACATCACTGCAACGTCGTTGTGAAGTCACATTGTGACTTTGTGACCATCGATTGTCGATGTGACGTCACATGACGTCGATGTGAAGTCACAGTGACTAAAATGTGAAGTCGTTATGGCCGTTTTAGAGCTTTTTTGTGACGTCACATTGTGACCACTTTGCGACGTCACAATGTGACCAATTTGTGAAAAGTGTGTCATTTGTGACTACTTTGACATTAACATTGTGACGAACTGTGAAAATTTTTTTGGAAAGTCACATCTTAGTCACATTGGGACGTCACTGAGTGGTGGCATTTTCGTCACAGATGTGATGTGACCAAAGTGACTCACAGTCACGTCATTGTGACGTCACTGTGGACATGCATGCTATGAGGGTGGTGTCCAAAAGTTAAGCATAATAGGTATTTAAGTAAATAATGAAAGAAATATAAATCGAAATGTGGTGAAACTCCAAGTGTGTAAACAAAATAGTACGCGTCATATATTTTCGCGAAGAGTTTTCTCCGAAATCGAACAGGGGAACGTCAACAAATTGAAAAAGAACGAAGATCTTTTGGATAACCCTGTCAAAACTAATGTAGCAAAAGCATTCAAACTGCGCATTATGATTAAGTGGCTTATTGTAATGTACTGTGTTTATTTTTATAAGGATAGCATGTATACTCGTAGAGAAATTAAGGTTTTTATAAAAACAGTCCTAAGTTTTTTGCTTATATTTTGCAGAGTTCTTAATATAAAATAATGTTCTTTTCTGAAAATAGGAAAAACATCATGGTACACAATACCCTGTCATCAGAATTTAAAAATAATAAAAATTGTATGACAAATGAGCAGGTTTACTAAAAAAATATGTGTGGCACTCGGGGACTGCCGCGGTAAAGCTATTGCATAGCAATTTTTATCAACTTATGCAATTATAATTATTTATTTATTTCTTATTTATGCAGTTTTTTTGTCTTTGATATTAATTCAAGTTAAACATTTTCAGCGTGATGGCCGATAACAATTTTTTTCTTGTATTGAACAAATGAGAAGTTAATATCGTTTAAAATATTTTTATTATCTTACAATACATGTAGGTTAATCAGGAATTTTTATCATTGAAACTATACGTTTATGGTAGCTAAAATAAAAAACATAAGTTTAAGACTTGATATTCTCAAAATATCTGAAAAATACCGCGTCAATGTCTGCCGAAGTCTACGGAGGGATACCGTGCCGAAGTCTGCCAAACTGAAGCGACGTTAGCCGGAGTGTTAGGTTTTTTTTTTCTCGTTACAGAATTTCTAGATTCTTTTGCCGCGCTCAAAGCCCGCGATAAAAGCTATGCAATACCTTATTAAATTACAAACAAGATTTGGCCGCGCTACGAAAATTAGATCGCGAGTTATAAGCATTTTAAATTTTCCGAACCTCACCATGGGGGTCTCCTATCACCAAAAATTAACATTGTCTCATAATAAATTACCAAACAAAATTTGGCCGCACTACGAAAATTAGATCGCGAGTTATAGGCATTTTAAATTTTTCGACCCTCACCATGGGGGATCTCCTGTCACCAAAAATGAACACTCTCTCATAATAAATTACCAAACAAAATTTGGCCGCACTACGAAAATTAGATCGCGAGTTATAAGCATTTTAAATTTTTCGACCCTCACCATGGGAGATCTGTTACCAAAAGTAACACTGTCTTAATAAATTACCAAACAAAATTTGGCCGCGCTACGAAAATTAGATCGCGAGTTATAATCATTTAAAATTTTTCGACCCTCACCGTGGGGGCGGGGTCTCCTGTCACCAAAAGTAACACTGTCTCATGGTAAATTACCAAACAAAATTTGGTCGCACTACGAAAATTAGATCGCGAGTTATAAGCATTTTAAAATTTTCGACCCTATCCATGGGGGATCTCCTGTAACTAAATATTAACACAGTCTCATAATAAATTACCAAACAAAATTTGGCTGCGCTACGAAAATTAGATCGCGAGTTATAAGCACTTTAAATTTTTCGACCCTAACCATGAGGGATCTCCTGTCACCAAAAGTAACACTGTCTCATAATAAATTACCAAACAAATTTTGGCCGCGATATGAAAATTAGACTGCGAGTTATAAGCATTTTAACTTTTTTGACTCTCACCGTGGGGGTCTCCTGTCACCAAAAGTAACACTGTCTCATAATAAATTACTAAACAAAATTTGGCCGCGCTACGAAAATTGATCGCGAGTTATAAACATTTTAAATTTTTCGACCTTCACTGTGTGTGTGTGGGGGGGGGGCCTCCTGTCACCAAAAATTAACACTCTCTCATAATAAATTACCAAACAAAATTTGGCCGCGCTACGAAAATTAGATCGCGGGTTATAAGCATTTTAAAATTTTCGACCCTCACCATAGGGGGGGGGGGGTCTCCTTTCACCAAAAATTAACATTGTCTCATAATAAATTACCAAACAAAATTTCGCTGCGATACGAAAATTAGATCGCGAGTTATAAGCATTTTAAATTTTTCAAGTCCTCACCGTGGGGGGTCTCCTTTCACCAAAAATTAACACTGTCTCATAATAAATAACCAAACAAAATTTGGCCGCGCTACGAAAATTAGATCGCGAGTTATAAGCATTTAAATTTTTCGATCCTCACCATTGGGTGGGTCTCCACTCACCAAAAGCTACATTATCCTACCTTGTTTTATCTTAAGACGATTCTTTTCTATACATATACTATCAGGAATTTTTATTATTGTAACTATAGATTTATAGTAACTGAAGTATGATATATAAGTTTGAGACTTGATATCCTCTAAATATCTGAAAAATACCACGTCAATGTCTGCCGAAGTCTACCGAAGGATACCATGCCGAAATCTACCGAAGTGAAACGACGGTAGCCGAGTGTTAGGATTTTTCGTTACGGATGTGTTAGGATATTTCTCGTTACGGAATTTTTGGATTCGGTCGCCGCGCTCAAAGCCCGCGATAAAAGCTGTGCAATAGCTTAATAATTTTTTACTGCGCATGCGTGAATGCTATTAGAATTTCATTTGCATATTATGTTAGTTAAATGTGTAGAGCAACTTTTGTGAAAGTCTCAAAAACATAGATTAAAAATTCTGAAAATTATCGTTGATAGAATGAGATCAAAATATTTTATTCCCTAATGAAGCAAAAAGATGAGGGGCTGAATCCATATTCCATTGTTTCGTGCCTAGACAATATTGCACATACAACTGTATTTGGATAAAACCCCTGATATTTTGCTTCCTTTTAGGAATAACGGATTTTGAGTTGATTTTATAGACGATAATTTTCAGAATTTTCAAGCTATGTTTTTGAAACTTTCACAAAAGTTGCTCTACACATTTAACTAACATAATATGCAAATGAAATTTTGATATCGTAGACGCATGCGCAGTAAAAAATTATTTAGTAAACCTACTCATTTTTCATACAATTTTTATCATTTTTAAATTCTGATGACAGGGTATTGTGTACCATGATGTTTGTCATATTTTCAGAAAAGAACATTATTTTATATTAAGAACTCTGCAAATTATAAGCAAAAAACTTAGGACTGTTTTTATAAAAACCTTAATTTCTCTACGAGTATGAATGCTATCCTTATAAAAATAAACACAGTACATTACAATAAGCCACTTAATCATAATGTGCAGTTTAAACGCTTTTGCTACATTAGTTTTGACAGGGTTATCCAAAAGATCTTCGTTCTTTTTCAATTTGTTGATGGTCCCCTGTTCGATTTCGGGGAAAACTCTTTGCGAAAATATATGACGCGTACTATTTTGTTTACACAACTGGAATTTCACCACGTTTCGATTTATATTTCATTCATTACTTACTTAATTACCAATTATGCTTAACTTTTGGACACCAGTGTATGTCACATTGAACAAATTCTCATATATTACAGACAAGTGACTAATTTTTCGCGACTGCAAGTAAATTTAATACGTAATTTTTATTCAAAAGCATAAAATCCCTTACGAATAATATAAAAGATAACTTTATTAGAAAGCAACCATTTTAAATTATATTTTGATATAATTTTAATTTTAAATTTCAGATAGAATCTTCATACCGGAACAAAGAAAAAACAATTTTTTAACCTATTTCATAACATTTAAATCATAATGAATATCCCCAGTTAGTATTTATTTTTTAAATTAATATAACTACTATAAATTTTAAAAGAACTATTTTTTAAATTACATTAAAAAGATATATTTTCAAAGGAAATCAGAAAAAAAAGATATTTTTTATTTTATATGGAACGTAAGTAGTAAGAAATGTTTTAAAATATAAATACTCAATCTTTTTTATATTGTACTTTAAACGACGTTTCAAATTTAGCTTTAATAGATTTGTGCTTTAAAAATACTTTAAAATTGAAAGTATCATTTATCCATACATCATTAATTTACGTTTACGTTATTTATCTTTTGGAAATGTAATTAAAATTATCACAAAAGAACTCTTTTAGAAGATTGGTTGAAGTTTGAAGAAGACTGAAATTTAAATGGCTAATTATGTAAAGAATTAACCTTGTCTTTGTTAAGTTACTTTACTCCAAAAACAACTTAAATAATTTTAAAAGCATTTATTTAAAAGTAGTATGTTTTGTTATTTTTGAAATAATCCTGTATTTTGTAATGAAAGGAGCAACTTCACTTATAATACTAAAATAATACCAATCAAGACAGAGTTAATTCTAAAAATAATTAGCCATTTAAACTGCCAATCTTTTCAAAGAACTTTTTAACAATTTGTTTAATTATACTTTTATGCAAAATATTCAATTTTAGTGTTAAGCATGGTAATTATTTCCCTTTTTTAAAATTAAAAGTTAATATGAAACAGCATAAATTTGTTACATTAATTTCATAAAAAGTAAAAAATAAAAAATCGTATTAAGCAAATTGGAAAGTTTAATGTTGATTTATTAAACAACATTTATTAAACTTATTTGTTATGAAGAATATTAGTATGCAATGTATGCAATATTTAATTATGTCCATGACTCATTTTTGATCCGTTTTCTAATAAATGGTAAAATTATTTTGAGATTTACATGTATATATTAATACTATTGAAGCTGAAGTCAATGCGAGCTATACTCGCCGTATCCTGTTCAGGACAACTTTTTTCGCAACTTCTAAAACAATAGTAATGTAGCTAGTTTACGTAATGTTGAAGGATATCATTATATTGGCAGCTAACTTCTGTAATCGAGTTACCATGCTTTTTCATTTGAATGGTGTGTTTTTTAACTACCACACTGTAAAAAAAAAATCTGTAAAGGTACTAAACATTTTCTAGGAAACTGGGATTTCAAGAACTTTTCCTGTAACGGGAACAACAAAAATTCAAGTTTCAGAATCGGTTACATGAATTTTTCCTGTTATCGTTACATGAAAAGTTCTTGAAATCCCAGTTTCCTAGTAAATGTTTAGTACCTTTAAAGATTTTTTTTTTCAGTGCACAGTCTTATACAAAGCCCTCTTAAGAACTGACGATTATTTTCGGGATTGATAAGTAAAATCAATTACAGATTTGAAAATCATCTTATACAAAGTAATTAACTTTAAAATTTCGCTGCCTGTCTAACTTTTACAACAACGCTATGAACGCTTTTTTTCTTTAGGATTTATGTTAAAAAACTGCACATGTATTCTGAATCACAATAATAAAAAGCATAGTGTTTTGAAATTTTTTGTGTTGATCAAGTTCTAGATATTATCAGGAACATATAAGGATACATTCCCCTTACATTCTTAATAGTAAATTTTTCATACTACTAATAATTTTAGAAACCGAAATTAAAAAAAAAACTTTGAATTTATTAAAATAATATTTAACTGTTTACAAATTACATGTTAAATGACAAAGTAATATGCTAAAGTTCTATTGGCAAAAAACTTTCTCGAATTAGAATCTATAAACACATACCGGGTGTCCCAAAAATGACTGATGGATTTTAAAATTCAATAACTTGCAAACGGAGACAGCTATTTAAAAAATTTTTGCAAAAGGGTTATGTATAATGTCAGGAGTGTTTTTACCGAATTTTTTTATTTTAGTTCGCATATCAAACAGTAAGTGGCGCTGACGGCGATTGAAGGCCAGGTGATCAGTGCTGAGTGAAGCGTCGACCTGGCCTTCAATCGCCGTCAGCGCCACCTATTGCTTGATATGCGAACTAAAATAAAAAATTCCGGTAAAAACACTCCTGACATTATGAATAACCCTCCTGCAAAAAATTTTTAAATAGCTGTCACCGTTTGCAAGTTATTGAATTTTGAAATCCGTCAGTCATTTTAGGGACACTCGGTATATACATATACATTAGTTTTGCATATCTTTTTCTGTATGCAATTCTAGACATCGAATTTCCTTAGAAATGTACGAGTATATAAATATAACTGTGACTATTTAATAAAAAAACTAAAGCTTCTACAAAAAAAAAAAAAAAAAAAAGAAAAAGTGAGCAACTTTTATTTGTTCTAGACGATGTTGTGTACTTAAAAAAATGTTTTGCATTACAGGGAAATTTGTTTTTTAAATTTAAAAATCCGCAATTAAAATTCATCATTTTGTCACCGGAGAATAATAAGGTTCTATCTGTGTTTCTGAAAAAATTGACTTGTCGTTTTAGCTATGCTCTGTTTGTATCTATGAAGGCATTTTTTGCATCAAAGTGATGTTATATATAATTTAAAAAGCACCTTACAATTATATTATGACATTATTTTAATTCAGAAATGCCTTCGTAGACACAAACAGAGCCTTTCTATATTGATAAGTCGATTTTTTCAAAAACACAGATAGAACTTTATTATTCTCAGGTGACGATTTGTCAAGAAAATATACAGCAGCAAATATTTATCACATGCGCGGGTTTTTGAATGTTTTAAGTGTCTAAAAGATGTCAGAAAAGACATTGAGGAGGATGTTCGCCAGGGACACCCTTCCACGTAACAACGGAGGAAAATTTTAGCATTCATCTAATTGTGTATCTGAAGGTCAAACTATTCATCAACATCACTATCTTGAGGTCCTTGCTCAATTTTTATGGAAAAAAAAAAGACCCGAATTGTGGAAGAAGACGCTATGAGTATTTCAACAGGAAAACGCACCGACTCATACTGCATTGTCTGCCAAGACGTTTCTAGCTAAATATAACATCCATTTTATTCGTCTTATCTGGCACTATGTGACTTTTAACTTTTTCCTCAAGGTCATATCTGCATTAAAAGGAATCAGATTTTAGACCTTTGAGGCTGTGACAGAAAAAGTGGCACGTATCATGAAATATAACGGAAGAAGACTTTCAGCACTGTTTTTAAATAAAGGAAAGTTTCTAAATAAAGGAAAGTTTCTAAATAAAGGAAAGTTTCTAAATAAAGGTAAACTATTACTTTTATCCAATTATTTCCTAAAGACCTATTTCCTCTTCTTAGTCGTTAAATCAACTTCTATATCTGACACTTCAAGCATTTAGAAACAAATAACAGATACAAGTCACAATAATGAAGGGCTAAATAGCCATTAAAATATTTAGCCTGATTTGTCTGAATCCAGTTGAGAATCTTAAGTGATCTGCATCTAGGCAATATTTCAATGCAAGCTCTTTAGTATATTAATTTCTCGTCCACTTCCACTTTTAATAAAAATCTTAGGTAACGTGCAACAGATTGCTTAGTTATCAAATATTTATAACTTTTATGTCTAGAAGCACATAGACACCTATAATATACTGAAATCTTATCTTATCTTATATATATTATAAATGTGAAAGTGTGTCCGGAAGTTGGAATGAAATTGGCTTCAAAACGGATGAATTGATGTCTTTGTATTTTTGCATATAGATAGATTATAGGCCTGAAATGAACACAGGCTAACTTTTATTTGTTTTAATCAAATATTTTTCTTAATAATTCAAATTTTCTTTATTTTTTATAGAAAATAAATTGACAACTTTTCCATAATATTTAATCAGATTTAATCATCTTTCTTGTTTCCGTTGCCAAAAAATAAAAAAACGAAATAATAATTTCTCTTCAGTAATTAATTTGCAATTGAAAGATTTTCACGTTATAAAACAAAATGAAATAAATAAGTATTAAATCTAAAAAAATATCATTCTGACGTCATATTGGAAACAAAACATAAGTTTTAGAGTATTCATTTCTTATAACACAAGGTATATGAATTTTGAGTAAGTGCTAAAAGGAGACAAATGTGACATCATATATGGAAAATAAAAAGGATTTGCTTTGATCTTGGAATAAAATGAGATTGAGTTATGATATCAAATATTATTATTTAAATAAAATTATATTTATCGTCTGCGCGCGGCTAATTTAAATATGTAATTTTTAATTTGAAAATGAAATAAGTTAAAAAAGAAATGTTAAAAATAAAAATTAATAGAAATTATCAATAATTTATGCTGGAAAATTATCTAAGTTGTAAATGACGTAATGATTAATATAAAACAATTTTTATCATTCTTAAAAAGGTTAAAAATAGCTTAACCAACCGAAAAAAAAGATTTTTAACAAGTGTTAATTCTTCAAGCTCTTCAGTTTAAAATATATGAATAAAAGAAAAATTTAAAAATGTACTTTCTAATTTAAAACCTAGTGATTTAATATGATTGCGAGAAAATAATATCATTTCCCTCTCTCAATATCTCAATTTAAGCATCGGCTGCTCGAAGTGCATTGGGAGCAAGTTTGTAAATGGTGATATGCAACCGGATTTTAATTCCACATTTATTTTAGAGTAACGAGTAAAAATATGTTGTTACTTTTCAAAAATATTTTTCGAATATACAACCAAAGTTGCAGATTTTAACATGTAAAACACAGTTTTGTAGTAAAATTTTCCTATTTTTTTTTTTTTTTTTTTTTTTTTTTTTTTTTTTTTTTTATGAAGATAAAGTCCTCGATTTTTATGATCTTATTAAATCCTGTTTTTTGACACATTCTAACATGGTTGAAAAACGTTTACGACTTCAATCTGTCTGTATGCTGGATGCCGTCAGTCTGTCCATTCTTTAATTTGAGTAAATATAATCGGATTCCCACGAAATTAATAGATGTTATTGCGATTTATCATAGCATGTTCAGCATTGAAAATGAAGCATGTAACAGTCATAGCTCAATCACATGAGCACTCAAAAGGAAAAGCAATATTTACTACGAGAAAAAATTATTTAAGACGTATTTTAGTAGGGTTACATATATCTTAAATATAATGCAACTTTTATGCATTTTTAAGGTGCACCAGAACATGATTACTATCGAATATTTTAAGTGTAGTATTTATAGTATGCGTTTAGGTAACTCAAAGGTATTTCATTATATTATGGTCTATGAAGAAAAATCATTTGCGAGGTATTTTAATGATACTACTCTGTTACAAAAATAATGAAATTGATATCAATTTCTGAAATGCACTAAAACAGGATTTCTGCAGAAAATGAGGTCAAAGCATTTAACATTCATTTACATGGTCACAGAAAGAAGGTCGGTAACCTAATAACGTACGAGCAAAAACATTACCAGCGTATTTTAATTGTTTTGCACTATTTCAAACAAGATGAAATTAATAAACATTATTAAGATTCACTACAATATGCTTGCAGTTGAATATGATTTGCATCACATTTATTGTTCATTTACAGGGACACATACAATACTGTATCCGAAGTTGTATCCTGATATAATACTGTTTCCGAAGTATGGTCTATTAGAAAAAGATTGCTGAAGAACATTTTCAATTATGGTATGCAATTTAAGGTTAACTAATTTTTTGCATAATTTGTCGTTTGCTTAAATTATAAAAAGGACTATAGAAGAGAATTCGCAAACAGTACTGAGAATGAGCGTGAATTGATTAAGATGGTTTTATTTTTAATTATGCATTTTTAAGTTTACATTTATTTATTATAATAAGAGATATATGTAGAATTTAAATAAAATCATATACCGGACTATACAAAAAATTCGATACATGGTCAATTGTGAAATAGGAATTCCCAGAAATGTGGATTCCATAATTTTAATCGGGTTTTTGCTTGGATAATTTAAGCTAATTTTGTGACCCGTATAAAAATCTGCAAATAATATACAGGGCTGTACAAAACAATTAAAGTACATTTCTGTCTATTATTAGAAATTACTAAAGGTGAATTTTAATCTTCATTATATTTTTTCTGATTAAACTATATTTTAGCATTCTATTTAGAATATTTACACATATATATATCATAAATAGCATAAATAGCATAGCACACAGAAGAATGGGCCGGCAAAATTACGTATTTTGAAATTGTTGGCTATTTTTTTATTATCTAGGTTTAAAGCATTAATTTTCTTTCTTTGATATGAAACCTTTAAATGTACAACAACATGATTTCTGTAGAACACGGAGTGCGTTACAGTAGTTGTACTGTAGAAGTCGTTTCATTTTAGCGATTGTTTTTATTATCTGGCACAACATAATATTTTTTAAATCTTTTTAAGTAAGAACCACTATATTGCCTCCTATGAAATGGGATAAAATGTGTATTAATTATATATCTTTTAAATTATCGTAATTAAAACGTTTTGTTTAGTAATGCGTTTATCTATTTTTAATGCTAAGTGAGCGAAGTCACGGGTAACAGCTAGTATAACCAAATATCCAAGATTTTTTTTCAAACCATCTATCTCACACAAAACCCCGAAGAACATAAAATGAAATAGCTTCAAGTGCCTTTCTCATTACAAACTCTAAGATCTACACCTACTCTTCCCTTTGCTGCTCTTATGAACAGATTTTTCAAGTGTAGAAAACTGATGCGAATTGAATGAGAAGTATCAAAGACTGATATTACGATTACTGCGGTCTCTTCTCTAACCTGTTCTTAAAAGCCCAATAAAGAACTATACTAATGTACTCAGCGGTTTTTAAGTAATAATTATACAAGCTACAATAGCAAATCATAGTTTTACACACACACATATATGTATATGTATGCATGTATATACAAATTTATAGAGAAAGACAAACATTTTGCAAATATAAACCATTCTAGCAATTCAAAAAATTAATATATATATATATATATATATATATATATAACGCCACGATTTATTCAGTACGAAAATATTATTTTATTTTTTTACTGACATTGTTTTTTCAAATTTTTGAAACATTTTTAGTACACTTTAATAGTTTTTATATCTTTTATCAAATATTTATATATGATAAAAAGAACAGCAAAAATAGCATGACTGTTATTTATACAATATTAATTTTATAATGCTTTAAATATACTAAAATAATACGTAAGACCACATAAAGATTTTCCGTGAATTTTTATCTCGCGAAGGAAAATTTTATTCTATCCATATAAAAAGAACATATTTCACAAGATAAAAGTATTAAATAATGAAAAATTGCCTGTTTATTCTATACTTATTCTTCACTTATATTTTTTTACACTTTCATGGTTTTTTAAGTATGATTTGCTGTAAAGGGTTATATATTTGAATTTCTGATACATAATAAGATTTAACAACAAAATGTGTTTTTAGATTTACAAAATATTCATTTAGAATTTCTTTTTTAAGTGGTTATTTATATCTATTACTATAAACGTATTATTACAAAAAATACTGTTGATGATTCAGAGAGGGCTACATGTCTAATTGTTATACATCGCGCTTATATTAATATATTGTTTTAATAACCTTTTACCTCACAAAACTTCTAATTTCAAAATTGCTATAAAAATTTCAAAAAAAAGTAAACTTACAAAATGCAGTATTAAAGATAATTATCATTTTGTTTAATAAAGATTGCTTATCAATCTAATTAATTACTATAATTTTGTAATAATATTCTGTCTATATTGTTTTATTGCTAAATAAAATTTATTGAAATCAATGCAAACAGATGGTCTTTTACTTAAGTTTAATGTAGATTTTACCGTTTTGTATATTAGATCAAAATCAATCTATCTTCTTTAATATTTCTTTATTAAGTAATTAAAAATGTGATGAATAAGCAACACGAAAGGTATTCAAAGTGCATAAAAGGAGACTAATAACATGCAAAAAATGTTTTAATATATTTATCATAACAGATTATGTAATTACAATTACATAACCATGCTGCCCAGTTATTTTGTAAAGGAAAAAATGATTGAATTCTAAATAAGAAAAAATATTTTATTATTGTTCGGATATTGCTTTTTCATTTAAAAATCGGGTATCTAAAAAATGTAATTGTTCATATTTTCTTTTAAACTTTGTTTAATTTTTTAGTTCTCGCAGGATTATAAAATGCTACTTTGAGGAATTGCGATGCGAAGTTACAAAATATTCAAATTTTTTCTATATAGTTGCATGTTTTTCGCCGTTTTATGAGTTTTTTTTTTCATTTAATTTCTAATCTTTTTTATGAAGTTTTAATATTTTATGGACGTTTATGAGCCATTTGATATTAAATAAGGCAATTTATTCACTTGTATATGCCAAATAATTCCCAAAATGCTATAAATCAGTAAAAATATATAATGTTCAGTGTGTTTGTTTATGATTTTAAACAAACTACGAGAGTTTGTGTTTCTACATATTTTTCTGCACGAAAAGATTTTTATTGTTTTCTATCGAGAATATTTTGTCATAATTTTGATATTTAAGTACATTTTAATACTTTTTTTATTTTATTAAATATTTATATAAGATATAAATAATAGTAAAAATTGTATGACTATTAGTTATGCAATATTAATTCTATAATGCTTTAAATATTTTAGAGTAATACATAAGAAATTATAAAGTTCTTTTTTGTGAATTTATATCTCGCGAAGGAATATTTTCTTCTACTCATACAAAAAAAAACATATTGCACAAGATAAAAATATTGTAGAGTGAAAAATTGCCTTTTTATTCTAGGGTCATTCTTTACTTATATTTTTTATATACCCTCATGTTTTTTTTTTAAGTATGGTTTGCTGTAAAGGGTTTTATATTCGAATCTTTTTTATACATAATAAGATTTACCTACAAAATATGTTTTTATATTTAAAAAATGTACGTTTAGCATTTCTTTTTTGAGAAGTTATTTACATCTAGTACTATAAACGTATATTGAGAAAAATACTATTGATGATTCCTATAGGGCTGCATGTCTAACTGTTATGGATCTTGCAAATATTAATATATTGTTTTAATATTTTACATATCCCATCATAAACCACTAGCCGTACAAAACATCGTTGAATTTCATAATTGCTATAAAATTTTCAATATAAAGTGAATGTACAAAATGCAGCATTAAATAAAATTATCACATTAATAGTAATTATCATCACAAGAAATACTGATTATCAGTTTAATTAATTATTAATAATATTCTAATAATTTTCTGTCTATATTGTTTCATTCTTAAATTTAATGAATTGAGATCAATGCAAACATTAGGTATTTTTCTTAAATTTGCATTTTTTAAATTTTCTCAAATGTAGATATTTTATTATTTTGTATACAAGAACAAAATTAATGTATTTATTTTAATCTTTTTTTTATTAAGTAATTTAAAAAATTATAAATAAGCAATACAAAAGTTATTCAAAGTGAATAAAAGTAGATTAATAACATGCAAAAAACGTTTGAATATGTTTATCATAATAAATAGATTATGCAATTAAAATTAAGTAAGCACACTGCCTAATTATTTTGTAAACGAAAAAAAAAATGATTGAATTCTAAATAAGATAAAAATACTTTATTATTGTTCGGATGTTGCTTTTTCATTTAAAAATCTGATACCTACAAAAATTTAATTATTCAATTTCTTTCTTTTTTTTTTTTTTTTTACTTTGTATAATTAAATTCGTTCTTGCAGGATTTCAAGATGCTACTTTGAAAGATTGCAGTGCGAAGTTAGAAAAAATTTTAAAATTATCGTTATAGTTGCATGTTTTTTTTCGTTTTATGAGGTATGTTTCATATATATTTTTTTCAGTTTATATTATTTGTTTCACATTTTGTTTAATTTTACTTTTAATCTTCTGATGGAATTCTGATGATTCCGATTTAGTAATGTCTGATGATTAATATTTTATGGAAATTTATGAATCATTTGATACTAAACAAGACAATTATTTCACTAGAATATGGCAAATAATATTCAAAATGCTGTAAACGAGTAAAAAAAAATACAATGTGTTTGTTGATCATTTTCTCATTGTAATTCTAATACCATTTATACAGCTGCTAGAATTCCAGTAGACAATTCAGGAATTTTCGTTGCTTAAAACACCATGTCGCATAGTTAAAAAACGTTATTTTTTTTCTTTTGTACATGTTTATTATTATAAATTTCACCTCTATTTTGAAATCATGTATGCATTAAAACCTTGGATATTAATGTGTATTTAATTTTCATGGAATTGTAATCAGTCTTTTATGAATATCAAAGAAAGAAAAACCACTGAACATAAAATTACTCAGCTATTATTTTCTATGAATAAAATATGGATTTATTTTATATAAATTCAAAATATATCAGTGTGCGATCATTAAAGGATAGTGCAAAGGTAAGTAGTATTAACCTATTACTGCTGAGTAATAATAGTACATTAATAATTTTATTGAATTATTTCTTTTTCCACTTGACTTCAGAAAAAGATTTTTGTTATTTGCATTAGCTCGAATCTTAGACTTCAAAACATATAATTCTGATATCGAAATTGTAATTATGTTCGAGTACCATTAATAAAATGGAACAATTCAGGTTCCCATTTTGGGACCCGGGAATCTAAGAGATTTATAATATCAAATAAAAGTCGCAATAGTACAGTTAGCTTATCAAATGCACTTTCTTTGAGAAATTCCGAAATAAGAAACGTACAAGAGATAGTATATTCATGCAATCATTGATGTAGCGTAATGTATTTTCCTTAAGGTATCTTTTTACTCTTCCACATAAAGTATGCTGAAGTAATAACATCACGTTAAGGTTTTACCACTTTTTACTGCCTGGTTTTAATTTTTTTTCCCTGTCAAACAAATGTAGGATCTGATACAACAATTTATTTACGATCTATTAAAGAAAGAATATTTTAGCAGACATGTATTCATAAAATGTAATATGGCGTGTTTTCTTAACCAATGTTAATTGAAATTTTAATCCACATATTTGGGTAATAACGACATGCAAACCAAGATATAAAATAAGATGGATTTATGGCGTGTAAATTTTAAATTTTAAAGATATAAACTCTACAGCCTTATAAATTGACGAATATGAGAAAATTAGTAGTACTTACGAATTTCTTTTTATCCTTTTTAGTTTTCAACAAAGACAATAATGTTTTCTCGTGCATAAAATAAAAAATAAGCAGTCTTCAGATGTAGCTTCGAAATTGAAAAGAATGAACCGGGTAATTATGCCAATAGATTTCGTTATTACCGCGGTATACTTATTGCGCAGTACAAATTAAACTAAACTGACTCACGAAATCGTCCACAAAATCTTAAACAACGTTTTCAAACTACATGAAATGAAGTACAAATTTACATGATAAACAAAGTATTTCTTAATTAATATATATAGCCTTCAAATCAAAGAACTTACCTCCCAAAGATCTGGTGTTAACTTTTACCTGTTTCTTCAAGTGATATGATCTAGAAAAATAACAAATTAACTTTAGCAGTTATTGTGATTCATATGGCTCAGAGGTCTTCTGCGTTAAACCCATATGTGTTTATTTCTCGGGTTCCTTCATAATTTCTGAGCAAACTATCCACATTGCAATCTGTTTATAAAAATTACTGGACGTTTGGAGTTCTAAAATTTCACACGCATATTTCCTAAATTTCTTGACCAAATGATTCCCCGTTTGGTATTCGAAGTGAGAATGTACCAATAAAACAAATATGCTTATTATATTTTTTAATATTGGATGTTCATACGGAAGAATTCGGAATTTGGCTCAATTTTTTATAAAGATGGACCCCTAATCTTATGCTTATCACATAAAGGAAAATAACATAATTATTTACTATGATAAATTGCATGGCTATTTTAAATTTTATCTGAGACAGTTTGGTCCGACACCAACTTAGACATTAATCATATTTAACTGAGAACATGAGAACATGAACTTAAAGATCTCAGTTGAAGATTCTAAAAGAAATAAGGAACTATGCTTTGAAGAAAAGAAAGTAGAAATAACGCATAATTCATTATATATATATTAAAAACATATAGTATAATTTAAGTTTATATACGATTATTAATGTTAAAGAAAAATAATTCGGTTAAACTTTTGTCTCTGAATGTATTTTAAAAGTTACATTTGTTAAAATCAAATTTCTTTAGCCAAGTAATGTATATTTTAAATAAAGTTATCTAGTTGTAAAAAGTTCTACACACATATTTATAAAGAGAATTACGCGGAAATAAGTTCTCTGTAAATAAATCTGATTACCATATTCAACACTTCTTCAAAATAAAGCTTACTGTGCATAACTACATAAGCTTTCCAGAAAATAAATTGTATTTAATGTATGCAGATTTAAATATATATTCCTTATCATTGTCATATTGCAGAGAAAATATATTTGATACATTCTGGCACGCATTTTCTGATAGGTTTTTTGTTTTCCTTTTTTATAGCATTTTAAATGCAAGAATATATTCTGCTTGATAAAATGTATATGGAATTCAGCATATACTTTTACAACATTGCGGTAAATCTTTTCTTCTCCGCGTACATTACACAGAAAAAAAAAATACATGAGCACGCTGCAACAGCTGAAAAGAAATTTAGAGAATGAAAAAATAATCTACTGAAAATAAGTGTATAGGAATATTTAAAATATAAGTAACATACACACTCATGTTCAAAAGTAATAGAATTTTCAAATTTGATCAAATATCTTTAGAACTACAGGACAGGTTTCAATGAAATAAAGTACATACACAGGTTGATATACCGCAACAAAAATAACCACTGAGCCAGGGGCGTGCCGACCCAGTGTGCAAAGTGTACACCGCACACAGGCGCCAGAATAGTAAAGGCGCCAAATATTTCAGGCAAAGCTGAAATATTTGAATAACTTTTTTAATTTATTAAAGCTGTACTCTAAATCTAAAATGCTTATTTCTGATAAATTTCTGAGTTCATTTTTATTTTTAAAGTACATAATATTAGCAGATCTCTTTCGCGGTTTCGCTGTGGGTGGGAGGTCTTCAACTGAAGGGCGCCACTGTGGCGAAAAGTCATGGTCGAAAGGCGCCACTGAATTCTTAAAGGCGCCACTGAATTCTTAAAGGCGCCACTGAATTCTTAAAGGCGCCATCAAGCACCTGAAATACATAAAAAAAAGCCAGGAACTTTAAAAATTTGGAACAACGACTTGAATATTGCATTTGACAAATGCTGCTCTACACTAGGCCTGTCCAACATTTAAGAAAGCAAAAGCGCACTATAACTGTTGGCAAACATGGTAGAATTCCATTATTAAAATGATTGAAAATATGCAACATTTTCTTTTATTGTAGTACTACAGCAATATACATCAGTGTTGCCAGTGGGCTACTTTTTTAAAATTCAGATTTCTTGATTGGCACCACTCTTTTGAAACGGTAAATTACCTTTTGTTTTCGCCTTAATTATCATGTCGTTGAATAAGGCACATTTTATCATTAGTAAAAAGTGGTGCCAATCAGGAATCTGAATTAAAAAAAAGTAGCCCGTCTGGCAACACTGATATACATACTGAGGTATATAAACAAGTAGAATTTTACATTGCACCGGTGGCGTAGCTAAAGTGGGTGACACCTGGAGCGGATGTAAATGATGTCAACCCCCCCTCCCTGCTGATTCTTTCAATTCCAAGCCAGCCAGTGTTAATACAACAAATAAGCATATCATTACTAATTTACCTTTTGTCCTCCTGCATAAAAGAAGACCACAGGAAAGACTAGAGAAAATTGTGCCCGGGGCAAAGTTAGAATTTGGCGCCCCTCTCTCAACTTTTTCTTGTACAGGCCGAAAATGACATTTGTAGTATAAATCTGGCGTCCTCAAAATTTCGGCGCCTAGGGCAACTGCCCCTTCGCCCCCCCCCCTTTCGCACGGCGCTGATAATCCGCATAAATCAATGTGGTGTCTATAATTAGAAGATTAAGTGTTTATTTTAAAGTTAGCTTTTGCTACTTGTTCGTTGGGTAATCTGGTTTTTGTTCTCTGGTGCATATCTTATTTAGAAAATTATCACATTCTCAAAGAAAAAAAATTAACTCTGATGCATCTTGCGCTAGAATTTTCCTTTTATTTCAGAATTACTTTAAAAAATCCAATAAGATTATATATATATATTGATTTGCAGAAAAAAAAGATTGGGTGTCACTCCCATAGAGGGTGACACCCGGGGCGGACCGCCCCCTCCTCCATCCGCTTGCTACGCCACTGCATTACACAATGGCAAAGCAACATAACTTTATAGGTTATGCAGATTCCTCTGTAAAATTAAATTGCTGAAAAAGAAACAAATCAAACATATCAATCGGTAACGTATAACTGAAACAATTAATAAATAAAATTATATTTTTTTGCACACTGGGCAAACATGGATTTTGGCGCTCCCACCTCTTCTACATACAATGAAATTTACAAAGATAATTTTACTAAGTTGAAAAGAGCTGACTTATTTAGAGTATATAATCCTAAAATATGTTATATTGAACTGCGTAATCAATTTTTTAAAATATTGATTCATTAAAACCATGAAAAAGAAATCGAAAAGAATATAAAAGAAAATCTGCTTTATACAGGATCCTTATACTATATCATCCTTAGATTCTTCTATGCTATGGAATAATCTAGATAGGGCAATAATAACAATGCCGTTCTAAACTTAGACCTGAGAAAAATCGATAAACAAAATCTTCATTTGACGCCCTTTTCACTTTATCTCCCCTTCATTACATTTTTGAGAAAATACTGTCAAAGTTGGCGTTTTGAATCTAATTTCCAGAAGCAGCAGCTTGGGAAGGGTGAAAAGTCTGCAGCTACTGGACAAGAAACTCTTATATCTTGACAAGTAATGTATTTACCAAAAATGGAAAACGCTATTCAATTTCAAATCCCATCAATAGATAGGCTTGCCAATTTTATACCTTTATAGTTCAAAATTAGTCAGAAAATATGTGAAAATTTCGCGTTGTTGTTGAGTAGTGAATTTAAAAACCACCTTTAGGTACAATTCCATAGATTAAGTTAACAGAAGTTCATTATCGCTATTAATACTTTTACAAAACATATTGTCTACCCTACACATCTTGAGAGCAATTAAGTCCAGTTCCCGTTCTGCTCATGTAGAAAAAGAATACAAGGCTGATCTCGGCCGGGCAAGAGCCTGCTAAAAAAAATTAAGAATGGGTCAGACACAATGTAACTGTCCCATGCATGTCTCTACGCTCAGCAAGTTATATCTCGGCATTGATGTTGTCAAACTAACATCGGCTCGTAACGTACATTTATACTTTTTCTTGTTAAATCCCTATTCATCGAAAAAAGTTCATATTTTATCGTTTTTACTCTTACATTTATATCGGGTCGATATGCCCGCTACAATTTTTTTATTGGCTCGTATGACCCGTTAATTTTTTTTCTTTTTTTTGCCGGCCCGACAAGGTTCGGGCTTCGGGCCAGGGCCGGGCCCTTGCAGACCTCTATGATATAATACCTTTCCTGTAATTAGATTTTTCTTTTAAAATGCTCTTTGAAGCAGATAAAATAATTTGTCCTACAATTATCATATTTGTCGGAACATAATAAAAATATGTGAAAAACGTCGAATTTTTTCGAAGAAGAAATTACTTATTTTACTTCAAATTAACAAATGAATACGTATCTTTTTTGCCTCATTAAATTGAATTAAGCTGTCTCTTTTTGTTTAAGATAAACCATTCTTTCTAGAAAGTAAAATTCAGCAATACTGTATTGGCGCCGTAGTATGTTACATTCACTTTTTGCTGAGAAATGAAATTCTGAAGATCTTGCAATTTAGTCTGCCTTTCGTTGTTATAGGAGGTGCAATAAGAAGAGATTTTAAAAAATTGTTCTTATAATTGGATCCAAGGTATAAATTAAGAGATAAATCTTGATGCTTCATTAATATAATAAGGTAAGTTACTCACTTTTTGCATGTAGGGGAGACTGGGGTACAATGGACCCCGGGGTACAGTGGTCCACCTCCTATTTTTGATATTATTTCTGTTTTAGAATGCTTCATATTTTGGTACATACATGGCAGCCCTTCAGTAGTAAATAAAAATTTAAAACCATGTGCATAGCTGCCATTTTAGTCATTTTGTTCTTCATAGTCGATTTAAGACAGATAAAAGTAAATATTTTCAGTGAAACATATGCTATTTTTTACGTTAAAGATCTGTAATTTGGAAGACACTACTCAGAACAATAAAAAGGTAAGACAATATATTACTATATTTATTGTAAGTAAAATAATTGAATATAAAACTTTTTTTTTTAACAATTTTTTTTTTTTGGTCAAAGTCACATATGGGGTACAATGGACCACCAGAAACCGGGGTACAATGGACCATGATCCATTGTACTCTAGTCCTGAATTCTGTGTTTTTTTAATTAAAAATTATATGCAAAATTAAGAATTAATTAATTATTTTATTTTTTGCATGTAAATAAACTGATTCATGTTGCGTAGAGCATTTTTGAAATATTATCTATATAATATGTTTTCAAATTCCGAATTAACTCAAATTAAACATTAAAACACCAATAGCCAGAAATAAAAGTTGTTAATTACATTTTAGTTAAATTTTTGACAAATAAATAAATAAATAAATAAATAAGGAGTTGAATGTAGATTCTGCCATTGCAGAATTCAATTTCGCCTCCAATTAAAAAAAAAAAAAAAAAAAAAAAAGATAGAGGTTTTTTAGAAGGGCGACCCCTTTAGAATGCAATGAACTAACTTCATTTTTCTTGTGCTTATCAATATAATATCAAACAGAACGGCGTGAAATACCCAATTGATTAGCAATATCTCTCTGAGTCATTGGAATTGCGGAATAATAAAGAGATACAATTTGACGCACTACTTCTTCATTGACTAGATTAATCAAAAACGGATTTTTTCTTTAGTTTAAACTCTTTTTTATAGACTCTGAGAAAAAGGAAATGCATTTTAACAATAAAATTGTATGAATGTTTCGTTTTAACGGCCAGATTACGAAACTAGTCGTTGGGGGCCACCGTAATACTTATCCATCATGGATATGCGTTATATAATATGAGAAAATAAAATTTGTGAAAACTATTTATAAGATGCATTGCAATTCCAAAACAAAATTTAAACGTATATTTAAATTTTCTTAATATACATAATAATGAAATGACATAACATAATACATACATAACATGACATAATACATAAATGAATTGCTGATGAACCCATTTCGACAAATTATGTAAAATACCAAACTACACAAGTAGTACCGGCTTGCGTAAAAGAAACATCCTTATAACTCCAAAAACAATAATCATATTAATTAACAGTATACTGCGTCAGATTTTAAGCGTCTCATTTCCAATTAAAACATATCTTTGAATTGAAATTTGAAGAAAATTCAGGGTCATGAAAAAAAGAAGAATGTGGAAAACAGGATTACAAATATCTCGGCAACTATTAATCCTACCGACTTCCTTCTTGATGCAAAATTTGTGTTATTCTATTGCCTTTTACGTCCTTTCCTTAAAAAAAAAAAAAAAAAAAAAAAAAAAAAATTGAAATTTTTTATATACATTTCATCAGAACGAATTTTTTGAAAGTCCGAAAAAAATAGTTCCGGATAATCGAGGTTACTGATATTAAATAGGCTTCTACCTATTTTTACTTACTAAGTACTACATACAAAATTTTAAGTCTCTATCTCCATTTGTTCGTGAGATAGAGCATTTACAGACAGACAGACGGACGGCAAATTTTTTTTTCTAAAAATATGTTTTTCGGAATCTTCAGTATCTGAAACGTGTAAATCCGTCAAAATTCTTTTTCCGATTTTCAAAACGGTTGCAAGACTTACCCTATACTACGTATGATTGGTTAGTAAAAGTAGGCCAGAATTTTTGACATGACACTTTTTAGCTTGCCTGAAAGAAATAGCATCGGAGGCTAAAAACATTTATTTCGTTGATTTAGTAATAGAAAAAAATGATGATGATTCTATTTTTGTGAAATTAATGTGCTGAAAATCAAACCAAAATGTATTTATGTTTTCCAATAATGTTGATGAATCTCTTTTAAATGTTTACGATACTGTAATGATTCTTCCAGATTCTAATGTTTCAGTAGAAAGCAGCAGGCTTTCAGTGACACAAATGTCTTTTGATGTATCATTTGCTAACTTTAATAATCGTTAATCTTACATTATATCTATGAAGTTAAGACACGAATAAACAAATTATGATATATTTTATGCTTTTTATTATTAAAAAATGTACTACACTTACATATTTTTAAAAAATTACATGTAGTTCACAGAGTCCCATGCTGTGCGATAATTTGTACCGAGAGAAAAAATATGTTTGGCGAATCCTTGAAATGACTTCAAAAATTTTTTTGAACAGTAAATATTAATATTTTCACTCCAGATATATTATTAGAACCTGAAAAATACCATGAATGTATCGACAGTTTTTTTGTTCTTGTTTGTTTGTTTGTTTTTTATGCGTTTGAAACTTCAGAGAAATGGAAAGCTGATGCGAATCGCTGCCAAATAAAAATGTTTTTTGAAATAGTAATTAAAAATACCATTGAAATCGTTTTTCTTTCTTTCTTTATTATTATTTATTATTTATTTGTAAATCTACCGGGATCTCATTATATCCCAGTTTGAAAGTCAGAAAAAATCAAACGTTACGTTTTTGGTCAGTGGGAAGGACTACTTGGGGAATAACACAAGCATGATCTCGCTGAAGAATAAAAGATCGCCATTTTGCGATGATCTTTAGTTAATATTTCGGGTAATTAACAAAAAAATGAGAATCAGGTGCAAGGTGCATCTGCCATCATCGATCCTTATCGAAATTTTCCGATATCTATGTGCGGTAAATTTTCTTAGCCATCGCCAATCCATGCAAAGTAAAAACAAACTTCTTTCTTTTAGATGCAATCTATTGTTATTGCATTAAATTATTTTCTCCGGGATAATGAAATTTTACCGGAACGCAATATTCTGATAGAGTACTTTCACTTACACAGGTTTTACTGTGTTACGAATTTTATTTACATAGCTGCCATCCTTCTTTATTTTCAAGTAATTTAAGCATGTTTGGAAACAGAAATTTATTTATTTAATGAAATAAAATACGAACAGTAAAGAAACATGACATATTTTATTAAATAAATTTTCTGGTTAAAATAATTACAAAAGAATGTCAACTATACATTTATAAATATTCTTGGTTTTTTTTGGGGGGGGGATAAAGTTTTATTTTTACAGGCAATTGGATAAGGGGAGGTGTAGGGCGCTAAATGCAGTTCTGCATCTGCACACAGGCGCCGAATACTGCTGGCACGCCCCTGCACTGAGCAATTATAATGCGCACTCATGATCGTAAGTAAGATTCACCAACGTCAGAGCGTACAAAGTTTTGAACCAAAAATGACTTAATAAGGAGTAAGATCCACTTGTACAGTTATTGAGCTCTCATAACGTGAATACATGCTGGAAATCATGCAGTTTATTAGTCCTTAAGGCATCTATTCTTATTACTCTAGAAATCTGGTTTTAGCTTTTGGTTGGTTCTGGGTGGTAGAAAGCGTGTCCCAAATGACCTATTCAAAGCATTCTATGCAGGAAAATTAGGTTTAGGTCTAAGTCTGTCTGTCCAATGCATCAAGTGAATATTTTCACTTTTCTGCAGTTCGTTGACAATATGAAGCCTATCTGGATCAAATGCATCCCTGCAAACACGAACATAGAGTACCAAGATCTTTAGGTGTGCATCCGTCCAACATGATGAATGTCCAAACAAGCAAACCACCGCTTCATATGATCTTGATTTTGGAAGTTGCAAGATAGGTAACGAATCTAACAATAAATCCTGGTTTTCCCCTGATGAAAGTACATCAATAATTAGTATTTAGGAGAATCGAGACTCATCAGTAAATAGGGCATTAGTCTTTCATTGGTCTGTGTTCCAAAGCAGATGTTCTGTGCAACCTGCTACATGAATTTTCTTGTGTGTAGAAATGAACTTGATTCAAATAACAATCCTATTGAAAAAGCATTCTGTTATGTAGGCCTCTGCAAACTATAACCTTCGAAAATCGGTTTCCTGCGGCAGCATAAAGTTCACGAGAGAGTCGAGATGCTGTTGCACTCTTCCTAGTCTTCAATGTAATTGCAAAATAGCGATCATATTTTACAATCGTGACCCTCGGATGACCCACAGGCTTTCTCTCTATAGATCCAGTGTTACTGTTTTCAAAAGTTGGAGACGATGGATTTCATGTGTTACATTGAAGTCTCCAAAAAACAGCCTTTTTTTCAGTTTTAACGGGTTTCGTTACCTCATTGTATCATGCAAACTTTCGTGATTACTCATTTTTAGGTGCGTTCGTAATTATCTAAATACGTAGCACCTATAGTTGTCGTTCAGTCCGTCCGTCCGCATATAACAACGAAAAACTACCCAACCGAATAGTTTGAAATTTACAATATAAAATTATTACATAATTTTGTCGAGTCATTTCAAATTTTATGAAAATCGGATGAATAGATTAATTACAGGAACAATCAAAAGTATTCCGTTACATTACGGTCAATGGGGAAAAAGTTTCAAATGCTTTTTAATCGTTTGAAATTTAAAATACATATTTGTTACATGATTTTGTCGAATTATTTCAAATTTTATCAAAATCGGATGCATAGATCAATTACAGGGACAATCAAAAGTATTAAAATAGCAATTAAAGCCTTTGTGCGAAAATGCTTAAGGATAGAAAACCAACGATTATAAATGCACAAATAAAGTAAGAAAAGGAGGAGCAAACAGCTGTTTCGAATCTACTAACGAGATTCTTCTTCAGTGCAAAAAACTCAGCGAGCTAGACAAAGCAAAACTGAGCAAAGAGACAGAGAGACACAGGCTTATATACCCGCTACGGGTACGATCCCGCCTAAAGGAAAGCAACTAATGAGAAGAAAGCAGCCGGAACAACTGGATGGACAAGTAGCGAAATCTACCGGTGATCAAACAAAACAAAAACTAAAAAGCGAGGGAAAAAAAGAATTAAATTAAATATTTCCAAATGCTAGGAAAATAAGGAGTACTTGATAATTCATTAACTAAGGAGTGAGAATTTTTAATGATGTGATAAGCTTTCCAAAAATCAAGATCAAGAATGGAAGGACACTTATGGATGATGGTGGCTGAAGAAAAGTTAAATTTATGTTGTGAAGACCAACAATGTTGAGCAATAGAAGAGCGTTTAAGCTCTTGATTTTTGACATATCTTTTATGTTCAGTTAAACGAAATCTTAGAGCACGTTTAGTCTGGCCGATATAAGAAAGACCACACTGGTAATAAATCTGGTAAATACCCCAGTTATCTAAGCGATCAATAGGGTGCTTAAGATTTGAAAAAGCAATTTTATTAACAGGAGAAAAAATAACATTGAAATCGAACCTTTTTAAAATTTTAGCAACTTGCTGTCTGATTTTGGGGAAAAAGAGCGAAACAACCAAAGTATTGGAGTTCGAATTAAAGTTTTTTCTTTCAGATTGGGTGGATTTTGTCAATTTTCTATGAATTGAATCTATAATATTAGGGGAATAACCACGACCAACAGCAATGGCTTTTAGATAATTAAGTTCATCACTGAGTAACTTAGGAGTTGAACAAATATTGGAAGTCCAGAAAACAAAAGTTTTAAAAGCCGCAACTTTCTGGTTAGGAGGATGAGAAGAATATCTGTGAGGTGGAAGACTGACCGCAAAAGGTTTGTGAAAGGCAGTAGTATGAAAATTATCTTCATTGCGAATAACAAGGACATCCAGAAAAGAAAGGCAATTGTTCGATTCAACTTCAAAAGTAAATTGAATACAAGAATCAATAGAATTCATGACAGAAAGAATATGATTTATATCTAAATTCACTTCAACTAAAGCATAGATATCATCTACGTAACGAACATAAAACTGAAATTTTAAGACTTCAAACAATTTCATTTCGAAATAGTGCATGTACAAATCGCATAAAATCGGACTAAGATCGGACTAAGATCGGACTAAGATCGGACCCATAGCCAAACCGTCGGTCATACGAACGAAATTCCCGTTAAATACAAAAGTATTTTGAGATAAGCAAGCACGAGTGAGATGAATGAGTTCCTCGATTTCGAAAAAAGAAAAATAAAATTCACAGAGCCTTTTCTTCAGACAATCTAAAGCCCCTTCGACAGGAACATTAGTAAATAATGATGAAACATTAAAAGATACCATCATGTGGCCTTGTGGCTTAAAACTATGAAGTTTCTTAACAAAAACAAAAGAATTCTTAACAGTGAAATAATTATTGCTTGAGAGAAAAGAAAATATGGAAACAAGATATTTAGCAAGTTTATAAGAAGCCGTACCGATACTGGATACAATGGGTCTAAAAGGAATGTCAGGTTTATGGACCTTAGGTAAAGCATAAATCCTGGCTCAATGAGCAACTGAAAGAATAAGAGACCTCTTTAATTCAGCAGGAATAATGTGAGAAGACTTAATGGTAGATTTGATAGTATTAATTTCACTAGAGGAAGGATCTTTGTGGATATCCACATAGGGACCATCATTAATTAATTTATGGGATTTTTCCAAATATGTAGACTTGACAAGAACAACAATCTGACTACCTTTGTCAGCCTTAGTAATGATCAAATTCGGATCAGAACACAAACTTTTTAGACAATTTTTAACTGAACTATTAAGATTTAGCTTATAAACATTAGAGTTGAAATCGACAGTATTGGCAATGAGATGCCTAATACACTTTCTCAAAAAGAGTCTATTAGGCATCTCATCATCACACTTATTACAGTTTGTTGCCCTATCGTTGCGCAAAAGAGAACATTTCAATAACATTTAAGCATGAAGCATTCTAATGATTTAGAAATGTTTCATTGATTTTAGAAATAAAAAGTGTTATGCAGTTTCTATGTAGGCATCACATTTTTATTTTCAAAACTGTTTTGACTTACTGTGGTTGTGGACTCTTTATGTATGCTTTTCACTCAATTTCACTATGTTACAAAAATGTTAATAAAAAATGCGTCTAACAAAACATGATTTTACGTTTGATTTCAATACGTTTTTCGTTAAGATAAGTTCTTCTAATGAAGTAAAATGAATTTTTTTCATTTCACATCATTATTCGTTATTTAAATTCCTTCTTTTGGAAAATCTTTTAAATAAAGGTAAAATGCATTTAAAGTTTAAAAACTTTATCATAACCAAATAATCCTGTTCTTCTTTCAAATAAGCAATTGTACATAAAACAATAATGAGCAATTTTGAAAAAGTTATTCTTAAAAATAATTAGACATTTAAATTGGAAATGTTTCTTTTTTCATTAAGTTTAATTGTGTTTTCATTTAAAATACCCATTAAAGTAATAAAAAAAATGAATGAATCTACTTACTTGTTAATTATTATTATATGAGTAAAGTTTTGTTAGTGTTTGGCAGGCCCTTCCTGAATTTGAGAAAAATCCATGGGGGCGCTGTAATAGCGATTTTTGTGCAATCAGAATAATGAAAAACTATTGATTTTAATAAATATAACACATTAATTCGTTTTTACTCCGATTAATCGACTAATGCAGAAATTTAGGATAAAAATCAAAATTGGTATTGTATTCAATTATTTGTATTCAATAATATGCGTAACTACTTTTTGAAGTATTAAAATTTATGTATAAGATAGAAGAAAGTTTTCGGTTTAGCATATTCATCTAGTTTAATAAAGTTGCAGGTACAAATTGATCTGATTTTTTTTATAATTTAGTTAATATGACTTAAAACTTGTTTCTTTATGTTATTAACGGGTTTTAAAATTAATAATTTTTGTGAATTATTAGTCTTTTATTTCTAAAAGAATGCATATTGGTTTGAAATATATAGGTCCTTTTACTCGACAGCTCTAAGCAGAAACAGCCTGCCCGACTCTGTTATATGAATCATATAAAACACATAACTAATGGAATATGCATCTACATATGCGTTAATAGAAAAAAAAAAGCTTTTAAAAAACATAATTGTCACTTGTGAAAATATTTATTTAAAGTTGCCTATAGGTGGGTCTAATAGTTTTAAATATTTCTGTAATATTTCTTATTTCAGTGATACTTGACATTTTATTATATTATTATTGTAAAAACAGCTTTAAGGGCAACGCAGTTAACACAAAATTATTTTGCGGAAACTCATCATAAAATAAGCATTAGTAGCCGAATAAAACTTTCTGTCCTGTAATAGTAAATATCTTTAGTCATTAATTACTTTTGCTTTGCGATAGAAAATACTACCAGAAAAAGAATTTCTTTGTTTTTTGTCATCTATTTCAGATGGAGAGCATAAGTCTAACAAATAAAAGAAATATAGGAAACATCTATATATTTTATGTAAAAGAAAAAGGACGAAAATAAATTATCCTTTGTCTAAGATATGAAAAAAAATGTTTTTAGTTATTCACATTCATTTCTTAACGGGAAAATGTTTTAGGGATATGCCAGAACTAAACTTTTGATTCAAGCAAAGGCTTATAAACCATTTGGAAAACAGTTGTTGTTTTTGGTCCAGAATGGACCTTGTGATGTCTGCATTTTATTTTTTTATTCTTTCTAACGTCCGTGATCCTCTAGCTTTTCTTCTCTTACTACGAATCTCTAGCGGAAGCCAGGTTCAAAGTTCCCGGCCCATGTGCAGAATAGCCGAGTCAAGAGAAAGTCAGGTTGGGGAGGGTGGGTGGGTGGGGGGGCGGGCAAGTCAAAAATTGAAACAAGAGAAATTTAAAAGAAAAATTGATTAAACCAACTACATCGAAAATCGGGAAAGATGGGCTCGGGGCTTCTCTACCACTTATGAACGCTTTTCTCAAACCGGAAGGAGCTATATTCTAGCTCATTTATGAATACATTTTTTTACGAAGCGTATAAGATTGGTAGATGATCTGATTTAGAAACTATCTAATAGAGTGACTTAAACATTTTTTCATGGAGGCAATATATTTTAGAGAAAATGCTGTCAATGCCAGCGTTTTGAATCGCATTTGTAGGAGCGATAGCACAGGAAAGAAGAAAAACCAGCAGCAGATGACAAGGATGTCTTTTATCACGATTAGTAATTTGGATATCAAAAATGAAAAACGCTGTTCGATTTCACTCGAACGATTTCACTCAGGCACTCGAACACTCAAACTATCAATTTTTTGCCTCTCTACAAAATTAAAGTTTGTGAGAAAATGTGTGAGAAAGTTTTGCGTTGAATTTTATAACCACCTTATAAGTAATGTTTTTAAAGATTCCGTTAACACAAGTTCATAATCGCTATTAATATTTTTTACAAAAGATATTGCTTGACCTACACATCTAATGAACAATTAATTCCAATTCTGGTCCGGCTGATTATGTTGAAAAAAAAATGTAAGCCTGATCTTTTCTCTTGACGAGTCTGCTGAAAAAAATTAAAGCCGGTAACCATGATAGCTCAGATACCATATAACTGTCCGATGCTGATCTGTACGTTCGACATGTTACATTTCTTGTCAAACTGCCATTGGCTCTTGACGCACATTTATAATTACTCTTGTGAAGATCATATTCATTTAAAATGTCTCATATTTTATCGGCTTTATTGAAATCTTTATATAGAGCTGGTGGGCACATTTAAATTTTTATATAGATACGGCCCTAGCCTTATATGCTTTTTTTCGGACCGGCACATTGTAAAAAACTGTCCTAGTCGGAATGTCCTTTCCGAGTCGGGCGCAGGTCTCGGACCAAGTACTGGCCCATGGAGACTTCTAGACCAAAATTCTAGTCGACGATGAACATTATGTCTGTATACTGTTAGAAAAATAAATAATAATAATCTGTAATCCTGATGTAAGGTTGCCAAGGTCTAAATGCTTACTAACATTTTATTTTGTACACTGTACAAGAAAATATGTAATATTACAAAACTAATTTTTGTAAAGCTACAGAAATCTGTAACTTTACAAATTAATCTACGAAAATTATAATTATCTTACTAAAATTTTTACCTGTAACCTAGTTTCCAATTACATCAAAAATTCTTGGAATCGCAGTTTTCTTAAAAATTCTTAGTATCCTTGAGTTTTTTAGTGCAAATTTGTATCCGTTACATGAATTTTGGCTCTCACGCGCATGTGAAAATTTTGTTTTCATACTGTGCCATATTGTTACTGCGAAAGGCGACTATTTCTAAAGTATTATTATTTAATTTTTTTAGCCGTCATCTCCACCTAGTGGCGAAATTTTTATCTATGTGATATCAATGTTTTTTTTTTTTTTTTTTTTTTTTTTTTTTTTTTTTAATATTACTTACCTAATAAAAATGCTACAAATGACACATTTTTTCAGGAGCAGTTTTCTTATTATTTACGTTCAAAACAATTCAGTTATTCAGTGACGCACTGTATGTACGTAATTTTATATAAATATAAAAACATATAAATTACTGCATAATCTTACTTGTATATCATTGAGGAAAGCTATCTTTTTGCAATGTACTAAACTGAGTAGAAGCACAAAAAAGATAAAAGTTAAAAAAAATCAAAATAATAAAAGTAAATTTTAAAAAATATATTTGAGTATATAAAATAGCGATCTTATTAAGGAATCTCTTTTGAAATACATTTAGTTATATTATTTTCTTTCTTAAAATCTGAGCTTGAACAAAAGGAAAAAAACGGATTAAATGTCTTCTTTAAAATGTTAACGATTAATTGGACCAAACATATCGTTTTTCAAAGCTTCTTAAATAAAAAGAGGAAAAAAGAAGTACGAATATAATTTTAATTTAATTTTACAAGAGATCTTCTTTCCCTTTCAAGTATATGTCGTTAAAATTAAATTATTATTTTTAAGCTTATTATTAAAAACTACTTTAACTTCTATTAATGATAATTCGGTACTGAAACTGACTTTTTTAAATTTTTTAACTCTTAAAATTAATTGTTATCTAAAATTTGTGTGTTGTTTAGCTGTTATATAAATTACACACTGTAAAAAATAAAAGCAAAAATTCATGTAACTGAATCTGTTACATCGATTACCTGATTCTGTTACAGTTTAGTAATTCTGTTACAGTTTAGTAATTCTGTTACAGTTTAACTTTACATTTTTTTCTTTTACAGAGTTAACTTATAAGCAATTTAGTAGATTCTTCATATTTCTACAATAATTATACTCTTCATGAAATTAAAAATCCTTACTTCATATCTTTTCGCAACTTATATTATATTGCAGTGGATCTCCTTCAATTATGCCTGTAAATTTAAATCTTATAACTTATTATGCCTTCTATTCCTTTAAATAATTCGCTTAAAAATATGAAACATAAAATTATTATCATGCGTTTATATTACTTATAATTTTTGAAGAACAAATGTTTTGTAAAAGCAATCGGCTCACTCATAAGTTATATTAAAAATAAGGACCAAGTCTTGTGCTGCAAATATTGTAAATACAGGGTGTATCTAAACTACTGGGCAAAACTTTAACGGGTGATAGTACATATGAAGACAAATAATATTAAATGGGAAAATAGGGGTCCCAAACGTCTTCCGAAGGAGATAGGGGCCATCAAAGTTTAGGGTCCAAAATTTGAAATCATTATAAAAAACGGAAAAATTGGTCGATTCGTTTGCGGTTTTCACGAAATTATTTTTTATGTCAGTATTGTCTTGAAAAAAAATTATAAAGACAAATTTTAAAAATTGCCGATAGAGGGCGCTTTAGACTTTGGAGTAACGAACAACTATTTTTTACCCTTATTTTTTGCATCTCATTGAGCTTTTTTAGAAGTTTAGACATAAACTTAAATTTTGAGATCAAAATCTGTGGTTAAGTAGCGCAAACTGAACTGCTTTCAATGGGAGTGGGTAGGTTCAAATTTCAAATGATTATAAAAAACAGAGTAATTAGTCAATTGATTTGCGGTTTTTACTAAAATTATTCTTTATGTCAGTATTGTCTTGAAAATAAATTATAAAGCTAATTTTCTAAAATTGTCGATAGAGGGCGCTTTAGACTTTGGAGTAACGTACAACTATTTTTTACCGTTATTTTTTGCATATCGTTAATTTTTTTTAGAAGCTTAGACATAAACTTAAATTTTGAGCTGAATATCTGAATTGTTGAGAGTGGTTAAGTAGCGCAAACTGAACCGTGTTCAATGGGGGTGGGGAGGTTCAATTTTCAAATGATTATAAAAAACGGAAAAATTGGTCGATTCGTTTGCGGTTTTCTCTAAAACCATTCTTTATGTCAGTATTTCCTTGAAAATAAATTTTAAAGATAAATTTCAAAAAATTCCGTTAGAGGGCGCCTTAAACTTTAGACTAACCAACAATTACTTTTAACCGTTATTTTTTTTTATCTAAATAAATGTTGTAAAAGCTTAGGCTTAAGTTTTGAGCTCAAAATCTGAATCGTTGTGAGTAATTAAGTAGCGAAAAATTGAACTGTGTTCGTAGGGTGGGCAGGGTAACATTTCAACTCCTGAAAACAGTTCAGTGTGCACTTCTTAACCCCTCCCAACGATTCAAAATTTGAGCTCAAAATTTAAGTCTAAGCTTTTGCAAGCATTTAATTAGATACAAAAATAACAGTTAAGAATTGCTGTTAGATACTCTAAAGTTTAAGGCGCCCTCTAACGGAATTTTTTGAAATTTATTTTTAAAATTTATTTCCAAGGAAATATTGGCATAAAGAATGGTTTTAGAAAAACCTCAAACGAATCGGGGGGGGGGGGCAATTTTTATGTTTTTTATAGTCATTTGAAATTTGAACCTCCCCACTCCCATTGAACACAGTTCAGTTTGCGCTACTTAACCACTCTCAACGATTCAGATATTCAGCTCAAAATTTAAGTTTATGTCTAAGCTTCTAAAAAAATTTAATGAGATGCAAGAAATAACGGTAAAAAATAGTTGTACGTTACTCCAAAGTCTAAAGCGCCCTCTATCGACATTTTTTGAAATTTTTCTGTATAATTTATTTTTAAGATAATACTGACATAAAGAATAATTTTAGTGAAAACCGCAAATCAATTGACCAATTATTCTGTTTTTTATAAACATTTGAAATTTGAACCTACCCACTCCAATTGAGCACAATTCAGTTTGCGCTACTTAACCACAGATTTTGGGATCAAAATTTAAGTTTATGTCTAAACTTCTAAAAAAACTCAATGGGATGCAAAAAATAACGGTAAAAAATAGTTGTTCGTTACTCCAAAGTCTAAAGCGCCCTCTATCGGCATTTTTTGAAATTTGTCTTTATAATTAATTTTCAAGACAATACTGACATAAAGAATAGTTTTCGTGAAAACCGCAAACGAATTGACCAATTTTTCCGTTTTTTATAAGCATTTCAAAATTTGGACCCTAAACTTTGATGGCGCCTTTCTACTTCGGAAGACGTTTGGGACCCTTAGTTCTTCCATTTAATATTATTTGTCTTGATGTGTACTATCACCCCTTAAAGTTTTGCCCAGTAGTTTAGATACACCCTGTATATTTTGACACAAAGAAAATAGGAGTTATGTGACATTTTAAATATGTTTGTATTCATCAATACTATCCAGATCTCTTTAGAGGAATGCACTGGATATATGAAACATTTATTAACTTGTCCAGTTATATTTGTATACAGTGACAACATTAATCTTAAAATACATGAATAAATTATTGAAATATACTTTAAGAGCATTAATCTATCTGGTATGTTTAAGTACAAGATGTCCCATAAATGGGTGCCCAAATACTACATATCTTGAATCCTCATTGGGATCACATAAAAAATGCCTAAAGAACTCTACTTATACGAGCCAGAACTTACAAGAAAAATGCGAAAAACAAATTATGACGTCACAGCGAGTGTAAGAGAAAAAACTCTTTATTTATTTTTTATTTTTTTACATCAACAGCTGTATTTGCAAATTATAAAGGCAGATATTCAAAATGTCCACCGTGCATATCGAGGCAGGCTTAAGGGCTTCGTAGAATGGAAGAGTACACAAGTCGCAGCAGCGCGATGTCCGCCGAAACACAAGCAACATGCAGACGAATTCGATTCTGTAGTTTCTTACTTCGTGATACACGAATAATTGATATTTCACAACGAATATTTTGAACGTAATCTTTTGAAAATATATGCAAAAAACGCTGTTGGTGCGTCCAATATGATTTTTTTCCTTGCATCGGCTATGACGTCATAAAGTATGAAAAGGTATGACGTCATATGACGTCATACTTAGTTTTTTGTATTTTTCTCGTAAACAATTGGTCTACAGGTACAATTCTTTGGGCATTTTTATGTACTTCGAACGAGGTATCTGTCTCTACAGAGCATGGGCGTTATTTATGGGAAACTCTCTATTTGTATACGGTTTTTTATACACAATGTTCTAATTTAAAATTAAAAAAAATTTCTTAGATAATGTAATTAAACTTAATTTTTGTAATTCATGTCTTCTATATTTATACATTTTGAATTAAAAGAGAAAAATAGAATTTTAAGACAGATTTGAGAAAGCTAGCTGAATATGGTAAGGAAACTTAACTGTGTTTTTTATTTTATTTTATTTTATTTTATTTATTTTTATTTGTTTTATTTATTTATTGCTGCTGGTTTGGCTAGGATACCTGTCAACAAAATCCTTTTACAGCATATTTAACTCATAGTTATCAACTTTTACGCTTTTTCGTAACCATATTTTTTGAAAATATAGCTTCGCCTTATTTAATCACTGGTATTCTTATAATAAAAAATGAAAAATATTTCTATTCCATAAAAGTGGTTATAAACCCCGAAAAAGTTTGTATCTAGAATTCAACTGCAAAGTACTTCAATAATTTATAGATGTTTAGCTCATAAAAAAATACCAAATTATAATATATATAGTATTTTCCTTCAAATATATCCAATAAATAGATTTATTTCTATTAATTTTGATCTTTTGTACAGGGTGGGGCATAAAGATCTCCCCATTTTAAAAGACCAATAAAAATATATAGGACTATGAAAACAAATATTTTATGTTTACTTTCGGAAAGAATAATGTTTGCCATTTATTAATTTTTACAATCTGTAACAGTTTTTGCTAGTAATTTCGAGGTTTTGATGTACGAAAAATGATATCGTCTAACTGTTATCCTGCGATCTCTATACATTTGTGAAATCTCTCCCGGAAGTTCAGTATAACCTTTTCCACCATTGCTGGAAGAATTGCTGTAATTTCAAATCGAATAGCATCCTTCAGTTCGTCGAGTATCTTACGACTTAGGATTATGAATGTAAACTTTAGCCTTCAAGTAACCCAACAGCAAGAAGTCACATGCTGCTGCATGTGACGATATCACTTTTCGTGCAACAAAACCTCAAAATTAATAGCAAAAATTGTTCCAGATTGTAAAAATTAATAAATGGCAAACATTATTCTTTCCGAATGTAAACATAAAATATTTCTTTTCAATGTCCTATATATTTTTATTGACCTCTGAAAATGGAGAGATCTTTATGCCCCACCCTGTATTTTTATGAAATGATTATAATACTAAATAAAGTAGGGAGCAAAACATAAATAACTAAACTTCTCACTTACCCATGATAGTTCTCAGAAAGAAAAATATATCTCACAATTTGTGAGAGCAGTCGACTCATTTATCAGCTATGATATAAATAGGGAAAAAGTCACGCACCAAACAAATATATCACTGACATATTCTGAAACAAATATACAGCTACACGGAACACCGAATGTTTGTATTCATTTACAAGTACATTCATACATTTATCTATAAATCATCTGAAGTAGTACAAATTCATTTATTATTCGTCTGAGTACATGAAAAGTTCGTTATAACTCGAAAAATATGTTAAACAAGAACTAAAATCATGCATTATGGCATAGATTATGATATCCTTTTCAACACTTTTGAAAATATTGTTATGAAATTTAATATTTTTTCACACCATAAAAGGATATACCAAAATAAAGAATAATAATAAAAAAACTACATTGGGCAATAATCGTTTTATTTCTGAACTGAAATTAATTGTGTCTTATGCATAATTGTTTGCTGATTTTGAGTCTAGTTTTAGATATTTTTAAGCACATCTAGCTTTTGATGTATTTTCATATTTCGATTTGTGCAAATTTAAGCATTTTTTGTGCAATTGTATGCAAACTCAATGTGAAATAAATGTAACACTGGATAATTTGTTTTATATTATGACAAGTAGACACTTTACTTCAGATAGAATTGTAATCTGCATAGTTTAAAAATTTATATGTCAGTTATAAAGCCTAGTTTTCATATTTTTCAATGATATGATGGTTATGTTACTTTCAACCATAAAGTCATTGCCTCAGAACCATTTCTATTTTCAACCATGTCTAATTTTTGAGTGACATAAATTGCTAGTTAGTATGGTATTGACACAAGTTCGATATAAAATGATTTTTAGGAATGAGAGTCTCATTGTTAAAAACTAAACCGGATAGAAAACAAGTAAGAAAAATCATGCGCTAACCATAGATTATCAACACTTTCCAACACTTCCTGAAATCTTAGACAAAACTTCGTTATTTAAAGAAATAATGTGTTACTGTCTATAGCAGAGGTTCCCAAAGTGTGCTCCGCGGAGCCCTTGGGGCTCCGCCTGAACTTTTAAGGGGCTCCACGGCGTTCAAGGAAAATAAAACATGAAAGAAATTAGCATATTGCAAGTGAAAGATTTTCAAAAGTTTCTAGGAATTTTGTGTGTGTGTGTATCAAAAACAATATATCTATAAGTGGGTTGAAAAAATACAATACACTTCAAAACTGCTTGAGCATTTGCATTATGCATGTATCTATTTTCAGTATAATATTTGTGGTTTGAATTGTTTTATTTTATGTTTCTGCATTTAATGTGTTTTAAAAATTCGATTTAAAATAAGTTACAAGAAATAGTATTCTGAATAGGATGCACAGCGTGAATAAAAAAAATAAAAGTCCCGCCAGAGCTGTTAACTCTGCTTCCCGATCAAACAAGAGAAAAATATTTTCTTTGGAGCTTCGCCTATTCGTATGTTTATATTTAATTCTTTTTTGCTTAGTAATAAAGTTTCTGAAAAAAAATTCAGAAAAATTTTCAAGTTGATCTCGAAACTCTGATAGATTTGTTTGAATATTACTTTCAAGCTGCTCAAAATAAGATGCTAGACGACTTTAAATGGATACTAAATGCATTCAGTGTAAAAACAAAATTACACAGCTTAAGATCTGAAGAATATGAAACACATTGATTAAACATCTCAAAGCGATCTAGTAATCTCTTTTCAAAGTAAGCGTATCACTGAATTCAGGTGTCATTTGACAGATGAATACAAAATCTTGTCTGACGAAGCAATATTAATTTTACTCCTACTTTCAATGACATATTTGTGTGAAGATGGATTCTCCATTTATACAAATATCAAAACAAAATACAGTAACCGATTAAATGCAGAACCAGACATTCGCTTACAAATGTCGAAAATTGCACCAGATATAAAAAAAAATGTGCAAAACAATTCAAGCGCATTTTTCATACTAAATTTATATATAGTATTCCTTGTCAAACTTTATGGATAATAAGAAAAAAATTTAATATTTGTATGCATTGAATATAGCATTATTTTTATTTTTGGAGTTTTAATTTCCTTAAACTGTTTATTTTATTTTTATTAAATTTTTCTTATTTAAACATTCTTTCCTAGTTTTCTAAATTGTGTTTATATTTTAATCAATGTCTGTCGCTTAAAATGTCTATTTTTAAAAGGTCATGTAGCATTTAAAATCCCTCACTAGTTTCATTTGTGTATAATGTGTGCATGTATTTCTTTTTATTTTTATATCTTTTTTTATATTTTTTTATGTTATTTGTATTAATTTTTAGTTATTTAAAACTTTTTTATGTTGTTTTTCATAGTAAAATAATGTTTGTCGCTAAAAACATATTTTTAATTGCATCTTCTATCATTTAAAGTCCCTCTTTAGATTCATATTACATTTGTGTAAATTGTTTATATATATTTCTTTTATATATATATAAATTTAAATTCTTTAATCTGTTTATGTTACTTGTATATTTAAATTTTCTATACTTTTTTCATTGTGCAACATTGTCCATTAAAACGCCCATTTTTGCAATATCTTATATCATTTAAAAAACTCCTTATTAGTATAATCTCGACTTTGTGCCCTGACGAACACGTGTTGTTTTAGCTGATGACAAAATCTATTAGCTGTATTATTGTTGTAGCTCGAAACGAGTCCTACTTTATTTTTCATTTTATGGTGATTTTACAAAGTGTTTTGGTTTATTTACCCTTATTAGATTCATATAATAGTTACATACGTTGTATATAGTTTTTTTTTCTTTTCGTAACTTTAATTACTTTAATCTGTTTATTTTATTTTTTATAATTTCTGAGTTTATTTAAATTTTTATGCTATTTTACATAATTGTACTTAATTTTATAAGCAATTTATATTGCTGAATACGCATTTCTTTAGCATCTTATATCACTGTACAGATCCTCTTTAAAATTTTCTTTTAATTGGTCTCTGTATTTTTTCCAGTCGGAAATAAGTCTGTAGCATTTAGAATTAATAATTAGATCCGAATTGGATTGTAATGTTATTGTACTAGTTGAAGCTCGTTAAGCATGTGCATTTTTTAATTGCATATCTGTTTTGAGGCAAAAATAATGACGAAAGAAATTTTCTTTCAAAACTATAATTAATAGCCAAATATTTTAAATAAATAGCCAAAAAATTTAACAATGCTGCATTTAACAATACAGCTAATAGATTTTGTCTGGCCCACTTAAATACTAAAACGATGACCTGCTTCTAATTTTTTCTTTTAATAGCTCAAAAAAAGAAGCTGGGAAGCGATTCATTTTCGCTGCATGTTTAGAAGTACTAGAAACTTAAAGAAGAAAGAAAAAATAATCCATAATCGCATGATTCTTTAACGGGTAGACGGGAGTAGCGAAAACGTGTTTCAAAATTACTCATGGGTGACTGGAACTGTGCATTTTCTCCTTTTTTTGCGAGTAGCCAAATTGGAATTAAACAGAAATATCTCTCAGCAAACGAAAGCTGTACAACTTACCTTTTCCTCTGTGTGTGTGTAGTTTTACCCATAAATAATAATAGCTTTACGAAAGCCCAAATGCAATGCATAATCCAAACATGGTTACCATTTTGATCTTTAATTCCGAATTCTTACTGAAAATCTCGAAAGAATATTTCTTATTTTAAAAATAGATGTCCTTAACCCCTTTATAGTATTACTTGAACATCGTCCGGGTAAAAAAGAATTTGTTTTCCTCGTTACTAAAAGCTTTCAGAAATCAAAAATTTTTATCAATAATTTTTGCTGCATTTGAAGGAAATTTCTCGATTATACAAGTTACATCTGTGAATAAAAAAAGAGTGCACTTTAATCCTTATTTTTATTTTATTGTATCCAATAATATTAACATTAAATAAAAGTGTTAAAGCGTTATATAATAGAAAATCTGATTTTTTAAATTTCTATTATGAATTCAGAATTTCTGTATCCGGAAAGAGCCAAATTGATACGTTTGGTCCGATGTTGGAGGTTGCTGGCTCGGATTTTTATCCAGCAGATTTTTCTCTGTTCCATAGACATAAAAAAAAACATTCATTTGTAAACCACAGTGTATCGATGTGTTCAGGGACTCCGCGGTAAAAATTTTTCCCAAAAGGGCTCCGCGGTAAAAATTCTTCCCAAAGAGGGCTCCGCGAGTTCAAAAGTTTGGGAACCGCTGGTCTATAGCAAAATATGTCTTCCAATACTTTTGAACAACACTGCATTTGATCTTTCGGTTGATATCTAAAAAAAATAGCTTAGTTAGTTAGCCCTGTAATTTACCCAGTACCTTTATTATACACCAATATTTAGCTTAAATTTTGTTCAAACTAAAACACTCTTAAAACTACTTAAATCAAATTAGCAGAAATTATCATCTATACGCGACTATGTATCCAATTCTTTTCGTGACCCTATATGTGTATTATCTATATCATACAAACATTTCATAATAAATTGAATGCGATTCAGCGTAAAAATGCATAACGTATTTCAAAAACCACCTTTAAGTAAAGTATACTTATATTCTGTAACCTTTACGAAGTCTTTTGTGTTACATTTACTATGACATTTATACACACCATATAATATGCATACATTTAGAGAAACTTAAAAATGCATATCATAATTAAAAATCCATTTCATCCATCCATCAGAAATCCATCAACTTATCTGAAATCTTTTATATGTCCCTGTAAATGCCTTGCACTTTGCATTATGCGTGAAATAACTTATACTAAGCCTCAGCAAAATTTAAAGAAATTTAAAATGCTGAATCATTACTAAATTGCAATAGATTTTAAAACAGAAACAAAATTGAATTCCAAAAAATATTAAGAACATCAGTGATTAAAAAAATAAATAAATAAACCCTTAAATTGACAACAAATACGGAATTATTTTTAATTAAATCTATCTTAGCATGCAAATTTCACATTCCAGCACCGCAGTGCGGGGACGCTGTTCGAGGTTCGTTCCTTCCAGATTTCATATTATTAAAAGCCCCGATAAAACTCGGCAGTGCGTGCGCAGAACGCATGCTATATGTTGCCGTACGCAGCAGTGATACGGTCGGGGTTTGTTCGCTTCGAGATTTACGCATAAAAGGAGGGGCCGGTTAGCTGGCGAAGCAAGCTAGTACTATATTAAAATTTGTAAAATGAAGCAGATAATTAAATATTATTTATTCAAGCTTATTATTAATTTTTTAAATAATATTAACGGATGCAAAAAATTTCTTACAACACTTTATTTAATAATTCAAGTTAATTGATTCAGAAAAAACCAAATAATATAGAAAAAAAATCTATTTCATGAATAGAAAGTCAAAGTCAATGAAATGAATGCAAAATAAATTATAAACGATCCGAAGTTCATTTAAATTTGCAACAGGAATTTCAACTTTTGAGCTTCATATCCACACTGATACAGATCGTTTCGTGAATCCATTATGAGGTTCGAAGTGTGCTAGAAAACATTTTTATAAGACGTGAACGGATTTCAACAAGCATGTGAAGAAATAAATAAACTTTTTTTGTTTGTTTGTTTGCTTGTTTAAATAAATGAAATAATGTTTTATTTTCTACAGGATGCATGTCCAAGAATATCAAATAGCAAGTACCATTTTTAAATCTAACCACGTGTTTTCTTACAAAGGATTTTTTTTATTTAAAAATGAAAAAAATTGCGCACATTTTTCAAAAATAAGCTGTTATCGCCAAGTTTATTTACAATTACGCTATGATGATCAACACGTAAAAAATATCTTAAAGAAAATATCATATAGTTAAAAAAATAAATCAATACCAAGGTTTTACGTGTACAAATCTAAATCAACAAGTAAAACTGATAATAAAGTTGCAAAATATGTAAGTTAGTGAATAAATTCAAGTGGTAAAAAAAAGGTCTTATGGAAGATAACAAACAAACAAACAAGCAACTAAAGAAACAAGTAACTGAAAACAAACATTTTTTTTGTTAAATATTTATGTAGGATATTACAAATATAAAAATATATTTTTTTAGGGTTTCGTTCACCTGACAAAATCACATTCGTATCTGTCCGTCACAGAATACGTACACAAAAACTGTATAGATCAGAGAATTCAAATTTTGTGTACTTACAGCTGAATACTCGTGCCAAACAACAAATAATAAAAATTTGAAAAGTGTATTATGTTGGTTAAATTTACTTTTTAAATGTCCCTTAATGTTTATTTTTGCGATTTAAATCTTAGAAGAGAATCTAAGTTTCCACATTTTTGGGTAGACATCAGAGTTTGGAGGTAAAACATTTTCCTAACATAAGGTTAGTTCGAACCCCAATGCTGGAATTTGAAATTTTGATATTTAGATAGATTTAATAAGAAGAAATTTTGTATTTTGTGGCAATTTGAAGGGTTTATATTATTAGAGGTTCGTTAATCTGAAATTCATAATATTTTTTGGAATATAATTTTTCTTCTATTTTAAAAGCTTTTGCGATTTATTAATGAATCAGAATTTTAAATTTAGCTTCAAACATTTTTTTTTGTTTTAGAAATTTTAAAATTTATTTATATCGTCCCTATTTTTTCAGATTTTCAAAACATTTGGAATTTTGGATTTTATTTAAAAAAAAATTAGTTTAACATTTTAAAATTTTCAAAATAAATAGCCTTTCTTTTATAATGATTTTTAAATTAAATTTTTTGGTTCTACCATCAATGTGAGAATTAAATTATTATAAATTAACAGTTTGGATTTATTAACTAAACTATAAATTGTTTTGAAAGAAATATTAAACAAAACTTTCTGTGCGATCTGCGATCAATCTTTACCCACTTGTTTAATCTTTAATGTTGAACCAACATTCTAACGTTGAACAATTTTGGACGCTCGGCAAACCTAATGTTTTGTGTTCTCTAATATGTGCATGGCACTTTCTTATTATTTTTATAATAATTTATTCATTATTTCATAGCTTATTTCTGACTTTTAAAAATAATAACAATAGGATAAACCAGTCATTTAACTGATATGGTTTAATCTTTAAATTCACTAGCTAAAAGTTAAAATTATGTTTATAATCAAAGACAGGCTGGATTTTTGTTGATTTCGGAAAAACCATTATTTCTTAGCATTTTTACAATAATTCATTTAATGATTTTTACTTAATTGTTTACAATGTTAATTGGTTTCGATAAAGAAATACGCTTGTTTTTTACGCAATTTTTTATTTCAGTTAGAATCACGTAATTTGTGTAGCGATACAGCACCGTTTTGGAGTCTTCAAATAAGTGACAGCTTTTATAGAATTCACAGGAATTAAGTTGGTGGAGGAGAAAGTTAGTTATGTTCAATGCACTTTTTAAGAAAGAAAAAACTCAATCACAGTGATTGGTAAAGATAGCACACAAATTGACATTATCCTAACAGAGGAAAAATGCCTTCAGGACGTGTGTCGAACCTGAAAAAGTTTTAGGCTGGAGATCTTTAATTTATGTCTCATGAAAAGTGGCAAAGATATAATACCAATTGGCATTTTACGAATAAGACGAAAGAAGTGACCACGCCGATAGTGGGCTCCAGGAGCTTTTCCTTAAAACCAACAGTACTTTGTAAAAATATCATACAAATCGACATTTTCCTAATTGACTGAAAAAGTGTCCAGGAGAAGGATCAAACCCAAGATCTCAAATTGATTATTGTACTAATTGACTTTTACCCATAACAAGATGAAGAAATCACCAGGCCAATTGTCGACCCTAAGATCTTTTCTTTAACTCTCATAGTATTTGTAAAAATATTATACGAATCGACATTTTTCCAAATGGCTGTAAAAGTGTCCAGGGGAAGAATCAAATCCAAAATATCATGTTACCTATTATACAAATTGTCATATTCCCAACAAGATGAAGAAATTCCTAGGCTGATTTTCAATACCAAAACTTTTTTCTCAACTTCCAGACTATTTTGTAAAAATTTAATACGAATCGACATTTTGCCAGCTGATTGAAAAAGTATCCAGAGGAAGGATCAAATCAAAGATCTCAGGATGACTATTATACGAATGGACAATTTTTCAGCTATACGAAAAACACAGTCCGGGAGTCGACTTAAGTCAAAAGTCCTACGTTCAGCTCCTGTCCTGGACAATCTTCCAGACTGTTGGAAAAATGTCAGTTCGTGCTCGTCTTTATCAATCACTATAGTCTATTAGTTAAAAAAAAACAAAAATGTGTATCTGCGTATCTATCGTTTCATAAAGTTCTATGACGTGCGGTCCATGCTGTCTAGATAGCAGACCAGATGATATTGCCAATAAGTTATATAAGCAAATTGTGTAGACCGATTGTCGATCCAGAAGTTCAATAGGCAGAGAGTTGGCCATAGATGTTGGGTTCGACTATTGGCATGGACATTTTTTTACTCAGTTGGGAAAATGTCATTTCTTTTCTTGGAGACATTTATTACTTAATTTTTTTACCTAAGGTACGTCTTCTCAGTGATATATATATTATTCTAAAAATCAAGATAAAACTATAACTTAATTAACGAAATGCATGCATTAGAATTTTTTCCTTCTTCTAATTTTCAATTAAAGATTCTTATATCTTTTAAACATGATGAAAACCCAGAAATTTTTTTAATTATTTTGATTAACTATATTCTCAAAACCTTATTTTATACAAACAGTAAATTTGGTCTGTTAATTAAACATATTATGGTTTTTAATATATACCATTAGAAACTGACAGTCTTTTACAGAATTCGCATACTTTTGAAATTAAAATAGCTCTTTTTTTACATTGTCATTGTGGATATATTTGGAGAATATATGTATAGATTTCTAAGAAATTTGATATTCTTTATTTTACTTTGCTGAACATATACATCTGGCTTGAGTGCTTGACATCGGGTGCCCGCTTGTAAGTCATCGTCAGTGTACAGGAACGAGATAGCCACAAGAAAATTTACAACACGAGAGAATTACAATCTGGAGCTCCACAAAGAGTGCGCAACGAAGCCAGCCGGAGTTGCACCCGCATCACACCTACATTCCCAAACGATTAGAGGTGGGTTAATTTAACCACTCAGCCATGGTGGGCCCAAATTTGATGTAAATAATAAACACATAAATATTTTTCAAATGATCTACTTTTAATTACAGTGATTGTTCTTTAATTATGGATTTTTAAATTCACTAAAAAATGTAAAAGTTTGGCTTTTTTTTTAGAAAAAATATTTTCTACATCGTCAATGAAACAATGTTGTCGTAATAATAGATCAATTTAAAAATACGTAAATGCTTATTATATGTATCGAATTTCATAACAATCCATGCTTATGTTCGCAAGATATCATGCGTGCAAATGACCGACGGAGATTAAAAAAGATCTATTTTATTTTCAACAACACATACATATTGTAAAAGTCTAGTCAGTTTCCGACGGTAATACTTTAAAAAAAGAACATTTAAAAAAAGAACAGTCTGTTTTATTAACATTAAAATTTTCATCTTTATAGATAAAAAGACTTTTGACATACATATATTCAAACTTTAAATGTTTTTGTTGATTTTTGCCACATTTTAAAGGTACAAGACGTCTTAAACTTCTAATAAAAATTTTGTTTGTTCCAACTAGTTTAAAATACAGCATTAATCTAGAGTTGTCAAACGAAACAGATTTTATCGAATTCTTGGGAACGAAATTAGAAGTGGAGAAAGTTAATTATGTTCAAGACATTTATTACATTAGAACAAACCAACTGAGCACAGTAAATTAGAAATATATGCTTAACGCTTGAGAAAATATTAATTCACGAAGTTTGAGACATTAAAGCTGACAATTTGTAAATTCATTCGAAGCTACAAACACAATATTCTAATATCTCATTTTAAGTTGAGTGTATGACACATAAAATATCATTATCGCAGTAAAGACTGAATTAAAATTTTAAGTGAATGTCTTCAAATTCATAGCGGAATAAGTATGTGTCACTCGATCGTAAAATCACACTCATTTTTATTGTATTTAAAATAAATAAAAGTGAATATAGTTTTTAACCATCTTTTATAAGCATTAAATAGTAATATTCTAGACAAAATATAATTGAAATCATTCCTAATGATAATATTCTATGAAAAAAGGGAAAATATCCGCATATTAAAAAACAGAAACCGAAATCGAAAAACTACAATCTCGCAGCAATAAATACAGACCTCAGGAATCCTATGAAAAAAAATAAGTGAAATAAAATAAAATAAAATAAAATAAAATAGATGATTAAAATCATAAAAAAAATAAAATGCGTGCGAGAAATCTGTAAAGAACATTCTCGTTAAAATTTACATTCGGTTTTCTGCTTGTCTTTAGTGTGGATTTTTAAGGATAAATTTGGTGATTTTTGTTCACATTATGTGAATATTTATCCTTAAGGTCATACACGGTTTATCTTATAGAGTTATCCTTATAGGGGTTTTGAAAACTTTTTCTTAAACATTACGCATATTTTTTTTCAAAATAAAATATAATTTTAAGTAAAAAATTATTGTAATTTAAATACGTTATCTTAACTTTTAAAATAATTCTTATTTTTTAGCTAAATTATTGAAAAAAAGTACTTTTAATTATAAATTTAAAAAATACTTCGAGAAAAAATATATAAAATAAATGAATCATTAAAACATTTGCGCGAAATTCGTTTTTCCTTAAAATAAAAAATAATTTCAATTAAAAATTTAATCGCGACAGATAAGTTTTTGAAAGAATAGTTTTAGTAATTAAACTTAATATTCAACAGCAACAAAAAAATATTTCATTAAATCGACAAAATTTTAAATGTTAAAATTTTAAAATTGTTTTTCTTTTGTAGAACAGTAAATTGATTTCAAATTCCATAAATTAATTTATTCGTTTATTTTTTAATCTGAAGTCATTATTTCCTCGACAATATTTTTATAAAACACATTTGCAGGTACATTTGAAAATGCATTTTAATGCAGAAGTTTCAGTGATATATCTAGGGGGAGACAAATATTTATTTTGTAAACTTTTAAAAATATTTTTGTAAATTAGTCAATTTTAGCCATTTTCAGTTCTTCGTGCAGTTATATTTTCGATGAAATAATTACAAAGCTCTGAAGGTATTTACCATCTACACTGTAAAAAAAATTCAAGAGGTTACTAAAAATATTTTAGTAAATTTGTATTCCACAGAATTTTTTAGTAACCATTACAAGCATTTTTTTTTTTTTTGCAAGTGAAACAAACATTTCTTTTTTAAACTGAACAAAAGAATTTTTTTTATAACTAACTTAAAACTTTTTAGTATGAGCCACCAAGCAAATTTTAGTAATAGCTCCAAAATTATTTTTAGTTAATTAAAAATTATATTTAGACTTGTGAAGCGGAAGATTTTCGGCATAACCGCAATAGATGGCAGCATCAAACATTGCTACCTGCTCTATTTTGACATGTTTCTAAAGGGGAGAGAAAGTCCAGTGATCATTGCCCATAGTAACTGCTACGACAAGACTTTCATAATCCCTTTATTTAACGAGTACTTACATTGCATACATTCGGTGCATATTAATGGCGTCCAGCATCGAACCCGGGTACTTTTAGCCTGGAGTCCGGTGCTATGACCACTAGGCTATCACAGCCAAACCAAGTGAGTTTTAGTAATAGCTATTAAAAATGTAAAACGATTAACTGAATTCATTGCTAGCTTTTTTCTAGTAATTCTTACATATTCCTTGTAACCGAGTAAGATTACAAAAAAATTTAGTAATTACAAGGATCACTAAAATTTTTTTAGTAGGCCCTTTTTTTACATTGCATATAAAGTACAAGATAGCAAAATTAACCCATTCAAATATTCCATTTTTTATGGAGAATTAGAGTATACAATATTCTCAATTAAAATACCGAGTGAAGTTGATTGCGAAGTTTTGAAAGAAATTTCCAACTTCTAACCTGGTTAGCAATTTATCTTTTCCATATGCATTGAAGAAACAGCTATATTTACTTCATTTTTAATTAACTGCTGTTGCCTCTGTTTTATAATTCATCTAATTAAAAGCCTATAACTATCTCGGTGAATTAATGGTCTTATTCGATTCTTTACAAAAAATTACACTGTAAAAAAAAATGTGTAAAATTACTAAATTTTTTCTAGTAAATCTTTATTCCAAGAACTTTTTATATAACGATAACAGCAAAATTTCATGTAACCGGGGAAGGTTACATGAGTTTTTGCTGTTACCATTACATGAAAATTTCTTGGAATACAAATCTACTAGAAAAATTTTAGTAACTTCACATTTTCACTTCTAAATAAAAAATCTGAGTAACTTTACACTTTTTTTTCCAGTGTGCTAAAGGATTATTTCAAGGGAGAATATCACAAAATGCAGTCACGCAATAAAATTTTTATTAAATGTTATATGATGAAATGTATCTTTTACATTCTACGAAAAACCATTCTTAGAAATACTCTCATTACATTTCTAATAACATGAATAAAGCAATTAACTCTTTGAGCTCTGGTGCGTAAATTTCTTCAAAATTTCAAATGTCTTATTGTTACCAGTATTTCTCAAAGAAAAAATTCGGTTTACGATTTACGTGAAAACATTCATTAAACCATTTTTAAATAAATTTGGTCGAATATTCCTGCAATATTGTGACATTTCGGAGTGAAAATTAAGAGGTAAAAAATTCAACCATCAGAGCTCAAATGGGCTATAAGACTTAAAATTTCAGATTGTCATTTTTCCTGGCATTTCACATTGTGATGTGTGTAAAGTAAAGGACCTGCTAAACTGTAAAAATGTATCTTTTTATCAGTTTTTTAAAATTTATAATTAATATTTTTTTTATAAATTAGATCTATAAAGAAGGTAACAAACTCTGTATTTTACATGTAATTTTCCATAGTTAAAATGTGATTGTCACTGAAAACTATTGTCATTTTCCTGGCCTGCTCATTTCAGTTCTTTATCAGGTATAGACATGGTTTGTCTGAGTAATTCTTATTATCTTTGACCTAGTCCAATTCAGATGTAATAAAACCATAGCTACCAGCAAGATCTGGCAATATTTGGTTGAAAATAATGTGTTTAAAGTCTTTGTAAAAATTGAGTGGACTTTTATTATGTCATTTTCCTGGCTTCCATAAATTCACAAATAAAACTGAACGTTGCCTTGAATTTGTGCTACTATATAAAAACCATTTTTTTTTAAACAAAACAAAATGTTAGACCTTAAAAAAAGTAAAAATGTTTTTAAATGAAATTATCCATATTATGTCATTATCCTGGCATACCTGGCACCATTATCCTGCAATCCTATGTCAAGAACTGACATAAAAATTAATTTATTATTTAAACTCTTCAAAATTTAACAATTTTGCATGAAAAATCCTTTATTCCTGAATAGAAAAAAATTAATAAATTTACCTCTTGAAATTTTGAATCGATTTCAAGAGACAGTTCCAATATCTCAGATTATCAAAATTTTACCTTTTGTGGATATTCATCATCAAACAACCGTAAACTTTATAACGTTTTGTTTTTTTAGCTTTTTAATTAATTTGCTTAGATTTATTTGCTTTATTCAAATAATTCTTTTATTTAGAATTAAGTACTTTGATTCAATAAGTTTAAAGACGAAATTCAGGTTTTTCGACTAAAATGTATGCTTTGAGCTGGAACTCCATTTTTTTCAATTTAGGTATAGTTCGATAAAGTTGTCAAATGTACACAAGGATAATTTCCGTCGACTCAGTAGGAATGAAATAACATTCGACACTCAGATATTTCATACGAAATTATATTTCAGTGTCTTGAAACCAAAAAATTAAATCATCGGATATTCACAATGTTATTATAACTAGTAAATTGCAAGTCATATCGACCTGTGGATGTTCTCATTCAGTTTTCGTTCCAACAAATACTTTCGAAATTGTCCAAAACGAATTTCTTAAAACATGGTATGGTTTGCAGAATTTTTGCTGGGAAATCTGGGTTTCACCTCACATTATTTTTCAACGTCAAAATTGTAGCAAACTTTAAAACCTGCAATAGTAAAACCTAATTTTGACATCATATTTAGATCCCTGTGCAAATTTGATGTTTAAACTAAATAGTTACCCAACAAACACATAACTTGTGGGCCACTAAAGGTGTCGTTAACGTTGGCCCAAAGTGTTTGGTGACGGCCCGTCGTTCTTTGCCGTAACGGCTCCGTCAAAAAACTGTCACGCCGGCCAGAACGCGGGCACAAGAAGATGCCCAAAAGTGTGCCATTAACTTTTTACCAAAATATCAGACAGCCTCAAACTGGCCACAGTTATTCTTTTAAAGGCCATTAACAATCAAAGCTAGCCAGAAGTTCGCCCTAGCCATGCCATTTGTGTTTTGTAAGAATTAAATTTAGTCAAAAGCTGCCCACAAAAGAGCCTTTAACGATTTCTACTCTCCAAAAGCCTGCCACTGCCTTGCCGTAAAAATTATTTAAGCATAAATTCAAAATTTGTTGAATAAAAAATATTTATTGAAGAATTACTTGAATGATTAAATGTTTCTGCATAAAAAATAAATATGTTAAGAATAATTTAGGTACAATAAATATATGTATATATAAATTTACTTTTCTTGAATTTTTCCAAAATACAATACTTGGCATATTGAACTTAATAATTTGTTTATTTATTCTATTATGCATTAAAAAATATAGGTATAAATAATGCCATTTATAAGCAGTTGCTTTTCATATACAATTTGAAAAATAAAATCAGTATGCCAAGCATAATATTTATATAAAGCTCAAGATAAATAAATTTATACATTTTTGAAAAATGAACCTAAATTATTATTTCTATATTTATTTTTCATGAAGAAACATTTGTCATTCAAGCTATTATTCAACAATTATTTTTTATTCAACACATTTTGAACTTACGCCTAAATAACATATATTCTTAATATGATTTATTATGTATTTTATATTAAAATAAATCTATTTTATATATGTATGTGGTGTTTAGTTTCTCTTATTGTTAAGTCTGTTAATATTTGATGTCCACTCATTAAAGTACATTAAATCACAATTATTTTTGCATCATTTTCAATTTATGAAAAAAAAATCACACAGCTATTTAAAATAAATAAAAATAGAGTTTAATGTTTACATAAGTCACGAACCTTTTTTTTTTCTTTTTGTATATACATATATATATATATATAACCGTCTCTCGTTCTTGTGCACATTTTTAGTTTGTTTATATCAGATAATATTAGATTTTCCTTTCGAAATTGAGCAAAATAATTATAATCTTTTCTCAGAAAAGTATTTCGAGTAATTAATATTGCGTTTTATCTTTACTCTATTTCTTTAGTGCATTAAAATTATTTAGTTATTGGTTTTAATGGCATTTTCACCAAGGAGAAATTATTATCCGCACTTAGAAAGGGGGAAAAAATCCTTTTCTTTGAAAGTTGTATATATATATATATATATATATATATTAAAAAAACCACATGGAAACAATTAATTTTAAGTAAACTAAATTGTTAAGAAAGGAACATCAAAAATTCACAATATTTAAAATCGATTTATATAATTCCAACAATAAAACATTTCGTGTAAAAAAAAATACATTTAATGATACAAACTAAATGAAATTTTGAAGAAAACTAAATTTAATAAAATTAATAAATATTAAATAAATGTTACTGTGCGTTTGCGAAAACCAAAATACGTATTAATACGGTTCTAATATAAAAATAAATGCAATAAAATGATGCAGAAATATTTTAGAGTTAAAAATCTTTAATGAATAGACAAAAATTGAAAAGACTTACAATATTTTATGTGTAAATATCCTCAGAGATAAAGACTGCTGCACCAGTGTGCCAGCTAGCATCAGGTGTGAAGTTGGAATAAGGAACGACAGAGATAATTGACAAAGACGGAAATGGGAACGGGGGAGAGGGGTGAGTCAGCGAAAAACTGCTAGGTCACTAATGTCTCCTTGAAATTCCTCAGAAAAAAAGGGAGAAAGATAAGGAATCTTTTTACAGATATAGTAAAATAAACGTCTATTTTATGTATCTGGATTTAAAAATTATGTCTATTTAACGATACATTCTTACAGCCCGGATATATTTTTATGTATTTTAATGTTTAATGGAATTTTTTTTAAGGAGACGTTTCGCAAATTTAACGACAACTCTTAGGATTTTAAATACAGTAAATTGTGTAAGGCGAAATAGATTTGAATCGAGAAAGTTTCCTATCGTAGACAATATTCCGCCATAAATAAATTTTAGACTATCTCAATAAATTCGCAGAGACTTGAAAATCTTTGCGAAATATATAGATTTCCGTCTTACACAGTGTTTTACTGCATTTTAATCATTTTTTCATAAATAAAAGATTGTATGATGTTTTTGAAACAAATTGAAAAGTCATATTACAGAAATTTAAGTTAAAAAATATACATATCGATAGAATACTTTTATGAAAGTTTTAGTCATTTACTTCTCTAAGAAAGAAGATTAAGAAATGATTGTACGATCTTTAGTAATTTTAAAGAAATCATTGAAAATTTTCCGTTAACTTGAGATTCTAGTGGGCTTATGTTTTTAATTTTTTTTTTTTTAAAAAGCATATTTTTTTAAAAATGTGTTTTTTTTTTTTTTGCCCCTTTCAATGTCCCGAATCTTTTCTACACATTTTGTGATGTATTTTTAAGCGCAAAAACATTAATCTTGACCAAATGATTATTATAGCGATTTGTCGTTGAGCAGTTTTCGTTTCATATTTTTTTAAATCTAGGCATGAATTACAACTTGTAAGCGATTGAATTTTTATTATTTCCGTTTTTTTACCATTTCCCGTGCTCTCGCGTCCAGCTTTTTGGTACAAAACATCAAACTTCACAGCATATTCTGAAAGATCTGCTACCTTTACAGAAATTTACTTTTATATAAGGACTTTTTTGTTTAAATATTTATATTAAATTATTTTAATCTATTTAATTTTTTTTTTCATTTTCTTTCAGATTTTTTTTATAAATGATGAGTGTAAAAGGGCGCCGGTTAAGAAAAAGCCGGTTAAGTATGGAAGTGTGGATTCCATTTCAGATATACACATTCATGAAAAATGAAAAACATTGTTCGATTACAAAAACAATTTTTATTCATTTATGTACAAAAATAATTAAATATATCAGAAAGTAATTGATGTAACAAAATGTATCAAAAGCATGTTTTTACACAGGAAAAAAGTAAAACACTTTTTAAACAAAATGAACAAAAGAATTTTTAAAAAATGTACTGTTCTACAAAAAAATTATTCATTTTAAGGGAGAATTATTAGCCCACAACCTTTGCCTTCCACCCACGCTTGCAGAGGCAAGGAAATCGAAATGTATTTCTTTTCCTTCTTTCTTTCTTTTTTTTCTTTCTTTTTTCTTTTTTCCCCCCAAAACAACCTTTTTTATTTTTAAGAAAAAAAAAATCTTTTCTTAAAAAAAAAAAAAGTAATTTGGCTTTTATGCCAATTTTAGAAATACTGTAATAGGCAATTTTAGAAATATTTATGCATTTACAACTAAAAATTATACATGTATGTATACGAGAGTTTTGGGGAAAGCAGACAGAGACTGATTTAGGAACAATCTAAAGACTTTTTCTATTTTAATATTTATTTTAAATATCTTTAATGTATTTTAAACATTTATTCATTTTCTTTTAGTTATTTTTTATAAATAATGAATGCAAAAGAGCGCCTGAAGAAATTATTTGGAATACTGTATACATTTTGGGAGCAATTTTTATTATTTATAAAAAAAAATATTTTGAAACTAAATAAAAATATGAGATCTATATTATTGTTTTAAATATAAAACTTACAACATATTTATATGTTTATTAAAACCCAGATTTGAAGTAATTTCTGAAAGAAATGAAGACACAAAAAATATTCTCTCTTTCTTTAAATAAAAAAGCTGGTTAGATTATAACGGCCCTTTGCTTTCTACAGTATGATACGCCATTACATTATTGCCGGAAACTGACCCTTAGGAGTTGGCCGGCAAAGTAAATGTAACTGTCTTCTCATCGCCGATCCGTTACTGGCTCGGTGGTAGCTGCCGCAACTAGCGGCGGGTCATTTGCGGTACCGCATTGTTTTTTACAAATGGCCTTAACTCCTTCTGGCCGCAATGAAATCGTCTGTAGGCTGTAAGTCATGTGTTTGTTGGGTAGTTGTCATGTAATTTAGAAAATATGCAGATTTAAATTTTTGAACTCTTAATATTAAATTAAGTTTAAATACAGTAAAGCATCGATTAGCCGAACCAGTCTGGACCGAGATTAATGAAAAATCCGGATAACTAAGCAATTTTGAAAAAGTTTATGGCAATTTTTTTATGTAACTTCCCTTCATAATTTTTTTCTTTCTTAGGACGGGCAATTGTTGTAAAGTACATTTTAGCATATGACAAATGTATTTAAAAGTTATTTTTTCATTTCTTTTTATTTTATTTTTTTTCAAAGATGATTGTGTTGAACATTTAACTGCAAGTGAAAAGTAAGTTATGAGATCTCAGGTTCTATTCCACCACATCACAAATGTGCATAGTAGTAATAAAATTCTTTTTGATAAGACTCAGGACACACTCAGGACAAAAAAAATTTAATACAATATTGTAAGTAATCGTGGAAAACTGCATTGCTTGATTACGTGGAGCATTTCCCAGTTAGAAAATGGATATTTTACAGCTTATATACAATATATTTATACACAAAATGATATTTTTCTAAAAAGCGTGTAGACTAACACGGTTAGATGATGTAGTAAGTATTGGGTGTAGTAAAAATTTGTAAAGCGAAATTTCGTCTGACGGTTACTGCGAAGTAGCATACCATTCAGTAGACTACGTTTATCTCATGTGAAAAGATCCAGTTCAGGGTTTTCAAACCGATAAGGAAATTGGGAGAAAAGTGAAAGTAAATTTTAAATTTCGAAGGTGTAAGATGTCATACGATAAGTCATTTGTCACAGCATTCGTTAAGAATTTCACCAAGTAAAAAATGCTTTAAAAGCATATAAATCAATCTGTTCTATTCTTGGAGAGGAAATCACATCGAATAGCTCATACAAATTTTTGGTTTCGACGTTTTAAAGATGTCGATTTTTAATTTTATGTTAGCGATCGAGAAAGTATGGGAGCTCCACTGTAAGCTAGTCATGAAAATTTGCAAGTACTGCTTGATGAAGATGCATCTCAGACGCAAAAAGAATTTGCTCAACAATTAGCAGTATCACAAAAAACGATTTGTAATCATTTATATGCAATGAGAAAGATTTAGAAGGTAAGAAGATGAGTATCACATGCATTCAGCCAGAGTAACAAGGATGAGTGTGTTTTGAATTTTGCCAAGCAGGCAACAGAAAAAGTCTTTCTTGTGGAAAATCGTGACGAGAAATTAAAAATGGATATGATTAGACATTCTGAAATGCAAAAAGGAGTGGTTGAATCCTGGCGAAGCAACAGCATCAACGTCGAAAAGACTATTCACTGCAAAAAAGTTCTCCTCTGCATCTAGTGAGATATGAAGTAGTGAAACTACTGTACGAGTTGCTTCAATCAAATCAGGAAAACGAGCGAAAACATCTATTTACTGTCAAAAGTTTGTTTTCTGTGAAATTGTTCCATTATAGCGCGAGGCCTCATGCAGCAAACCCAGTAAAGGACACATTACTACTTCTTGTCTGAGAATTTTTCGAACATCCATCGTATAGTTCCGACATACCCCTTCGTATTACCATTTGTTTCGGTCGATGCAGAATTGTTTTCTTCTGTACAGTTCCGGACAGTGGATGAAATGTGAAATTGGGTTGATTATTTCATCGCATCAAAAGATGAATCGTTCTATACTGCTGGCTTTTCTCATCTGTCCGACCAATGGCGAATAGTGTTAGATAATGGAGGATATTATTTTGACGAATAAAATTTATTCGTAAATGTTATTCGCAACACTTAATTGCATTTAATTTCTCTAAAAAACACTTTAAAACTTTTTACTACACCCAATAGTACATATGATTTTAATAACAGTGATGTTCTGAAAAGGTTGGTTGGTTGGTTGATTTTTGTCGTCCGATTATCTGCGCTAGGGATATAGGACCGGGGGGAAGTGCCCTTCGTGGGGGTCTTTCTAAGGGAACCTAACCCGTATTTATGCAAGGTTCGAAGAAAACCACCAAAACTCCCAACTGTTAGTCCGACAGCCGCGATTGGGTTCGAACCCAGCACCTGCCGTCTACCAGTTGAGAGGTGTTCTGAAAAGGATTAACGATTTTAGTTCGTCTTAAAATATTAAAATAACATTTTTGTTACTTTGTCTTAGTTTTAACGCCTTAATTGACGGTATTCATGTTTCATCAGTATTTATTTTCAGTTATTACTCCAGTAGATCCTAGAAAAACTAATATAGAGTTGAAATTCAATGTTTTTAATGTTTAATCTTAATATGCATAAAGGATGAAATTATCGAGCATAAAATTATAAACGAATGCATCAAAAATTATTAATACGATTAAATGTATAAGCAAGTTCCGTTCTTGCAACAATATGCAAACTACATTCAGTATACAATCCCGCTTAATACGCGATTTTTATCAAGTCCTTTCAAATGTGTGTTAACCGGGTTCAACTGCGTAACATTTTTGTTATTTTATCTTAGTTTTAACGTATTAATTGACGATATTCCTATTCCAGTCGAAATTTATTTTCAGTTATTACTCCATTAGATCCTATAGAAACTAACAAAGAGTTGAAATCAATACCTTAAATTGTAATATTAATATTCATAACAGACGCAATTCTCGAGAATAAAAATATAAACGAATGCATCGAAAATTATTAAGACAATTAAATGCATAAGAAAGTTTCGCTCTTGCAACAATTTACAAATCACACATTAGGTACACAATTTCGCTTTATACGCGATTTCTGCCCAGTCATTTGAAACGTGTGTTAACCTGGTTCAACTGCGTATAAAAGCAATTAGAAAAAAATTCAATATTCGTTGAATTTTTGAGGTAATATAATTTTTTTCATTTAATTTCAACACTAATTTGTGACATTGCTTTGCTTTTAAGAATTACATTACGGATAAACAGAAATCACTCGGTTAATTTATTACAAACTTATGCTTTTATCCAGATGTTGTCAAAAAATACTTATGAAATTAACAGGGTAAATATTTGTATAAAACATCTTAATTAATACAAACGGTATTAATATTTTTTTTTTAACATGGATTCATTATTAATAATTTCGATTGAGTATCTGCTGTTTATATTTTGTATTACAGTATATTACATAGTATTTATTATCATCCTGGACATAAATAATTCATTAAAGCTTAATAAATGCAAATCACATAATTAAATTTCCTTTATGGAATAATGTATGCATGTGAAGTTGTTTTGATGCTGGATAATGCTTCGCTGAACCAAATTGGAATTTGTTTAACTTACTTTCTATGAAAATTCCAATGCATTAATAATAAAATATGTAAATGTGAAAAATATATCTAGATTGTTGCTATAAAGCAGAGCAGGTAAATTTTCAAGTAAATTTTAGTTGAAATTACTTCTAATAAATATATTTTGATAACTTTAAGTAAAATCATTATCCGTGCGTTATATAAAATTTTTGAGTCTACAGTAAATATCTGGTCCATCCGTCTTCTCACTTATAACAGCACCATGTTAGAGAATGTTTTACATTTAATATATGAACTCATTGAAGAATTTTGTCGAATCATTTCAAATCTTATAAAAATCGAATCAAAACTTCAAAAGATATTAATCAAAATTTTCTTCATTCTATTAAATCTTATCATTACATATCTAAATCAATATTATCCCATGATTTCCCGTGACATCCAATTTAAGATGGAATCCTATAGTCCTATTACTTCTGTATGACTAAATTTATTGTAGTATATAATCGTCATAAATTTTGTATTCATGCATTTTTGTTAACAGTGCCGCAGTTATAGCACCAACATCTCAATATTTATGAAACTTTTTATAGGACGAATGCACCCCATTGCCACGTTTGACGTACAATTTCGGACTTGTTTTTACAATCAATACAAATATGGAAAATTATGGAGTATTGACTCATTTTTTACAAGATGATTTTTTTTTAAATATTAAATTTAGAGTAAAGTTTCATTCATCACTTTATTTCTTATAAAATCCGTTATTAAAACATTATATGGTAATGTAATGTTAAAAAAATATATATGGAAAAATGATTGATTTTAATTGTCTGAAAATAATTGGTCTAGCTTTTCCACATACGAGAGCTTAATTCACTTTATTTTACATGGAAATATTTGTTAAGGAAAATAAAACCAGTTTTTAAAAAGTCAGAAGAACTTTATGCTACATGGTTGAATTACCATATAAAGTTATTTGGGAAAATGTGATGCAAATTGTGAAATAAACTTTATTACACAAATTCAAAGAACATGAGAAAAATTCCGTTTTAAGAATTCTTATTTTTTTAGCACTGAACATGGCAACACTAGTTGCTACATAGTCGTCATAGCTTCATCTCATTGTGTTCAGCTTGGTGAGGTTTGTCTAACTAACTTCCTGAACATTTTGGTCACTGTTATGTTCTTTTGCAGAGGCATGGCACACATTCGCTGCTCTCACCCATTCTAGTCTTTGTCATTCTTTCTATTTACTAGCTATGGGTACTATTTAAATGAAATAAATGTTCCTATCAAATTGTCTATAAATGTTTCCATGCTTCTATGGCAATTCATTCTATCAATAGCAATTCATTCAATCAATGTAAACTTTTTCTTTTTCCATACCCTTCCTACAATCTTTTATACCAATATATCTTTGACCATCTGGTTAATCCTTCATCACATTTGTTGGTTTAAACCTGCCCACATAGTCCTTTTTAAAGTATAGCACACTGCTATCTTCAGCCTTATTTACAGTACAATGCTTATGCCTGGAATGGAAGATCAGTAAGTCTGCATTGCTTAAAACCTACTAACCTAAATATCTATGACATATTTTGTCTGATAAAATCTTTCCAAAAAGTCACTTTTTAAGCTGAAAACTTCTTAAAAATTGATTTTTATTCACATATTTCAATTATCGGTATGAAATAAAGACTGTTGTTTGAATGTTTTATATTTCTTTAAACAGTTTTGAACTTTTTTCCCATTATGCCATTTTACTGTAGGTTTACAGAATAAATTTACATTCCTTTTTGTATATAACCATTAATTTTTCATTATGTACAATGTATAAAACAAGATTTCCAAAACCGCTTAATTAAAGGATCCTAAACCATCAAGTCAACCCTTCCTGACATTGATTGGATTAAGCCTCCCAACACAACTTTTTTCTAAAGAATAGAGCATTGTTATGTTAAGCCAGATTTACAGTACAATCTTGATATATTCCTATGATATTTGATATATGATTCCGTTTTCTAATGTATAACAAGTACAATATAATAGCACAATCGTTATTCAATAAAATAACTAGTTAAATCATAGAATTCAATAACTTTACACACTTTAACGGAATTGACTAGTTATTTCATGAAATAACTAAGTATTTTATGAAATAACTGAATTATATGCTTTAACGGTAACATTTATATGAAACTTGTTCCATAAATACAAATAAAATATATTCAGGTTTCACATAATCTCTTGGAAAAAAAAAAGTTAAAATTATGTTTTAACAGAAATATTTTTTTAACTTTCATATAATACCAAATCATAAGGTTATTTAATTAGCATGTTATAAAATAATCACAAAAGCATAAATCTTTAGTAATGTAGTTTATAATACTAGATAAACATACTAAAAAATAAATATAATCATTATCATAAACACCAATTAATTTTGTTTTAGAATTTACTTATAATACATGAATATTAATGTGTTTCGTTAGCATTTTTGAAAGCAAATTTTCCGTTTTTCACAAAAAACTTTTAATTTATTTATCATAAATATCTTTCAACAGAAATAATATCACCTGATTCGCTAAGCAACTAGACTGTACAGTTGCCATGGGAACGCAAAATAGATTAATGTTGAAACTGCATTAAAATATTAAAGAAAGCATCAATCATATGAGCTATTATTTTTTCGTTTGGTTAACAACGTAATCAAAATAAAAGGTAATTATTCTTGTTCTTATTAAATGAAAAAGAATAACTAATTATGCAGTTACAGTATATATTCTGCTAGTTCAATATTTACTATATATGTTCGAGTATAAGTTAACTCTCAATTCTTAAGTAAAATGTTGAAAAAAAAATATTTTTTCTATGTAAGTCGAACCACATTTCTGGCAGTACTTTTAAATTTCTAATCAGATTTTTTTTTTAAATCAACGTTTTATAACTGTAAAATTATTTAGAACTGAAGGAGCTTAACCGATTTTCAAAACATTTCATATTAATTCAATGGTACTTAAAATGAAAAAAAAAACTTTCAAAAACCTACTCAAACCGTATTTACAAGGATAAACAACTTATTAGCCAGCTAAAATACAGAATTTCTTTGTATTGTAGGACTTTAAAGTGATATATTTAGAAGCACTCCCAAGTTTAATTCGTTTTAAAATGGAAATTAAAATGTTGGAAACTGTATTGTAGGATATACTATCCCAAGAGAAAATAGGTACAGAACAATTACAGGTACATTATTGTTGATCTTTTCTAGGAACTACAGGGAAATGGCTATTGTCTGCTTTTATCCATCACTCCCATATAGATCCATTTGTGATTACATTAAAAACTTGCTCATTCGCAGATCTGAGATTTTTTTTAATTATTATTATTAACCCGTGTAAAGTCGACTCCCCATTTTCAACGCCAAAATTTTGTCTAAAATTCTTCGAAACTTTCCCCCCTTGTTTACGTAGAAAGGTGACAAGGGTCAATGTCTTCTCGTCCATCTTAGAAACGCTTCAAAACCTCTGTAAAACCCGTGCACGCGATAAACATTCATAGTGATAAATTTCTCTTGACAAATGATGAGTTTCAGTAGCAGACTTTCCAAATTTAAAAGAAAATTCACATTAACTCGTTGCTCTTTTAACACATTGGGCATTTTTGAAGCTAAACTCTAAAACAGAGTTCAGAACAAATGAAGATCACGGCCAAATTAATTGGAATACAAAAAAATTAGTGGTGGTAATTGATGCAAAAGGCTTTGTATTACAGAACAATTGGTTATACTAATTTGGAGCAGGCGCTTTAGTATCATTACAAAAAAGCACACCTTGTATACTGGTTCGTGTAATTCCGATTACATTAGTTAATCGCCATTTTGTATCTAATTAGTAATAAAAACGAATTGTGTATTTTGCATGTATAATCCTAACCTGCTATCAGAAACTTTCTATCACGTAAGAGTTTTATAAAATTTTAGAATTTAGTTTTTACATACATAGCAAAATAGGAGGTAAAACGTAATTTATAATTTATGTTTTGTGATTAATTAATAAGGAAAGGAATGACCTTACAGGTTAAAACGTTTATACCTCGATAGTCTGCTGTAAAAGTAACGATCAAAATATTCAAAAAAGCCATCATCCTGTTTTGGAAAATAGCATTGTTAATATTAACATTATGGGTTACAGTGCAACAGTTTCGTGCTCTTATTAGTTCATAGTTTGTGTTAAGTAAGCATTAGGACATTTTTATCCATGAATATTATGTTTTGTTTGTATTTAAAACGGTTAATTTTCGTCAAACATTTCACTTTTTCTGTACGTAACTGCCCGGTATATGATGAATGCGACGTGGTTAATAGAACCTGATTAAGCCGTTGAATTCAACCCCTTAAAATTTTTTAAATACACCAGCTTACAAGCCAGATACAGAGAAGAAAAAATGTTAAAATTAGTTCATTACTATTATTTTAAAGTTATAGCGCATGATTTGATTACATGTCAGTTAAATTTGTATTTCATTTATTTATTTATTGGTGAAGATTGAATATCGTTTGGCAATTCAGTAATGTAATATTACATAGAAGCAAACAAAAGCTGAATTATTTACATTGCAGTCTTAGTAAAAATACACAGCAGTGAGCTTATTGTCACCACTACTGTTTAATAGTATTCTTCACCTTGATAAATCTCATAAATTTTGTATTTTAATTAGTCGAACATTACTATTAAAATTTAGTATTGAAAATCAGCCAGTTACTTCAAATCTTTTAAATCACTGACAGCGTTTCCACAAGGTTAATCATGAGTAACAGATTTTAAAATAAACATGATTGAAATATATTTTAAAACCATAAAAATCAATGATACGATCTACAGTTTAAAAATATAGTCAAACCTTGTTAACACGAACCCCCAAGGAGAAACTTGTTTTGCCCGTATTAAAAGTAGTTCATGTAATCCGAACTTAAATACATGACATACAACTGAAGTGAACAATCGGAAACAGTTCTTGCTAAAATTTATTTTCATGAAATGTATTCGTATGAACGAGGTTATATTGTACTAATAATGTTTAATAACACGGTGTAACCATATTGTTAAATACGGGTTATGTTAAAGCAAAGTAGATTAAACTAATCTAAATACTAAGAAACGTCCTTTTATCTGATATGCTAGAGAATACATTTTATTTAAGCGTACGGTAAAATAATATTAACGACTCCAATAAGATCCATAAAGTTCAATTAAAAGGATATAGAAAAATGTCTAGCTTACTGGAAAGAATACACAAAAAAAACTAAAAAGCTAATCCCAATCACACTTTACAAACAAAGCTTTTACATAAGTCTATTTTACTTACATAACATAACTGTTTTTCTTAGTATAAAAGAAACTTAAACATTTTTATAGATATACATTTAATCTAAAATATACAATACTAATACTAAAGATAATTTGAATGACATTTAACGGGCAAATAAACCGTTAACATGAGTGTATTTTAATTACATAACATAGTTCCATCGCTTCAGCTAAAGAGAAAATAAACATATTTATATACATTATTTTTTCAAATACATTTTACCGGTATTAAAACGATAATTATCATGTCATTCCGTTAACATGAATCTGTTTTAATTATGTAACATAATTATATTACTTCAGCTGAAAAGAAAATTAGCATTTTTATAAATATACATTTAATTTAAAAATATATTATATGGATATTAAAGGATCTCATTTACTTTTATAAAAGCAATTAATAGTACGGGAATAAAGAAGATTTGAATTTATTTATCATAAATTTCTTTCGAATAAAAATAATATTCCCTGATTCGCTAAGCAACTACATTTGCCGAGTTGCCATGGGAACGACAAATAGATTAATGTTGAAACTGCATTAAAATATTAAAGAAAGGATCTCTTTTATAAGCTCTTTTTATTCTGTTTATGTTAAACTATAAAATCAAAATATAGACAATTGTTCTTTTTCAATTTAATTTATCGGGTATGAATTATAACATTTTTTTCCGTTTTGTTATTTATTTCGCTATTTCACCATTTAATTTATATTTTGTTATTATTTTATAAAAATTTGAAAAGTAGTATTTATTATAATTATAATATTTTTAATGAATCATGTTTTAAATAGCGTTTTTGATTTGTATATATGAAATTTGGTAGAGTTAATATTTAATATTTAATAATAATAATATTTAATAATAATATTTAATATTTAATAATAATATTTAATATTTAATAATAATATTTAATATTTAATAATAATATTTAATATTTAATAATTTTTATTATACTTTAAATAGAATTAAGAGATATTTTTCATAGAAAAGTACAGATATTGACAAATAATGTTAAAATCAGAATAAATATACACAATCTCCAAATCAAATGTGTACCGGTTTCATTGAAATAAAAAAAAGTACCGAAAACATACACTATAATGACCGGACACTTTCAATTCCACACATTTTTGTAGAATATTTAAAAAACATATTTGTCGGATTCTTCTGGAATTTCAGGATTATAATGATTCTGTTTGACCTCATATTTTTCAACATTCATCTCATAAGGAAGACAGTTAGGGGGACAACAAAAAATCAAAGAAAAATAATATTATTTCAGATCATCCAGTACATTAAAATGCACAAAATGATTTATTGCACCAGAATACAAATACGTTGATGCTGTGCAACATGTTCACCGATTTTTGTAAGAATAGTACCAATATTCATTGGGATATAGCGGTTTCTAAAAAAAAATTTCAAAAATTTTTAGCATGTTTTTGGTTTATATCATGCAGAGTTTTAATAGTGGACTGTGGACATTAAATTTTTTTTGCTTTAATTTTCATCATAGTAATATGAAATTTTGTGCATTTATACATTTCATCAAAAGCATATAGAACACCTTCAAAAAAATTTCAAATCTTATTAAAATTTTTATTTTTATTTAACAAAATTTAATTTTTTAACGAAATTTTAAAATGCTCCTCGTGTCTTTTGATATATTTTTTTTTTGCTTTTGCATTTTTATCACTTAAAACTCTATTATAAACAAATTTCTGTAAGATTTTTTTTAATCTCTTGAAAAGATAATACTTTGCAGATTTTTTTCTAAATTATATATCAATTTTCATCAAAATATTGCCTTTTAATAAGTAAAAAATCAAATTTGACTATCTTAGTGAAAACGAGTTTTAAAAAGCTTACACTATTTCTTTCTAAACAATATCAATATACCTCCTTATCAATTTCATAAATATTGATCAAAAATTACGCCGCAAGAAACATTTCAAAAATCTAAAAATGCCGAGAAATTAGTTTTGAGAAAAACAGATTTACAGTATATAAATAACTTACCTTTATTATTTACTTCTTAAAACCTTCATAAATGATATTTTAATAAGAAAAAACTGTTTTGGTACTAATAATACCACAAAAATAGACGTTTTTTGCGACGATATTGCTACAGACGATTTTGCTCAAATGAAGATCCACTGTCTCCTTAAACAAATTTAACGCTAATTTCAGAAATATCGGCAAAATGTAATAGAAACAATGTAGTGTAATTGGAATATATATATATATATTAAATGTTTTATGAAGTATTGTTGTAGCTGCATGAAATATATTTTATCTGAGAATGCGCGAACGATAACAGCGATCTTTTTACATAATTTATAAGTCAACTCATAAAATAATCCAGTCAAATATTATGAACACTCAGAAAGATATCGGTGATAGGAGTGAGCTGATTTTTAGTTCTCTCTAAAAGAATTTTTCTTCAAATTTGTCAATTTAATTTTATTGTTTTTTAATTTTTTATACTTTAGTTCTCCCGAATAACTGTCAGGACGAACCAATTCCATGATAAAAAGAAACATCAAAATTTAACCATTTTTTCCAAATGTTCTCGTGGATATTCATCAAGTACATGTTTTCGTAAAACAAATAAAAGTTTACTATTTGCAGAAAATCCGCTGCTTAATTCAGCTGCTTTTAAAGAAACTAAAAATGAGTTCTCTCCTATAGCCAATAGCTTTCTGAATTTTCACGATATTTCACAGTAATTTTTTTTTTCATCTATTGCTCCATAGAGTTGACTATTAAATTAAGTAAAAAGATCGCTGATATCGTTCGCGTATGCGCAGATAAAATATATTTCATACGACTACAACAGTATTTCATAAAACATTTAATATATTTATATTCCAATTGCACTCTATTATTTCTATTTTATTTTGCGAATTTTTCTGAATTTAGCATTAAATTTGGTTGAAAACCCCGCACGATATAAGCTAAAAACATGCAAGATATTTTTGAACTTCAAAAAAAAAAATTCTATATTTCTACGAAAGTACGTTCCATTTCTACAAAAATGAGTAAATATGTTTTACAGTATCCACATATTTGTATTCACAGCCATAAGTTACTTCGTGGATTTTAATTTATAGGATGATTGAAACCACTCATGATATAAGCTAAAACCTTGCACGATATAAGCTAAAAACAAGCAAGATATTTTTGAACTTCAGAAAAATTGCTATATTTCTACGAAAGTATGTTTCATTTTTACAAAAATCAGTAAATGTGTTGTACAGTATCCACATATTTGTATTCACAGCCATAAGTCATTTCGTGGATTTTAATTTATAGGGTGATTGATCCTAATGTTATTACTTTTCTTTAATTTTTTCACGGACCCCTAATTGTCTTCCTTATCGAATTGTCGTTGATAACATGAGGTTAAACATAATTTTTATAACCTTGATGTTCCAGAAAAATCAGACTATATCATTTTTAAATATTCGACAAAATGTATAAAATTGAAAGTGTCCGGTCAATAATGGCCATATAGTATATTTTACACGGCATCCATTTGTGCTTTTATTAAAATAACAAGAAAATAAGTGATTTTTAATACAATTTTTAGAAACGATCCACTAACACCACTTTATATAACATTAAATAAATGGATTACAAGAAATAAAAAATATTGAAATCCATTATTCACCTTATTTTTTTAAATCCATTTAAATAAAAATATATGTAATACACATAATAATTAAAAAAACGTTAAAATTAATAAGTAAAAGTAAAAAGCATGTGAAAAAAGTTTGAGTTTGTTGGAACTTCAAAGCTTTTATTTTCATTGAAATTAAAAATCTAATTTGAGTTAAATGTTATAGATTAAAATGGTCTTTTTACATTTAACATAAAAGCATTTTTGCAATTAAAAAGTTTTCGTAACCTCTTTGCCGCGAAAACAATTGCAAAAAATATTTATTTTTTCTTGTCATTGTATTTTTACTTACCCATCATACGTAGTATAGGGTAAGTCTTTTACAAGTTTTGAAAATAAAAATATTTTTTTAAATACACATGATTCAAATACTAGAGATTCCGAAGAACATATTTTTAGGGAAAAAATTGCTGTCCGTCTGTGTGTGTGTCTGTCGGTATACGCTTTATCTCTCAAATAAATTGAGATAGGAACTTGAAATGTGGTGTGCAAGTAGTATTTAATAATTGGGAGAATCTTATTCAAGAGCAGTAAGCTTGATTATATGGAACTATTTTTTCGGACTCTCGAAATGTTCGTTTTCATGAAAGGTACATAAATATTTTCAAATATTTTTATTTTAAGTAGTGGCTGTAAAAGACAGTAAAAAAATATGAATTTTGCATAAAGAATAAAATCGATCGGATAATTAGTAGTTGAGATACATATAAATCCTATTTTCCACACTCTTCGGTTTTTTATGATCTTGTTTTTTGTTCACGTTTCAATTAAAATATATATATTTTAATTGGAAAGGAGACACTTTATCCGAGACAGTAAACTGTTAGTTAAAAGGCTTATAATTTTTGAAGATATAAGGATGTTTCTTTATTACTTTATTATTACGTCGACCAAAAAACTATCGCCAAACTATAACATTAAATGCCAATAATGGCTTATCGTAAATGTATATTTAGTTTGACGATTTTTAGTTCGACTTTTTATTTGTATTTTTATTAATTTTTTATTAATTTATTTGTTTTTTGTTATTAATAATAAAAATTAGCCAATTTGTATAATTTACGAGTAGTTTCGCGATTTATATTATATGTCAAAATGGGTCGTCGGGATAATCAAGTAGTGTTCTCAACTCCGTAATTAGAGCATCACTATGCATAAAAAATATTTAATTATACGTTTAAATTTTATTTTAGAATTGCGGTGCATTTTATAAATAGTTTTCATATGTTTTATTTTCATATTTTATAGTATGCATATCCACGATGTGTAAGAATTATGGTGGTCCCCATACTGAAAAAATGGGTTCTAAAAAAATTGAGTAAAAAGTACTCATTTTTAAGTACTTCACATACTCAAAATAGTTCCGATCCAAGTGAACTTAAAACTGAGAAACATATGTACTCTTTTTTGGTTCCGTGGTTGTGTTCAAATATGAATCCCTATATACTATTACCCCTTGAACTCACAAATTTAAGTAAAAATGTACTGCCATTTATTTCTTTCTCAAAATTATTAACAATAAATGTTTAATTGATTTTTTATTAAGAAAAATATCAAAAATATTTGCAAGATACTCCAATCGGATATTTTTATAACAAGAGCACTTTAAAGCTATTTTTTAAAAAATGTACATAATTTAATATTTAAATTAATAAACATCTTTTATGCCACTTTGAATGAAATAAACCAATGCAGGGTACAAAATTATCATTTGTTTGCATTTAATAACATATGATGTTTTAAAATAGAGAAAGGAATGTGTTCATTTTTAATCCAAACATATTCAATTCGATATGAGCACATCGATTTACTCATTTTTGAGTACTTAATTTTTTTTTTTTTTTTACAGTGTAACGACTAGTTTTATTTTGTTACGCATTTTTATACTTTTGTGGGAAATGAAGGAGAAAAATTCAAATATTTCGAGTTCTATTCCAAAATTAAATTTTAAAGGAATGTACTTCATACAATTTAAGATTCCCTGAAATGCATATCCGTGAATCGATATGATCGTTCATATTCAAATCTATTCAACTTTTGCAATATATGTGAATAAATTGATAAAATACGTTAAGTTAAAAGTAAACGGATGAATAAATCTCTGGGATCATAGATTTATTACTTTTGGAGTTTTAAAGATTTTTTTTACTATTTGATTAATACGTCGACCAAAAAATTATCGCCAAACTATAAGATTAAGTACTAATAATGGCTTATCGCAAATGTCAAATGCACGTGGGATTAAATACGTTACATATATTATTATATTATAATTCATTTTTAACTTGACGCTTTACTTGTATTTTATCAATCTTTTGCTAATTTATTTGTTGTTTCGTTATTGAAAATAAAAGTTATGCGAATTTATATAATTTATGAGTATTTGGCGTTTTACATAATTTCTTGGAATGAGACGATGGGATAATCAAGTATTACTCGCAATTCCGCGATAGAGCACTACTATGTACATTAAAAATATTTAAATATACGTTTAAATTCTATTTTGGAAGTATTATATATTTAGTTTACACATGTTTTGCTTTCATATTTTATAGTATGTATACCCATGATGGGTAAGCATTGCCGTAGCCACCAACGACTAATTTTATTTTGTTACGAATTTTTATACTATTGTAGGCAATGAAGAAAAAAAGATTCAAATACTACGAGTTCCAGTCCAAAATTAAATTTTAAAGGAATGTACCTCATACAATTTAATATTCCCTGAAAGGCATTTTCCGTGAATCGATATGATCGTTCATATTCAAATCTATTCAACTTTTGCAATATATGTGAATAAATTGAGAAAACACATTAAGTTGAAAGAAAACGGTTGAATGAATCTCTGGGAAATGATGAATAAATTTCAATGTACAACCAATTCCTACATATATGAATATGTAGGAACTATTCTTAGCATTTAAGATTGGTACATTTTAATAGACTATATTGAATTATTTGACTGAATTAACTGGATAGAATTAACTTTAGGTCTTCTATGTGATCCATTTTTTTAATATTTTTCAAGAAAACTTTCCACGGTAGGTTTCCAGAACCTTTGCTTAGAGATAACTGTCGATGTAAATTTAAAGCTTTTTTGACCATTGCCTATTTTATGGTCAGAAAATAATTAAATTATTGTTATGTAACCTTTTTTTCAAAAAACGGTCAAGTCACTGGACATTTTGATGCAAATTTTTGTTTTTGCTGCAAAAAAATTGGTACTTCTCTATTATCCCGTCAACCAAATTACTATCGCCAAATTATAAGCTTAAATGCCAATAACGGATGGTCGTGAATGTTAATTCAATTACATTAAATACGATACACGTGTTTAAAACGTCATTATGTGATTTTTATTTCTACATTTTATTTGTATTTTTATTAATATTTTACTAATTATTTGTTTTTTTAATATTTAAAATAAAAATTACGTCAATATGTATAATTTGGCTATTAGTTTAGCGATTTGTAAAATTTGGCGAATTTAGTCGACGGGATAACAGAATAACATCAAAAATTTATAAGATTACTCAGATTTTTAGTGATCCTTGTAATTACTAAAAAATTTTTTGTAATCTTAGTCGGTTACAAGAAAATCTGTAAGAATTACTAGAAAAAAGATAGCAACGAATAGAGTTAATAATTTTATATTTTTAATAGCTATTACTAAAACTCCCTTGGTGTAGCCTTGATAGCATAGTGGTTATAGTAACGGACTCCAGGCAAAAAAGTCCCGGGTTCGATACTGGCCACTGCCAAAAACGCCCCGAATGTATGCAATGTAAGTGCTCGTTAATAAAGGGATTATGAATATACTGACGGAGCAGTTGCAATGTTTGGTGCTGCCATCTATTGCGGTTTTGCCGAAAATCTTCCGCTCCAGAAGTCTGGATGTAGCTCGAAAGAAGCTCCTGCCCTTTGAGCCCACGTAATGGTTACTAAAAATAATTTTGGAGCTATTACTAAAATTTGCTTGGTGGATCATACTAAAAATTTTTAAGTTAGTTATACAAAAAATTCTTTTGTTCAGTTTACAAAAGAAATGCTTCCCGTAAGACATGGTGACGTCACGGTGACGTCGTTGTGAAGTCACATTGTGACTCTGTGACCGTCGATGTGACGTCACGTGACGTCGATGTGAAGTCACTGTGACTAAAATGTGAAGTCGTTATGGCCGTTTTAGAGCTTGTTTGTGACGTCACATTGTGACCACATTGTGACGTCGCAATGTGACCAATTTGTGAAAAGTGTGTCATTTGTGACGATTTTGTCATTAACATTGTGACGTAATTGTGACGAAAGTGACAATGCTTTCAAGTCACATTGTGACCAAATTGTGAAATACAGGGTGAGTCCAAAATCATGGAACAAACTTTGAGGGGGCGGTAGGACTCACTATAGCAAATAATGATGGCACAGAAATATATGACCGGAAGTGACCCGTCAAGACGCTACACTAGTCACCAAAAAAGACCCGGATGGTAATGTTATGTCTATGGGGGGGGTGTTGTTTTCAAATATCTTGCTCAAATTTCAATATTTTACATGATATTTTTTCCATAGGATAGCTGAGGACGATCCACAACTAGGCTAATTTTTACTTTTTCGATTTTGGTTATATTTTTTTTATATTACAATAGTTTCAGTTTTAGAACCGGTTTAAACTGGTTCTGAATTATTGTGGGCTCTTAATCTGTAACCAAAATCAAAAAAGTAAAAACCAGCCCAGTTGCAGGTCGTCCTCAGCTATCCTATGGAAAAAAAAAATATGCGAAAATATTAAAATTTTAGCGAGATATTTGAAAATAGCGCTCCCATACACTTAACATTATAATCCGTGTCTTTTACAGTGACTAGTGTGGCGTTTTAACGCGTCACTTCCAGTCATACATTTCTATGCCATAATTATTTATTATAGTGAGCTCTACCACCTCCCTTAAAGTTTGTCCCATTATTTTAGACTCACGATGCAGATCGTTTGTGACAAAACTTTCGTTAACACTGTGATGATTCTGTGACGATTTAACTTTTCTTAACGATTCTCTAACAACTTAAAAGAATCAGGATCTGCTGAAGCTATAACTCCACGCCATGTTCTGTTAAAATAGGGTTTGAGTCCTAAAATCATATATTGACAATTTATGAACAAATACTGTATAATATATAAAATAGTTACCTGCAGTAAGGAGACTTTCTTCTAAATTAAAGTTAAAAATTCGATTTACCTCACATGCCTTACAACTCTGGTGTTGTTTTTAAAATTTGAAAAATATTGCCTTTCAAAAATATTTATATATTTTCCCCACATGCTGAAAATTGCATAGCTTCAATTTTATTTATAACTGACACACATTTTGTAATATGCTGTTCAAACTGTTTAATCTTTTTGAACTTTTTAAAAAAAAACTTTTACTCGCTTTAATATCCACAAATTTCAGCACATATCTAAAACTGTACAGCTTGCCAATATTTCTGACCAATAATCCTAATGTCTATAAATATATAGGGTGGATGCTCCAGTGTTGGCCACATTAAGAGAAAAGTTGAAATGGAAATTTTATAGTTTTAGACTGAATAAAGCATATTAAATCGCAATAACAGTATTCTTTAGTAAATTTAGTTGTCTTTCTGTTAATTATTATAACTTTCTATCAAATAGTGAGTAATAACTCGTTAAGTAATTTCTTTCAATTTGCACCAGTTTTGGCCACCCCTGCACCAGTTTTGGCCGCCCTAATATCTTGTAATTTTGCAAACATTTTAACTGATAATAAGAAAAAATAAAGCATTTTTGTGCAAAATCTGTTTTACCACACAGATATTTGTTTGCTGTATAAAAAAGATTTGCATTTTTTTAAATGAAATCATAAAAACATCGAATAAAATATACTTAAGCTGATTTTAACTGAACATTTAAATTTAAAAACAAAAAATATATTTAATTCATAAAAAAGACTTATAGGACATAAAAAGCTTATTTTAACATTTTGCATATTTTCATTTATATGTATCATATGTTATACTATACCAATATTTACAGTTATATGACTAGAATCTTGAAATTATTCCATTTTTACATGAAATAGTATTTTGACAATCTCTAAAATCCATTTTTTTCAACTGATTTTAAACTTTAATTCCTCGTACTTAGCTGCCTGTCAGCCTAATCATTTGGAGTTAGTTTTCTTCAAACCTTAGATTTCCTTGTGTAAATATTGGCTAGGATCTTAGAAAGACCTTCACAGAGGGCATCTCCCTTCTTTTTAGGCCCATATCTCTCATATAGATAATTGGCCATCATAAATAGCACAACCCTATTACTTGAGATTCAAAAATAGTAAAAACTGGTCTCCATTCTGTAAACTTGTGTTGCAAGGTAGAACGAGATACTACAAAACTTAACCATCTTGAAAAGCTGACAATGAATTTTGAAAAGCCATAATTTTACTTCCTATCTTATAACAGTGTTTAATCTAGACCATTTTTAAGAGTACAGAATTGTCTTTTTTAAACTTGTTAAAATGAATCCTATTTATAGTATAAAGATTTTCACATTATTTGTTATTTCTAAATTCATGTGCTTGAAATTTTGCAAAAGTTATGCAACTTCCTCATTTTGTTTTGAAAAAATACAAGAAACCACTAAATCATGCTGTAATTTTATTGAACTTTTAAATTTATAAGTCATAAAACATTTCTAAATATATTGCTGAAATTTTCACTATAATTAGTCTTGTGGCCAAAAGTGGAGCATATTGTTGTGCCATTTTTGGCCACACAATGGCCATAACTGGTACACATAGCAAATTTAAAGCACGTACTAGCACGTAAAGCAAGTAGTTTTGGCCACCCCTACTTTAAGCTGTAAAAATAATTAATTTAAATATGAAATTGCAACAGAGAGAAAGCCTACTTCATAAAGCTTCATAGCAATCTGTTTCAGAACAAATAAAGTTCGATAAATCCCTAATATTGAAAGATTGTGAAAACTTGTTACCTAAGCAAAAACCTTAATATATGTGAGTGCACACTATAGTTTTACACTTTTTTCTTTTTTTTTTTTTTTTTTTTTTTTTTTTTTGCAAGTCATTTTTTATCAAAAAATAAACAAATGGGATTGAAAATAATAAAAGAGTGTTAGATTAAGGAGTAAGAATGCATATAATTTGTTAAAATCAATTTACAGCCTAAATAGAGGGTAAATCATTCCAATGTGGCCAAAACTTGTGCAGTTGCCAAAACTGGAGCATCTACCCTATATCTTTTAATTATCTTTTGTTGTAATTTTCCAACTGATTGAAAAAGTGTCCAGGTCAGGATTCGAACTAAGCAGTCTTTCGCGCAAATTGTCAATACTTTGTCGACTGAACTATCTTGGAAGAATTTGACGCACACAGTTCACACAGTGAATACGAACGCATACTTATCATTATTATATATAACCCTATGTAATAATACTTTAATTTTTTTCAAACTACTCGTATGATAAATGCATACTATTCGTATGAGTATATAATGATATTTCTCCGGGTGAATTGTGCGTGCTAAGTTGCTCTGTTGGAAGAGCATTGGCAGCATACATCGAGGGTCTCTAGTTCGAATCCTAATCTAAACATTTTTTTACTCATTTTGGAAAATTAATATTCGTTTGATTAATTTACCAATTAAAATCATTCTGTTAAATATAATATAGAATTATCTTTTGATAAAACTACGTGAAGTTTATGCGCAATATTTGTAATATACAGATTTTATTTAAAAATCGAGTACTAATGAAGATGAGGCAATTAGTTCTAGTATTACGCTTAGTTATTTCCTTACTATAGTGGCCTGTGCGCATGTATGATTACACCAAGGTTTAAATTCGTAGTTAAACTCATATATATATATATTGTATATGTCATATAGTGTAGATGTGCCGGTAAAGGTCATCCTTATGGAATTTATTTTTAAAAAGTTTCCTTATTAATAGTTATAATTATTAGATTTCATTTTTTTTTCGTATTAGATGAATCTATTAATAGTATTTAAGTATTCTCAGTCTCACTTCCCAATATTAGACAAAATTTTATTGAAAATAATAGAAATACATCAAACACTAAAAATTTCAGTAATGTACATCCCACAAAAAAGTACATGTAATTGTTTTTATGACTATTTAGAACCAGGATTTAATGAACACATACTAATGGAACAAAATTGTTATTTTCAGCACCATTTAACAATTAAGATATCAAAAATTAATAAAATAATGCGATAATTACTCATTTTTTAAAATCAATTATTGTTATTATCACAAAATCAATATCTTAATTATTTTAGATACATGGTTTAAAATAATAAATGTCATGGAATTACAGTTATCAAATTTTTGGGATTATGAGAAATTCAGAAAGGTAATAAAAAAGTTTTAAAAAATTTGTTTTTGCAATATTAGTGCATAAATTAATATATTTATCACTATTTTCAACAGTTAAACAACCCCAAACTCCTTTATATATTAATTATAACGTTAACTTTTGATTATGCATACATTTTTAAATTTATTAATATTTGATTTTAACCATGTAATTAAAAAAATGTGATTAAAGTGCATTTTAAAAATAATGTTATTAACTATTTTCAAATCGTTGACATGCTGTTCCGTATTTCAACAAAATAAATGTTAAATTTATTGAATTTACTAAGGTAAGTGGATTCAAAAAAGTTAAATTAATATGATACTTATTCCTTTTATAACATGTTTTTTACGAAATTCACAGAAATCATTATAAAAAAAGCAGGAAAAATAACATTTTCTTACCTCTTTCTTAACGGCATTATCCTCTAATTCAAGTTTCATAATCCAAATAGCGAAGATAATTTCGAAGTCGGAATGTCCGAATGAAGTACATTGACATTGGCGCGCTCATATTAACGAAACGCCACTGACAATGTATTTTTTCGGACCGGCATTTTATATAAAATGTCAACTGATCGCATTTCTGCATAACTTTTTAAAAATTTTCAACTTACGTACTAAATATACACGCATAACATCATAACAAAGTTACTAGAGCAGCTGGCCTAATATTCTAAAGAATAAATACACTAGTGTCAACTATTCTGGTTGTTGCCAAACGATATTTTTTAAGCAGGTGATTTTTTGTTATTATTGGTTGTTTGAGCTTCGAAGATTTATAAGTTGAATGCGCATGCGCATTAGTTTTATGAGGGTATCCCTAATTAAAATTTTGAGTTAAATTTTTTTTTCACGCATTTCTATTTTACTTTCAATTAGTTTCAAAATACAGTGGAACTTTCATTTAACGAAGCGCATATTTAATGAAATTATCTACTTTTTTAATTTTCTGTTGAACCTTCTTTTAGAACGCAATTAACATTTAAATTAATATTCATATTAAAAAAAAATTCTTCTTAGCAAAATTTGTTGCACTTCCGTGCATGCACAATATTCAAAAGGATAGATTGCTGTTAAGATTGATTGGTGAATATATTTCAGCGGATTGTACGAATTGAAATTATGTATTTATTTTATCTTTTAAATAAAAAGGAAAAAATGCGAAAATTTTTCGATATGCTAAGAAAGGGATTCTAGTTCCGCGAAAATATTATAGGTCCATTCTCTGAATACTTAAAAAAGATGCGAAAGTTTTTATGAGTGTATCTTTCATAAGAGATCACACACAAAGTAATATTCGAATTTTTTTTTAATTTTTCGATTTGAAATACAAGAGAAAACGAGAATTAGAACGCTGCGATTCAGTTTTTGTTTCCCTTCCTTTATTACGCGGTTTTTTAGATATTATACTAATGATTTTTTTTATGTGGCTATATTGCATAACAAAAAGTACTATCCAAATTAAAACATAGTTTTATAATATTTCCATTTTTATTTGTAGTTTACTATACAAATTTCATGAATTTTTGTGGATTTCTATTCAACGATATTTTTTTCATAACGAAGCATTTAAGTGTAACGAGAAATTTTCTTAAATGGAAGTTTCACTGATAGGTTCATTGATGGGTGCTTAGTTTCATATGATGGAAGGTTTATCTCATATATGTGATATGACGTACATGTTACATGCAGTGCATGTAATGTGTGACATAAGAGCGATTGCACAATATTCTTCTGCAATGCCAGAAAACACGTTTTTTTACCAGTAAATAACATGGTTTGGAGAATTTTTGTAATTTTCTAAAGTTTTCTAAGAAAGTCACATCTGAGTCACAATGTGACGTCACTGAGAGGTGGCATTTTGGTCACAGATGTGACGTCACATTTCAGTCACAATGTGACGTCACTGAGGGGTGGCATTTTGGTCACAGATGTGACGTCACATTTCAGTCACAATGTGACGTCACTGAGGAGTGGCATTTTGGTCACGGATGTGACGTGACCACAGTGACTCACAGTGACGTCACTGTGACGTCACTGTGAACATGCATGCTATGTGGGTTGTTTCGCTTGCAAAAAAAAAAGTTTGTAATGGTTACTAAAGAATTCTGTGGAAAAAATTTTTAGTAACCTCTTGAATTTTTTTTTACAGTGTACATTGAGTTACTTGTTTGAATTAACTTTAGGTTTCCTAAGTGACCCATTTTCTAAATGCTAATATTTCTCCTAAATATGCTTTCTGCTAAATATTTCTGGAGGAATTTCCACGATAGTTTTATGCAAAATTTGCACAGAATTAACCTTCGCGATAAATTTCGAAAAAGAAGATTAATACCTGAAATTGATTTTTTAAAGTGGTATTCGAAAAATGTAGGAAGAACTGTAGCTTTATTTTATTTTTTAGTAATAAAAACAACAGATTTTAAATTAAATATTACAAATAAATTTTGATTACTTGAATAATATATTAATCATTCAAATATTTTTTTATCCAGAGTTCAGGTATTAACGTTTAACGGATCATTGCCACCATATAAAAGGCATTGACACAAGCGGTGTTCAAAAAAATATTTTCTATGCTCAACAATTCGAAATTTTTGGACACATTTTCAAACTTGTTTCCATAAGTAAAAACATAAAACTTGATGATGTGATGTTTGAAGATCTTTATAAGCGACATATGTTTTTATTTTTAGTTTCAACTAATTTCAACTTAATTTATGAACAACTATTTTCTTAGTACGATCATTTTTTTTTTCGACACTATAAATTTTAGAAAATCGGTTCGAAACGCCATTTTTGCCTATATTTTTCAATATATATATATATTGCCTTTATCAAACAATTCATCAATGCAGCAGATTTTTTAATTTGTCTATATAAGGAATTGTCAATTGGGTGCGTTGCAGAGTAAAATTGAATTTAAAAATGAGTTAAAAATTAAGCAGTTTGAATTTGAGTACAATCGTAACCAAATTTATTCGCTTTATACCGTATTTTTTTTTTTTTTAAGAAACACTTTTACTAATAACCTTTAAAAAAATCTATAAAGTTATTAAACTTCTTCTAGGAAACTGCTTCTAGAACTTTTTATTAAAAAAAAATCATGTAACAGAAACGGTTACATGGTTTTTTGCAGTTACCAATACATGAAAAATACTAGGAATCCCAGTATCCTGGAAAAAGTTTAATAACTTTACATTTTTTTACAGCGTACTTACATATTGTTTGCAAGAGTACTTTACCACAAAATTTACTTTTTAGTTATACTGGTGTAAGTATAATATAAAAATAGATTTAGGTATTTAAAGCTACTATCTGTTACAGGGTTCGTTATACGTATCAAGGTATTGGCACTGTAAAAAAAGTCTGTAATCCTACAAATGCAAAGTTGCCGAAATTTGTATGTTTACTAACATTTTGTCTGTACACTGTACGAGAAAAAAAATGTAAATCTACAAAGCTAATTTTTGTAACGCTACAGAAATCTGTAAACAAACGAATCTACTAAAGTACGAATCTACTAAATTTTTACAAACGAATCTATTATAGTTATTTTATTAAAATTTCATCTATAATCTGAGTTGCAATCACATATAATATATACTAGCAATCCCAGTTTCCTAAAAAATTCTTAGTAAACTTAAGGATTTTTTGATTTTCAGCGCAAATCTGTATCTATTGCATGAATTTTGCTGTTGCCGTTACATAAAAAGTTCTAAGAATCCCAGTTTTCTGGAACTTTTATAAATCTAGTAATTTTACAATTCTTTTAACAGTGCAGGAGATTTTAAGTGTATTAGTACCAGAAATTTCATAGAGTGCATATCGCTGTAGGTAAATTTTTTATTCATTAAAAAAGGCACCCCGCAAGGGGCCGAGAGGTTCTGACCTCTCAACTGGTAGACGGCAGGTGCTGGGTTCGAGCCCAATCGCAGCTGTTGGCCTAACCGTTCGGAGTTTTCGTGGTTTTCTTCGAACCTTTAGTAAATACGGGTTAGGTTCCCTTAGAAAGACCCCCATGAAGGGCACTCCTCCCTGGTCCTATATCCCTAGTGTATATAATCGGACGACAAAAATAAACCAAACCAAACCATTAAAAAAGGCATACAATACTTTACAAAGTTTTGACAAAAGATTCTTGAAAGTCCTTAAAGCGTACGAAGCCAGTGTTAATGATTAACATTTAAAATTTATTGTGACAAGGCATTTTTATCTAGAACTTCTTCAAGTATATTTTCGCCGAACCGATACAAATTATGAACAATTTATATGCAAATTGATGAACTTTTTACTACATGTGAAATTCAAAATACTTTTTAAGTTACTCTGCAAGGTTACTTAAAACTTTATAATGCTTCTGAAGAAAATCTAAAACACATAGAATGAATTAAACTACATAAAATTTGCTTAAAAATAGTTATGTGTCTTATACTTATATATATGAGAAGTTCTGCTCCATAACAATGCATAATGCAAGAGCCAGCACGTAATGTACCATTTTCAACCATCATTAAATAGGATTGTTTAATTTGCAATCAGACGTGGCACACGGTCATAGGAAATGGAATTGAATTCTTGAGAATTTCCCATTAAAATAATCACCTTTATTTACCATTTACATGATAACGATAGAATTTCATCAGATGACGATTTGATCTCAGTATCAACGCAATATATCGCCACAGAAAACATAGCGATGATCTTAAAAAAAATAGAACGTGACAATAATAAAAGACTTGAGCTTCGCCAAATGACAGGAGTTTGTTGAGCACATAAAAAATGTAGAATTCTCTGCTACGAAGCCAATGTAACCAGTTTATATCCGAACAATCGCTAGAATACAAGATTTTACAGCTCTTTCTAAGTTGCCAATTAATTGATCAGAAAAAGTGATTTTAATCAATGCGAAAATTTTACCCCGCGAAAACAGAAAGAGTTCTATCAGAAAAAAATACACGGCTTTTTAATAAAATAGCCAAAAAAGATCTATAAGGTTACTTAAATTGTTCTAGGAAATTGAGATAGCTTGTGTTTTTTATGCAGCCGCAAAAATAAAATTCATGTAACATTAAACACATTTGTACTACACTGTTAAAAGTTTGCAGCATTCTGCCCACTGAGTCAACCGCTTTTATCGAAGACGATTACACACTCGCATTTTAAAACTATTCTGACCTCATTATTCCCCATTTTATGGTCAGAATATAGTTAAATTTTTGTTATGTAACCGTTTTACTGAAAAAAATGTCGAATTACTGTACAACTTTCTGCGCATTTTTAACAATGTATAAAACAAAAAATCTGTAAGATTGCTCAGAATTTTTTAAAAAGCGGGGTGACAAGAACTTTTTATGTAAGATGGAAAAAATCATGTAATTAATCCAGGGTACCGGCTAAATTTTTGTAAACATACAGAAATCAGAAGGTTTCTCTCTCGTTCTGCAAGAATCTCGTTTTGTAAATTTACATTTTTTTCTTCTTTGTACAGTGTAGGCGTTAAAAGGTAAGCGTGGCTTACATTATTCTATTTACCAAACGAAAGTATTTTTAAAGAATCCAAAAAGATTTAAAAATACGTTAGAATCTAATTTTGCATTATTTTTTTGTTTTTGCAATATTTGAATTTTTAAGAACTTCTTTCAGTTGGTCCGACAAGAAAACGTCTAAAATTAAGGTCGTACTAAATAAAGATAACCAAAAGAAAGGAAACTCAAATATAACGAAACAATGATTTTCAGTCGTTTTTAAACTATAATTCTAAAAAATATATTAATTTATGTATTGTTCAAAATCATAAACAGTTTTACATTCGTTTTCTTTTCCAATAAGAAATTTTAAATTTATATATTAACGTTAATTTAATAATAATTTACTATATATATTTCAATTTATTACGTTTATTGTCATTTTAAGCATTATAATTTAAGACTTATACTGAAAATAATTATAAAACTTTAATTCATGCAAACAAAATCTGTATTTGGATGTTTCCCAAACAAGATAAAGAAAATGGGTATTATTAATAAATTTTTTTATAAAATCATATAAAAACCCAAATAAATGCACTGAAATTACTTACAGGTGGTTACATATAATAAGAATAAATATAAAATCCATAAAAAGCATCTTAAAAATACATTAAAATCCATCGGAAGATCTAAATTTACTCAGCCATTAAAATATACTTTATTATGTTGTAAAAGTATTTTAAATAATTTTATATTATACGAATGCAAGTGCTTTTTATATGAACTTTAATTATTTAACTGTGAATTCAACACTAGAATTTTGACTTCTATTTATTAAAAATATTTTAATTCCAAAAATAAAAAATATTTTAACTGAATTTAAAAGGTGTGTATTTTGTATATTTTAATATAATTTCATATCTGTTTTCAGAGAACTAATCTGAAAAAATGATTGTTTATACTCAAAGAAATTCAAGCTTTTGCTATTTTGGAATAAATTTATAAAATTAGATTACTTTGGATGAATAAATCTCAGTGGATTTGTTGAATCAAATGCTATGCATGACTTATACGTATGCACAGCATATTAATAAGTAGGAACTATTCAGTTTCAAACTAATAAATAGTTATATAATATAATATTTAATTTAATGCTACATATGCTAATACTCAGAAATTGGCTGCAAATCTTTTTTTATACAAAGCGCTAGAATATAATTTTTTTTTTCTAGGTTGGGACCTATTTGTTGGTTCTTGTAATTTCATTTTAATTAACATTCCAGCATGTATCCATATTAACATTTATTATGCCTTTAAGAAGAAAGTTTTAAGGCCTACGCTAAAAAATTACTTGCAATTTTAATTTATAGAAAGAAAATCCAAATTATTAGGGTATTTTCTGGACAATATAAAGAAAATAAATATTTTTAATTAAAGTATTTTAATATAATTTCAAATTGAATTTAAAAGATAGATATTCAATTACTTCGATATATTCTGTAATTTGTTTTCAGAGAACTGATGTGAATTAAAAATGATTCAAATACAAACTGATTCATTTTTTTGTAATTTGTGAATAAATTAATAAAATTAAATTAAATCGGGTGAATAAATCACAGTAGATTTATTGAATGAATCCCTATGCATGGTAGATCACATGCAAAGCATTTTTTAAAAGAATTTTAATTATTTAACAACAGGCGAATTTCACTAGAATTTTAACTTTTATTTATTAAAAATATTTTGATTCAAAATTGAATTTAAAAGGTTTGTATTTTGTAGAATTTAAAGCACTTAGAAGTCCATATTCAGAGAACTGATCTGAATAAATGATTGTTCATACCCAAACAGACACATTTTTGCTATTTTGGAATAAGTTTACAAAATTAGATTACTTCGGATAAATAAATCTCAGTGGGCTTGGTGAATAAATCTTTATGCATGGCAGATTCCTATGCATAGCCCATTTTAATGAGTAGGAACTATTCAGTTTCAAAATAATAAAAGTTCTATAACATAATATTTAATTTAATGCTACATATGCTAAATCTGAAAAATTACCTGCAATTTATTTTAAACAAACAAAGTGCTAGGATATTTTTTTTTATTAGGTTACTCCTATTTCTTAAATCATCATAATTGTATCTATTAATTTTAACTGGGTTTCGCTCAATTTATTGATTATGCTAATCGCATTTTAACTAATATTCTAACATTTTTACAAATTAGCATTTATTATACCTTTAAAAAGGAAAATTTAAGGCTTAACTAAAAAATTTACTTAGAATTTTAATTCAAGTAATGAAAATATAACTAATCGCATATTTTCTATGAAAGATAACGAAAATAAATATTTTCAATGGAAGTATTTTATTTTTTTTTATTTAAAATGTAGATTTTTGCGTACTTAAATATATTCTGAAATCAGTCTTTCGAGAACTTATGTGCATTAAAAATTGTTTATACACAAATTAAGTCCTGTTTTGTTACTTTGGAATAAATTTATAAATTTAGATTGCATCTGATGAATTAATCTCAGTGGATTTGGTGAATCATTCGCTATGCATGGCAGATTCGTATGCTTACTATATTAATGAGTAGGAACTATTCAGTTTCAAACTAACAAATAATTATGTAACATAATATTTAATTTAATTCTACATATCCTAATACTCAGAAACTGGCCGCAGTTTATTCAAACAAAGAAAATTCTAGAATATTATTTTTACTAGGTTAAATCCTATTTGTTTGTTATTGTAATCGTATTTTAATTAACATTCCTGCAGTTTTACATATTTGCATTTATTATGCCTTCAAATGTTAAAAATATATCTCGAATTTTAATTCATACAAAGAAAACCTAAATTATTTGCATATTTGCCATGCAAGATAAAGAAAAAAATATTTTTAATGAAAGTATTTTTTTTTAACTTCAAATTGGATTTAAAATGTAAATATTCTGTGTACTTTACCATATTCTGAAATCTTTTTTCAGAAAATTGATGTGAATTAATGATTGTTCATACCCAAAGAAATTCAAATTTTGTTAGTTTGGACTAAATTTATAAAATTAGATTACATCAAACAAATAAATCTCAGTTTTTTGGTAAATCAGTTGCTATGCAAGACATATTCATATGCATAGCACATTGATGAGTTTCAATTTCAAACTAATATAAGATTCTATGTCATAATAATTTATCTAATATTACATATTCTAATACTCAGAAATTGCCTGCAATTTATTTTAAACAAACAAAGTGCAAGAATATTATTTTTTATTAATGTTATGTCCTATTTGTTAGTCGTTGTAATTACATTTTAAGTAACACTCCAGTATTTATTATTCCTTAAACCCCCTGACCCCTAGACCCCGGAGCAAAAGAGAAAATTTGCAATTTTTTTTCTCTGCAATTTATTTTAAATGTTAATGAAAGAGAAATTTTCCATCATGGTGTTTTTTTTTTTTTTTTTTTTTTTTGTTACGTATATGTTTATAAGCCTTGAATATACCAATCATAACTTAATTTCTTAAAATTGGATTATATTTGCAGAATTATATTAATTGAAATAAAGCTTCAACTGCAGTGAAACCTGCAGCCTAGTGAACAGATATATTCGGTCGCGGCAGTAGGAAGGTTAAGAAAGAAGTTTTAAGACTTAAACGAAAAATATATTTAGAATTTTAATTCATACAGAAAATCTAAATTATTCGGATACTAGTATATAACCCCGTCAAAAATGACGGAATTTTCACTTGCATTTCATTTTCATAATGCTTCATACAAACAAACAGAATGAAGATTTTATTATTGAAGAGTTTATATTGTAGAAAAGCACATTTTTAAGATAGCAATAAATTTCTACAAATACAAATAATAAAACCTTTTTTTTTTTTAAATTTGATTTTTATGGCGATCACTTAAATATTTAAAATTTTTTTCCTATAAAAAAAACAAAAAAACAGGGGCTAAGGGGGGGGGGGGGGGCTCCGCCCCCCATGACATAGTGTAAATTATTTTCTTTTATATTTACAAAAATGCAATTTTTCAGGAGTTTTGAAAGTGATCGCTGTGTTTGAAAACGGGTTTCTCATGCAATTTCAGAGTGTCAACTTTTTGGGAAACGGCTTTTTGGCGCCAAAAAAAAAAAAAAAAAAAAAAAAAAAAATCGCTAAGTTTATGGTGCACATCTATAAGTCATCTGTTCCATATCATGCACTAAATATATTAATTACATCAAACCAGGTAAAATATTTCATAATACTTCATACAAACTAACAGAATGAAGATTTTATTATTGAAGAGTTTGTATTGTAGAAAAACACATTTTAAAGATAGCAATAAATTTCTACAAATACAAATAATAAAAACTTATTATTATTTTTTTTATTTGATTTTTAGTTTTTGAGCAAATTTTAATTTCAAAATCAAGAGCAGTATTTATTACAACAATAATAATAATTTGCAAAATAAAAGGTTATTATTAGCAAAATAATTCGTTTTGGAATATGGCGATCACATAAATATTTTATATTTTTTCTCCTGAAAAAAAAAAAAAATAAATAAATAAATAAATAAAAAAGGGGGGCTTTAGGGGGCTGCGTGACATAGTGTAAATTATTCATTCTTAGGTGCGTTCGTAATTATGTAACTACGTAGCACCTATTGTTGTCGCTCAGTCCGTCCGTCTGTCCGTCTGTCTGTCTGTCCGTCTGTCCGCATATAAAAACGCAAAAACTACCGAACCGAATCGTTTGAAATTTAAAATACATAATTATAACATAATTTTGTCGAGTCATTTCAAATTTTATGAAAATCGGATTTATAGATCAATTACAGGGACATTCAAAAGGATTCCGTTACATTACGGTGAATAGGGAAAAAAGTTTTAAATGCATTTTAATCGTTTGAAATTTAAAACATATAATTATTGCGTAATTTTGTCGAGTCATTTCAAATGTTATGAAAATCGGATGCATAGATCAATTACAGGGACAATCAAAAGGATTCCATTACATTACAGTCAATGGGGAAAAAGTTTCAAATGCATTTTAATGATGTTACACTCATCCGAACATAATAGAATTGGCATGAATCTATGAAATATATACTAAAATATGCATTATGTACAATCTGTGATGCAAAGAATTTTTATTATTAAATTACAGGACCACACAAAAGTATTCCACTATATAATGCTATACGGGGAAACATGGTTTGGTACGTGTTTTAATTATATTCAACTATTTCACATTTTATGAATAAGATATACGTTGCTGAGGTGTAATAAAAATTACTTCCTGTATATTTACAGAAACGTAAAGATTTCGACTACTATACTGTATCCGGAGTACGCTCTACTATATCAGCAAGATCTGAATATTTTTAAAACTTCGTTATCGTACGAACGCACCTCATTTGCTACGTTCACATGCAATTTCTAACTTGTTTATATTTACAAAAATGCAATTTTTCCGGAGTTTTGAAAGTGATCGCTGTATTTGAAAACGGGTTTCCCATGCAGTTTCAATTTGCCGATCGTTTCGAAAACTGCTTTTTGGCGCGAAAAAAATCGCTAAGTTTATGGTGCACATCTGTAAGTCATCTATTCCATATCATGCACTAAATATATTAATTACATCAAAGCAGATAAAATTTTGATTTAAGAGGATGTGGAAAGTATAATTTTTAATTATACTAATGCAACTATGATAATATGTGATATATCCATTACATCTTGAAGGGGGGGGGGGGAAGCTTATTTGATTTATAATAGAAAACAAAATTAAAAAAAATAAGCGTCTTATGCTAGCATCTTAAAACATTAATAAAACTAAATTTAAAAATATAGCTATGTAATATAGCAATAGCTATGTAGGACAACGGTTTAAAAACAGGTTTGCGAGTTCTTTGTTAGTTCATAGATGGCAGCACTAAAGTTTTGTGAGATCAGCGTAAAAAGGCGCTTTGAGCCGATAATATACAATCATATTTTTAAATGACTAAAAACTTCCGCTGCTATCTTTATGTATTATAATTGGGTTTTTTATGAAAATATGCTGAACAAACATTATTTCAAATGTAAGAAATTTTAAAACAATCATTTTAGCATTTGTTTTCAGCTAAGACTAACGTGGCGTCTAGCTGCAGTCGATATCCAAATTGGAGTGGCTTATGCCGGAATCGTTCCTACAGTCTCTGAAGACGCTTTTTATTATAAGTAGATTTTTCATTATTCAATAAATATTTTTAATAAAAGTATTTTATTTTAATTTCAAATTCGATTTAAAAGTTAGAAATTCTATATACTTTTATATATTCTGAAATATGTTTAAGAGAACTCATGTGAATTAATTATCGTTCATAAATAAATAGATTCAAATTTTTGTTAGTTGTGAATAAAGTCATAAAATTCTATTTAAATGGTATGTATTTTAAATACTTTAATGTATTTTGAAATCTGTTTTCAGAGAACTGATCTGAATAAATGATTGTTCATGCCCCAAGAAATTCAAATTTTTTTTATTTTGGTATAAATTTACAAAATTAGATTACATGGGATGAATAAATCTCAGTAGTTTTGGTCAATAAATTGCTATGTATGGCAGATTCTTATGCATAGCATATTAATGAGTAAGAACTATCCAATTTCAAACTAATAAATAGTTCTATAACATTATATTTAATTAATACTACATATGCTAATACTCAAAAATTACCCTCAATTTATTTTAAACAAACAAAGTACTAAAATTTTATTTTTACGAGGCTGTACTATTTGTTGGTAATTGTAATTACCAACAAAATAGCATTTAAACTGACATTCCAATATTTGCAAATATAATCATTTATTATGTCTTTAAAAAGGATGTTTTAAAGATTAAGCTAAAAATGTATCTCGAATTTTAATTCATACAAAGATTTTCAGAAAACTGTTTAATGATCGTTCATATACAAATTGGTTCAGATTTTTTTTATTTGTGAATAATTTTATAAAATTAAATTAAATCACAGTAGATTTAGTAGATGAATACCTATGTATGCACAGATTTACATGGAAAAAATATTTATTATAATAAGTACTAATTTGTATGTGCTAAATTCTATAAAAAAGAATAAGCATAATAAGAGCTTTTTGTACTTTGAAGCTGATAAATATCTGTAATATCTTATTTAAGTTAATGCTATATATATGATAATGTTAAAAAAAAAAATAACTGTAATTTATCGCCGCATAATTAGAACCATTCGTAGTTTCAAACTTGTAAATAATTCTGTAATAACTTATTTCAGTTAATGTTATATATATGATAATACTAAAAAAATAACTGTAATTTATCGTAAATAAAGAAAATGAAAACATATTTTGATTTACTTGGTTACGTCCTATTTATTGGTTATTGTAATTGTATTTTAATCAACATTCCGGTATGTATTTATATATTCGCATTTATAATATCTTTCATCTTTTTGGATCCGAATTTTTTTTTTTCAATTTTTAGAAAAAATTACTTTTGGGGTAATAACATTAAGACTAGCTAATCAAATAGATTAATTAGTGAATAATGAAAATTTTATTGTCTGAAAGATAACTAATGTTGTTTTTTTTTCTTGGCGCACCATTCAATTAATATAATATAACAATAGACTTGGGAAGAATATTTCGAGTATTTTAAAAATAGATTTAACTTATATTACTGCATTCTAATACTTTTTTGCGCTTTATTACACATGATTCTTTCAGAAAGCAACTTTTATTTTAAATTTAAAGAGTGATATGTTAAGTATCTGTTTAAAATAGATTCGTAAACGGTGCAAAGAGAATTAAGCAAATAATAATAATCATTATTATTACTAAATGTCTAAACTTAAATGAAGTCATATAGTAAATGCATGGTCATATACTAACATTACTACATGTAAATATAATATCAAAAGTATTTCTTAAAACAAAATTATACTCCACTAAAATATATGCACGACTAATAGTAGACCGGACCTGAAAGGGTTAACAATGGGATTTTAGAATTTAAGTTGAAAATATACTTGGAACTTCTATTCGTACAAGGAAAATCTAAATTTATTTGGATATTTCCCATACAAGGTGAAGAAAACAGATAATTTTAATAAATATATTTTAATTTAATTTCAAATTGAATTTAAAAGATATATATTCTATGCACTTTAACATATTTCGCAATCTATTTTCAAAGAACTGATGTGAATTAATGATCATTCATACACAAATGGATTAAAAATTTTATTGTATGTGAATAAATTTATAAAATTGGAATACATCGGATAAATAAATCATAGGAGATTTGGTGAATAAATCGCTATGCATGACAGATTCGTGAGCTTATTAATAAGTGATAATCATTCGTAGTATTGAAATAATAAATAGTTCTATAATTTAATGCTGTATATTTTAATATATCGAAAATTAACTGAACTTTTTAAAATATACAAAATAGTAATAAAAAAAAACTAGGTTAGATGTTATTTGTTGATTGCTGTAATCGTAACTTATTCAATATTTCACTTTGTATACATTTCTGCTTTTATTATGAACCTAAGAATTAAGATTTAAGGCTTAAGTTAAAAATATATTTAGAACCTTAATTAGGGTAAAAAAAAAAGAAATAATCTAAATTGATTTTAATGTATTTTTTTTTTTTTTTTAACACGGGATAAATAAAAATTCTTACTGAAAACATTTCTAGTTTCATTCCAAAATTAAATTTAAAAGATACGTATGTCAGACATTTTTGTAAATACTGATTTCAGTTTTCAGAGAATCCATATGATTTTATAATTTAATGATCATTCATAACTAGATCGAATCAACATTTTTTTATATGCGTGTGAATTGAATCAAAAATTTTTTTAATTAAGAGATATCGGACGAATTATATACTGTGGATTTAATAAATAAATTTATATATATAGTAGATTCTTTCACATGCAGTTAAATAAAAACAGTTTGTAAAACAAAATTAATAAATAAGTCATTTTGTTTCAGAATTCCGCGTAAAAATATTAAGGGTAGTAAAGCATACTATGAGACACCAGTAGTTCAGCGTGTTGCACTATCAGGCTAGGGACTTGAGTTCGACCCTGGGCTGGAAAGATTTACTCAAACTTTCGTTCATTCCGGGTCGATAAAATGAGTACCAAACTGATAACTAAATACTAAGGACACCTCATTTGGTTGATCACCACCACGCCAATGGTAAAAAATATAAAGTTGAGCAGTGTAAGCTAAGAAGCCTACACTGTAAAAAAAAAAGTTGTAAATCTCCAAAACTACTTTTTTGACAGCTTCAGAAATGTGTGTATTTACTAAAATTTTATCCGTACGCTTAATAGAAAAAGGATATAAAAATAGAAAATTTTCTTTTTAGAGCTAGAAATCTTTATTTTTTACTAAAATTTTATCTGTACACTTTCTTGAAAAAAAAAATGCAAAAATACATACTGTAAAAAAAATAGTAATAATAATAATAATAATAATAATGCTACAGATGCAAAGTTGCCGAAATCTGTATGCTTACTTACATTTTATCTGTATGTTGTACAAGAAAAGACGTAAATGTAATTTTTTTAACTAAGTTTTGTGAAGCCACAGAAATCTGCAACTTTACAAACGACTCTCCCAAAATTATAATTATCTTACTAAAATTTGATCTGTAACCTGCGCTGCAGTTGCGTAAAAAATTCTGGGAATCCCAGTTTCCTAAATAATACTCAGTAACACTACAGATTTTTTTTATTTTCAGTGCAAAGCTATATCTGTTACGTGATTTTTTGCTGTTAGCGTTACATAAAAAATTCTAGGAATCCCAGTTTCCTAGAAAATTTTTAGTGCCTTTCCAGATTATTTTTACAAAGTGTGACCAGGTTTGTAAAGATAAAGAAATCTGCATGTTTACTAAAAATTTATTTGTACACTGTGTAGAAAAAAGATGTAAAAATACAAGATTAGGTTTGTAAAGCTACTGGAATCTATATGCTTATTAAAATTTTATCAGTACACTGTGTTGACAAAAAGATGTAAAAATACATATTTAGATTTGTAAAGCTGCAGAAATCTGTATGTTTACTTAAAGTTTATCTGCAACTCAGAGTAATTACATGATTTCCTTTGTTGCAGTTGCACAAACAGTTCCAGACATTCCAGTTTCCTAAAACAATACTTAGTATCCTTACAGATTTTTTGTTTTATCATACAACGGTGCATATGTTACATGAATTTCTTTTGTTGCAGTTACATAAAAAGTTCTAAGCATCCCGCTTTCCTAGAAAATTCTTAGTAACCTTATAGATTTTTTTACAGTGTAGGGAAGGTAATGCGACAGAGTTTAGAGCATTAATTCACTCGAAAATACTGGGTGTATTACTCCAATGCAAACATAACTATTGTTCGTAACTAAAAGCACTGCAAACATATTAATGATCATTGTAAAACACTTACCTTGCTTTTTGTGTGTATCATGAAAAGTGATACAAATGTAGAATATTCCAGTAAGTGGAAAGCTAAGGATTGTCAATTAAAGTCAGTTTAATGACTCGTATTAGATAAGACCTGATGATTCCGTTTAGTGACAACGAAGTTGGAATGAATTTGAATTGGTAGCTGGAAAACGAATTCTCTGTCTTTTATTTTCTTTTAATTTTTAATGTGGTAACATGGCCTATCGGTTGGTATTATTAATCTCATGTATTTTTTTTACGAGACATCGATTTCATTTGTAGCTATTTCCTTTTGATGGGTTGGGATTATTGTGATGGGTCCGTTAGCGGAGCATCTGATATATGGTCTCAAAAACTTTGTTAGATATTTTATTTTTGATAAGCAACGTTCTGGCCTAAATTCACTGCCACGAATAATTCTTGTTTAAAATATAATTTCTCTTTTGAATGCATGATTGTTTATTTTTATTTAATCCTGAGCCGCTGAGGCAGCACTCTGCTTTACTTTTGTAGTTTGCTTGCATTTAGTTGGTATTTGCTGTATTTTTCTCGTGAAAAGATAATTCAAGTCAAATACCTTTTTTGCCGTATTTTATGTGTTAAAAGAACAGTAGAGTACATTGAATAAATAGGAGGTATGTGCAAGGGACGTTGGTTTTACAGTGCTATTTTGCACGACGTATCATAATTACAAATGAGTGCAATCAATTTAACTCCATCCTAGTACTGCAAGAGTTTAACAAGGTAATTTGATTCAATCTAAATTTTTAGCTATTTTGTTCAGATTAGTTTACTAATTATTTATTATGTAACGCAATGAAGATTTGTTTAACGAAAATAACATAAAGTTATTCCGGTCCAAATATTTCAATCAATTTAAATCTATACCCAATATATAAAATAAAAATTACAAATAATAAGGAATTTCCAGTTTATTGCCAAATTAAATTTGAAAGAAATTTTTTTCATTCACTTTATGACTTCCTGAAATCTGTTTTCAGAAAACGCATGTGAATAAATCCTCGTTCACAACTTTCATTATGTATGAGAAAATTTAGAAAATTTATTAGATAAAGATGTTAAATGAATAAATCTCAATGGATTTGGTGAATAAATCGCTATATATGCCAGATTTCAACGAATATTGTAAAATAAGGGCAATTTGTAGTATTAAAGATATAAATAATAAATATTTCTATTATACAATATATTTTATTTTATTATACAATGCATTTATATGCATTTAACTATATATTGTATGATATAAATTGACTGTAGTATTTTGATTAAGTAAAATAATTCATTTTAAAGTAAGTAGTTACAATTTATATGTGGCTATATAGACTAAGACTACTAGAAATTTCCAATTATTATATTTGTTATAGAATTTAAAGTCTTGAGGCAAAAAATATTTTCTAAAATTATATTTAGATAAAACAATTTAGTCCAAATTTATTGAAAAATTTATATATACAAGGAAATAAATAGAAAACTTAATAAAATCATTTTTAGTTTCTGCCAAAATTTATTCAGAAACTAATGTATTCTATGCTATTCAATAGCCCTTGAAATTGTTTGCAAATAACCAGCATGAACTAATGATCATTATTACTAAAATTGATTCACCTTTTCATTATTTATGAATAAATTCAGGAAATTAATCGAGTTTTAAACTAAACTAAGATTTATTCGTTCAATGTCTTCTAACTTTACAAGATGTAGGATGAATAAATTCCAATTCATTTTGTGAATAAATCATTATAAATCGTTGATTCCTATGCATGTTATTAATTAAGATCTCTTTGTGCTATTAAAGCAAAACAAATTACAATATATTTCAGTGCTCTATATTTGATTTCATGATATAAATTGATTGTAATAGAATTTTGATTAGACTACATTTTTAAACTAAAAGTATACAGTTTATACGTTGATTTAAATAATAGGCTGCACATTCCAAACATATTAGTTATTGTTCAATAATATTATGTATAGAATTATATTTAAGGTAAAAAATAAAATTACCAAAAATATGTTCAGATAAGACAATCTATTCTAGATATCGCTCATTTGCTCCTACAACGTCATATCTTAAAAATAAAAATTTTTTGGAGACCCATATGAAATTTTAAATGCTGAATAAATTTCTGGAAACTATAATGCTAAATAAATAAAAATAAAAGTGGCTAGTAAAACTGATGGCTCGAGATCCTGGGCTTTTCACATAATTTTTATATTATACTTTTATTAGAAAGAATAAGGCCTCTCAAAATTTAAGGAAAAATAACCCCCGTTTCCCTTCTTTATATTTAACCAATGAATCTTCAAATTTAACCGTCTTATCAGAATAAATCATAATACCATATTTGAAGCAAATTATAAAATTCTGCATGAGAAAACAGTTTTATTATTTTTTTTCCACTGGAAGGATTATTAGAAACAAATAGAACATAACGCCTAAATAATAAAGAAACACATATAACTAAACAAACAAGATGACAACTTCCGGAGTATTGGCTACTGGAAACTGCAGGATTCACAGGAAATGGGGCCGAATGGCTCATTGGCCTTTCACTCGGCATCCGTACGGTTCATCATCCCAGTGTAGGCCACTACACTGTTGAATTTACCGAAACCTTCAACTCTCAACTAAAAATCACGGACAACCAATAACTTCAGATCTCATGCACCAACATGCTGAAATTTAGAAGACACTCAAGCCGAATATTTGCGTCCGGATGCCTCACCAATTTAAAGTCATAGAGGACACGTGAACTTCCGAGGCATCCGTGTCAGACTTGAGACAGTCATTGTTACTGCATGTGTGTTTCACCCACTATCTAGGCATAAAGGACATAAAGGACGTAAGTAAGCCCAAATTTCTCAGCTACAATATCCAGCTTGAGCACACCAAATTTTAGCCTGTAAATTGGACGAAGTGTTGCATAAGCCAAAAATTGATACCACAAGGAGTTGACTCATAGGATTAGCATTGTGTTTTCCTGCACCCAGTTTCACGTGTACACTGTAAAAAATTTGACCGTTTTGCTTCATCGTCACTCTCCCGCTTTTATATAATATCTCTCTTTCGACCCATGAGAATGCTCCGCAATTGGGTGAAGTAATCGTTTTCTATAAAAGCGGTGGAGTGACTATGCAGCAAAAGAGTCAAATTTTGCACAGTGCATTCATACTTTTGATTGCACGGCAAACACAATGCTAAACCTACGAGTCAACCTTTAGTGGTATTTATGTTTTGTTTATTCACCACTTCGCTTCCGGAAAACATGGATCATTAGATTCCTCTATTACTACTCTTCCATAAAATAAAGGATTTTTTTTGTGTGTTCGATAGGGTTTTATGCGGTCGGCTCTTGGACTATGATCTTCTGTCTCTTGACCCTGGCACCGTAAATCCTAAACTATTGTTGGGCAGTATGGTTCAGTGTCTTCCTGTCGGAGGCGCACACGGCTGGATCTCCTCTCTCCAAATGGGAGTGCTCCTGGGATGTTCTATTTCTGGCAGCATTAATTTGAGTTTTAATACATCAGATAAATTCCCTTACAGTCAATATTGACGTCCTATCGCTGACCCAAGTATTTTGGGCCTCAACCAAGCAGACAGGTCCCAATGCTTGGCCATCAACCGCATTATACAGGTGTCTTGCCCACATCCTATGATCGCTAGTCTTGCTCTTTAGCAAGCGGCCTGCAAATTTCAACTGTTGCCGCAATCTAGAGACCTGATGATTCACCTGTCACCGCCAGCAAGCACCTCTGAATCATGATTCATGAATGAAGTTTTAAAATTGTCTAACTTCGACAACCATTAATCTTGCATAGCCAAGCGCAGGCTAGGCACACTAGACCTCAGTCTTTGACTATGGAATCGATGTATGCGATATTAATGTCTTGAAGCACATCTAATCATTTTATGACGTGCTTCCGAACCAGGATATTCGTCCTTTTGAGATGACCTAGAACAATGTGCCCTGGCAGGAGGTGAATCATCATGGCAAATGAACTCTGCTAAATTAAGGGGCGGGGGTCGCCCTCTCATTTACTCTTTTATATTTAACCAGTGAACTTCCATTTCTAATCAGGAAAGCTTCAAATCAAAATGAACCTAGAAAAAAAAAATGAAGCAAATTGGATAATTCTGCATGAAAACTCGTTTATCTAACTTAAGGGAGAGGGTTTATCTCCCTTTTTTCCCCTTTATACTTAACCAAAGAATCTTTAAATCGAATCAAGGAAGCGCCATATTAGAATAAACCGGTATCTCCAATTTGAAGCAAATCGAATAATTCTTAATGAGAAACCCATTTATTTAAATAAAGGGGGGACTAGACCCCGTTACCTCCCCCTTGATACTGAACCAATGAATATTCGAATCTAATCAGGGAAACGCCTTATTAGAATGAACCTAGAAAAAAATGAAGAAAGTTGGATTTTTCTATCAAGGGTTATCGCGCTACGTACATATATACATATTTACAGAACCGGAGAGTACATTTTAGTTCTCATGTTTTGATAGTTTGTGATCTAAAAAATGACATGACTTCGTCAGTTAATATCTGGTTGTGACAAGCCGGTGAATTAAAGATCAAAATGTATGAAAACAGCTTCCCTTAACCTGAGAACTTACCCTCAATTTCACTTATGACATGTTTGCTATTAAAATCAGTTTGGTGAGGAAAACTTTAAAGCTAAAATAATACACTTTACTTGTTAAAAGTTCACATCGTGAAAATTGTCTCAGTGCTATTAACTCAAAAACCGTGATTTTTGAGCTATGACTTTGTTGTGGGATGTGAGCGAGATCTATTTAGATATTCATGAATAGTACACGATGAATACAATAGAAATGCATAGTGAATTAGTACAAATGCATAGGAATTTCTATTTTTTTCTTTCAAAATTTAAATGCAAATAAATCTGTCTTATGCATTTTAATAGTTCCTGAACTTTATTTGCCGAAAAAGTAATATAAATTATTGACTGTTCAAACGAGAATCATTATTTAAGAATAAATTCCTAAAATTAGTCGACATTTAATTTAAACTGAGATTTATTTATCTTACGCCTTCATACTTTAGAAGACATCGGATGAATAAAACTTAGTTGATTTGATGAATAAATCACTATGAATGTCTAATTTCTACATATATTATGTAGGTCTATAAATAAGTAATGCAAAGTCAGAACTATTTGAAATGCAAAACTGTAAAATACTTCTGCAATATCATAAAATTAAATTATGTATTGTATTAATATGTGATATAACGTATAATGCTACATTTTTTAAACTAGGAGTTAAATTTTACATATTTATTATTAGGGCAATAATTTAATATACTAACCGAAACCAGCATGCTTGTTATAATAACATAAACTAATTTCCAAAACCAATGGGGGCTTTACCACCATTTTCATTCGAAGTTTGTGTTTTAAGTAATAATAATCTACCATAAATTCAAAATTATTTTGTTTATAATATACGTTTTTTTTTTATTTATTGTTATTTATTCATTTTTTTTTTTTTTTGGTTGCCGCAAAATTACTGATTTTTCCTATCTCTACTATTATAATTAAGAGAGGGTGACTGAGTGATTTAGTGACTCATCAACGCGCAACTGAAACGACTAAACCTAAGAGATAGGATTACGAAATTTGGACAAAAGATTGATCTATTCAAGGAATAAAAACGGATTATTGAAAATTCCCCTCCTAAAAGGGTTAAAAGAGAGCTGAAATTTTTAAAACATTCGGAATATCTGAGCAGCCGTTTTAGGAAGGAGCGTGAAATTCCACAAAATAAATGTACTAGTAGAATAATTAAATACATGTTTCAGCAAATTTACAAAATATGCCCCTAAAGGGTTAAAATGGGTATCGAAAACTTTAGAACATTTGACATCTATCGGCAGCCGTTTCAAATTGGAATGTGAAATTAAAGAAAATATATGTGTCTAAAAAAACAATTAAATATGTATTTCATCGAATTTAAAAAACTCGTTCCTAATAGAGTTAACACGAAGGTCGAAAATTTTAGAACAGTTAGCAAATCTCAGCAGCCATTTTAGATAGGAGCCTGAAATTCCAGGAAAGAAATCTAATAGTAATAGAAAAGAAACTAAACTCTTATTTCAGTGAAGTTACAATTCTCTCCCCACAAAGAGGTTGAAAGAGGGTCAGAAAACTGAGAACACTTGCCATATCACAAGAGCCATTTTTGGTAAAAGCTTGAAATTCAAGAAAATAAATCTAAAAAATAAATAAACACTTATTTCAGTGATTTTAGAAATCCTGCTCCTCCCCCCCCCCTTTGTTAAAGGGGGAGTCACGAATTTTGGAACTTTTGGCATATCTCACAAGTCGTTTTACGTAGGATATTTTGGACCAAAAACTAACATGATCTAGAAAAGAAAATTTGCTTCGTTTCTTATCAGATGACAGTTATTAAAAAGTGGAAAATCGAAATGAATTTAATGAGCCAAATTTAATGCATGTACCATGGGGTGCAAATCCATGTTCTATTATATTTAAACAGCTTAAAATTACATGCAATTTTTAGAAGTAATTCGTCATAAATTTCAATTTGTTATATTGATTAAGCTTTTTAATTTTAACTCAATCTTAAATCTAAACAGCTATTTAAAACCCTAATTAAAACAAGATATTAAATCTTAACTATTCTAAATCTTTAATGTAAACTATCAAAATGTAATTGATTTTGTTCGAGATATTCTAAATTATATTTGGGTATTACATTAAAACTTTCAGTGACTAGTTAAACGGAAATTAAAGATATTTCTGTCGAAAGACTCCAATCTAATTCTTAGTTAAAATTATAAATAATCAATCATATAAATTATTATAATCTAATATCAAACTTTGTAAAACTAATTTCAAAAATCGTATTCCATATGTTATACTTTAATTAAAAATTAAAATTTCATTTAAATCTAAAAAATATTTTCTATTTTGATTTTTATTGGCAAATCAAAATTATTAAATATTTTAAAAGTTAATCTATCTTCACATGAACATTTACATGTTGAATATTAAAATAATTGTTTATCATAAGTTGCATTTTTTTCTAATTTCATTAAATTAAACACTTATATAACTAAAGTTTAGTAATGATAATTCGCTCCGTATTATTAGCTAAAAAAATTAAATTTTCTTACTTAAAATCACATTTCATAATTAAAGTAATTAAATATTCAATGAAGTAAACAAAAATTTAAGTGTTGCGTATATATATTTTTTTATTATTCAGATATCTTTTACCGAAAGCATATTAAAACTTTGATTTTCGAGAAGACAATTCATTAACCAATTAATTATTAATTAAAATGTTTAAATTAAAAATCAGACCAAACATGACAGTACACACCATAAATAAATAAAATAAAGTTTACTGTGTTAACCCTCCAAGCGTCTTGCAAATGGGTAAAATTGTAATGTTGTTTTCTCTGCATTTTGTTTTAAATGCTAATAAAATATGATTCTTTCAATATTACATAAAAAATCTTATTTAGGAATTTAAATGCAATACTTGAGAGTCTTAATCATTCTTCAATACTTTGAAAATTCATTAAATGTATAGAATTATAATATCCTAAACATTGCTTATATTGCAGTGAAACCTGGAGCTTAGTGTACGGAATATTACGGGAGAAACGCTTAGAGGGTTAAAAAATTCACTAAATATTGCATACTGTCTTCAGTGGCAATCAGCAACCTCCGTTATAGTATTTATATTATGTAGAAAGTTTAGAAGTGGATTGAAGAAATGGATTCATTGACCAATAGAATTGCTGAAATATGGAGGGATCAGCCAATATGAATATGTACATTGTAGAGAAACTGATAATACAGAAAGTAAATGTGAAAAGCAAGAAAATTGTAATAAAAAAGGCATTAAAAAATAAAATACCTCAACAATTTTGTAATGCTTATATATGTGAAATAAAGTTTATTTCAAATACGGGAGAGATGCTGGAGATAATTTTTGCATAACTCACATTGAAAGAGTGCTTCTTGTCTTAGCAATATTTTAAAATATCTGGTGTATTGCTTTCTTACTTACGAATACATGATATGCTTATTTATTTGGAATTTTAAATTTTGTTTAGTTTACCCAATGTATGAAATACTACATTGTAAAGTAACATTATACATATCGCCAGAGTCAGATATAACTGTACAATCTTTAAGTTTGGAGAAAAGGAGCGTGTGGAAACAGATAAAAATGTCTTTAAGATCTTGCTAGTATTTAGAAATATTAATAATGAAAAGACAGGAAATTCGTAAAATGTGTAGATAAGAATAGCAGGATATTTAACGATGAATAGATTAAGCTGAGCATGAGAAAAAGAGAATTGTAATTTTATTAGTGCAGTATCAGTGATGTAATTGTGGCAAAATGTATCCATTGTTATAGAGCTTTAAGACGTGGAATTTCGAAATTAATTTAATTAGAAACAGATTAAACGCTTTACACGGTTTACAAAAATATCAACACTGGTAAATTTTTAATATATTTTATTCAAAACAATACAATTTTCTATACATTTTAGGTGCGGCCATAACACTAGTTTACAAATTTCAACTTTTTTATATACCCCGAAAGAAATGTATATAAATGTATTAGTCTACCTTCCTTCTGTCAGCAGAAATATTCTATCGCGTCACAATTTTTTTTTCTGCAGTCAATTGTGTTTTTTAACTACTCAGCGTGGTGACGAATGTTTAATGTTCATTTGTTCGCTTCAAACAACAAATATTTTGTTTCGGATTAAATTGAAACGTCGAGTAGAAAGGGTAACCAAAGTTCTTATCGTTTTTGCTATGTTTGTAGGCAGTTTATATCTTCAAAAAAAAGAAGACCCATTGTAGATTCGTTAAAAAGTACATATCTTTATTATTTTGGATTTCTTGTTGCAAACCAATATAAAAAGTGGATGCCTCATGTGTTTTTCGTTTTCAGAATCGTTTTACTCCAGTGGTCATCAGGAGAAAACGTACACCTTCCATTTAGTTCCCCAATGCTATGGAGAGAACCTAGTAATCATGAAAATGATTGTTACTTTTGTGTTACGAAGATAGCGGGATATAATAAAAAAATAAGGCGAGCATTATATATGCCGAAGTTCCGTCTGTTACTAAGCCCACTTTACACTCGAAAGATCTACCACGTCCAGCTTGTCCCGGTGATTCGAGCATAAATATACAAGGAGATGACAATGAAAGTGATGTTGAATATTCAAATCGATTTCTAGTGATTCTGATGAGTTCTCTCTTCAAGAAAAGACTCCACACTTAATTAACCAAGCCGAATTAAATGATCTTATAAGAAATTTACAATTATCAAAATCTAAAACAGATCTTCTTGGTTCTCGCTTACAACAATGGAACTTATTAACACCAAACACAAAAGTTACATTGTCTAGAAACAGAAGCAAAGGATTTACTCAGGATTTTTCAAAAAAGAAGGAGAATATTGTTAATGTACTGATAAAATTTTCAACAGATCAAAGTAAACATGTCATTCGAGTAGAAAGTAAAGATTCATTTCTTGCTTTCGCATCTGAGTTTTTTCCCTGAAAACTTAGGAAGTATGAGTGACGAACAAGGAAAACGTTTTCACCAAGATTTAAAGGTTTTTGAAGAACGACATCAAGTATTTTGGGAAGAAAACATGCTAGGGCATTACTGTTGGTCCATTATAACAGAAACTGATCCAAATAACTATAAAAAGAAGGCAAAAATTAGCCATTTTTGATTTTTTTTTAATATTAATACCAAAATTATGTAATCCAGTTAAGTAAATAAATATTTCTTGAACCAGACGTGACAGAATTTATTATTATTTTTTCTGGATAACTCTATCAAAATAAACAATAAATTAACAACTTTCAGCCGGGGTATAAAAACCGTGTAAACTAGTGTAATTATATAAATATGTAAAACAACAGTAGATGTCTGATCCGTACGTATATCTGTCTGCATATAACAGCGAAAAATTATCCAACCAGATGGTTTGAAATTTAATAATCGATGCAGAATTTTTTCGAGTCATTTCAAATAAAATATTAATATTTTTCCCATTCTATTAAATCCTAACATACGTTTAATTCAATTATATCCCATGATAGGCAATGATTTTGGATTGCCATGGTGATGATTACGCCCTATTTAAGACGAAGTCATATTATTTCCAGGCTACTAAATTTAGAACGTAAAATCGTGATAAATTTTGCATTCATGCGTTTTTGCATGAGAGTTAAATAGCTGTTGTACCGATATCTGAATATTTATAAATTTAGTTATAGTACTAACGCACCTCATTTGTCACGTTTGACATAGAATTTCCGACTGGTTTAAACTGTGTTTTTCACATTCGTTGAGATTCCAATTAAAATTGTGATATTTTTCTTTTTCTTTTTTTTTGTGATTTCTGATTATTTTGTAAGTATACATAAAAATAAATCTCCAAACGACTATTTACTTAAAAAAATAGTTATATTTGTATGATATTAAAATCATTCCTTCTTTTTAAAATATTATCAAAATAACAGAAACTTGTGATTTAAAATGAAATATAAAAGTCGGAAAAGTAGTATTTTTGTATTTACAGTAACGAAAAAAAAAAAAACGTAAAAATATAAATATGCTCTGTAGTAACTACGGCAGTAAAAAGAATTAGAATTGTAATTTTTGAAAATTCACTTAATTTGTATTATAGCTACATTCAATAAAACAAACGTTTGATGTAGAAAATTAATATTTCACAAACCTTACACCAAAAATAATAAAATATATCTTTCGTAATGCGTTACATCATCTAAGCGAACATAACATATTAATCAATACATATCTGCAACATTTTATTTGTATCCATCTAAAAATAGTTTCTTATAAATAGATTTACCATTCGCTAAATAAGAACTCAGTAATGATATATGTAGCATACTATTTTACATATTTTGAGCACAAAAAGAAGATCAATGGAAATTAAGCGAAAGTTTGCTAATAATGAAAATCTTGATGTTATGCTCTTTTTTATTATTATATACAGGGTAGTTATAATTAAAATTACCGTATTTAGACCAACGTATAGACCATTTTCGTTGACAGATATCGATGCGTCTTGGAATATAAGTTATATGGACTTTGAGGGAATTAAATCTGCAATAAAAAAAGTAATACGAATTTCGACTAATGAGACCAGGTGAGAAAAAGGCACATGAAGACCAAAAAACTCAAACTGGAAACTCAAAACTTTTTTTTAATTGCAGCATATGTTCAATGTCTATTCCATTAGCGTCAAGCACATTTTCAAAACGTATTATAGTATATTCAGTAGTAGCGCGAACGGTTCCCCAATCAATTGCAACAACATGACGAGTTATTCCATCTTTCACATCAGGCAAAGTCCGTATGATTCCACCATACACATAATCTTTCGGGTATCATCACAACCAGAAGTCACAAAGATTCAAGTCCAGAGGACGAGGAAGCCAGGTTGTCGGAACACTTCTCGAAATTACCCCCCCCCCCCCTCCCATAACTTTCGTAAATGGGTTTTTCGTGCAGAATCAACGGATTTACTTTAAAATTTAGATATAGGTTCATTCTGATAAGGCGTTTTCCTGGTAGTTTCGGGATTCTTTTTTTAAACATAATTGAAGGAATGGGTGATTACCCCCTTAAATTAGATGAATGGGGTTTCATGCAGAATTATTCGATTTGCTTCGAATTTCGTATGCTCCGTGGCCGAGTGGTTAAGACACCACGCTGCTAATCGCTTGCGAGCGTAGGAGATCGTGGATTCGAATCCCACTGGCTCCATTGCACATACTCCTTGTGTGGAGCTCCGGTTGTACATCCCTTGTGTTGTAAAATTTACTTGTGCTATCTCGTCCCTGTAAAAATTGACGATGACTTATAAGCAGGCTTCATGTCGAACACACAAATCACATGTATGTTGTTACAATAAACGATATATAAGATAGCTTTTTTTTATTTATGTAATTTTTTCACCATCTAAGCAACATTTTTTTATTATCAAAGTGTATGTCTAACTTACTTAACTTGCTTTTGAATATTTAATGATTTTTTTAGTTTTACGACATCGAAGTAGGATGTCTGCTTTTGTGGTTTTAAATAAAATGATATGAAGCGTTCAACCTTTCTTCAAGTTAAGTTTTAATAAGCTGGAATCAATAGCTTTATACACTGCGCTTTTACTCTGCTCTGACCAGAATTTAATCTGCTTAATCTCGCCAAATTTCTTCTTAATTTATTTGAAAAAATGTTGAGTTGGTATAATTTCTCCGTCCAGAATACCTGTGGCTTCGGGGAGGGGGGAGCATTGCACTTTTTGATGATTAAAATCAAAAATCTCAAATCTTCTGGGGGATATCTCATTGTTCTAGGGGACGCCCCCGAGCAACTCCCTGAATTCAGCACTGTCTGTTCCTATACACGCACAAACAGTGCTCTATCAGTGTCAGGGTACGGAGAACACCTTCCTTCGGGGATCCTCGGTTTCAAGGTCTTGAAAATTTTCGAAAGCTTTATCGTAACACATAATAATGTAATAAGAAATTTTAAAAATACTGATTCATTGCAGAACTTATCTAAATTAAAACTGTCAGTGTTAATTGCTTTTTTTTTATATTTAAAGTAAAGTTTTTGTTAATGTACTGTTTTTTTTTCTTTGCAATAAAATAAATTTTAAACTTTTGGATTAGTATTTTAAATTTAACGCTTTCTTACCTATAGAATCGCATTTTTTTTTCATCAAGTTTTATTATGTCAAACTAATTTTTTTTTTTTTGAAGAAATTTCAATGCTAATTACTTTTGGCAGATGAATTATTAGTTTTTATTTTCTATTTGCGCATTTTGTAATGCTTGTACACTTTCTTCTGTACTTTTATAAAATCACAATAATCTGCATGTAAGTCAAAATTGAGAGGGTATTAACTAATTTGAAAGGGAAAGGCTTCGCAAAACTTTTTGCACCGGGCTTCGCTTTTGCAAAGGACGGGTCTGCTAGAAGGTGGAACAATACAATATGAACAGCTATTGTAACTTAAAACAAACAAATATTAACCCTTATTTTTCTTCTTCGTATTATTATTATGCTTAACCGCTGAAATCTAAATGAAGTCATAATAATTGATCTGTAAATTGATATCTACTACTGTCATCCCTGCGCGCAAAGAATTAAAAAAAAAAAAAAAACATTACTGTTAGAGAGAAAAATTTTCAATGAATAGACATACATTTTTAATGGGACGTCAGACTGTAACTTCTACTTCTGTGCTACAATGTGGCGAAATAATTGCGAATAAAACTAAAACGATTTCCAATTTCTTTACTTTTCTTCCCATTGGCTAGAATGAGAATGTTATTTTGAGACAAATATATAAGGCAAATACGTTCATTCTAAGCATATGTGTTGTGAAAAAATACTTATTTCTTTGCGCAAAGATTGTAGAATTCTGTTCTTTTTCCCATAAAAACATCATATTTCCGCAAATTTAATTTTTCTGATAGGAAAAAAAAAATAATGAAAAGATAATGCTTAGTGAAATCATGAATCAAAGGATAATTTATGCAAAAAAGAAAAAAAAAAGAGATTTATGGAATGATTCTAAATCCAATTACATTCGAAAAGTACTTTTTTTTCTTTTCTTCTTCTTAATTCAACTGACAAATTTCCGAGATTAAATCTAAAATTTTATTAAATTTGAAGCAGTAACGCAATGAATAGCAAATCCTCTGTTTTACTATTTAAAACAAGTACGAAATTGCACGTGAAGCGTAGGAAATTAGGTGCGTTCGTATGATAAAGAAGTTTTTAAAATATCACTCTCATATATCAATCTCATAAAACCGTAAATAGTTAATTACAATTAAAATGCGCACCAAACAATGTTCTCCCTATACCATTATGTGATGGAATACTTTTGAGAGGCCTTGTAAATCAATAACAAATATTCTTTGCACCACAGATTGTTCAAAATGTATATTACAATATGTACTTTATAGATGCATATCAATTTTATTACGTTCGAATGCGTATAGTACCATTAAAATGCATTTAAACATTTTCACCCATTGGCCGTAATGTAACGGAATACTTTTGATTATCCCTGTAATTGATTTTTGCATTCAATTTTCATAAAATTTGAAATTACTCGACAAAATTATTTAATAATTATGTATTTTAAATTTCAAACGATTAAAATTCACTTGAAACATCCCCCTTCCCCTTTGGTTGTATTTATTGTAACGAATACTTTTGATTATCCCTTTAATTGATCTATGCATCTTATTTTCATAAAATTTGAAATGACACGACAAAATTATGTAATAATTATATATTTTAAATTTCAAACGATTAAAATGCATTTGAAACTTTTTTCCCCATTGGCCGTAATGTAACTGAATACATTTAATTGTCCCTGTAATTGATCTATGCATCCGATTTCCATAAAATTTGAAATGACTCGACAAAATTATGTAATAATTATGTATTTTAAATTTCAAATGATTAAAATGCATTTGAAACTTTTTTCTACATTGACCGCAATGTAACGGAATACTTTTGATTGTCCCTGTAATTGATATATGCATCCGATTTTCATAAAATTTGAAATGACTCTACAAAACTATGAAATAAGTATATATTTAAAATTTTAAACGATTCAGTTGGGTAGTTTTTCGTTGTTATATGCGGACGGACGGACGGACTGAACGACAACTTTAGGTGCTACGTATTTAAATAATTACGAACGCACCTAAAAAGGAAAAAAATGTACGTCATTTCTCTAAGGTTTTTCTATAATAGAATAAATCATAGAAAATTGTTCCCCTTAAGAGGCCACTGAGTCGCTCAAAAAGACCCGGATGATAATGTTGTCTTTGGGGGGAAGGGGGCATTATTTTTAAATATCTTGCTCAAATTTTAATATTTTTACATTTTTTTTTATTAAGCTGAAGATCTACAACCGGGTTAGTTTTTACTTTTTAGCTTTTTTGTTTTATTTATTTTTTAATAGTATAATAGTTTTAATTTCAGAACCAATTTCAACAATATAAACAAAATTTAAATATAGTGCGTGTCAAAAGTTTAAGCACAACAGAAAATTTCTAAATAGAATTTTATAACTGAATGAAAGTTACTTTCCTTTTCACATAACCTACAAAATTTATTTAAATATATGGTCTTCAATCGATAAAATGAGGTTCTGTATTGTTTCTGATTGAATTTTAAACCAAGCGTTCTCAATGGCATCTTTCAAATCTTTATCTGAAGAATACTGCTTTCCATTTGGATGAATTGCATGAGTGAGAATACCTCATATATTTTCTATATATTTTAATAAGAACTAATTGCCGACCATTTCAAAACACACTTTTTTTTACTTAAGCCACGATGAAGTTGAGTTTGAGGTATAAATCGAAGCATTATCATGTTGAAATAATCCTTTTTCTCACCCCAAAATCTCGGAAACAGGATTGGCAAGTGTCTCTTAGTAGCTTTCAAAGCTTTCACGACCACTGATGAATACTACAGATGTCTGACTATTGAAAGAAATAGCCCTCCATATCATTACAGAAACACCATTATGCTGTCATACATAATTAGGTTCGTTGCGAAGATCATGCCAATAGTACTTAAACCCATCAGGGCCATCGAGGTTCCACTTTTTTTCATCACTAAACATGACATTCAGCCACCTTTCACCAAATTACATAGATATGCTATTTGGTCCATTGTAATCTAGCTTCTTTATGGTGTCGTTTGAGACACGATAATCGAGCCATTTTACGGTATTTGATGTATTTCAACTCCAAAACTCTTCTATGAACAGTTTTTTTATATTTGTCTACCAAATGCATGTTTTATTTGCGAAAGGGAGTAATTACCAATTGAAGCCAAATTTCTGATGCGGCTATCTTCGCGCAAAATAGTCCCTCGAGGTTTTCCTGAACGAACTTTTTGTTTGAAATCATTACCACGATCCTAAATTTGATGAATACCTTGTTTTGATCTTTTTAATGCACTTGAAATTTCAGAAACAGACTTAAATTTTGCTCTCATGCTCCAGATTTTTATCACTCCCTCCTCTGAAAATTCTTCGGACAAGGCATTTTGTACTAACTCAAAAACTCAAACGACTGCTTCTTATACACACATAAATTGTTTGCATGCGCAACCGCTTACGTCAGATTGTAAAATTTGCATAAAAACGATTTTGTGCTTAAACTTTTGACACGGTTATTTTTGTTTTATAAACTCCATGGTTTAAAATAAAATTTAAAAGTTAATTTCAATGAATATGGATAGATATTTTTAAGATATACAAGACAGATATTGAAATAAAGTGAATAGTTAAAATTTTATTTTAAAAATGCTATTGTGCTTAAGCTTTCGACACGCACTGTATATCAGGAACAAAGTAAAAAACAATAGACGTTTCATTGTCTTATCTTATGTAACCTGTAGTCACTATAATTAATTTCACTTCTATGATAAAATATGAGGAAGGCGGAAGCCACTTCCTTTTTCCCTTTCTTTTTTTTTTTCGAATTAGCAACAGTGAAAAAGTTATTTCTAGGTAAAAGAATAAAGACAAGCACGTAGATTCTAAATATACATTGGCTGAAAAAATATCTTATTTTGTGAAGCGATGATAAAAAGTATTTTCTTCTCGCAAATGATTTATTTTTTGAGATAAGGAAATATTTAATGAAAAGATACGTCTAATTGATTCATAAATCAGGAGATTAACCATTAAGATCTTCCTCAAAAAATAAGAAAAAAGAACGAAATACAATAAAAAATGTTTTTCAATAAAATTATTTTGTATTTTTTTTTATGTTTAAATTTTTTGAGATACGAAAAGAAAAATATTTAATGAAAAGATTAGTATAATTGATTCATAAATCTGCAGATCAACTCTTAAAATCTTCTTTAAAAAATAAGACAGAAAGAAAGAACGAGATATAAAAAAAAATGTTTTTCAATAAAATTACTTCGTATATTTTTTAATGTTTTAATGTTAGTTTTGAAAGGTTAAATGGTAAAGCCGAATTTCTTAATAAAATTTGTCCTTGATTTAATCAGGTTCAAACATACAAAAGTCTTAGATAGTTAAATCATAATATACCACCATTTTAAATAAAGGTACTATAATGATACTATGGCTAACAACATAAACACAATCTAAGTATATTAATTTAAAAAAAAAAATCAATGGCCTTTTTACTTCCTTATCTATAGAATTTTAATATTTTTACATGTTTTTTTGCACAATATAACTGAATACGATCTGCAACCGGCTTAGTTTTTACTTTTTTAATTTTGCTTGCATATTTTTTATAATACGATAATTTCAGTTTCAAAACCGGTTTAAATTGGTTTCGAAAGTTAAAGTAATTTTTAAAAAAAAATCTGAAACCAAAACTGAAAGAGTAAAACCTAGGATGGTTGTGGGCCGTCCTCAGCTATCTTGTGCAAAAACATCATGTAAAAATAAAAAAAATAGAGCGAGATATTTGAAAAAAACGCTCCCATAGACTTTACATTATCATCCGGGTCTTTTTCTCTGCCTAGTGTGGGGGCTTAAGTCAACCAGATCGAGTCTAACATCAGTCGATTTCCTTTCAACAAAGATGTGTTACTGCTAAGTTCGAAACACGTACCTAAAGCCCAAGAGCGATTATGCTCTTTGTTATCCGTTTCGAAAAAAGGTAATATTGTAACGAATGTAATGATCATATTTCTCCGAGAAAAAACAGGAATGTGTAATTTTATAAAGGAATATAGGATATTGTTTTTAGATTTGTTTCATCAAATTAAAATTTGCAGTAATTTATTCTTGTTTTGAATTGAACTTTTTAACTAAAAACGTAGCAAAATATTTCATCGGCCATCTTTATTAATTTACCCTAAAATACTACGAACTATTATGTACATTTGGTGGAGTTTCAGTTCTCAACGCAAGGTGCTTCTCGCAAAGGGTGAGTTGCGAGTTTTGTGTATTATTGCAAGTATATGCACAGCGTTATGTACAGTTAACCTATGTAACTATTGTGTTGGCGATAATCATTTTAAAAAAGCAGATTTGTTTTTCGAAAAATATTTTTTTTCGGATTCTCCAGTATCTGAAACGTATAAATACGTCAAAAAAAATTTTTTTTTTATTTTCAAAATGATTGCAAGACTTACCCTATACTACGTATGATGGGTAAGTAAAAAATATTAGAAGTTAGTAAATAAATTTTATTTAGTAGCTTCAGCGTGGGGTACTATGAAACATCGCATCTCAAAGTTCGCATCTCAAACAATAGGTGGCGCTGACGGCGATTGAAGGCCAGGTCGACGCTTCACTCAGCACTGATCACCTGGCCTTCAATTGCCGTCAGCGCCACCTATTGTTTGAGATGCGAACTAAAATAAAAAAGTTACGGTAAAAAAAATCCTGACATTATACATAACCCTCCTGCAAAAATTTTTTAAATAGCTATCGCCATTTGCAAGTTATTGAATTTTAAATTCCATCAGTCATTTTTGGGACACCCGGTAGTAATAATAGTAGTAAATAGAATATATTTGTAGTAATAGTTGGGAAACAGAAAAAAAAAGGTTTTTTCTAACCAGGCGGTAAAATATGCTCTTTTTAAGTAATTAAATAAAAAGAGTGGTAAATCTAAGAAGAGATTGTTTTTAAAAAAACTCTGCCTGCTACAGATTTTGAAGAAAATTCCGAATATCCAGATTTTTTACCAGCTCCAGCTGGTCATTGAGGTAATAAGAATGAAATATTCATGCGCACCATGTATGCCGCAAGCAGTATTTGTATAAATGGAAAAATAAGTAAATATATTTCATTGGAGAAATCATATATTTAAATGCAGTCGAATGTAAAGTACTTTACATAAAAACATTTCAGTCTAGTTTTAAATTTATTCATTTTTCAGAAATTTACATTTTTGAAAAATCTTAAATGTTGAAACCATTGTCTTTTATCTCTTTAGGACCAATTGAAAGAAAAGCATAAATGCCATTTTTAAAGCTAACTTAAGCTAAGTTAATATAAAATGAAAGGTATTTCTTAAACTAACTGAATTTTCTTATTAAAATTGCAATACTTTAAACAAAAAATTTTTTAGTATTTTACAGGGTGTCCCAGAAGTAATGTGACAAACTTTAAGGGGAGGTAGGGGACATCCAAAGAATTCAGAATTGCATAACAACCCATGGTCGGAAACGTTTTTCTGACGCGGTAGTGACGACACAAAACACAAGAAAGAAAGGACACGAAGAGGGAAAGAAAACATGTTTATTATTCTTAGTGCTGCAAAAATACTGAGACAATGCTGGGAAGTGCTGTGGAACTTGTTACATGCATCATGGCAGCTGTTGGGGGAAGTTCGGGGCATTCTTGTTTTTTTTCGAAGTCATTAGCGGATCATGCGCTGGAGATGCACTCCGTGCTCACAGCCCGGGATCGTAATTTTGAACACCTGTTTTGATGACTATATTGTCTCTTTAATGTTCTTTTTTCTTAGTTTTTTGCTGTATTAATGATAAAAAACATGTTTTCTCCTCTTATTCGTGTCCGGTCTTTCTTGTTTTTTGTTTCGTCCCCACCGTGCCAGGAAAACGTTTTCGACCATGAGTTGCTATTTAAAACTGAATCCTTGTGATGTCCCCTACCCTCCCCCCATTAAAATTTGTCCCATTACTTCTGGAACACCCTGTATAAACCGTTTTGCTTTTATATTTATCTTATTATTCATTAAAACTAATTATATTGGGTGCAGATTACTTCCACCTTTTGAGGTGTTTCGTTGCAACCCAGTATGTGTTTCTTTGTATCCCTGCATACGGAGGAAAAAGCTTCAGATTTTAAAATTATCGTGCATTGTTTTTTTAATACTCTAACATAACATTATGTCCCACATTATTAGGTTTCAATCATAGGGAAAGCTTCGGATTCTAAAATTATACAACATTATTTTTTAAGAAGACAAATTGAATTAAAAATCTTTCGAAACAACATAAAGATCACTAGTCCTTTCCTTTTTATTTAATTTTTTTTCCTTATCAAATTAGCATTACTCATCATAGCTATTATTTATTTTTTGTCTGTAAGGTAAAATACGGAGAAATAATTACAAAAAGGTGCAGACGATTTCCGATTTCCTCATCTTTTTTAGAACTTTGGTGAGAATTTTATTTTTAAATAAAATAAAAAAAAAATCTACGTGGATTCTGAGTATACTAGCATTAAAAAATTATTTTCTTCTCTGTGGGAAAATGTTAAAAGCTTTTTTCATTATTCTAGCGAATAATCTATTTTTTTTGGCGATTAACTAAAATATTACCGAAAACATAATGTCAATTTGGATCATATATCAACATATCAATCATTAAAAAAGATTTTTTTTCCACAAAAGAAAAAGAAATATATTGTAAAAAATTAGAATAAAATTAACTTAAAATAATAATTTGGATATTAAGATAAACGTAATTAAATTATTTTAGGGGTAGTATAAATATCACTATTCTTTTTTGTTTGTTTGTTTGGGAATAATAAAAATCATTATTCGTTTTTTTTTCTGTTTATCAAGTTTCTTTTAAATCATTATTTACTTTTGCTTATAAGTTAAAATAATGAGACAAATAACTACAAAAAGAACCAGACAACTTCCCTAGTTTTAGTAGCTTTAGTGAAACTATTGCTTTGAAATAAAATAAAATGAAAAATATAACTGCGTGAATTGTAAGTATGCGTTGGAAAACTATATTCTTCGTTATCAAAAGATGATAAAAAGGTATACATTCTTTTCGCGAATAATTTAATTTTTGGGTTCAACTATAAAAAAAAAATAATGTCAATTTTGAACATAAATCAAAATATCAATTATTAAAGAAGATTATTTTCGACAAAAAAAGACACGTTTAATATAAAATGTCAATAAAACTGAGTAAAGCGATACTATGGCAAACAAGATAAACACAATTTAAATTTTTTCGGAACAACATAAATATTACTATTTGTTTACTTTGTCTTTTTTTAAAATTCTCTTTTTAGGCTTATCAAATTAACTTTAAGTTGTTAATTATCTCTGATTTTTCTTTAAAATAAGGTGAAATAACTACAGAAGATTTCCTTATTTTTAGTGATTTAATTGAGAATGTTATTTTGAAATGAAATCGAAATATAATTATATTAATTCAAAGTATAAGTGGTATACATTGAACAACTGTTTTATTCTTTGTCAGTAAACGATAAAAACTTTTTCATTCTTTTCATGAATGATTTAATTTTTACGGATAACAAAATTATGCAAATATAACTCCAGTTTAAATCATAAACCAACCAAGCAGCTATTAAAGAATATTTTTTTAATTTAAAGTTAAAAGTTAAAAATGTGAAAAAGTTAAGAATGTGAAACTCTTTAAGATTTAATAGGATTTTTCGAAAGGTTAAATATAAATCTAAAATTAATTTATACGAATAAACAAAACAAACTATAATAAAGGTATTTGAAATAAATGAAAAAATCTATCACATTAAAAGTACATGGACATAATATTTATTTCAGCAACTACTGAAGATCATATCACAAATTATGTACCCAGACAACCACAATCGTCCTTCGGACGTTTTACAATTACCCTAAAGATCCTGTAGTTGTCATATCCTATAAAATTATCCTCTGAATGTCCCCAGAATACTGAAGACAGGACCGTCCAAACAGTACTATCCCCAGAACGGCCGGAGGACGGATTACATGCATGCATAATGAGACTCCTTGGATTTTATCCCTGTACTCGATGTGCAACCTACCAACCAACTTCCAATGTTTATGTTACACCGCATGGCGATGGCGAATTTCCAATAAGTAAAAAGTGGAATAGAATGTGGGTATAAGGTAAGAATTTTATTTCATTTTTATTTACAATGCATTTCTTTATAATTATTCTGGCTCTATGTTTGTATAATGTTGGCAAAATTTCATTGAAATGCGATTAAAAAAATAGGCCTAGTCATCGCCCGAATGAGAAATAATTTTATAAAACAATATATATTTTTACAGTAAAAAAAATTTGTTTTATAAAATTGAAAAATTTCTGTTTTGTAGATGATGAATGTCAACTGATGTATTGAAGTAAATGTGTATGTTTTTTATTATAAAATAAACTGGTTATAAATACAAGTATTTCAAAACAGTGTTTTCTCGCCAAAATCTCTAAAGAAAAAAGCCGACGCCCTGATGTGACAGCAGCATTTGTTCTATTTTAATGCTTTTTTGTAGCAAAGCTGTTTAATAGAAAACAAGATCATTTTAACAAGATGATTTTATTTATCAGCTTTAGAGAAATCAAAAATTTGAATTTAATGTATACGCTGATGTAAAAAGTGCTTTTAAAAATTAGAGTTGACTTTGATTATTCATTGATTGTACACAGTTAGTTTTTTACTTTATTTTGTTTGAAGCATTAAAATATTCTTTCCCATGTTTCATCTATAGGTCATTCAAAAAATAAAGCACCTGAGTAAAACGTTTTATATTGTTATATTTCAATTAAACTTAAATATTGTTAAAATGTATATTTCAGAAATATTTTTCTTCAATATAATTATGAAATTTCAGATGATTTTCAAATTGATTCTAGAAAAGAAAAAAAAAACAGCTGTGAGATTTTTTAATGGCACTTATGTCACAAATAAAATTTTGAATTGCAATTCAAAATTTTATTTGCGAGTTGCAAGTGTTCAAATTCAGAAACCATGTGATTAAAAAGCAGGGGTCTGTCCAGACTTTTCTCACAGAGTCCTGTTTTTGTGAAATTGTGAATTTTTTTTCTTATTTGTGAACATTCTTTTCAGAATTTTGTGAATTTTAAATTACGATGTCTTCAGGTTCTATTTTTCATATGTATAAAGTTATACGCTCTTTGCTGTGTTCAACTGCTTATTTACAAGCCAGATTTTATTATCAAATGATTAAATTTGTGAAAAATTCAATTTAAACATGAAGAAATTCTGTAAAAAGTCTATTTAAGAGACAAATAATTTTGTGAAGGGTCCTGTTTTGGGATGAAATATTTTTGTGAAGAATCGTATTTGGGGATAAAAAAAATTTGTGAAGGGTCTTGTTTTAAGATAAATAATTTTGTGAAGGGTCCTTTAAAGGACCTAAAATTTTCCTAAACATATCCCTGAAAAGTGTTTTCCATTTTTAAATAAAAGCATATTAAAAAAAAACCTTTTAAAGAATTTCATGATTTAGCATTTTAAACAAAATTTCCGGGTGCGACTGATAATTCGATGGCTGTCAAGTCCTAAAAACTATCGTAAAATGCTAACTTTTAACAACATTTCAATTTCTTCATATCTGAATGAAATCTCTGTAAATTATACATTTTTAGAAATACTAATGCAAATATTATATATTTATGAAAGAAAAGGAATTAGCGAAAGTATAAGAATAAACATCATTTTAACATTTGAAAATACAGCAAATTTTGTCAAAAAAATGAACAAACTTTGTCATAATTGAGAAAAATTTGCAAATTTCCTCAAAAGATCTCGAAAAATCCATTCGTCAAAGGGCTGCGGAAAAAATGTTGTGTCACAGTTGGGTTTCCTTCCTCCACCCCTCCGCACACACATACACTGTGGCGAAACATATCAGAAAATTTACTGTGAATTTCAGTTCCCTCACCCCCTCAGATTCACCCCTGAAGTGACCCTTTGACAAATTCCGCATTTTTCCTGTGATCCCTTAAAGAAGTTTGCATTTTTTCTCGATTTCTCAACCAAATTTGAGTTTTATCACACTGTGACAAATTTGACGTTTTTTTTTTTTTTTTTCCTGTGACACTTTGCAGTCATGCTCTTTCCCATGGAATTCCATATGCATTAAAATTTTTTGCCATTTTTATGTGTGTGGGGGGGGGGGGGGAGGGGGGGGGAGGCAGTAAGTACAAACTGCGTCCAAAATTGAGAAAATTTCTTCAAGGGATTGCAGGAAAGAATGAAAATTTCTCCAAAGTATAAAAAAAATATTTATAAATTTGTTAAACAATCAAGGAAAAAAATTTCTTCAAATGATCGGGGGAGGTAGCACGATTTCCGTCGCATGATTCCAGAAAAAAAAATTTTATTTCCTTCATAGGATTACGGAAAAGACGCTGTTTATGTTAAAGGATCACGAAAATACTCGAATTTCATTGGATAATTGTGAAAGATACTCCAATTTTTGTCGAAAGATTGGAGAAAATATTCTAGTTTTGTTGAAAGATTGGGAAAAGTATGCAGATTTTGTCGAATGATCGGGAGAAGTATGTGGGTTTTGTTGAAAGATTGGGAGAAGTATGCAGATTTTGTCAAAAGATCGAAAAAAGTTTCCAGTTTTTGTCGAAAGATCGCGAAAAGTTTGCTGATTTTGTCAAAAGATCGGGGAAAATATAGTTTTTGTCGAAAGATCATGGAAATTACGCGAATTTTGCTGAAAGATCACAGAAAATATGCAATTTTTGTCATAAGATCACAGAAAATATGCAAATTTTGTCATAAGATCACAGAAAATAGACATATTTTGTAGTAAAATTGGGGGGAATTGCATGTTTTGTCGAAAGTTTGAATGAAAATAGCGCATTTTGTTGAAAAATCAAAGTATAATTGCGAATTTTGTCAAAAAAGTGGAGGAAAATCGTGAATTTTGTCAAAGGATTGGGAAAATCTGTGAATTTTCTTTAAAGATCACGAAAAATATGCGAATTTTGATGAAAAATCGTCGAGATTATGCAAATTTTCTGAAAATATCGTAAAAAATAAAAACACTAATTTTGTCTAAAAAGGGTGAGAAAAACCAGAAATATTGCTAAAGGATCATGGATAAATGCGAATTTCATGGAAAAGACTGTGGGAAAAAAAAGGTGTGATTTTCATAAAATGGTCATGAAAAACACTGCAAGAAAATGCGAATTTTGTCAAAAGTCCATGAAATCCTGAAAGTTCAGTTTTTTTTGCTGAACCTGTAGCATGATAATCCCTTTATCAAAATTTGCGATATCAGTAAGTCTGAATTTTTGATCTGATAACCGATTTTTCATAATTTTTGGAATTGAATGCATTGATTTTTTGAAAAATTCGAAGCAGAATCTCTTTTTTTGCAGTGGAAAATAGTATGAAAATTGTCACTTGATTGCAGGAAAAAACTGCGAAATATGTTGATTGGTTGGGAAAAAATCATGAATTTCAATTATCTTTCACACTAGAAAACTTGCAAAATGTGTCTGCACGAAAATATCACAAAATTAACGAAACGGTCGTAAGAGTTGCTCATAGTTTCAAAATGCAAAATTTTTTGGGCGAGAGCTTGCTGCCCACGTTATTTTTGTGCGTGATTTCATGAATTTTGTCCTATTTATACATTTTCTAAGAGAAAATACTGGTACAAAAAAATTTCCTGCTTGTGAAATTCCAGGTTCCATGCTAACCCTGCCATACGAAATCCAAATCAATCTGCACTCGGCTGTCTGGCTGCATTCGTGAATTATACAAATGTAGTAGCCTTTGAAGATAGTTTTACTTTGTTCAGCTGTGTTTTGACATATATGATTAACGAGTAATGGTTCGATATTTTGTATCTTAAAGAATCCTGTTTCTTAGAAACGAATATGTGCAGTTTGCAACAGCTCTATCCTTGAAGGACGTAAGATTAATTCCGAATTTTTAAAGTTATATTGTCATTTCCAAACTTCATGTCATTCGTAATATTTTTCAAAAATGTAATAAAATCATAATGCAGTTTCCCCCAAGTTTAAAAAAGGGCAGGGTGCTACTGTTCTGAAAAGGGCACTTTTTACATTTTTCAGGGCACTTTTATAGAGTTGAATCTAGAATCTAGCGGTTCAAAAAGCTGTGAAAAAAAAAAATTTCATCAAAAAATTTAAAAAAAAGGTAAATTTTGTTAAAAGATCGTGAAAAAACGGCCAATTTTGTTAAAAGATCGCAAAAAACAGCAGATTTTGTTAAAAGATCACAAATAACGGCATATTTTGCTTTAAAAAATCGCAAAGAGCATATTTTGCTAAAAATAAAAAAAAATCGCGAAAAAACTAAATTTTATTAAAAGATCACAAAAACAGCAATTTTTGTTAAACGATCGCAAATAACGGCATATTTTGCTTTAAAAAATCGCAAAGAGCATATTTTGCTAAAAATTTAAAAAAATCGCGAATAAACTGTAAATTTTATTAAAAGATCACAAAAACAGCAATTTTTGTTAAGAGATCACAAAAAAGGCATATTTTGCTAAAAAATCATGAAAAAACGGGAAATCTCGTGAAAATATCAAGAAAAACTGAAGTTTTCACGGAATTTTCCGTTTTATTGCGATTTTTGGACGAAATTTGCAGATTTTTTCGCAAATCTTTTGACGAAATCTGCCGTTTTAATGCTATTTTTTGACGAAAGTTGCCGATTTTTTGTGACTCATTTGTCAAAATTTTCCGTGTTATTGCGATTTTTGGAAGAAATTTGTCGTTTTTTACTATCTTTTGAGGAAATCTGCCATTTAGGGAAACTTTATGATGAAATTAGCCATTTTTTTGCGAATCTTGCCGGAAATTAGTCGTTATTTCGCAATTTCTAACGAAACTTGCCATTTTCTTAGCAATTTTTTGACAAAATTACCCGTAACACAGGACGCGGATGAGGCTGTCTTTTGCGTTCCATCGCCGATTTTTTGCTTAATTTACGTGCTATAGCGCGTTTGGGGTCATCGCTCGAGAGCTGCGTCTTTTCAAATGTGGGGCAAGAAGGGTGCTATTTTTTTGAATGAATGACATGAGAGGTGCTAGTTTTTGGATGAGGATCGCTATTTTTTAAACCAAAGGGCAGGAGGGGCGCAGCGCCCTCCTGAAACCCTCTGGGGGAAACTCTGAAATGTTTAAAGGGATAGCCTTGCAAGGCATTGATACTTCATCTCTATTACATAGATAATGTTCTTTTATATCTTTAAAATTCTGTCTTTTTTTATGTAGGTTTTTTAGATTATCCTGTTTTTAAATTTAGGGGGTTGAGGGGGGGGGGATAAAGAATACTGATTTTAAAAATGTCGTTAATTGTTGAAAATGATAAATCTCAGAATATGTTTTGTATTAGTCCATACTTAATTTTATCTATTTAATCTCTTTCAGCTTCTGCTTCCACAGTTCAAAAGCACCTGAGTTTGAAGATTTCCTCTTAATGGATAAGTGCAGTCTGCAGTGCTTACAAAAAAAACTTTCAGGACCAGAAAATCAAGTATATATCATATGCATTTTCACCATTTTTTCTAACTATCTAAATGTTTGAAGATTAGTCATAATTCTTAGTTTTTTTTTCCTCTCAAGAAACTCTTCTTTATAGTGCTACAAATTATTAATGTTTGTTAGTTGTTACTAGTAAGTGATGAATTAATTTAGTTGCATTTGACAACTACAAAATTATTTTCTTTTGTAAAATTTGATGCCCAAGTTTTATTTATTTTTTACTTTTTTTAAGTAATAGTGGTATGCTGCAGATTTTGACTTCATGTTAACTTATTCAAGTATAGATAGTGTGTGTGTGTATATATATATATATATATATATATATATATATTATTCCCCCCCCCCCCCCCCCGAAATAATTGCGTTACCAACATAAGATAAAATTTTGTGCTCGATTTGCATGTAGCATTAAATATCTTTATTAGATAGCACCTGTCGAGACTTGACGGTAAATAACTTAAATGTTTTATTAGAAAAATTCTTAAATTTTTACGCTTAAAATATTGAAACCATGATAAATAACTTCTATAACGCATAAATGATTCCTATATCTGAAAAGCTATTGATGGTGCTGTTAGTCTAACCTCTTCAATGAATTAAAGAATTTTAAGTTTATAATTTACAACCAAATATGCTTACTTTTTTGTCAGAAAATTGACTAAAAATACTGGGTAGAATATTTTTGTTTATTATGTTTTTTTAAATAACTTTTTTTTTTTTTAAACTCTACAACCATTTAAAAACTGATGTGCATTTATTTTTCAATCTCATTCTCAAAAAACCTCAATTTGGATACAGCTAAAAATTTATATGTAATTTTAATTACTTGAATTTTGCATTTTAAAAATATTAAAACATAGATATAAAGGCAATTTCTTTTGTAGTTTCTTTGGTGGTTATACTTTACTTTCTCACACAGTAATATTCTCGATAAGTGGTCGGAAAATATAACAAGTTGTAGATCAGCTTGTTTTATTTGATAATGGAGGAATTTCATGATTTTCTTTTTCACTTTTATATTAAAGATCACAAAAAATCAAGAAAATCGATACTATTTTTATGTATATTTGAAGCTTTAATAATTCACTAAATGAATTTTAAAATGTCAGTTTTTGTCTTGTGGCAAAACGCTGCATCACGGACGAAAGCGACTGTGATGTCATTTACCATGTTAACACCGTCGTGCTATATTGCTGGCATAAGTGTTTGACATATTTCTCATAGGTACTGTTTAAATTTTTTACATCAAAAAAAGAGTAGCAAAATGTGTTATAAATATTGTATAGTACTATATTGCACAAATAGTACAGTAAATTCGCTGCTAATAAGCACTTTTTTAGTGTTCCTAAAGATTATAATAAAGATAATTTATTCTGATGTTAACATGACAGAAATGTTTTTGTAAACTTAAAATCTGCTGTTCTTCATTTGTATGTGTATTTATTGATTGAATCTAAATATTATTATTATTTAAAATGTGAATCTGAATATGCTTATAAAAAGAAAAAAAAATTGTATATCATATATATAGTCATTAATTTTATTTTTACATATTAAGAAATACCAAGTAACTGATAGTTTATGTTTGAGATAAATAAATATATATATATAATATTGAATAAAGGGCAAAATTAGCACTGGCCACAGGACCAGTAAATGAGAAAAAGCGGTTAGTGAAAAACTGAAATATCAGCAGCCACTTTAATAACAGCCACCAGAATAAAATTTTCTTGCATTTCAAAAAGTATTCTGCTTTTTTTTGTTCCAGTATATTTTAACATATTTTTTTGAACTATTTAGTTTTAAATTAACTCTTGTAAAATTTTTACTATTTAGTATTTCTAAATAAAAAAGTGGCCACTTAAAAAACTAGTCCTACCATCCAGCGGCCGCTAATAAAATTTCCCAATTTTGCCCTGTATTATTCAATAATCATAATGCAATTTTTTTTAAGCCTCTAATTTTGATTATCCATCATGTATAATTTTATTCATTAAAAAAATAAATAATACAATCACTTATGAAAACAAATTTTCACTGAAACCATACATTTTGAGCAAAACATATTCAGATTTTTTAATAAACATTTTTGCTTTAGTAGCATATCCAGAAGGAAAAAGAAACAGTAGGGGGGGGGAGGCGGAAGAAAAGGTTTGTTTTCAGAAGTTTTAATTCACATGAAAATTCAAAGTTTAAAAGATTTTTAAGGGAGATTTTAACCCCATAAATAACACTTTTGGTTTCAGAAATGTTTTGCATATATATATATATATATATATATATATATATATATACAATATCATAGCTGCCAACTCTTCTGATTTTTTTGCCCGAAAAAATTTAATACAAATTTTTGTCCTGTTCAATTGATAGATTACGGTGATTTGAAATAGTAAAATTTACTGTAAATTTTTTCCGGATTTAAAAAGCGAAGGATGTTGGCAGCTATGCAATATTTTGCTTGTTGTGTGCATACAATTAAGCTTTTTTTTTTTTTTTTTTTTTTTTTTTTTTTCCATGAAAATTTATATTTTATCTCATTTGTAAAATAACATTTCTAATACTGCCTAGAAGTTTATTTTTTTATTTGTAATTATTAGTTACCATTACATGTTTTTAATGTATATATGTACTTTATAGGATTAAGTGAAAATTTATTATTTTCTGTAAATTATAATTAAATTTGGTGCCAAATGCCTAAATGTATTCAACTTTAGATGAATAACATTGGATAAATAACACTTTTGGTTTATATATTTTTTTTTTCACTCTAACAAAAAATAAAGCAAAAATTTTCAATTTGAAATTTAAAAATTGTCTGCTGATCCCACATGACACGTAATCTATGATACATACACATATAATTATACTTTTTATAAGAAATCATTAGCTAAACTAACATAATAAATCAGAATAAATATTTTTTTTTTTTTTTTTTTTTTTTTTTTTTTTAAATATCTTATTTTCTTTTAAAGGCAAATACTAGCTGAGAAGTTATGCTCTGTATACGAAAAATTTCCAAATTAATATTCTGTTTTAAATATTTTTGATATGTCACCGATTAATTGTATATTTAGTAAACTTCAAAGTCAGTATACTAAACATTTTTTACTTCATTATTTGACATACATTAATATTTAAAACAAACCAAATATTTAAAAGTTATTCATTTTGTTTACGCTTTTTTCTAATAAATTATCATGCATTACTTGAGACAAGTAATAAGCACTTTTTAAAATATTAAAAAGTGAAAATAATCAAACTTTTTTCCTAAATAGGTAAATTTTCTGATGTTCATTTGTTTCTGTTTCAGATGCAGTTTGTCAGGAGCAATCTGTTACCCAGTCTGCTGTTGAAGACATAATTAAAACATGGCTAAGACATGCTAAAGAGAGAAAATATTATGTTAAGAGAAAAGATATAACTGTATAGATTAATAAGAGATGGATAAAATAAAAATTGGTGTACAGATCTAGAATTCTCCTTTTCATTTTTTCCTTTCAGACCATTCCTTCACCCCCCCCTCCCCCACAACCCCCCCAAAAAAAAATATAACTCAGCTTAGAAAGCTTATTCTCTATTGGAATTTTTTCATGGTCATTCAAAAAGAAATGTTTAATTGAACAAATTTAATTATGGAATATGTTAAAATTTATATTACTTTATCAAATTAAAAAAAAAAAAAATTCTTTAATCGCCTATATTTTTTGTTCAAAAACTAAATTAATTTTTCAATAATTGCTGTTAAAAAAAAATCATTACTTTTATTTAAATAGTAACCTTGATTTATTCTGATCTACATATAAAAGACGAAAAATAATTTTCTTTTTTATCTTTGATTTGTTTTAATTGCAAAGTAATTTTAATTTGCCAAATGTCATTTTTTATCAAAATTAGTCTAGTGGCCTAGTGTGATTTATTTTTTAATAATGATATATTGCCTATGAACTGTAAATGGGCCTGTCCCTTTAGATTTTATAATAAGATAATCTAGATCTAGAGATGGATGTTTGTAAAGTACTCTAAAATCATGCAAATTTGTCTGCTTGTAGAAATATTAGCATTTCCCCTTGCAGATGAAACATATTGGCAAGGTTATCTTATTCATGAACTATGTGCCATGCTTAACATTTTGTGATACAGGCAGAATATATTGCAAAAAACATATTGAAATGCACATTTTAAAAGAAATTTCTGGAAGCAAGAGAATAAGAATAAAAATGTTTGTACTAATAAAATAACTGTTTAGAAATGTGCAAAATAAAAACACACAACTGCTTATACATCTCTTCAAACATTATGTCAGCGAGTTTCATGCTTTTATTTTTTAAAATGTGTCATAAAATTTTATCTTTTCAGAAATAAATTATCTTTAAAAAGGATTTTTATTTATTTATTATTATTATCATTATTATTATTATTTTTTTTTTTTTTACCATTTTTGTAGTATCCTGGACATTTTGCAAGAAAGGTCCTAACTCTGTTAGTACCACTTTGGATCTTCATTGACTCCATTATTATTATTTTTGTTTTAAAGATTTTGTTTAAAACTGAAAAGAAAATTATAAATTGAAAATCATAAAATCAACTTGATACCTTGTAAGAAGCGTCATTAAATAAAATTTCTCATGCAGATAATGGAAAAACAAGAATGCTCATTCAGAATTAAAATCTCGGCTAGAAGAACTAAAAGTGCATTCTGTGAATACTTCAAAAAATATTATTTAATCTACTAATGTATATAATAAAGCATTCATCATAATGTAATGGAAAACTTGTCTCTCTGTAAATGATCTGACAATTTGTCTGTTTGATTATTATTTAATATTGAGAAAACGAAAACTTCACTTAAAAACACCTGCTCGCTAATGCTAAACATTTAGGTAGGTTCTTGTTTTAATTTCAAAATTTTTAACCTTTTTTTCATTCCACAGCTAAGGTCTATTTTTAATAAGAGTATTTTGTACTTTTCCAATTTTAGTTGCAGTTTTTTAAATACAGGTACTTTTGTTTTACCAATTCTGAAAGTAAAAATACATTCATTAAAAAAAAAAAAAAAAAAGTTATTGCATAACAGCTTTTGCTATCCTAAATTGTTTAAAAATATTTAAATTTAACACATTGCGATCCATGGTGACAACACTGAACTTTGCTTCGGCTACTGGTGACTGACAATGTAATATATGATATAAAATAAAAGTAGTGTTTAAATAATTAAGAAAGTAAAATCCTATAATTTTAAGTTTAATTAAGTTCAGTAAAATTTAAATAAATCTTCAGGGATTGCTTAAAACAGTATATTTTTAAACTCGGTGACTGACATGGCATTCGACGTGTTAATAGAAAAATTCAAAAACCTGTCCAATTAGGAAATGTGTTTGCTAGAAGACACTCATGGATGTCTTTGAATGGAGAGTCCCCTTGAGAAATAGATGCATCACTACAAAGCTCATTATAAATAGACAGAAAAGTTTATTTTACCATGAAGAGCTGAAGAAGCTCTTGGATTATTTTTTTTATACATATGTTAAAAAAAAAAGAGCTATATTTGGATAAAATAATGCTGAAGATCATACTTTTTTATACACATGCAGAGGTCGATCCAGGCAAAATTTGAGGTCTATTGTCCCTTCAAAAAAATTAATTTAATAAAATGGGCCACTTCACGAAATTTCTTTTAATAAAATAGGCTATTTTATAAAATTCTTTTTCATAAAAACTGTTTAAAAATGTGTAATTTGTAAATATAACCAGTTTATGAAAAAGAAAAACTTTAGCAAAAGGATTTAAAGATGTTTTTGTTAATAAATGCTTGTATTCGAATTTGCGTAACTGGGTTTCTAATTTCATTACTATTACTATTTTTTTACCACAGAAATAATTTTGCTTTTCACAAAATGGGCCCGAAGAATAAAAATCTGGATCAACCCCTGACATGTCAAAAAAGAAAATTATATACTGCAGGTTGGATTTGGATAATCCAGGGGGTATCTGCAACTGTCCTATTACTGTACAAAATGTGTAGTAAAATGTTGTCCACAGGACATTGGCAGGTTTCACACTTCGAACTTAAGGGGATGTCCTACAACTGTTTACAAGACGAATTCACCCATCCATAGGATATCAGCTAATCTGGAATATGGCATTATTAGGATGATTTTAGGACCGTCCAGAGGTTATCATATAAGCATCCTATAACCATCCTAAAGGTGTCATCAAGTGACATCCGCAGGATGTTGACAGGTGTGACATTTCGAAACACAGGGGATGTTCTGTAACTGTCGATAGGACCAATTCATCGGTCCGCAGGATATCACGCATGTCCGAAGCGTGATATCTTCTGGATGTTTTTAGGATGTATTTGTGTTGTCTGGGTAATTATATTATATTCGTGAATATTCTAAACGTTTTTAATGTAATATCAAAAAAAAAATTATAACAAAAATTTTTGTGGTTAAATAAACAGCAAAAATATTTTCGGGTAAAACGTTAAACGTTATAGTAAATTAATGAATAACATAAATGCTAATAGATTTTCGTGAAAAAAATAGAAATTTATAATAGTTTTTAAGTTACTGATCAGTTTTAGAAATTTATTATCAGGCGTAAAGGCTTTTAAAAATCAAAATTTTTATAAAATTGTAAATTCTCACTAGAACTATTAAAAGTTAGTGCTTAACAAATGCTATTTTGAAATTGTGAATAGTTCCCATGTAAATTAATGAATCAAGTCTTATTATTATTTATTATTTAATCAGTATCGACGATAAATTCTCAGGACAATTTTATTAGTTCATGTTAGAAGACTGCACTGGCCCGGGTTTGGCCCGTGGCCCGTACCCGGCCCGGCCCGCGAGCCGGGCCGGGCCGGCAGAAAAATTGAACGGGCCAGACGGGCCGGGCCGGGTCGATAACAAAAATTTTCGGGCCTGCCGGCCCGTTCTGAAGATTTAAGCAGGAACGATAAAATATGAGCTATTTTTAACGAAAATGGTTTTAACGAGAATAAATATAAATGTGGCCATACTAGTTTGACAGCGTCAATATAAAAATGCACAGTGAGAATTACATTATGTGTAATCCGTTTTAATATTTTTTAGCTGACTCATTCCGGTCCGAGATCACGCTTGCATTGTTTTTCTACATGTAGACGGGCCGGACCGGTACTACACTTAATTATTGGCAGAAAACATGATTTGTAAAATTATTAACAGCTATAAAGAACTTATGTTAGCTTAGTCTTCGGATATATACTTCTTGATGATTTTTAAATTAATTTCTCAATAATGCGAAAGTTTGACACATTTTCTGATTAATTTTAAATAGTAAAAGTATAAAAGTGATAAGCCTAACTATTGAAGGGTTTTGGAATCGAATAGCATTTTTCATTTTTGGTAAATAAAATACTTGTATAACCTTGTTGAGATATGATAGTTTCTCAAATGATTGCAGGTTTTTCTCCCTTCGCTTGCTATTGCTTCCGGAAATTCTATTCAAAACGCTAATTATGACAGTATTTTATTTGTTTGCAGTATTCTTAAATTGCTTGTATCCAGTGTTCTCGCTGACATTTGACCAACGTTAGTAATTTGGCTAATTAAAAATAAAAAAACATTCGCCAAATGAAAAAAGTATTAGCAAAATAGATTCGCCGTGCAGCACAAAAAATTTATCTTTAATCCTTTAGTGTACCCCTTTTTTTCAATATGTTCTAAAAAAAACCCTAAGTTTTTATAACTGTGACAGCGATTGTTATTAATCTAATTTCAAATATCCACTACAAATATAATAAATGTAATATATTAAATATGTATATATGCATATGCATTGAAAACGATAAAGAAAAAACGAAAAAGAAAAAATTGAGCACTAGCAATTTGGCGGATCTAATCTCTTGTTTATTCGCCAAATGAAGAATTTAGTCGCAATTTGGCGATATTGGCGAGCGACAGCGAGAACACTGCTTGTATCAAAAAATGGATAACGCTATTCGATTATATAGTTTCTGAATAAAGATATCTGCTAATCTTATGTGTTTCTGAGGAAAAAAAAATGAATTTAGAAATGTATCAGAAAGGTGCTTCTTTGAATTTAAGAATGAATTTGGAATTGAAATCTATAATAAAATGATATAGAAATATATTTATAAATCTTCTTTTATTAAACAGCTTAAAAATTAACGATGTTTTTAGCTTTCTTTCTTTTTTCTTTTATTCTAAGCCATATTAATTTTTTAATGAATCTTTATTCGAACGTTGAAAGCCTAAGAATCTAAGTAATCATTAATGTTGTTAAGGTGTGTTTGCTGTAAAATATACTGTAAAATCATTCCATAGATATGTACGCAGTATTCTTTAAAGGAATCTTAGTTATATGATAAAAATCGGAATTTTTCAGAAATCGTAGAAATTGTAACGGGCCAAAACGGGCCGGGCCGGGCCTGTTTTCGCTGATTTTTGTACGGGCCGGGCCTAAAATATAAAAATTTAAATGGGCCGGGCCGGGCCCGGGCCTGGAAATTCCGGCCCGTGCAGACCTCTAGTTCATGTACAAAAAAAAGAAAAGAAAAGAAAAAAGAAAGAAAAAAACACTGAAGCAATTAAAGAAGACACACTCCAATTTTTAAGTGAAACACTTTTAAAACTCTTGAATGCTAAACAAATGAGCATTGTAATTTTTTAATGAAAAATTCATCAAAACTGAGCTCATATGGAAAAATCAGTAACTTAATTCCATGAAATCCAATTAATTTAAGCACATTGAGTTATTTGATAAAATATTCTTTCGCACGCTGTTTAAATTAAGATTTTTCAACTGCAAATCGTATAAAAATGTGACGTCATTCGTTTCTCCGGTTTCCATTAAAAGTTTCTTTTTTTTTCATAAATTTATTAATTTTCGTTGGCAAATTAATAACAGAAATAAAATTTTTATCCTGACTTTCATTTTAAATTATTTTAGGAAAATATTTTAAGTCTGTGAAATTATTTTTAGCATAAATTTAAATGATTAAATAATTCCACTTTATTGATTAATTTAATAAAAGAAAAAAAAAGAAGATTTTGACGCTCTAATTTGCATGATAGGTTTCGCTAAAGTTCTTATATATACAGGGTGTCCACTCTCAATAGTGGCCAATGGCAAATTACTTAACCATTAGTAATATAGATATAGTTCCAATTACAAAAAATCTTTTAAATGAAGTAAAGGAGTACCGGGTGATCCAAAAGTCAGGACGAACTTTAAAAATGAACAATTCGAAAACGAATGAAGATACTAAGATACGGTTTGCACCAAACGGATGTAAAAGAAACCGGGTTTTGTGTAGCAACGGAAAAAAAAGTTCTTTGGCGACCAACAAATGGCGCTATAGTGGTTTACTGCACTAAAAGATGTTTTACAAATGAAAAAAATTTGCAGATTTCTTAGTTCATGTACAAGAAAAGAAAAAAAAATAAACATTGAAGCAACTAAAAAGGAAGACACACTCTAATTCATTGAGTGAACCACTTTTGAAACTCTTGAAAAACTAAAAAATTTAACAATATATATATATATATATATATTTGTAATGATCGAAATTTAATTCATGTGGAAACATCACTAATTTAGTTCTATGAAATCTAATTAATTTAAGCACATTGAGATAGTTGATAAAATATTCTTTCGCACGCTATTTAAAATGAGATTCTTCAACAGCAAATCGTATAAAAATGTGACGTCATTCGTTTTGCCGGTTTCTATTAAAAGTTTTTTTCCCATAAATTTATTAATTTTCGTTGTAAAAATAATTAGTAGAAATAAAATTTTTATCCAGACATTCATTTCAAATTATTTTAGGAAAATATTTTAAGTCTATGAAATTATTTTTAGCATAAATTTAAATAATTAAATAATTCCATTCTAAAGATTAATTTAATAAAAGAAAAATAAAAGAACATTTTGATTCTCTAATTTGAATGATAGATTTCTCTAAAGCTATAATATATACAGTGTGTCCACTCTTAACAGTGGCCAATGGCTAATACCTTAACCATCAGTGATAGAGTTGTAGTTCCAATTGCAAAAATAAGTGGTAAAGAAGTATTTTAAAACCAATAAGCGTCAATAAAAACATTTCTGAAAAAAATGCAAAATTTAAGTTTGTATACTTCCTTTCCCCCGGTCCTATAAGTTATATTTAGTAAAATTTTCCTGTTACATTTACAAGTAGGACAAAATAATCCCGTTATTCTACGATTAAAATTGACCGAGTAATATCCCTTTGAAGTTGGAGAGATTTTTTGTTACTAATTAGGAGTCATTCACAAATTTAGTAGAAATATAATTTCGTCAGATATATAAAAAAAATTTCAGAAATAATTTTATTGACCCATATGGTTTTAAAATACTTCTTTACCATTTATTTTTGTAATTGGAACTATATCTCTATCACTAATGGGTAAGGAATTAGCCATTGGCCACCGTTAAGAGTGGACACCGTGTATATATTATATCTTTAGAAAAATCTGTCATTCAAATTAAAGATTCAAAATGCTCCTTTTTTCTTTAATGAAATTAATCTATAGAATGAAATAATTTAAATATTTAAATTTATGCTAAAAATAATTTCACAGACTTAAAGCATTTTCCCGAAATAATTTAAATAGAAAGTCAGGATGAAAATTTTATTTCTGCTAATAATTTAGGTGACAAAAAAATTAACAATGCAATGCAATTTTGAAGTTTTTAATCATTTTGACGTGTGACCGCAAATATTTACAATTTTTAATAAGCATATAAAGAAAAAAAATAGAGTTTTTATTGAATAAAATGATGAAAATTAACTGTCTACAAAACGATACATATTTTAAAATGATATTAGATAACACTAGCGTGCAAAAGTCGGGTTGCTTCATGTTTTTTAGCTTTTGATAATTGAAACTTATGCATTCTGTACCGCTGAGTCTCAAAATTGACCCCCATTTTTAACGAACATATAAAGATTTTTTGTAAATCATAAATTATAAAGTTAAAACAGTTAAAATTTTTCAATATCATAAAATAGATATGTTTTTAGCTTTTGATAACTGTTTTTTGCGTATTTTTTACTGCTAAAACCGAAAATGACCGTCATTTTTAATCATGTTGTCAAGATTTTTCGCAAATTGTAAATTACAAAAAGTTTAAAGTTAAAATTGAATTTCTTCACTCACCTCATCGAAACCCTCAGCTCTTTAGCTGCAAGAATCCCTGTATAAGCCAAAAACTTGAAAAACATTATTGAATGTATTTTTTCTTTGTATATTTCTTATTGCTCTACCATGCTCAATTATAATGTTAGTCAGTTATATTGGAGGGAATTTCTATAATCACCTGAAAACGATTATGAAAGATCAGCTTTTATAAAAATTACTAATAGAGGAATTTTGATAAGACTTACATTGTTAGTTAGATGAATTTTCAGGACAGTAGTTTCTGTAAATTGCATATGATTGTGTCGTTCTACAATAAAACTTACTGTAAAAAAATAAAGATTAGTCTGGAAGGAAAGACTACCGTAGCGGGTGATGCTTGCTAGTATATGTATAACTTATCGTTTCCTTTGTAGGAAAATACAGTTTCTGAGTAAAACGATGATTTTTTTAATTGGTTGATTTACTTTAACTTATGTATTAGGTTTTAATAAATACTACTTTTCACGAAAAATAATTAGCATAAAATTTTAATTTAAAAGATCAAACTATCTACTTGAAGTGTTGGATGTATTAAGCATCACAAATTATATTTTTTCTTCAAAGTATTAAATTTTATAAAGAAATAAAAAGAATAAAAACAAGCAACGATTAAACTTAAGTTATATAATGATATATATATATATATATATGTATATATATATATATATATGAATTACTTCATATTTCAGAAGTGACATTAATTACATTAACTGTTTACTTTAAAACCATAATATTTATAAACTATAAATTAATCCATTATTCAAAAGTGACATTAATGAAATATTTAATATCATTGTTTATTTAAACAATTCATAAGTGGATGATTGCACAGGATTGCGAAATTTTGTGTTGATTACTTCAAGGACAACATTTTACTGTGAACGAACTCAGTTCAGTTGCTCTTATGTTTTTGTAAAGCACACACGGTGCTTATATTTCTCTTACTGTGTCGCATTCTTGGATATGTTAATCCCGCAACCGCAGCAGGAAACTGCATTCCTGTATCTTGTTTTTTTCAATTTACTAAATGTTTCTTTAAGTTGTTAATATAAAGCAAAAAAGATATATTAGTGCGAATTTATTTTCACTTGACAACACTAAAGAACTGCTTCATGAATCTCGGACACCAACATTATGGAGGCACCACCGGCGAGATAACCTGCGCACATCGCTTTTGATGAATTACGCCGTCTCAAAGTCGCCATAAAGGAGTACCATTCATCCCAGCTGTTTCAGATGTACCTGCACACATCGCTTTTTTTGGATTACAACGGTTCAAAGTCACCATAAAGGAGTACCCTACAGCCCAGCTGTTTCAGATAAGTACATTTTTGGTTTATTATCAGTTTGGCTTTGTTTTTTAACTTGGTTCCCTCATTATTTTAATAATGAGTCAAGAAGATTTAGAAAAGACAGCAATAAATTTACGTGGCAGAGCTAAATCTGCATTAACACGTATCACGAACTTCATTGACGCTGATCAAGTTTTTCAAAAGAATGATTTATTGAATAAATTAGAAAAATTAGAAACAGCTTATTTCGATTTTGATAAATATGATGCACAATTACCAGAAGAATCCTCGGAAATGGAGGAATTTGAAACAAAATATTATGAAACCAAAGCCAAACTGCAATTAGAACTTGAAAAATTTTCTATAAATAGTATGAATGCACATTCTCAAGTTGTTAATGAACAATTACCTATAGTTAATACAACTAATAATTTTAAATTACCCAGATTGAATATTGAGCAATTTGATGGTAATTTCAAAAACTGGATGTCATTTAAAGACTTATATTTATCGTTAGTGCATAATAATGCCAGTATAACAAACATTCAAAAATTTCAATACTTAAGAGGTTTGCTCGGTGAAGAGCCATCGTCAATTATAAAACATATTCCCATTTCTGAAACCAGTTATGCAGAAGCATGGGAAAAATTATTGTCAAGATACGACAAAAGAAAACAAATTGTCGCAGCTCTTATCAAAACATTTATGGATATACCTCCCATTATTCATGCTAATGCACTTAACTTACGCAATATATCAGATATCTCTGACGAGGTAATTCGTGCTCTCAAATCAATCGATGTTAAAGCATCAGAGAGAGACATTTGGTTAATTCATATTCTTCTTCAAAAGGTTGATAATAAAACACGTGAAGAATGGGCTCAATATTCATCGAAGGATGATTTTCCTTCTTTTGATCAATTTATTCAGTTCATTAATGACAGATGTTTATCTTTAGAATTGTATAATAATGATTATACAGGGTTACATAAAAAAGAGAAACAATTTAATTTTCACAAAGCTCCCGCCAATAACGTTATCAAATGTTTATTTTGTAAAGCTAATCACTTATTGTACAAATGTATTAAATTCAAGGAATTAAACGTAAGAGATAGAAAACAATTTGTGAGAAAAAACAAATTATGTAGCAACTGTTTATCTGACAGACACTACACATATCAATGTAATTCTACATTTAGCTGTCATCATTGCCAGCTTAAACACCATACGCTATTATGCGAGAATAAACTACAAAATTATGCGATGTCAACTTCACGTCCGAATGAAAAACAGAGTCGGAAAAGCAAATCTGATTCAGAGGACCTTTCGATTCCTGATGATAATAAAAAAGAAGTTTCTCCTTCAATAAATTCTGTTCAAACATCTTTCGCACTTTTGCCCACTGCTACAGTATATATTTATGATTGCATGGGTCAAAAGCATACGTTAAGAATTATGTGTGACAGTGGCTCAGAATCTACGTTCGTTTCAGAATCATGCATGAAAGTGTTAGGATTCAAAAGGAAAAATGCCAGATTTCCCGTGAAAGGTCTTTCTAATTCAAAAATCGCAGTAACAAAGGGTTACGTAATGATTGATCTTATATCAATTCATAATGCTGACAGTAAGTTGTCAGTGAAAGCTTTTATTTTAGACGAATTAACAGCTCCATTACCTTCTGAGAAAATAAGTGAAGAGCATTATTCACACTTAAAAAATGTAAACTTGGCAGATCCACATTTTGGGACTCCAAATAAAATCGATGTTATTTTAGGATCAGATTACTTTTTTTCTATTTTGCTTCCTGGTCAAATAACATGTGCTCAGAGCAGTTTAATTGCACAAAATTCCATCTTTGGCTTTCTCGTATCGGGAAAAATGCCGCATCTTAACACAACTCCTAATTCAATGCATAATTTACATATTTATGAACTTAATATTGATAATGAATTAAAACGGTTTTGGGAAATGGAAGAAGTATTCAATAATAATGCTCAAATTCTGTCTCCAGAAGAACAATTTGTTGAATCACATTTTCAGAAAACTTACTCAATTAATTCCGAGGGTCGTTTTGTGGTAAAATTACCTTTTGTTAAACCTACGACAGAATTAGGTAATTCTAGACCTGCCGCAATTTCTCGCTTGTTGGCGATGGAAAGGAAATTTAAAGAAAACCCAGAATTCGAAAAGCAATACAAGGATTTTATGCGCGAATATATACAGTTAGGCCATATGGAATTAATAACACAAAATGACATTAACGATTCTGAAAATGAACAATATTTTCTTCCTCATCATGCGGTTATTAAACCTTCTAGTACTACTACCAAGTTGAGAGTTGTGTTTGATGCATCATGTAATACTTCAAAAGGAAACTCCTTGAATTCAATATTGGGAGTAGGTCCTAAATTACAACGGGACATATTTGAGATTTTACTTAATTTTCGAGTTCCGAAAATTGTTTTTTGCGCTGACATAGAAAAGATGTACCGCCAGATTTTAGTTTCTGAAGAAGATCAAAATTATCAGAAAATAGTTTGGAGGTTTAACTCTAATGAGGAAATAAAAAATTTCAAATTAAAAACAGTTACTTATGGGCTAGCTCCAGCGTCTTATCTAGCCACTAAATGTCTCAAACAAATTGCTGATGATTATACAAAAAACGCTGTTATTTCTCAAACATTGGAGAAAGATTTCTATATGGATGATCTTCTTTCAGGCTCAAACACTGTTAGCGAGGCAATAGAAACTTGTAAAGAAATTAGCGATGTTTTGCACGCGCATGGTTTCCACTTAAGAAAATGGAATTCAAATTCAAGGGAATTTCTTAGAGAGTTTCAAGATGATTCCAATACCGAATCGAATTTTGAAATAATTCCTAGTGATAACGGAAGCTCTAAAGTTCTAGGATTAAGCTGGAACTATTCTTCAGATACTTTTATTTTCAAGGTTTCACTAAATCTCACTCCACCTCTTACAAAGAGGCAAATTTTAGCAGAATCGGCTAGAATCTTTGACCCACTGGGTCTAATTTCACCATGCACTGTAACTTTAAAAATATTTTATCAAAAACTGTGGTTGACAAAAGGGGACTGGGACACTATTATTCCAGAACATCTAACTGAGGAATTATTCAAATTTCAAAATTCATTCAATGAAATCAATCAATTTTCGATACCAAGATGTGTTACGCTTTCATCCGAGAATGCCTTCGAATTACACGGATTCTCCGATGCGTCAACACTAGCTTATGCTGCCGCAATTTATTGCCGACAAACTTGCAATGGAAAAACCAATGCTTTTCTTTTGGTTTCTAAAACAAAAGTTGCACCAATCAAGCAAATTTCTGTCCCTAAATTAGAACTTTGCGGTGCTCACTTATTATCTAAATTATTCCGCACAGTTATGGACACACTAAAGAATTACAAGTTCGATATTTTTGCATGGACTGATTCTAAAGTAGTCCTTTCATGGTTATCCGCACACCCCCGCAAGTGGAAAACATTTGTCGCGAACAGAACCTCTCAAATAACAGAAGTTTTGCCTACTAAGCACTGGGGACACGTTCCCTCAAAAGATAATCCCGCAGATATCGCTTCTCGCGGTATCGACCCAAAGTGTTTGCCAGAATGCGAGCTATGGTGGAAAGGGCCAGGCTGGCTACTTCTAGACCCATCTAATTGGCCGAAAGATGACTTAAATGTTGATGAATTCGATGAGCAAATCAAATCCGAGCAAAGGTCGGATCCCATTTTTTCATTTCACACGCATGCTTCAAATGATGTACTAGATAATTTGTTTCAAAAGCACTCTTCACTTTCAAAAATTATCCGCATTCTGGCATATTGCATAAGATTCATTAAAAAATGCAAAAATGCTAATGAATATCAAATCCCTTCAACAGTACTTACATTTAACGAAATAAAATCTGCTGAAGAAATGATCGTTCTTTGGATTCAAAATTCTTACTTTAAAGAAGAGTTAAATTGCATCAAAGAACAAAAACCTCTAGCTAAGAAAAGCAAATTACACTCCCTATATCCGTTTATTGATGCTAAGGGTATCTTACGGGTGGGAGGACGCCTGCAAAATTCACAGTTAGCATTTAATCACAAGCATCCGGTAATACTTCCATCACAACATAAAATGAGTGAACTATTGATAATACAACAGCATATTGCCACTTTACATGCTGGACCTTCTCTACTATCGCACATCATAAAACAATCTTTTTGGATAGTTGGTGGAAAAAAGCTCATCAACAAATGCATTAATAGATGTTTAAAATGTTTCAGATACAAGAAAGCTATTACAACTCCTCCATTAATGGGGAATTTACCTAAACCTCGAGTAAATCTTGAACGCCCCTTTTTTGCCAGTGGAATTGATTACGCAGGCCCCATATCCATTAAATTTAGCAAGGGTAGGGGTGCAAAAACAACTAAGGGTTACATTGCCTTATTTATTTGTCTTGCTACGAAAGCGGTCCATATAGAAGCTGTAAGTGACCTAACAACTGAAGCATTTATAGCAGCTCTTCGACGTTTTAGTGCAAGAAGAGGTACCCCACGTCACCTTTATAGTGACAACGGGAAGAACTTTGTCGGGGCATCAAGAAAAATCGACCAAATACAGAGGGCATGGTTGTCATTTCCTAAAAATGAAATCATGTCTCAATATTTAACTGAAAAATCCATTGAATGGCATTTTATCCCTCCTTCTTCCCCTCACTTTGGCGGAATTTGGGAGGCTGCGATAAAATCCGCCAAACATCATCTAAAAAGAGTAATAGGAGAGACACTCCTGACTTTCGAAGAGCTCGCCACCCTACTTAGCCAAGTCGAAGCCTTGTTAAATTCGCGACCTCTCATACATTTAAATGACAATGATAGTGACTGCATAAATGTTCTCACACCCTCACATTTTCTTACAGGTGATGTAATCTTCTCAATACCGGAGGAGACCTCATCCATCACATGCAACCCTAGAAATCGCTGGGAGCTGCTGCAAAATTTAAAAAGAGGATTCTCACAGCGATTTAAGAAGGAGTATTTGATCTCGCTCCAAAAAAGAAGCAAGTGGAGAGTCGAGCAACGTAATCTTCAACCTGGACAAGTTGTGCTACTCCTTGATGATACCCAGCCACCAGACTCTTGGCCATTGGGCCGGGTAACAGAGGTGCACCCAGGAAAAGACGGACATGTCCGTGTTGTGACCATACAGTGTAGAGGATCGTTTTTGAGACGACCTGTACACAAATTAGCGCTCCTTCCTATATATCAGGACTAAGGCCTGATAGGGTGGGAGTGTGTTTAAGTACTTAAAGTGTTTATTCTAAAAACAGTAATATTGATAAACATCAAATTACTTCATATTTCAGAAGTGACATTAATTACATTAACTGTTTACTTTAAAACCATAATATTTATAAACTATAAATTAATCCATTATTCAAAAGTGACATTAATGAAATATTTAATATCATTGTTTATTTAAACAATTCATAAGTGGATGATTGCACAGGATTGCGAAATTTTGTGTTGATTACTTCAAGGACAACATTTTACTGTGAACGAACTCAGTTCAGTTGCTCTTATGTTTTTGTAAAGCACACACGGTGCTTATATTTCTCTTACTGTGTCGCATTCTTGGATATGTTAATCCCGCAACCGCAGCAGGAAACTGCATTCCTGTATCTTGTTTTTTTCAATTTACTAAATGTTTCTTTAAGTTGTTAATATAAAGCAAAAAAGATATATTAGTGCGAATTTATTTTCACTTGACAACACTAAAGAACTGCTTCATGAATCTCGGACACCAACAATATGTATATATATATATATATATATATAGAACCATTAGATAATACTACAAATCAACATCAAATATGGAATAACTCGTTAAATAACAAACTATATATATAATATATATATATATATATATTCAATTTATTTGAAGTGGCAATGATAAAGAAGTTGATTATTAAATAAAAAAAATAAAAGCCAGCTGAAATTTAAATTTATTGTAGAAGACAATTTAATTAACTTAATGTGAAATATATATAAGACATTTACATGTAAATAAGAGTACATTCGATATACTTTAATTAATGTAGATATAAAACGCGGGAACTGCTTCACTTCAGACATAAAATAAATTAAATAACTAATTATATTCGATTCATTTTCCATAAAATTTTAAGTTATTCATTTTAATTCTATAACAAGAAAAAACAATTTGAAACATTTTACTTTAAAATTTACTTACTTGAATAAACAAAATCAAACATTTAAAATAAGTAAGTTCCGAAAAAAGAAAAAAATACGACTTTACAATAATAATTTGGAAAATGTATATTATTTTTTATAATTAAACGCAAAATGTACGCATTAATTTTTTGGGAAATTACATCAACTAACTGACATAAAATAACTCATTATCTATTAAAGGAAATTAAAGTCGTCTAAAATTTCATTTAATTTCTTGGAGGAAGAAAATTTAATTAACTTGGGATCAAATATTTATTAAACTTGTACATTTTGAAAATTGTACGTTATTCTTGCCTTAATTAGCTTTTCGGATCTTAAAACTGAAATGTGTTTCACTTTAACTATAAAACAAATTAACTAACGAAATTATTTTATTTTCCTTTTTGTATACAAAATGTTTGATAATTGTAAATAATTTTGTTATAGCGAAAACTAATTAGAAACATTTTATTTTAATTTTTATGAGAAAGTGGATTTTAAAACCGCATACCTTATTATTCCTTGAATTCAGAATTTAACCCTCTAGTTTATGATTTCTTTCTTTTTTTTTCATTTAAAATATATATTTGATTCCTTAATGGTCATACATTAAAGAAAAATAAACAAAAAATTATCACTTTTACATTTTTCAGTATTTTTTTTAAATGGTTGCCAAGTTTCAACGGCATGCATTAATCACATAACTACAATATTTTCTGCAAAACACATTACTGAAAATTATTTAAAATACCTTTAAAAAAATTCTTAAAAAAATTAAAAAAATTTTGTAATTTAAACATTTTTTTAGGAATCCACTATGGCTAGGAAAACGAAAGATCTCTTTTTATTCCTTTTTATTTGTGACTGATAAAGAAATGTTATCATCTATGGTATTTTTAATGAATGAAACCTAAATAAATATAGGTTCAAAATGAATACGTAAAGCACAAAAATACTAAGAGACAACGGTAAATAAACGATAAAGAGAGATAATTTAATTTGTTGCCAATTGGCAATGCTATGCACCAGAGGAGGGGTTCTCAAACTATGGTAGGCGTACCTGTACTGGTACGTGAAGTTCTGTTAATTGGTACGCGAATGCGCAATACTGGTACATGAAATAAAAAAAAATACAGCATGTGAAATTAAGAAAAAAAAAGCTGCCAGCCGCTTCTCTTTCTTTATTTGTCCGTTCACAAGCTCATCTGTTATTACAGCTTTGAGAGTGTTTTCCTTTCTCTTATTTTAATGTAATTTTGATTAGAATTATTCAAATGGAAATAATGCTTCATTAGATGTTGAGTTGACCTTTCATCCTATCTGAAAACTTTTCTGCTATTACTATATTGCATGTGTGTAAATTACTTCAAGATCTTCGATCTCGCATTAATAAGCAGTTTATTTTCAGAATGTATGGAATTTATGGAGGTTATTAACCCTCTGACAGTCTTGCAAAATGGCAAAATTGTAATGTTGTTTTCTCAGTATTTTGTTTTAATTGCTAAAAAATATGATTCTTTCAAAATTATAGAAAAATCTTATTTGCGAATATGAATGTTATCCTTGAGTGTGTTATTCATTGCACAATGTATTAAAAATCCATTAAATCAACTGTGTTATATCATTTTAACTATTGCTTGCATTGCAGTGAAACCTGGAGCTTAGGGAACGTCTATAGACGGGCTTGTCAGTGAGAGGTTTAAAATTTTATTTTATTAAATTTTCTTATGTATTTTATTGTTGATATAAACATAATATTCATACAAGAAAATTGACGAACAAGGCGACTTTAAATGCGTACTTTTTTAAATGTTTAACAAAGAGAATTTATGTTTTCTATTTAAGTACATCTACATTTGTTACTAAAAGTAAAGATTTATATTGTTTTTCGACATTGGATTTGAGATTTTTCTTTTGATGGTACGCGGGAGTATGAACTTCTATTTAGTGGTACATCGGTTTAAAAGTTTGGGAACTCCTGCATTAGAGGGTTAATGTAACTTCGCATATACATTTTCAGTTATCCTTCTGTCATATTTTCTTTTTTATACCTTCCAACATTGTTAATTGTGTTTATGACTACGGTTTGTCTGTATGTCGTCTGTTTGTTCGTGCTCTAACTCACTTAAATATAATCCGATTGCCATAAAAATTATTAATGCTATTGATAAGTACTATGGCATGCTCGGTATTGAAAATGGAGCTTGTAGAAGATACAGTTTCTTTACAGGGACATTCAGAACAATTCCGATACATTATGACCAACAGCGAAATATAGTTTGTGGTGATTTTTAATAAAGTTTCATTATTTCAAACTGATTGAAATGTATATATATCTTTTAAGTATAAGCCAAGATGCGTACTATATGAAAAGGTGGGGATAGTATTCTTCGTTTATTTACATGGACACTGAAAAAAATTCCATAATTCCATAGCTTTATGATCTACTGTAGAAAATCATTTGCAGGTGTTTTATTCATGCTACACTATTTCAAACATATTAGAAATTGGTATATATCTCAGAGGTGCACTCCAAGATAGTTATTGTAAAATACGATGTGCAAGTATTCATCATTGATATACAGGGTTACACAAAATAACTCGGGTACAGTACACTCTATAAACAATAATTGCTGGAAATGCTTTTTTAAGGAACACGTTTGTTGTATACCGACAGATGGATGGATTGTTCAACAACTATAAGTACTACTTATTTACATAAATATGAATGCACTTAAAACGGTATAATCATTAGATTTGAACTACATATCAAGATAAAAACAACTTTTTACCTTTCTAACGCAATTTGTCTAACAATTTTCTGACAAATAATTTTTTATCTATTGATTTTTTCAGGAATTTCAAATGTTTCACTTTCCGCGATTAATCAGTGGCATCGATTAGCGAAAAAACAAGTCATCAGCAACACATACCTTTATATTAAAGCGGATGGGTCATCATGTCAGGTATAGGACTGGTTTTCTGTATGTTTATGATTTTTTTATCATTGCGATTATATTCTCAATTAAAACAACCGTGCTAATATGAAAATCTAGTGTTTCTTTTTTCTTTTCTTTTTTTTTACAACTTATGTTTATGTAATGCATTATTTATGTTTCAGTAACTTATAAGTCAATAGATATATATATTTATGTAAGTGTTGCTCGTAAAATATTTTGTCAGATTTTTTTTTTCTGAAATTGTTCTGAAATGAGCAGATTACTTAGGTCTAGGATGTAAACAGAGGATAATTTTATTTTCCATTATTTTTACTATTTATTTAGCATTAAAAACTGGTAGTTTAATAAGGTATAAGGCTTAAAATGTGGAGATTTTTATTATCTATTTATTGTTAAAATCGGGCAGCTTACTAATGTGTTTAAAATGTGGAGATTTTTAAAACTATTAAACTGCCATTCCATTTCACTTGTGCAACATACTTTTTACATACACTGCTCAAAACAATTAAAGGATATTGCAGTTTTAGGTGGATTTTGTATCTGGGAAACTTTTTAGCTGATTGATACATGGTCGACAGACATAGTAGGTTATATGAAAATAAATTACACATGTTTGGCAGAAAAAAAATTCAATTTATTGCGCATTTGTGTACAAAAGGAAAAAAACACAATTTGTGCATATGAGAAAAAAAAGAATAAGAAAAGGTGTTTTCTTCAAAGAAAATCATTTTCAGTAGGGGGTATGGTTTCCACGGGCGGCCAGCAACGTTGAACACCTTTGAGGCATGGACTCAATGAGGCTATTAATGACGAGTTGGGGTATTCTGCCGCACTCTTCCAGAAGAGCTCTTTCCAGTTCTTGGAGAGTTTGTGGGGGTTGTTGGCGGCCAGAAAGTCGTCTTCCTAGAGCGTCCCAAACGTCCTCGATTGGATTCATGTCTGGAGAACACGCTGGCCATTCCATTCGAACGATTCCTTCCTCGAAAAGGAAATCCTCCACAGGTTTGCACGATGTGGCCTGCAGTTATCGTCCATTAAAATGAAGTTATCTCCGATTGCTGCAGCGTAATGGACTACAATAGGTCTGAGGATCTCATCCCTACATCGGCGACCAGTCAGAGCTCCATCTCGAATGATGTAGAGGTCAGTGCGCCCGTCAATGGAGATGCCACCATACACCAACACTCCTCCACCGCCAAATCTGACACTTTCGTGCACGAACGTAGGATTATTCCTACTGCCACAGTCCCTCCAGATGAAAATACGCCTATTATCCGGATGCACAGAAAAACGGGACTCGTCAGAAAACAGAATATTGCTCCATTCATTTCTCCCCCAGTTGAAATGCTCCGTTGCCCACTCCCTGCGGTCGCGACGATGCCTTAATGTTAATCTAACACATACCATCGGTAGGCGAGCATACAGACCTACAGCATGGAACCGGTTTCGGACAGTCTGAGTTGAAATCGTGGTGCCTGTAGCCGAGCGAAGGTGTTGTTGGAGAAGAGTAGCGTTCATGTTTCGGTGTCTCCGAGCTGTTAACGCTAAATATCGATCTTCATTGGGCGTTGTTGCCCGTCTACGACCTTGCCCTGGTCTTCGGCCTGCACATCCACTCTCCAAAAAACGGTTCCAGATCCTGGAAATGACACTTTGTGACACTCCAATGGCTTGCGCTACTTCGGCTTGAGTTTGGCCCCCTTCTAACCTACCAACAATTCTCCAAGCTTCTGAATCTGTCAAATGACTTCGCTGAGACATCGTACTCATCGAAACAAAGCAATCACTGAATGCCGATCATCCTTGTCTTCATTCTCTTTTATTTAGTTGAAAGTCAAATTTCATTCGCTGCCGCTGAAACGACGCTTTTGACGTCGAACACAAAATTTACATACTCCACAGTTTGAAAACCAGAAAAATTTGCATTTGTGATTCTCTTCTTCTATTTTCGGCAAAAAAAAAATCGTATAATCTTTATTTTATATAAAACTTCAAATATCCTTTAATTGTTTTGAGCAGTGTATTACTACTGTTTACCAGCACTATTTATTGCATCCTCAAATTAAAATAACTATGCTTAGATTAAAATCTAAGTTTTTTGTAAACTTTAATGCATAGTTTATATTTTAGCAACCCACAAATTAATAAATATCAGTATTTATGGGTACTACTTGGTTATCCCATCGAACAATTTCGCCAAATTATACAAATTGCCAGATTAATAGCCAAATTATACATATTAACATAACTTTTATTTGAAAAACTGAAAAAAACAAATCATTAGTAGAATATTAATAAAAATACAAATTAAAAGTCGAAATAAAAATCACTTAATGGAATTTTAAACACCTGTATCTTATTTAATAATATTGAATGTGACATTCACGATCATCCATTATTGGCATTTAATTTTATAGTTTGGAGATCGGATAACAAAGTAGTACCTATTTATATAAGTGCCACGTACAATACATTTTGTCCGTTTTTCATGGAATGACCCTAATATTCTTTTTTTAACAAAGTAGATAACCTGGTTTTACTGAATGTTACTGAAAACATCCCCATATAAATCCTAGCAACAGTTCCACTGTGGGAAATAAATCTTCATTAAAACTATACAGGCCACTAACGCAATTGTGCGTCATGTATGAAATTATCATCAAGTAATTCCACATTTTCCCCGTCATATTTTTTTGAAAAACCGTAATTAGTTTAAATAAAGTTTTGAATTTTATAAGAAGCAATAGTTTTTTGTTGGCGTCCCCCGCAAGAGTTAACCGCAGAGGAAGTAACCAAAGATCACTATTTAAAATCGGCATTTTTTTTATTCCAATCATTTTACTAGTTTATGTGCATAGTTTGATTACATGTCTTAAATTTGTATTTTATTGTTTTAATTATTGATTGATGAGTGTTTTATTTTCGTTATGTCATAAAGCTGGAAAAAAATGCTGATCTATTTATATTAATTTATGTGTATAATCGCATTCATTTTATGCAATCTTCTGCACGCGATAGAGCTAGATTTGAAAAAATAGCATGAAAATTATTTGCAAAACAATACAAAATTAGTAAATCGGGATACAGTTTTCAAACAAATTTTACTTTAAAATAAATGTTTTTCTTTATCTTTTTTGCGGTGTAAAAAATTGAAATGTGCGATGTTTAGAAGTTTAAAAAAATTACAATAAAAGATAAGTTTAATTGCATGGTGTTGCTATTCACAAAATTACGTCCACATTACGCATAGACACATTTATCCTTTATAATACAGATATCTAGAGATTTTGTAAATAATTTGAAATAAAATTAGTGTACAAATTTACCGTTGTAAGCACGTAATTTTGAATTTAAAAAAAAGACTAGATTTAGCAGCATAGTTTGCTGCCTGTATAATATTAAATATACTATACTCAGTAATATAAAAATTTCGAAAATTTTAAATCTGTATATAGTTAAGAGTTTTGGAAAATAGAAAACAATAAAGTGAAAAACGATGAAATATTTTTTACAGCACAGAAATACCACAAATGCAAATTTGTTATAATGGCTGCTTGTTCTTGCTTAGAGGAATATTTCAACAATTAACCGCCACATGTGTGCTAAAATCGAATTATACTGTCATTTTTACCCTAGTTTCACTATTTAATCTAAATAGGCTTCAGAAATATTTAAACTATACTCAACATATAGATTCAGAATGATAAATTGGAATACACATATATATTTCAATTAAACATAATTTATCTAGTATATGTCATCCTCCTTTTTCATATAATTATATCAAATTATAATGATAAATGAATTTTTTATTCAATAAATAAATAATAAATTGAAATCTAATTTTGGTCTAAGAAAATGTAGTTATCTCTAAATCAAATATTTAAAATTTATACATTTAGATATTATAATATTTATTAATCTTATTAAAAAAATTATAAATTTAGATATCCATTTTAGCTTAATAAGCGTTCAGATGTTACATATGAAAGTCGATGCTCTTCGGATATCAAATTAATTGAATGAATAATTTTAATTTCACTTTATGCATACAAATTTGATATATTTTATGTAATTTCTCAAAACGAAAGTAATTGGAATCGTTTTACTTCGAATTTTATTTAATCAAACTAGCTTCCTGAAACGTTTAAAAATTTCACCTTAAATATAAAACCTCTTTCAATTTCAGAGCTTTAAGTTGATTTTTTTAATTAAATTTACAAATTACATAAAATAACATAATTTTATTTTCTAATATGATTGCATCAAATGATAATTATATAAAAAGAAATGTTAAACATGAAACGAAATAAAAATTTAATGAAAGTTTATTTCCTTACAAAATAAAATTTAATTAACTTCAAATCAAATATTTATCAAGCATACATTTAAATAATGGTTCAATCTCTAGGCTTAATTGGAAATCTGATGTTAAATATGGGAAGAACTTCCTGTTAGATAAAAAGTCAATTAACTGAAAACTTAGCTTATTTAAATTTTTATGTACATAAGGATTTGAAGTACTTGCCTGGTAATAGCGATGGATTAAAAATTTTTACGAAAAATAAAGTAATTAAATTTTGATCCAATCAATAAAATATTTGTTAAACAAATTTCAATCCAAGAATGTATTTGTGCATTTAATAAGTACGTATAAACCAGAAACTTTCCACTAAATAACCTTTCTCGTTAAAATAATATTTATTTTGTTTCAAGAAGAAAAAGAAAAACACTAATTGTCCAAGAGCCCACCGCACAAAACCCTAAGTAATCGAGCACATGAAAAAATTCTTTATTTTATGGGAGAGTATTTATAGATGAATCTAATGATCCATGTCTGTCGGAAGTGAAGTGGTGCATAAGCCAAAAATTAATGTATCAAGTGGCTCACTCGAAGATCTGTAATTGTGTTTGCCGTACAATCAAAAGTAGGAAAACACAGAAAACTGGGTGCAGTAATATATAATTCTAAGTATACGAGTCAACCACTAGTGGTATTCATTTTCGGCTTATGCATCACTTCATTTCCGGCAGACATAGATCATTAGATTCCCCTATGACTACTCTTCCATAATATAAAGGATTTTTTCTAGTGCTTGATGACTTGGGGTTTTGTGCAGTCGGCTCTTGGCCTATAAGTTGACAAATATGCATATAGATTAATATGCTTTTGATATTCGAAAAAAAAAATGTTTAAGTCTATTTAAACATTTCTTTCTATAGAAATTGCAATGGACTTACAACTCTTTTGGGCAGGGAGTCCAGTTTTTTTTTAAATGAGAACATTCTGTATGCTCTAATCTGTTTGCGCAAAAGCGGCATCTATTCTTCGTTTTATTTTAATTTTTCGAAGTTCATGGATCTCAAAATCTGTGATTAATAGTTTTATGCTAATTAAGCAACGCTGGTTAGTCTGCTGAATATAAAAACAGACTCGGAAGTTTTTATTGGCGAAGCTTGGGACAAAATCTACCTTCTTGTGAGCTTTTGAGACCAAGACCTTGATTTTTACATATATTCTGTTAACCGGGTAAACAAGTTCATTTTTAAAGGTAACATTTATAAATAATTCGCAGAAAAATATTTTTTCATATGCATAATTAAAATGTCAGAATATAGTTGAAAATTTAAAACCTTTTCTAATTAAAACGCCATAAATAAATATATACCAATCAGAAATGCTTCGAATTTATAAGCATAACTTTTCTTCAAAGTAAATTATGTGTAATGATTCGCTGAATGAATCTATTGTTGAGTTGCTATGGAAACAAGAAATATGTTTGAGGGGAAATTGAATTAAACATGAGGAATTTAAAGGAAACATTATTTCTGTCATATTTGATTATCTTTGAAACACAAAAGAGGAACTATAAAAGTAAATATATCGTAAATTATATAACATAAAAGAGAATTTGTACTTTAATCTGTTTGTGTGTAATAAAACATTATTCGGTTTTAAATTCAATTTATAATACAGTGGACACCCTCTATCTGAACACTCTCTAATGTGAACACTCCGGTATTATGAACACATTTTATCGGTCCTGGTAAAACTCCATAGACTTAAGAAAAGATGAACTCTCTGTATTCTGAACACTCTCTAATCTGAACACCCCACTATTATGAACGCTATTTTTGGTCTCCATTTCTACGTTACCTTTCAGTGAAATGAACATGTGTTTGCAATCGCAATTGACATTCTCCCATCATGGAAATTCAGAGAAACTGTCACAAGATTCAACGAACTCGATTAAAAAAATAAAGAAACAAAATCACAGCTAGATTGTAAGCATGTACTTGACGTTGCAGTTTGTTTAAATACTTCAGATAAAATCTTCAGTTAAACGTAGGAACACTTATCAGATAATTCCTGGAAAAACCATTTTATAATTTTTTATTTATATTAAAAACTGTATTTTTTAAAAAATTAGTTGGAGACAGTTCAGATAAGTTGGCTTTCATCTTGCTTATTTCAAATAATAGTTTTGTACGAATTTTTGTTAATCACGTCTTAAGCATGATATTTTAAACATATTTTTTTTTTTAATTTTCGAGTGATTACTTTGATTGATAATCTACTCAGAAAATGGTAAATAAAGAAATTATTTGCTTATAAATTTGTTGTTATTTATTTTCAGCAGATTTCTTTTTTGCCTATGATAGGACAATCATTGTAGCAATCATTTCAGTTTACATCTAAAACTTAAAAGAAAGGTAATATAAAAACCCTGTAGTACCGACCTTATTTGCTCAACTACTGTCTTGGTCACTCTTTCCTTAGTAGCAGTAATGTATTTCCAATCTTCCTCTATACTGAACATCCCCATAATCTGAACATTTTTGGTCAGTCCCATGAGTGTTCAGAATAGAGAGAGTGCACTGTATAATTTTTACTTCCTTTGGATGGTTTTTATTATATTTTATTGTAAAAATTAGAATTATAGTATAAATAAGCCAACGAAGAATCATTAATTATTACATAAAAGAATTATGAAATAATATTTTTTCTATTCTTAACACTTTCGGGTCTGGTGTACTATTAAACTAACAATTATTCTGTTACTTTCTTTATATAGAAATGATAGTGTATGTTTGAATTCTTATGACTTCTTTTATGTTTTGATATTTAGTAATAACAATAACAATAAAAGTTGATTTTATTCTCTTTGGATGTTGGCGATTCTTTTATTTTATACACATATTTCACTTGTTAAATTTAAAATATAGGTTATTTTTTGAACAAAAAATGTGTGATGAAACGCAAAAAACATTAGAAAGTTGTACTATCTGTTAAACCGTGCTGTACTCTGAAAAAAATGGGTTCTCAAAATTGAGTAAAAGGTACGCAATTTTAAGTACTTTACATACTCAAAATAGCTCCGATCCAAAAGTTCTCAAAACTGAGAAACACATATACTCATTTTTGATTCCATGCTTGTGCTCAAATATAAATCCCTAATATCTGCTCCCTGAATTTACAAATGAAAGTAAAAATATGCTGGTATTTTTTTCTTGCTCAAAATTATGAACAATAAACATTTAATTGATTATTTATTATCGAATTATAAATAGCAAAATCACAAATTAAACACGCAAATCGAACATTTTTATGACAAGAGCATTATTTACAATACTAATTAATAAAATTACAACAATAATTATTTACTTTAAAATTATAATAAAATACTGAGCATAATTTAATATTTACAATAATAAGTATATTTTATGTCACCATGAATGAGATAAATCAATACTGGGTACAAAATTATCGTTTGTTTGGATTTGATAGCATATGTTGTTTCAAAATTTAGGAAGCAATTGGTTCATTTTTTATCCAAACATACTCCATTCAATAGGAGTACATCGACTTACTCATTTTTGAGTACTTCCTTTTTTTTAGTGTAAAGAGATATTTTTCAACTTCTCCGAAAACTCTGACTTAGCCTATTATCATATAAATATGAATTGAATAGTACATAAAGTAAACACACTCGTTGTATTTTAGACATTGAGATAATCTTTAATCATCAGTAGCTACGATCAACGTTAGTAAAGTAATAATAATTTGTTCGCAAAATAAAGAAAATTTGGACCGAAAAGGGTTTAAAAAATATTTTTGCTATTAAAACCGCCACAATTCAATTTAGTATGAACTTAGTATATTCTTGGCTCATAATAATAATAAGCAAGTTGGAAATTGCACGTGAAGCTTAGAAAATGAGGTGCGTTCGTACAATAACGAAGTTTTAAAAATATTAGTCTCATATATCAATGTCATAAAATTGTAAATAGTTCATTACAATTAAAATGCGCACCAAACAATGTTCTCCCTATACCATTATGTAATGGAATACTTTTGTGTGGCCTTGTAAATCAATAACAAATGTTCTTTGCACCACAGATTATGCAAAATGCATATTAAAATATGTACTTTACAGATGCATATCAATTTTATTATGTTCGAATGAGTGTATTACCATTAAAATGCATTTGAAGCATTTTCCTACATTGGTCGTAATGTAACAGAAATAATTTTGATTGTCCTTGTAATTGATCCATGCATCGGATTTTCACAAAATTCGAAATGACTCGACAAAATTATGTAATAATTATGTATTTCAAATTTCAAACGATTCGGTAGGGTAGTTCTTGCGTTGTTATATGCGGACGAACGACAACTATAGGTGCTACGTATTTATATTATTACGAACGCACCTAAGAAACTATTTTATGTAAAAACGTGATGGAGGTAAAAGCACTCTGAATCAGGCAATTTTTGAATAGAAAAATTACTTTACGTGTTATTCAGTAATAAAATCTGACAAAATAATTTAGATAAAAAGTTTTATATGCTTAATGAAAAATCGTGCTTAGCAATTTAACCACCTTTTAAATGTCCATATTCGACTAGATTACAATGTGCAGTGTCTAATTAGTTCATAAAACTGACTGATTTATATTTCTTTCCTACATTTTATTAAAAATCCCATTATCTGAATGAAGATTAAATATATAGTTTGAAAGAAGCAGTTTTTACATAGGGGGAAATAGAGCACATTGATACAGTTTTTTTCTAAGAATTTTTTAGGTGTCCAGAAAGTAGAAATTTCAAGTTATTTTTCCATGTGGTATCTACAAAACTTTTGTAGTGTGTTATAAAAATGTACAATCGTTGTTTTATATAAAATGTTTCGTGTAATTTTTAAAAAATCAAAATAAGTAATTTGTATCATTGTGCCCCATCCCAAGGGCAGATTGATATACCTCATGGGGCACTTTGATACGTTTGGGAAAAATGGAGACAAAATAACACCAATGCATATTTTTCATAGGAAATTAGTTAGCAAACCATTCTAAATTTATTTATAGAGATTCAAATAATCCACAATTTATTTGTAAGTAATATTAAAGCAATAAAAATCAAATGAATAATGTCTTGATGTTCTGGCTATTCCTTGTCTGATTGTTGGCTGTGCTAACTTTGTCATATCTGGTACTTCAACCCTAGCATTAGCTTCTTTCTTAGGAAAGATGAGAAAATTTTGTAAAAAAAAAGTTTTTCGGGCTCTCTGACCTTTAAAAATGCAAATCCATCGTAAACCAAATTTCGGAAATTATCAATATTCCAATATTTGTAAATATCTTCTTGTAAAGATAGAAAAAAGCAAAAATGAAAATAATTATTCTATAACATTTTAGATTGCAATAATAATAATTGAGTTTAGTACATTATCTATATACCGGGTGTCCCAAAAATGACTAATGGATTTTAAAATTCAATAACTTGCAAACGGTGACAGCTATTTAAAAAAATTTTGCAGCAGGGTTATGTACAATGTCAAGAGTTTTTTTACCGTAATTTTTTATTTTAGTTTGCATATCAAACAATAGGTGGCACTAACGGCGATTGAAGGCCAGGTCGACGCTTCACTCAGCCTTGATCACCTGGCCTTAAATTGCCGTCAGCGCCACCTGTTGTTTGATATGCGAACTAAAATAAAAAATTACGGTAAAAAAACTCCTGACATTGTACATAACCCTGCTGCAAAATTTTTTTAAATAGCTATCACCGTTTGCAAGTTATTGAATTTTAAAATCCATCAGTCATTTTTGGAACACCCGGTATATATATATATTTATATATATATATATATATTTAACCTGCATATGTTTATTTAAATTCATCATAATGGATCTCAATTTATAACCAGCCGTGATTAAAATTCTAGAAAGCAAAGACAAAGCAACAGAATAGAGCGATACGATCAATAGACTAACTAAAATAAAATGTTTTGTATTTATTCAGCCTAAACTATTTTCGAGCTGGAATATTAATCATGACTCACTGAGCCGATGCAATGAGTGGTTGGTATGGAAACAGATTAACGTAATATGAAAACTAAACGTCATTTATTAGGAAAATGTATGTTAAAAAGTAACAAAAATAACATAGATTCTTCAAATATGTTTTTTCTTTATGTCTAGGTATAGATATTTAAACACATCGTAAACATTTAAATTTTAAAAATAACCAACTTCCATTAATTTAAGTCTAGAAACTAAAAATAAAGCAGTTGAAAATTAACTATATTATCGCTATACTAATATTATATTAACTATACTAATATTATATTACTATCGCTATACTAATATTATATTACTATATATAGACTAACTGAGAGGAATTGTTCTGTGTTTATTCAGTGTAAACTATTTTCGAGCCGGAATATCATTCCAGAATCAATCATTACATGATGCAATAAATAGTCGGTATAGAAAATTAATTTATTAAAACATAATGAAAACTAAGCTTTATTTTTTATCTAAATTTGAACTGAAAATTGACATAAATATTTTTTATGTATGTAAAAATACTTGTTTCATTGGTTTATTGTATTGTAATATATGAATTACTCTGGTTATATAATGTCCATTTATCCACATATTTCTTAGTAATTTGGTAATCTGCCTTCTATTTCTCTTCAAACTTCAACTGTTTTTAATAATATGAATGTAAAAATACTGGTTTCATTGGTTCTTTTATTGGTATTGTCTGAATAACTTTGGATGTATTTATAAAAGCATTTATATATATATATATATATATATATATATATATATATATATATATTTGTGTGTGTGTAATATTTGAAATAGATTATTATTATTAACGTTTTATAATGTTTATATACAGTTTATAGCCAAAGATGACCGTCCACTTGCGATTTTAGACATTTTGTTAAATATCTTGAAAATAGATGAGGAATTATTCAAAAACTCTAAGTGTATAAATATAATCGTACAAGTCATACATTTCCATGAAGATTTTTGCTCGAAAATCCGAAGGGGACCATCAATAAATTAAAAAAGAGTGAATATCTTTTGGATAACCCGGTCAAAATTAATGTAGCAAAAGCGTTCAAACTGTAGATTATGATTAAGTGGCTTATTGTAATAAACTGTGTTCATTTTTATGTTGATGACATGTATACTCGGAGAGAAATTTAGGCTTTTATAAAAACAGTCTCAAATTTTTCAAAGATTATTGCTTAAAATTTGCAGAGTTCATAGAATAAAATTATAATATTTTCTGAAAATATGACAAATAATATTGCACACAATACCCTGTAATCAAAATTAAAAAATAGTAACAATTGTATGAAAAATGAGTAGATTTACTAATTAATTTTTCTCTGCGCATACGTCAACGATATTAAAATTTTATTTGCGTACTAGCTGTCCTGCCCGGCGTTGCCCGGGCTCGTGATGTTATTCAGTTTTCAAATGTGTTATTTGCTTTCTAAATGACCTTTTAATTAAACTCAAATTTCTATGATTTTATATGTTTAAGTCCATTTTATCAAAATTTATATTTTTAACCGGAAAAATTGAAAGCACATTGTTTGGTATTTTGTTTTCTATGTAATTTGATTTTTTGGAAACTATGCGAAACCGCGACGGAACACTCAGGTTTTTACTGAATTCGTAAAAATTTTCACACATTTTATTTTGTAAAAAAAAGAATTCTATCTATACGAAAACTCCAAAGTTTTTGAAAGTAATGAAAATCTGGTTTATTAAAAGGCTCTAAAAAGGTTGTGCTAAAATACGGACATCTAGTTACATTTAGCGTAGCAAAAATGTAATTCGTGTTTGTTGGTTATTTGAACGGGTTAAATCTCATATTATTTTTAAACAAATTGCAACAAAAGTTATGAGAATGTTTTAGCTTTAAGAAAATATTTTCGGTTTGTCAGGACGTATTGCGCCCTGCAAAGGCAAAACCGCAATGAAATGATCTGGTTTTTATAGATTTCGTCACATTTTTCGCACTTTTTATTTTGTAAAAATTACTACTACTCGTCCGAACGTTTTAAAAATTTTTAAAAAGGTGTAAATTTGGTCTATTGAGAAAATTTTAAAACATTGAGCTGAAATATGTATGCTTAGATACTTTTAGCGTAGAAAAAATATTCTATACGTGAGTAGTAAAGTGCCTCCTTTTACCGGTGCATTTGAAAGGGTTAAATCTTATATTTTAAAAACCGATTGCATCATGGATTATAAAAATGTTTTTAAGCTTAAAGAATATGCTTTTTGTTTTCCGGTATCTATAGGATTGCGCTTTGCTAAGTCAAAACCTCAATGAAAACGATCTGTTTTTTATTCACTCAAAAACTGGGAGGAGAGAAAAGCTCACTTTTTGTAGGAGTGATTTGCATTTTCACTCTTTTTAGAGTGAACTTTATACAAATACACTCTTTAAAGAGTGGAATTTCCGACTCCCTAAAAAGGAGTGAAATATCTCACTCCGTTGTCGAGAGTGAAATATATCACTCCATGGTCGAGAGTGAAAAATCTCACTCCGTTAACGAGAGTGAAAACCCGGCATTATACACTTGAAAAAAATACCCGCTCAACTTTGAACCAATATATGGAGTATAACAATGAAAAGTACCAAAATATGTCAATACTTACTTTTCAAAAACTACATTTTATAATATAACCTATAAAATTACGCTTATTTGCTATTAAAACGTACTCGTTTTCAAAAATGAGTGTCCCTCCTTCGAATGAGTCAACGGTCACTCTCTTAAAAAGTGACTTAGATATGTATTATGCATCAGCCAATCAGAAATCGTCTTCTCGGTTGTGATGATAAAAATGTTTCCGCCATTTTATCGCGTCCGTTATGTGTCCGACTTTCGTTTCCTCGGTCTACAAATGTGGATCTTTAATTTGTATTATTAATACTGAAAAGTAGTTTAAATTTCGATTTTGGAATGATATACTCCGATATCTTATGATTCAAAATAATCCACATAGATTAAGTTTCTTGATCTGGAGTCAAAATGGAGAACAAATAATTCAGTAAAAAGCAATAATACTCCATTAATACTCAGTGACGAAGATGTTGCACTGCGTATATCTTACAAACAAAGGATTTATCAAACAAAGGATTATTATTCATCAAACAAGGGATAATATTTAACATAAAAAACGGTAAGTCAATTTAAATTTTAACTTTTTACTTTCCGAAAGTAAATTCTAGAATGTTGAGTTAAAAGTTTTACTTTACACAGGAAGTTGTCTTCTATCTCTATGTGCTAGGAGAAAAAAAAAAAGAAAAGAAAAATCGCTGACGCAAAGATTGGTATTTTATGCCACAAGACTAAAGAATAAAACACTTTAGTAATTTTAAAAGTTTGCGGTATGACTTATATTAGATGACATTTATTTATTAGTGATAAATAACTCATTAAGATTTTTTTTCCGACAGTAAGAACAAAACATATGTAGCAGTGTTGAATTCAGAGGGTGTCTCCGGGGAGGTATTCCCCCCGAGCATTGAAATGCCCCCCCAGAAATTTTGAGATTTTGCGTTTTCAATGGTCAAAATGAGCAATTTCCCTCCCCGGAGCTCGATAATGTCCCCCCCCCCGGAGCCACCCAGAGAAAAATGTCTTAATTCAACACTTGTGTAGTCATTTCTTTTATTTTATATTTTTTTTCATTTTTCTTTCTCCTACATGAGTATATTTTTTTATAAAACTTTAACTCACATTCATAGAATACTATAGGGTAGATGTAGCAGTAATGTACACACCTGAATGTTTTTGGTTTATAAAAAAAATAACTAATAAAAATTTAGCTTTTATTTTTTGTTCGTAAACTCGCCACCCGGAGAAAAATGTCTTAATTCAACACTTATGTAGTCATTTCTTTTATTTTATATTTTCTTCATTTTTCTTTCTCCTACATGAGTATATTTTTTATAAAACTTTAACTCATATTCATAGAATACTATAGGGTAGATGTAGCAGTTTATAAAAAAAATAACTAATAAAAATTTAGCTTTTTTTTTTTTTTCGCAACTCGCCTTTGCATATTTTATAATCTACCACTATTGTTCACACTTTTAATTAAACCAACCAGGAAGCACAAAATAATGTTTTTAAGTTTCACTGTTTTTCATTGAAAATCGTGTTTTCATTGAAAATCATACTAAGAGCTGGCTTCATTTAATAAATTTATGTATTCCTTATTTTATTGCAAAATTTGTAATTTTTTGTTTTTGTAGTTGAAGAAAGCTTTGAATTTTATGTATTTAATGTCGTATTTTAAATTTCATTAATTTTTAAGGTTTTGAGAGGAGTGTCCATTACTGGAATACTTAAGTAGTCATTTTCCAATAATGTACACCTCATATAGGCACTGTTAAAAAAGCAATTACGCTAATGTTTATAGTGCATAAAATATTTTGATTTAATTAAAAACTTAAGTAATCAATTTTAATTTTAAAATTGCACTTACCGAAATGTAATGACACCAAAATTTTTATAAATAGTTGTTTTTAGGTTACATTAATGTGATTTATAAAATTTCAATATCTTCTTCATTTTATTATTATTTTTTAAAAATGAATCTACTTTGTTTTGCCTATTTTATAATCTGGCAATCAAACCACTCATTAAGCCGAAAAAAATGTTTAAGGGCACAGTCAAAGAGGGGCTTAATCGTTCACCATTTTTAAAAACACTTAAGTTACAGAAGTCGTCAAAAACACATTTTCTCTCTTAAATTTTTGTTTACTTTTAATTTTTCAATTTTGTCTGCACATATATTTTTTTAAATAACACTTTCATTTTTGGTACCGGTTTTGAAAGTAAAAGAAACTTTATAAAAATATCTGTGACCGAAATCGAAAAAGTAAAAAAGATGCGATATAGAGACGAACTTCAGCTATTCAATGCAAAATAAATAAATAAATAAAATGTCAAAACTCAAACGAGATATTAGAAAATTCTCTCCCCATAGGATTAGCATTAGCTCGTGAGTGTCTTCGCCGGCAGGTACTACAACCACATCTACTCTATATACGGGAATAAAAAATTGAAATATGACTTACCATGTCATTTTATAAATACGGCTTGTACTAATATATATTTTTCAGAAATAAGATTTTAGTTACACATAAAAAAAAACATAGATAACGTGCATTATGAATTTATTTAAATAATATGTAAAACTTAATGGGTATCTGAAAAAAAAATATATGTTTAATATTTTAAAACTGTTTATTAACTTGCGCTTATGGACATTTTAAAACCATCATATATTTATGGGACTACCAATGAAAGCAAACACAAGGAGAAAGATTGGAATAAAATAGTTTATTTCTGTCAATAATCTAATTTAATTCATGTGTAACTTTAATTACGTTTTCCCTTAAAAAGTTCAATTAATGTTACATATTTTGAATTAAATAAATATTGTCAATAAAGTATTTTATTCCAATCTTTACCACGTTTGTATTTATTTTCATTGTATGTTCTAAATGACACGATTCTTTTAAAATGCCCGTAATAGCAATAAAAAAAGGGAATTCATAGAAAAAAAAGAGCATTCACTCCTATGAAAAAGTGACTACTCACTCGTACTAGGAGTGAAAAAACGCACTCCTTTAGCAAAAGTGAATAGTCACTCCTCAGAAATAGTGATTATTGACCCCTGTGTAGAGTGAATATTCACTTCCTAGGAGTGAGTATTCACTCTTTCAAAGAGTCAATGATTCCACTTTTGCTCAAAGTGAATAGTCACTCTAAAGAGGTTGGGCATATTTTGAGTCTGCGATAGAGTGAGTATTCACTATTCTGGAGTGACTATTCACTCCTTTTTATTTAGAGTGTTGATTTCATCAAATTTTTAGCTCATTTTATTTTGTGAAAAATATTTCTATCCGTCCGAACGTGCCGAATTTTTTGTTGGGAGTGTAAATTTAGTCTATTGAGAAGAATTTGAAAGATTAAGTTGAAATATGCACGTTAAGAGCCCACAATAGTCACAGAAAAAGTACGCAAAAAGACCCGGATGATTATGTAAAGTCTATGGGAGAGTTCTTTTCTAATATCTCGCTCAAATTTTAATATTTTTACATGATTTTTTTGCATAGGCTAGCTTAGGACGATCTACAACCGGGCTAGTTTTTACTTTTTCGATTTTACTCATATATTTTTTATATTATGATAGTTTCAATTTCAGAACCCGTTTAAACCGGTTTTGAAAGTTAAAATATTTTTTTTTTTAATCTGAAACCAAAACTGAAAAAGTAAAAACTAGCCCGGTTGTACAGCTCATATTCAAAATATTAGAATAATTACCTTTTTTTTAGAAATTGAAAATATCGTTTGGTAATTTAATGTCTTTTAATAAAAATATGCAAACGATATTTTTATTAAGAACTTATTGTTGATTAAACTTACTTGTTATCTTAAATTTAATATCATTTTTGAAAAGATTAATTGCAAAAAAAATTATTTTGAAAAGTCAAAATATTAGAATATTTATTCAAGTGGTTCAAAATATTAGAATATTTCACATTAATTCTCCTTTAATTATTACCAATTCTTAACTGGTGGCATCATTGATTAAATTCAGACTATTTTATTTAAAATCAGAATTCTTTTTGGCAGTTTGTTTCTTTTTCGTCTTAAAATGGGCCGTGTGAGTGATATTCCTGAATCTACTAAACTTCGTATGGTTGATTTGTATCGGCACGGTAAAAATCAATGTTTTATAGCGAATTATTTACATTGTTCGCAATCGAGCGTTAGTAAAATACTAACACAATATTCAAAAATTGGAAAATTTCAAAATAATCGCCGAAATGGTGGCCGAAAACCAAAAACATCTGCTAGAGATGACAGGAAACTGAAGCGTATAGTTAAGAAAAACCGTTTTAAAAGTGTGCGATTCTTGCACCGAAAATGGAAAGAAGAAGGAGTTGAAGTTTCTACATCGACAACATTAAGACGTCTCCATAAATTTAAATTTGAATCTAGTGTACCGAAAACAAAACCTCTCATGACTGCAAGACAAAAGCGTATAAGATTGAATTGGTGTAAATCAAGACGTTTATGGAGCAATGAAGATTGGAAAAATATATTATTTAGTGATGAAAGTATGTTTTGTGTTTCATATGGTAATCAAGGTATTCGAGTTTGGAGAATGAAGCAAGAAGCATTTGATAAAGAATGCATTAAACGTTCCGTAAAATTTGCTGCTAGTGTCATGGTTTGGGGTTGTATGAGTGCAGAAGGACCTGGAAAGTTATGCATCGTCTACGAAAAGGTTAACTCTCTGATATATCAAGAAATTTTAGAATATTACATGATTCCATCATCAGAAGATTTATTTGAAGATGATTTCATCTTTCAACAAGATTTAGCGTCCCCACATACCTCGGTGTCAACTAAGAATTGGTTCCGCCAACGCAACATTAAGGTACTTCCTTGGCCACCAAATTCATCAGATCTTAATCCCATCGAAAACTTATGGTGTATAATGAAGAAAAAACTTCAAGAAAATCCTCCTTCAAGTAAAACTGAGTTAGTGGCACATATAAAGTCTATTTGGGCTAATATTGATAGAAATGTTTGTAAACACCTTGTATATAGTATGCAAGATCGATTGTACGCTGTTATGAAAGCTAAAGGGGATGCTACAAAATATTAACTACCATTTACTTCATATTCATAAGTTAATATTGTTGCGTAAAATAAAATATTCTAATATTTTGAACCAATCTAATTTTTATTCTAATATTCTGGTGCGTTTAAGGAAGCTGTATACCTAATTTATTGTGCTGTATTTTATATTTTATAAATGTTAAAAACTTATCTAAACATTCCAGATTTAATTTATAAGAAATTTAATTGCATTTACTTAGTATAAAAAATAAATAAATGACAAATAATTTTTTCTTAGTACTTTTTCTCAATTATTCTAATATTTTGAATATGAGCTGTAGATCGTCCTAAGCTAGCCTATGCAAAAAAAAATCATGTAAAAATATTAAAATTTGAGCGAGATATTAGAAAAGAACGCTCCCACAGACTTTACATAATCATCCGGGTCTTTTTGCGTACTTTTTCTGTGACTATTGTGGGCTCTTAAGATAATTTTAGCATGGAAAAAATATCCCCTCTGCAAGTCGCAAAATGACCTTCTTTTGCCAGTGTATTTGAAATCGTTAACATCCAAATATTTTAAAACCAATTACACCATCTGTTAGAAAAAAGTTTCAACTTTAAGATCTTTTATTTTGTTTGTTTACATCTTAAAAAATATGCCTAAAAAGCATTGACAAAAGGGAGAAAAATGGTTTTGGGAAAAACGACACTTTTTGAATATTTCTTTTTAAAGGGTAGACTGCAACATTATTTTGATTTAATAATAGCATTTGAGACCTAAAAGCAAGACCTTTCGAAATATGTCTGTTAATTTTAACTCCGTCGAGCAGTTTGGTTGATTTGGATTTTAAAAAAAATTATCCAAAAACAGAAATAAACGACGAAAAATGCTTCTTCTTTCGTTTAGGTGCGTAAAAGTGTTTGTGCGCATGTGCAAACGTTTTCTTTTCCCGAACATTAAAAAAATGGCTTTTTTATGAAAGTGAGTTCTACTTCGTAATTAATATATCTAAAATTAATCAAAATATTAAATTTCCGAACTTCAGGTGCATCAGGAGAGGTATTGGGCTACTCGCATAAAAATTTTGAGCCTCGTACGTCCCGTAGATTTTGCTAGCCATCGCAGACACACACACACACACGCAAACAGACAGAGCGATTAGTTATTTTATTAGTATATAAAAGATTATGTTAGCTAAATGTATAGAGAACATTTGTGAAAATCTCAAAATCATAGCTTGAAAATTCTAAAAATGATCGTTTATAGAATAAGCACTAAATCGATTGTTCCCAAAATGAAGCAAAAAAAGAGAGGTTTTATCCAAATGAAGTAGTACGTCCCATATTATGTATTCTATATTGACCCTAATCAATGAATATATGGATACAATCCCTCTTGTTTTTGCTTCATTTTGGGAATAACGGATTTTTAACTTATTCTATTGACGATTATATTCGGAATTTTCAAGCTATGATTTTGAGACTTGCACAAAAGTTGCTCTATACATTTAGCTAACATAATATGCAAATGCAATTTTGATGACGTTGACGCATGCGCAGGGAAAAATTATTCAGTAAACTTGCCCATTTTTATACAATTTTTATTATTTTTTTAATTATGATTACCGAATATTGTGTGCAATGTTGTTTGTCATATTTTCGGAAAAGAAAATTACTTTATATTAAGAACTTCACAAATTATAAGCAAAAAAACTAAGACTGTTTTTATAAAAAGCTTAATTTCTCTACGAAAATACATGCTATCCACATAAAAATGAACACAGTTCATTACAGTAAGCTATTTAATTATAATCTACAGTTTGAACGCTTTTTCTACCTTAGTTTTGACAGGGTTATACAAAATATATTCGTTCTTTTACAATTTTTTGACGGTCCCTTATGGAGGTTATTGAACAGAATTTCACGGAAATGTATGACATGTATTATTATTACATGTCATTACACACTTAAAGTTTCAGGACAATTCCTCATGCACTTTTCTAGATGTACAACAAAATGTCTAAAATCACAAGTAACTGGTCACCTTTGGCCATATAGTGTATATTCTTCATGCATTTTATTACGTGAATAAAGATAAACTTTATACAAGGTAGAAATATAGAATGCCGTAATCGCATTTCATTATTGATATAATATAATTTCATTATTGTAACAAACTTTACAGACTCACTTCATGAGCTATTTTTTCTACTCAGTAATACAATACGTTGCTAATGGTTTATCACGTTTATAAAAGTTATTAAAAATTTTAATAGAAGAATTAACTTATCTTAAAAACACATGCATATTATTTATACCCCATATTTTTCATGCATATATTTATGTGGATAAAGATAAATTTGATACAGGCTAGAAATATAGAATGTCTTAATCTCATTTTATTGAACCTATAATCTTATTTCATTATCATAAATGTACTTTACAAACGGAGTCATTTCATGAACTAATTTTTTCTACTACACAATACAATTAATTAACAATTTTAATGACTCGTCGCGTTTATAATATTTATTAAAAATTGTAATAAATTAGTTAACCTCTCTTAAAAAATACAAGCATATTATATGTGCCAGATATTCTTCATGCATACAGTTATGTGGATCAAATAAACTTTATGTATGATAAAAATGTAGAATGATTTAATCTAATTTCATTTCAAAAAAGACAAGCGCAACAAATCATTTTTTACTGAAAACAAATCTTACTATGCAAATATTCTAGAAACTAGCCTTTTAAATGCCTTTAAAATAATGTAAAATGAAATAATAGAATCTCAAAGATAGAACTTTGGGAAGTTTTTTAAATGAGTTCGCGAAACCGAACGTTTTCTTTACTCAATGAAACGATTAGAGATCTCCAGATTGGCAAAAGCAATTCCACTTCCATTCCAATATTAAATTTCAAAGCAACGATCCATGCACTTGAAGTCATTTCCAAAATCTCCTTTGAAAGGAAACGAAATAATGAAATTAATTCATTTGAATTTTTCTTTCATTTCATAAGTTTTTTTATGTGTATATATACATATATATATATATATATATATATATACTTAATAGATGAAACGCAATTTACTTTTGCTTCAAATGCATGCATTTAAGATTATATTCATAAGAATCCCAATGAACAAATCAAAATCATGTATATATATTTTTTATTATTACTTAGGAAAAAAATATTTAATTAGTTTTTTTTTCGGGGGTTCGACACACAAAATCATATTTTTTTCAATTAATAGATTTTTCAAATGAAACTCTTTTGTGAAATACGTTTTTATATAATGAACAGGGTTCGACAAATTAAAGTTGACTAAAATGTTCTTCTTGGCGACTAACCTTTTACTTGCTAATTAATTTTACCTACTATAAATTTAAATCGACCATGTATAAAGGATTTCAGTCCTGAAAAATCAATTAACAAATGGTTGGTTGGTTGGTTGATTTTTGACATCCGATTACCTACGCTAGGGATATAGGACCAGGGGGGAGTGCCCTTCGTGGGGGTCTTTCTAAGGGAACCTAACCCGTATTTACGCAAGGTTCGAAGAAAACCACGAAAACTCCGAACGGTTAGGCCGACAGATGCGATTGGGTTCGAACCCAGCACCTGCCGTCTACCAGTTGAGAGGTCTGAACCTCTCGGCCACTGGTGGGGCCAATTAACAAATCGTATTTCAAATCAAAATCACAGAGACATTATTAATTTATGTATATAATTTCTTGTTCGGGATTAAAGGCAAGGATATTAATTTGCCTACTTTTTTAGTGTTAATTTTATAACTTGTTTCTGGTTAACTGTTGCAATGTAAAAAGAGAATTATCTTAAAATTTTTGCTCATTCTGTTTTATTTTATTGATCAGTTAATTTGTTTACTGCAAAATGACGTATACCAATTAAAAACTGCAGAATACGATTATGAGTAGCCAGTAATAAAATTTTGCAGTGATTGCTTTATTATAAGAAAAGTGATTTTTCAAGTTCGCTCCTAAATTTCCTGGCACCTAAGAATTTTTAACTTTTATAAGAACCTGATAATGAACCTTCGTATAACATGTCTAAAAAGTTCTAAAAAATTTAAATTTAAAAAAATTTAATTAAAAAATAAACATTTTATTTTTGGTGATGAATCATGCATACTTTTTGCGCTGTTTCGTACAGAAAATGTATACTTTTAATGTGATCAGGATTTAAAAATGTTTGAATTATAAAGTTCATAATAAACTTGAAAGTGGAAAAGTGAAGCTTATTCGTGTGTTACTTTTGCATTGATTATTACATTTTTACAATCCTCACTCAAAATCAAAAACCCTGAAGAATATTTACCAGAAATATAATACAGGATTTAGTAATCAAACACATATACGAATATAAGGGATATGTACCGCAGTAAAGAGAGGATTAAGCTCATCAGTTCGATTTGTCCGTGCAACACATTCCATGGAGATGTTTCGCACTCTAGAAATAGATAATGTGACGTCACACACCCGAAAAAGGATGTACTTCTACACTTGTGGTTGGCAAAAATAATAATTCTTGGAGAGTTAGTAATTTATAACGTATTATTTCCTGCGTATAATACAACAAAATGTAATTTATTATATCGACGTGAAAATTACATTTAGGTTAGAATTTTATAATGCAGTTTAATTCGAATTTTAGCCAATCACAAGTTGAGCTGTCGCGAAAAAAGCCAGTACATGCACATTATCTATTATTCAGCACATAAGTTGGAAATAAATATGCATACAATTACAGTTAAAAGAGACTGCCTTTATGGCCGATACGCAAAATAAAAAACCAGATCGGACACATCACTTCCAATCAAACCACAGAGCAAAATTTAGGGGACAAGACTTTGTCCAGATTTCCAACAGGAACCGCAAGCGCACGAGTAACAACCGTACTTGACCGATTTGCTTATTGAATTTTTTAAATTATGTATCATAAAAAAAAACAAATTTTAAACGCTACATAGATGAATGTTTCAAGTTTTATTTCTTGTTTTTACAGATTATAAAGGGGAAAACTAGTTTTCAAGGACGTTTTTAAACTTGTCGAGCAGAAATTATAAAATATAGGTTCAGCAATAGAGTGAAATTACGCTTCGATTAAAAGTACACGTTATTAGACAAAGTTATATATGTTATTAGACAAAGAAAATATAATGAGTTTTACTTTTTTTACCCACTTAAAAAAACGATGTAAATGTAAAAAATGATTATTTTTAGTTATTCTTACTTTAATTTAAAATTTTGGAAATCGTTAATCACATTCGTTGAATAAATTTATTCATTGAGCTTTAAAATCATTAGTTAAAAAATAACAAGATCATTAAAGAAAAAAGAAATTACACAAAAAAAGCTTTTTTCTTTTTTTGAAGATACATTACTAATGAAATGTTATTTTGATGGAACATAAAAATAAAAATATTGGTTTTCAATTACTTTAAACTGTTCATCATGCGAACTTTGGTTAAAAAGATTTTGATGATGAATTATTCTTTCTAAAATAATCGATTCAAGTCAGTGATTTACGAAATTTTCATTTAATATTACACAACTCATTAATTACATTTCTAAAATTATTTTTAAAAGACGATTTTACCTTTAAAAAGAAGTTAACGTGATTTAATTCAATTGCATTTTATTTAATTTTTGAAAATCTCGTTCTCGGTTACGAAGGGAGGGGGGGGGAGGAGAGATTAAAAAAAATATTGCAATATTTTTTTACGTGAACTTAAATTATGAATGAAATACTACTTTTTTGAAATTCGATAATTATTGGTTATCAATTTCATTAAGTTATCTGTCACATATTACCTTTTGTTTAAAGGATTTTGATAATACATTAGCATATCTGAGTCAATGGACATAAATCACGATATAGAAACACGTGAGTGTTTTGATGAAGATTTCACTTACAAAAATCATTATTCATTGATTAAGAAAAATAAATTCCCATTTAATTTCAAGTTATTGAAAATAAAATTATTGTGGATTTCACTAAGGGTTACAATTGTTAATATCAAAATACCATTTCTAGCAACCCTTAAGTCGTAATTCTCTAACTCTGTAATCACTTTTATATAAATAATGTAATTGGGGACGACAAGAATTATGAACTATCATGTAAAACAGCTGACTATATATTTCCTATAAATTTTGGAAAAATATAAACTCCTAATATTGGGAAATCCTTGTTAGTAATATAAGTTAACTAGAGACAAAATGGAAACATCCAAATATTGAGCAACATTTCACCTGAAATATTGGATACAAATATAAGCTAAACATAGGAAAAATGTGAACATCCTATAATTCGTAGTATACATAAGAGTAATATGTAACACTAAATTAGAGTAATATACAAAGGAAATAAATTTAGTTTAAACTGCTCATTTTAATTGAAGCTACAATACTCTTGTGAGATTCAAATTTACTACTGAAATAATTAAAACTTGTGTTTTTAGTTAAAAAGGAGTTACTATTTTATTTCAGGTTACAATAATTTGGAAAAATGTTAGTGATAATTTGTAGCAATAAAATATTGAAATTATTTTGTTATAACTGATCTATAAATTAGCTATTGATCATTTATATAAAAAAAAAAAGTTTAGATATTAACTTTATTAATGAAGTAATATCGTTTTACTATTATTTTAACACAATCACACTGATTGTTAAATTTAACATACGAATTGAATGTTTCCAACTGAGCGAAAAATTGCCCAGCCTTGGAATCGAACCTAGATACTTGGCTTACAAGGCCAATGCTTTACCTGTTAAGCTAACTGGGCGATAGCCGGCAGGGATTTTTCTTTCATATAACCTTATTGGTCATAACAGCTGGACTGTCATTTAGGCAGCTCGGCAGAATAAACCGCATGTAATGGAACTCCATATAACGATGAATACGTAGATATACTACTATTTTAACAGAATCAAACTAATTAGTAAATTTAACATACGAATTAAATATTTCCAACTGAGCGAAAAATTGCCCAGGTCGGGAATCGAACCCAGATACTTGGTTCACAAGGCCAATGCTTTGCCTTTTAAGCTAAAGGGGTGATAGCCGGTTGGCCAATTTTTTGCTCAGTTGGAAATATTCAATTTCTATAAAATCGTTTTACTTAAAAAAATGATATTCTTTTGATGCATTTTACAACATTACTGAAAATATTTAGTAATAATTCTTAATAATAAAATACTAAAATAATTGTGTTTAAAGTTAGGAGTTTCATTTTCATTCCTGTTACAAAATTTAAGTATACAGTATTATTTAATGATACATTTAGTAATAAAATAATGAATGTTTCTTAACTTAAAAAGGAATTTCTCTTATAATTCATGTTACAACATGTCTGAAAGTATTAAGTAATAGTTTTAGTAATAAGGCAATAAAATAATTTTAATTTAATTAAAAAAGACATTGCTCTTTCGATTTCTGTTACAAAATTTCTGAAAACTAATATTTTTAATGTAATAAAATCTCTCTCTCTCTCTTTATTTTTTTAATTTATGACAGAATTTTGGAAAATACTTAGTTATGATTTTTAGTAATAAAATACTGAAGTAATTTTGTTTTAATTAAAAAAGATATTTCTATTTTAATGCAAGTTATAGCATTTCTGCAAATATTTACCAATAATTTTTAGTAGAAAAATAATGATTATTTTTTAAAGTTAAAATATTCTTTTTTTAAATTTATTTCTTAACAACATGTCTAAAAATATTTAATACTAATATTTTAAGAGAAAATATTAAAATGACGTTATTTTATTTTTTAAAAATATCGATTTTCAAATTAGTTTTCTGAAACTTCCGAAAATGTTTAGTAATAATTTTAGAGTTCCTTACTTAAAAGGTAAAAACAGAACTATTAGAAAATGATCCCTTTGTCTGTCTTTCATAGCCATTTTACTCAAAACTTATAAAACGTAGAAAGTTCAAATTAGAGGAAGTAATAAAGAATATTAACCCACATATTTAGTGATTATTAAACATTCAGAAATACATTTAGGAAAAATGTAGAGAGGCAGCTAACTTAACTTAAAAAAAAAAGATAGAAATTAGAAAGTTCAGAAAAGATAGCATTTTTAACATGTAAAAAAAAAAAAAAAAAAAAAAAAAAAAAAAAAAAAAAATGAAAATTTTGATGCTTTAAGAGTCTCAGGCCTCCTTAAAGATATGTAAATATATTTTTTTCGTAAATGACTTACCTGATAAATAAATAGGATTGGAGATGGAATCATGGATCATGGATCATGGAAATTATAGCCCGAAAATAAAATGTTTTGACTTTTTACAATATTTATGCCATAATTTCTATTTTTGAATTATAAATATATTTTAAAAGTGTACCATGAATCAAATTAATTTTAATTTATAATGATGCTGCTTTGTATAAGCTTTTATATAAATATTTTTTATTTGGTTCAATTTGCGCTTCTACATATTAGAGAACATATATTACATGCGATTTAGGTGAGTATTAGTTGCACTGCTATCAGAGCGTTATCAGATTTCTTTTACCACACTCATGAAATATTTATGTAGTTTAGATGGCAATGTTTCTTTCTAAGACTGTTGTTGTAAGGATTTATACAAGAACTTGATGATAAATAACTCTTGAAAGTCAGTATTATTGTTGCAAAATCTGGCGAAAAACAAATTGTGATTTTTTTATCTATTCTAACAGAAGAGATATGTCGATAGAAGTTCTAAAAACCGTGATCTGCAGAGTAGTTTTAAGTTGTGCTCTAAATGTTGCTCTAAATGTGCTCTAAGTAGTGCATATGTATTTCGTATGCTTCGGGCTTGAAATATTTCTATTTCTTCTTGTGTGTTAACAATAAGAATTCGTGCGACAATAACTATTGGCGACGACATCACAAATAAGAAACATTTATCAATATCTTGTTATTACAACTGTAACATTTGTCGTATAGCTTGCAAGAGAAAGAACCGTCTCGCGACTATATCAAAAGTAGGTCAAATCAAGTTTTTATAGAAACTAGAATCTATATTTCGTCTGGAAATATAATTGGCTGTAAAACTATAATATTAAAAAATCGGCATTTAGTGATTTGACGTTCCAATTTTTCGATCCTTAATTTTATATTATCGAGCTATCCCAACTCTAAATTTATCTCAGATTTTAACAGACTTTGGAACGTATAAAGCACAAAATATGTTTCTTGAAAAAGAGGTCATCTTGTAGTAAATTGACAGTGTTACTTGTAAAGCTTAGAACTCATCTTTCTAATGATATTCTCTCATAGTATTCAAAACAAAAAAAAATTATTATAATCTTGTGTGTAATGCCCACGCCAAGCTTTGATTGAGAAATTTGTTCCACTACACCTTGGAATGAAACAAGGGGATGATGGGCGAAAAATGCCATTATCAACCGACCACTTTTATTTAGAATTTGTAACGAAAGATTTTCTTTTTGTCAAATTAAAATAACAAGGTAAACACTATAAATGCAGAAAGTATTTTTAATCAATTCACACACTCTAATCAGAATAGATACATCCCCTCTAGCTACCACCGTGGTAAATAGCTTGTTAAAGGCATATGCAAAAGTTTGTAAAAGAGGCTAATGAATATTTGTGTCGTTAGCAAACATAATGTAAAAGTCTAAAACATTTATTGTTCTCTTGCAGTACTTTAATACTGTTGTCTTTTTAAAATTCATGTATAGCTTTGGTTTCTTTGTATTGTAATGAATTGCGTATTATAACGTTATTCTTCGACAAGAAATTAGACCAAGATCCACGAATACTTGCTTTTACTGAAAAAAAGGCGTTTTGGTTTAAAATCACCTAAAAATTATTTTCTTTAAAAAGACCTTTTAAACCTTATAAAACAAAGTTTTACAAATGTAATTGAGAATTATACAACAATAATTTATACAATAAATAACCTACAATAAATTAATTGCTAAAATGCATTAAATAAAAACCATGAAAACAATTAAAAACACTGATTATCTGTTTTCATTTTACAGAAGCCTTTATATAAAAAAAATAACTGTATTTTTGAAACTGTACTCATGATACTGTCCCTGTAAATAAACTAAATGTGCTACAAACTGAATCTGAAAAGAAGATTGAGCTACTGTAATGTCAATAACATAAAAAAAATTCAGGACAATATGAGTATATGTACGACAGTTAGAATGTGAACAGACATATAAACAGACAGACGGGTAAACAAAACTAAATCATAAACACTCTTCAACTTTTTGGGGAAAATTTAAAAAATGTAATGGCCGGGCTGCTAACAACGTTGCGTTACAGTTGCATTGCACCTCTGAAATAACCTCCACTTATTTGTCTTAAAAATGGCTTCGGCGGAACCTAAACATGTGGATGATTTATTAAATTTTCCTACCATTTTTCTTTTTCTATGCATGTCAAAATATGTTTTCATAAGAAAGAAAACTATGAATTAAATATCCTTTAAAATATAAGGCGGGAGAAGAAATAATAATGGTCATGAAGTAAACGTGACCTTTAAGTTCTTAATGAAGCTTTTTAAAATTTAGTTAAAGCTTTAATCTATCAAAAATATAACTTTTGGTCTTTAAACGAATTGCTACTTTATTGGCTTTATCCACATCTTCCATAAAATAAAGAACGAATGTCAAAGGATGTTTTTATAAGAAAGAAAGCATATAGAATTAAATATCCGATATAATTTAAGACGTGAGAAAAAATAATACTGACCATGGAATAATTCTGACCTTTTAGTAATTAATGAAGCTTCTTAATCCTTAATTAAAACCCTAATTTATTTCATATAATTGACATAAAAATAAAACCTCTAGTTCTTAAACAAAAATGCTACTTTATTGGTTTTATGCACAGCTTCCATAAAATAAAGAAAGTATGTCAAAATCTGTTTTTATAAGAAAGAAATCCTATAAAATATTGAATAAAATGAAAACTTTAAGTGTGCTTCAAATCGATTTTTCAGAGAATCAATATTATGAAACTGAATATTCTTCCGTCGCTGAGGGGGAAAAGTATATTTCCAACGATAAATATATTACGATAAAATAAAATATCTATTTACTTTAGTCGAATAATTTTTCTCATATTTCATGATAATCATTTGATTTTTCATTTTCTTAATTCAGTACATATATATATATATATATAAATATATATTAATTCTCAAAACAAGTAAAGAATTCTAAAACAGATCATTACAATTACACCAATCGATTTCTTTTAATAGTTGACAATCTTTTAAAAAGAAATTGTTTTTCTTAAAAAAAAACTTTATTTGCATCCGACATGATGCCAAATGATATTTTTACTTTTTTCTATCTCTACAAGAAGAAGGCATTGAATTCGTGCAAATTTTCGAATTTCAGTTTTCGACGCATTTGGACGTTTTAGAAGTAGACAACCCCAAAATACCCCTTTTTTACAAAATGTCTGTTTGTGAGTCTGTCTGCCACTGTGTCACTTTGTGATTCTGTATGTGTCAAAAATTTTGTGGTTGTTCTATCTCAAGAACTAATGTACAGAATTAAAAAAAATAGATTCAGTCAGACTTTAATATAAACTTAGAAGTGATTAGTTTTTGGTTTATATCTCGCGACAGGTGGCTCTGCTATTCTGCCTTTTTCACTATTTCCAAAATAGCTATATCTCAAGAATTAATGAATGGATTTTCATAAAATTTCAGATTCAGATAATCCTTGATATAATTAAGTGCTGATTACTTTTTAGTGCAAATCGCTCAACAGGTGGCTCTGCTATGCTGCATTATTCATGATTATCGCATTAGCTTTAACTCAAGAACTAGCGGATGAATTTTCATCAAATTTCAGATTCAGTTAGTTTCTGATACTTTAGTGTTGTTTAGGTTTTGGTGTAAATCACCCAACAGATGGTGCTACTATGCTGCATTTTTCACGAATTTGATATTTTGAATCTCAAGAACTAATGCTTGGATTTTCATCAGACTTTAGATTCAGTTATTCCCGTATTTGTTTTTGAGCCACATCGCACAACGTGTATGCTGTTATGCAGAATTATTATTATTATTATTATTATTATTATTATTATTATTATTATTATTATTATTATTATTATTATTATTATTAGGTTTTTGCAATAGCTCTATATCAGACACTAATGCACGGATTTTCATCAAATTTCAGATTTAGTTAGAACTTTACATAATTTGTTCCCGTTTAGACTTCAGTGTAAACTACTTAACCAATGGCGCTGCGATGCTGCATTTTTCAGAAAGTTTTAACATTTATGAGATAGAAGAAATTTTTGAGCTTGCCATATCCGACTAGTCTTTATAACATAGCTGCAATTAACCACATAATCAGATGGTAATTAATAAAAGTATTTAACTAATTAAAAAAATAATAACATGCATTGACATTAATTTTTTTTAAATTCTTTCCCTTAAATATAGATTCTCAGATTTACCTACACTGTAAAAAAAAAGGGTCGATCTACTAAAAAAACTTTAGTGATCCTTGTAATTACTAAAAAATTTTTAGTAATCTTAGTCGATTACTAGAAAATCTGTAAGCATTACTAGAAAAAAGTTAGCAATGGATAGAGTTAATAGTTTTACATTTTTTAATAGCTATTACTAAAACGCACTTGGTGTGGCCTTGATAGCATAGTGGTTATAGTAACGGACTCCAGACTAAAAGGTCCCGGGTTCGATACCGGACACTGTCAAACACATCCCGAATGTATGTAGTGTAAGAACTCGTTAATAAAGGGGTTATGAAAATCCTGTAAGAGCAGGTAGCAATTTTTTGGTGCTGCCATCTATTGCGGTTTTGCCGAAAATCCATCGCTCCAGAAGTTTGGATGCAGCTCGAAGGAAGCTGCTGTCCTTCGGGCGCACGTAAAGGTTATTAAAAATAACTTTGGAGCTATTACTAAAATTTTCTTGGTGGCTCATACTAAAAATTTTTAAGTAAGTTGTACAAAAAATTCTTTTGTTCAGTTTACAAAAGAAATGCTTGTTTCACTTGCAAAAAAAAAGTTTGTAATGGTTACTAAAAAATTCTGCGGAATACAAATTTACTAAAGAATTTTTAGTAACCTCTTGAATTTTTTTTACAGTGTAACTGTATATATATTTTTTAATAGATAAATGTATATTAAACAAAAATTCAACGAAAATGTAAACAATTTAATGTCTATGAATGCATACATGTATATGATATAAAAATATTGAAATGCAACAGAGATATTTTTATAAATTTCTTCCATAGGCTAAGGATCAGCAAACGGGTCTTTTCACTCGACTGAAGTAGTCTTTTAAGTAATTTTAAAGTCTCAAATTTCTTGTCCTATCCCGGATAGAAGTCTACTAACTTGTATCTTGGATTTTCGATTTTTTTTCCCCATGTTGTTACTTTGTTATTTTATGTTGAAGGGATATTTTTTCTTTTTCCTCTTTTTCCAGTTTTCCGGCTGTTTTGAAGTAGTCTTGAAAGCAATCAATTCTAATTCATTATTTTAACTCAATATTTTACATTTTATTTTATACTAACTCTGTTATTAAAGTTCGGTGAATAGTCCTGTAACATTAATTTAGATGAAATATTAACGTAAGTTACCATACTACCCTTTGAAATAGTCATCTCCCATATCCATGCACTGCTGAAATGTGCTATGCATGTCCTGGGAAATCTGCAAGAAATCTTATTTTAGTATAAAGTTCAAAAGCTTCGTCACGCTTCATTGGATGTCAGCAGTATGGTCAAGCCTCTTTCAAAGAGAGTTTGAGTCTTGAAAATAGGAAGAAATCTGGAGGACTGAGATCTGGCGAGTATGGTGGATGTTCAATTTGCACCATCCCTCATGAATTTCTTTTGGTGTCTTGCAAAGCTTAAAACCAAACTTTAAACTGAATTTTTGTTCTTCATTTTCCTGTTCTCAGTTAAGAACCATCACAGTGAACAAGCATTTAGTAAAGCACGTCTTACACGGAACATAAACAGCGTTCAACTGAACAACGATGAGGTAAGATAGTCAACACTTGCCTTTATGCTGGTGCAACGTTTTGTTCCCCAGTTTTGCCAGATCGGTCGTTCTGAATTCATTCATAGAACTTTTTTTTCAGAAGTAGTATTTAATAACTTTTTTCTTGCAGCGATTATTCAATTTTTCATTTCATTTTTTATATCATTTTGTAGTTAAAAAAGGAGGAGATTCACAATTTTAAATCCCTGTACGCGGAATATTTTATTTAAAATTATTCAAAGAGTAATTCTGGATTTTTAAACGAAAATTTAAATAAATAAATATAATTCGGTTTTCGAATAGCATACTGAAAATTAAGGAAAGACACTCTCCCTTGTGTGAAAAAAATACTTCGCATCCAGTGACGCCAATTTTTGAAAAATATTGGGTTGGCTCAAAAATATAGGGGGGGGGGGGCTCAGAAATATTTTTGTAAAATGTTTCGACCAGTTTGTTTTCATTTGAAGGGCTGGCAGGTAAGTGAAAGATGAGAATTTTAAATCAAGCTATCACGTTTTTATTAAATTGCAATTTTATTAAATTACATTCTCATCCGTTTTTCTTTATAAAGGCACTGATATTTATTGTAAAGCCATGATGCCATGAACCTGACTACAAATTAAATTAGCAGAAAGTTAAACATGGAGCAAAACATTTCAGTCATTCGGAACACATGACCATTCAGAAAAGAAATTTTGTTCTAAGGAGAAAAATGAATAAAAATGAATAATGAAATAAATTACTTGAAAAATAGGTAAGCTATGATAAAAAATTATTGGGTGGGCTCGGGCCTCACGGGCCCATATAAGTTGGCGCCACTGTTCGCATCAGAAACAATCATCACGTAACAGTTAGTTCTTTGATAAATACAGACATTACTTCGAGTATGTGCACCAAACATACGTTTCAGTTATATTTTTTTTCTTCGGAGATATTCTTAATTTTTTTTCTGTATAGCTAAGAACGGACATTTACAGGATGAGCTTTTGAGTTTTTTTTTTTTAAGTTTTCTTTAATTTTCTTTTACGATTTTGCCTTCTAACGAAATAAATTTTCGTTTCTTACGAGTGAAGTTTAAGTGATTGTGTAATATTATCCTTTATAATTCAATGTCATTAATTTGTCTGTTTTATATGCTTTCACTTTCACATGATAAGAATTAAACACGTAATTTTCTTTAATGTTAAAATTGTAAAACTTGGATGCAATCCCAGACACGCTAAGCATTAAACTGGTAAATAAATAAAATAAATAAATAAAATGAAAAATTCTCATTTTCCAAGTTAGCCGTTCTTTCCTTTGATAGAGTAAAATTCTGCATAACATTCAAACTGATTCCGATATATCCTGTAATTTAATTTCAATTCAATCCCTGTTAAAACGACAGTAGTCGAATGTCGATAGCTCATATCAATTATCTACTCCTAACACTTACAAATGCAATAGGCAAATTGCACAGCATTTGTGGTTCGTTTTCAGAGAAAATACTACTTAAAATTAATAATAATAATAATAATAATAATAATAATAATAAATCCGCCACATTATGATTTCTGGAAGAAATTTTTTTGCGGTGTACTTTATTAAACTTACTGCATTACCGACCTCTTTTTTTTTATAGAAATAAAATATATTAATAACTTTATCGTTAGGATTAATCGTTACTAGGTAAGGTTTCATAATCTACGCCCGATGCATGATTTATTGTTCCTTGTTTTAAATATATAGTTATATCACATTAAAGGCAAAATAGAATAATGTTTAATTCATCATTTAGCTTGTTTATATTATACGCTAACTTAGCCATTCAAACAACTATATTCCCTCAATATGTTTTAAATAAATGATATTTTATTACAATTCCATTTATATCATTTAAAAAAACTCACGATAACAATGTCTTCCAAATACACAAAAGACAACAACGACAGGCTAATAACATGCGAAAAATCTTTGAATTTACTTATCATAAATTTCTCTTTACAAGGAATATGTAGTATGATTCGCTAAACAACTGCACTGCATAGTTGCCATGGAAACGAAAGACAGATTAATGTTGGAAGTGCTAAGAAAATTCAAAAGGTAACATAAGGTTTGAAATTCTCGTTTAATTTAAAACATAAAAGTCAGGACGAAATGTAATTATGCATTTTTATCTCTGTTTTACAAAGAGTTAATTAATTTTAGATATTTAGTTTATTTCATTGTTTCCACAGGAGTGAAGGCATTCATTCTATTTGGGGTTTAACAGAGTGGAATGAGATGAAATATGATCGATTTTTCTTTTGAAAGAAATATTTGCATGTGTTTTAAGAATAGGTATAGAAGTTGTGTTTTAGAAATCACGTAAATCTCGTGAGAAAACTATGATACAAGGTGTTTATAAAGTCCCGGACCCATTTTGATGTTTAATAACTGATAAAATGATAAAGATAGATTAAAATTAATAACATAAATGGTTACATAGACACAAAAAGTTTCATAACCCTTGTCAATGAACTTCCACGTGTGCCCTCTTCTCTAAAAAGCTTGAAATAAAAAACATTATTATTACATTCGTATTTAAATTCATCTTTAAATAATATAAAAAAGATGTATAGCATTTTAAATATTGTAAATGTAATTATCTTATCGTATTTTTGACAAAGTTTTAAAAAAAATTCTTTAATTTTTTATATTTATTTTATTTTATTTTTTCTGCAATAATACATGCGTTCATTAAATCTGTGATATAACAATAGGAATCGCGTAAATCTAGTGGGAAATCAATGACATATGTGTTCTGACAAGTATTGGGAAAAATGCAAGAATAATGTATTTTGTTACATTTACATATATTTATATATTAATCTATTTATTTAGTACTTATATTTTGATTTAATTAAAAGACATCGAATTTATAAAAATTATAATTATCTTTTTACAGCTTTTAATAAAAAAAATACTTACTACTTGTATAGTTTAACAGACTGGAATAAAGTAATGAGATAAAAACTAATCGATTTTTATTTTGAAAGGATACTTACATAAGGTAGTATGCATTTTAAGATTAGGTAGGGAAATTATGTTTTAGGAACAACTTTCCTAATTTTTTTTTAAATATTTACACTGAACAGGATTAAGAAAAATGCAAGGAATGGAGATACATTAGATTTCAAACTTTTTTAAAATCAATATTAAGAAAATATCTAACTTCAAATGTTGTTATTATTTTTTTATATTTTTAACAAAGTTATAAAAAGGATTAATTAATTTTATGTATTTAGTTTATTGTATTGTTTCCAAAAAAGTGGAGACATTTATTTTATTTGTGGTTTACCAGAGTGGAATAGAGTAATGACATGAAACGATCAATTTCCCTTTTGAAAGAGATATTTGCATCCAGTATAGAATTTTAAGAAGAATTTGAATTTTTTAGAATTTCTGTTTTCATAATGAAGTATGCCTCGTGAGAAAATAATGGTATATTTACTCTGAAAAGTATTAAGAAAATTGAAAAAAAAAATATTATTACATTTGTATTTTAAAAACTTTTGAAATAATATGAAAATATCGAATTTAGAAAAAGTATAATTATCGTTCTATAGCTTCAATAAAGAGTACATTTTGTATGTAGTTTAACAGACTGGGATAAAGTAATGAGATAAAAAAAATAATCGAATTTTGTTTTCAAAAACTTGTTTCCATAAGATACTAAGGTACCCTGGGGTAATAACGCCAGGCGGGGTAATAACGCCAAGTGCTTATATTTTGCATAATTATGAAATAATCAGGTAAATGACACCCATGTGCTCTGCGCAGAAGTGTTTTGAGTCATATAAATCGCAAAAAACAGCTTCAAGTTAATTTGTTTCATTTTTAGGTCTTATTGTTTTTACAAACAACTAAAATTAACGCATGATCTAAAATTTGCGAGATACGTTTTGTGATGTGGAGACTATCTTTTTATCCGGAAATACTCTGTTGATTACATAAATTTGTAGTGCATTTCATGTACTTTTAAAATGTTGTTGAAGATTTTGGATATCTTCTCGAGATAATTTGTAATTGAAAATGTACTGCGCAATAACTATACCGGGGTAATAACGCCAAACCTTGAGTTTAATTCCCCGGTTGATTCCCTACAGTGTCCGAGCTACATCCTAAATACTGATTCAAATAAACACAGTTAAAACTGTCCAATGTTTCTCATATTTCTATTTAAACGGTCCTTTTTAAGCAAAAAGAAGCTCACGGTCTGATATTCTTTTGCCTCATCCCCCCCTCCCACACCACACCTTTATTTTTCTTACACTTTCACAAAAAATTGAACATTTTGAATAGCTTAGAATGCAATTTGTCAATTTCTAAGTTTGTAGAGTTTGTATTTTTAGAATTGGGCAATCTACATGCAATTATTCCATCTTATTTCATAGTTTTGTTTGCATGGCGTTATTACCCATATAGGTGGGTAATAACGCCAAATAGCATTGGTCAAGAAAAAACGCCATTACATTTTATGAATACATATCTGTTAAATTATTTTATTTTATATAGATAGTCAATAAGTTGCTGTATCAGATCCTATATTTGTTTGAAAAATACAATCTAAAACTAAGCCGTGAAAATTGGTAGAACCTTAACGTGGCGTTATTACCCCAGGGTACCTTATATATTTTAAGATAAGTATGGAAATTGTGTTTCAGGAGTCATGCATGTTTGCTCTTAATAGCAAAAAACGCAAGGCCTTGTTATTTAATTTTATTATAAACTTTTTTAATAATAAAAAACCCATCGAATTTCTAAGTGTTGTAGTTATTTTTTTAGACAAAGATAGAAAAAGATTTAATCAATTTTACATATTTATTTTATTTCATTGTTTCCACAAGAGTGAATTCATCCATTCTATTTGGGGTTTAACAGGGTGGAATAAATTAATGAGATCGAAAAATGATCGATTTTTCTTTTGAAAGAGATATTTGCATGTGTTTTAAGAAGAGGTATAGAAAATGGGTTTTAGAAATCACGTAAGCTTCATTGGAAAACTATGATATATTTGCTGTGTGAAGTGTTAGGAAAAATGCAAAAAAATATATTATTATGACATTCGTATTTTATTTATTTATTTTTTTTTAAATAAGAAAAATTTTTGAATTTATAAAAAATTTAAATACTAATTATTTTTCTTACATCTTTAAAAGATATAAAAAGAGTCAATTAGTTTTACATATTTAGTTTATTTTCATCGCATGTGTTTTAAGAAGAGGTATAGAAATTGGGTTTTAGGAAACATGTAAACCTCATGGGAAAATAATGATATATTCTCTCTGAAAAATATTAGAAAAAAATGCAAGAATAATGTATTATTCTTCCTATTTTTAAGTATCTTCACATTAATGTATATTCTTTTTAACGTACTATTTAAAAACGTATTTAAAAAAGTATTAAAAAATATTTGAATTAAAAAAATCCATATAATTGAATGGTGTAGAATTTAAAAAACTGTAATTATCTTTTTATGTATATAGTTTAACAGGCTGGAATAAAGTAATAAAATTAAAAGAACAGATTTTTGTTTTGAAAAAGATAGTTACACTATACATTTAGTGATACTATACATTTTAAGATAAATTTGGAAATTGTGTTTTAGGAATCATGTATATTTGCATCTAATAGTGTTAGAAAAAATGTATTGTATTATTGTTGCACTTGATTTTAAACTAATTTTTAAATAATAAAAAAAAAGGTATCGGACTTCTAAATGTCGTAATTATTTTTTTATATCTTCAACAAAGACAAAAAAGTTAATTTATATTAGATATTTAGTTTATTTCATTGTTTCCACAAGAGTGAATGCATTCATTCTATATGCGATTTAAAAGTGTAAAGACTTTTTGAATAATAATAAATTATCGAATTTAAAAAAAGTGTAATTTTCTTGATATTAATATCTATCTATATATTTTTTTAAAGAGAAAATTCGCTTTAAATACAATTTTTCAAAGGAAAATCAAATTTCATTTTTTTAAATTGCTAATAGGCGTAAATGCCAACCTATTTACCTTTGTGTAATTATCTTAGCTTTAATAAAGAATGCATTCTGTATGGGGCTTAACAGACTGGAATAAAGTAAAGAAATAATAATAATTAAAAAAACAATTTTTGTTTAGAAAAATTTTATGAGATTTGAAAATTTTCTGTTGTGAAAAAAAAATATTCACATAAGATACTAAATTTTTTAGATAACTATGGAAATCGTGTTTTAGGAATCATGTATATTTACACTTAATAGTGTTATCAAAAAATGCAAGGCATTGTTATTAAATTTTATTTTAAACTTATTTTTATATAATAAAAAAACCCATCGAATTTATATGTGTTGTAATTATATTTCTAGATAGCGACATAAAAAGAGTCAATTAGTTTTACAAATTTAGTTTATTTCATTATTTCCTGAAGAGTTAATACATTCATTCTATTTGTGGTTAAACAGAGTGGGATTAAGTAATGGGATGAAAAATTATCTATTTTTCTTTTGAAAGAGATATTTGCATCAAGTATGTTTTTTAAGAAGAGGCATAGAAGTTTGTAGAATTACGTAAGCCACATCGGAAAACAATATATTTCCTCTGAAAAGTATTAGGAAAAGGAGAGAAAAATACATTATTATTAATATTATTAATATTTTATTTATTTATTTATTTATTTGAAATAATAAAAAGATATTGAATTGATAAGAATTATAATAACCTTTTTACAACTTTAATACGCAATGCATTTTAGTTGTGGTTCTACAAACTGAAATAAATTAAGGTGATAAAAAATAGTAAATTTTTGCTTTGAAGGGAACGTTTAATAATGTACTAGGCATTTTAAGATGAGGTACCGAATTTATGTTTTAGGAATCATGCATATTAGTACAGAATAGTAAAAAGGAAAATGCATGGCAAATACATTATTATTGCATCTGAATTTGAACTCATATTTAAATCACTAATAGTTTCGAATTTCTAAATATTTTAACTATTTTTTGCATATTTAGCAAATTATTAAAAGAGGATTAATTTTAGATATTTAGTTTATTTCATTGTTTCCACAAGAGTGAATCCATTTATTATATTTGTGGTTTAACAGAGTGAAATAAAGGAATGAAATGAAAAATAATCGATTTTTCTTTTAAAAGAGATCTTTACATGTGCTTTAAGAAAATATATAGAAACTGTATTTTAGGAATCACGTAAAACTTACTGGAAAACAATGCTATATTTGCTCTGAAAAGTATTAGGGAAAATGCAAGAATAATGTATTATTCTTACATTTATATATTTTTTTAGTTGACATTTATATTATTATTTTTTTATATAATTGAAAGATATTGAATTCATAAAAACAGTATCTTTTTATAGCTTTTGATAAAGAGTGCATGATAAATGTGATTTACAGACTGGAATAAAATAATGAGATAAAAATAATCCATTTTTGTTTTGAAAGACATATTTACAAAAGGTAGTATGTATTTTAGGATGAGGTATGGAAATTGTGTTTTAAGAATCACGTAAAACTCACGGGAAAACAATGATATATTTGCTCTGAAAAGTATTTGGTAAAATACAAGAATAATGTTTTATTTTTTCATTTGTATTTTTAAAATTAAATTACAAATATTTAAAATAATATTTATATTTAAAATAATATTTATAATATTTATTAAAATAATATTTATATTCAAAATATTTTATTTATACATTTATATTTATATAGGCTATTTCCATGAGTACTTGTAGTGTAAGTCACAGGCTACGATTTTTGGCTACCAGTATTATAGTACAAAAAAATGTGATTTATTTTATCGGCACATTCTCATTAATTGAATAAGGCCAAGCAGACTTTTCGAAAATAACGGTGGCAAACAAGCATAGCAATTATAAGGTAATGTGACTTACACTACAAAACTCATGGAACTAGCCTATACAAAAGATAGTATGTATTTTAGGATGAGGTATGGAAATTGTGTTTTAGGAATCACGTAAAACTCACGGGAAAACAATGATATATTTGCTCTGAAAAGTATTAGGTAAAATACAAGAATAATGTATTATTCTTACATTTGTATTTTTAAAATTAAAATACAAATATTTAAAATAATATTTATAGTTAAAATAATATTTATAATATTTATTAAAATAATATTTATATTCAAAATATTTTATTTATACATTTATATTTATATACAAAAGATAGTATGTATTTTAGGATGAGGTATGGAAATTGTGTTTTAGGAATCATGTAAAACTCACAGGAAAACAATGATATATTTGCTCTGAAAGGTATTAGGTAAAATGCAAGAATAATGTATTATTCTTACATTTGTATTTTCAAAATTAAAATACAAATATTTAAAATAATATTTATAATATTTATTAAAATAATATTTATTTTCAAAATATTTTATTTATATATTTATATTTATATACAAAAGATAGTATGTATTTTAGGATGAGGCATGGAAATTGGGTTTTAGGAATTACGTAAAACTCACGGGAAAACAATGATATATTTGCTCTGAAAAGTATTAGGTAAAATGCAAGAATAATGTATTATTCTTACATTTGTATTTTTAAAATTAAAATACAAATATTTAAAATAATATTTATAATATTTATTAAAATAATATTTATATTCAAAATATTTTATTTATATATTTATATACAAAAGGTAGTATTTATTTTAGGATGATGTATGGAAATTGGGTTTTAAGAATCACGTAAAACTCACGGGAAAATAATGATATATTTGCTCCGAAAATTGTTAGGGAAAATGCAAGAATAATGTATTATTATTAAATTTGTATTTTTTTTATTAACAATCATATTATTAATTTTTTCGATATAATTAAAAGATATTGAATTTATAAAAACTGTAATTATCTTTTTAAAGCTTTTAATAAAGAATGCATGATAAATGTGGATTACAGACTGGAACAAAAGAATGAGATAAAAAATAATCGATTTCTGTTTTGAAAGATATATTTACAAAAGGTAGTATGTATTTTAGGATGAGGTATGGAAATTATGTTTTAGGAAGTATTTTACAAAATTTTCGTTTAATATTTGCACTGAACAGTGTTAGGAAAGATGCAAGGCATTGTTAATACATTTCATTTTAAACTCATTTTAAAATAATTAAACAAATTATCGAATAATGAAGCAATTATCTTTATATATCTTGAACAAAGATACAAAAAGAGTTAATTAATTGTACCTATTTAGTTTATTTCATCGTTTTCACAAGAGTGAATGCATTTATTCTATTTGGAGTTTAACAGAGTGGAATAAATTAATGAGATGAAAAATGATTGATTTTTCTTTTGAAACAGATATTTGGATGTGTTTTAAGAAGACGCATAGAAATTGTGTTTTAGGAATCACATAATCCTCGTGTGAAAACAATGATATATTTGCTCTGAAAAGTATTTGGAAAAAATGCAAAAATAATATATATTTATTACCTTTGTATTAATTAATTAATTAATTTTTATATAATTAAAAGAAATCGAATTTTAAAAAAATGTAATTATCTTTTTGCAACTTTTAATAAAAAATCGATTCTAGATGTGGTTTAAAATACTGGAATAAAGTAATGTGATAAAAATTAATCAATTTTCGTATTGAAAGAGATACCTGCATGAAGTAGTATTTTAAGATGAGGTATGGTAATTGTGTTCCAAGAACAGTTTTCCTAAATTTTCCTTTAATATTTGCACTGAATAGTATTAGGAAAAATGTAAGGTATGAGTACATTGGATTTTAAACTCATTTTTGAATAATAAAATAATATCTAACTTCTAAATGTTGTAATTATATTTTTATATCTTTAACAAAGATATAAGAAGAGTTAATTAATTCAAGATATTTATCTTATTTTATTGTTTCCACAAGATTGAATACATTCATTCTATTTGCAATGTAACAGAATGAAAAAAACTACAGGGTTGAAAAATGATCGATTTTCCTTTTGAAAAAGATATTTACATCAAGTATATGCTTTAAGAAGAGGTATAGAACTTGCTTTTTAGGAATCACGTAAGTCTCATGGGAAAACAATGATATATTTACTGTGAAAAATATTAGGAAATACGTACAAATAATGTATTATTGTTACATTTGTATAAAAAAATCAGATAATAAAATAATATCAAACTGATAAGAATTTCTAATCATCTTTTTATGGTTTTAACAAACAAAAATTATAAATATGGTTTTAAAAACTGGAATAAAGTAATGTAATAAAAATAATTAATTTTTGCTTTAAAAGACATATTTATATAACGTACTATATATTTTAAGATGAGGTATAGAAATTGTGATTTAGGAGTCATATATATTTGCACGGAAAACTATAATGGAAAATACAAGGCAAATACATTATTGTAACATTTAAATTTAAACTCATATTTAAATAAAAAATAATATCTAATTCCCAAACATTGTAATTACCTTTTTATACATTTAGCAAATATATAAAAAGATAATTAATTCCAGATATTCAATTTATTTCGTTACTTCCACAAGAAAGAATGCATTCAATCTATTTGTGGTTTAACAGAAAGGAATAGAGTAATGAGATGAAAAATGATCGATTTTTTCTTTTGATAAAGATTTTTGCATCACAAATATGTTTTGAGGAGAGGTATACAAATTGTGCTTTGTGAATCATGTAAGCCTCATAGGAAAACAGTGACATATTTGCTCTGAAAAGCATGAGATTAAAAAAATATTTTTGCATTTCTATTTAACCACTTAACCGGGTCCGAATTTTTTCCATTTATATAAAATATTACTTTTAAGTTTATATTAACACTAGCTATCCAAATACATTATATAGTGTTTAACGAATATTTTATTGTTTGAAGCACAACGAATGTTATTGTTTTGCGAGCTATTTAATTCATATTCATAAGGCAATAGGCTAAGGAAGAATTATTGGAGATTTTTGGAAAATATTACATTACAATAAAATTTAATTTAAATACAACTTCCCAATACTTTTTGAGATTCATTACACATGATTCTTTAAGGAAAATAACTTTTATTTTAATTTTAAAGAGTGACATATATGTTTAAAATAAAAGAATCGCAAAAGGCGCAAAGAGAATTAAGTAAATAATAATAATTGTTATTATTACAAAATGCCTAAGTATAAATGAAGTCATATGATAAATGCACAAACATATACTAACATTACTACATATAAATTATAGCAATAGTATTTCTTAAAACAAAATAATACGTCTTTAAAAGACATGTACTATTAATAGTACACCAGACCCGAAAGGGTTATATTCATCTTTAAATATAAAAAAACCACACATAGCATTTTAAATATTGTAAATGTATTCGTCCTTTCCTATTTCGAAAAAGTAAAAAAAAAATCTTCTTTATTTTTTTTAATTTAGGTTATTTCGTTATTTCCTCAATAATGAATGCACTCATTAATTTCTGATATAAAAATGTGGAATAAGGATGATGAGATAAAAAATAATCATTTTTAGAGATATTTGCATAAAGTATGTTTCTTAAGATGAGGTATAGAAAATGTGTGTCTGGAATCCATGCAAGCCTTTTGGGAAAACAATGATATATTTGCTTTTAAAAGTATTAGGGAAAATGCAAGGAAAATATATGATTACGTTTAGATTTAAGATCATTTTTAAATAATAAAAGATAATCGAATATAAAAAAAATTAATTGTAACTATCCTTTTACATATTAAACACATGAATAAAAAAAGTTAATTAATTTAATATATTTAATTTATTTAATTTTCCCACAAGAATTAATACATTCATTCTATTTTTTGTTTAACATAGTGAAATAAAGTAATGAGGTAAAAAAATAATCGATATTGGTACGAAAAGAAACATTTACTTCAAGCATGTGTTTCATAATAAGGTAAAGAAATTCTGCTCTAGAATTAGTGCAAGCCTAATGGGAAAACAATGATATATTTGTACTGAAAAGTATTAATAAAAATACAAGGAGAAAATTCTATTACTACATTTGTATTTAAAATTATTTTTAAATAACAAAAAAATATCGAATTTATAAAAATTATTTTTTATACATCTTTTATGTCTTGTTTCCACAAGAGTAAATGTATTCTAAATGTAGTTTGACAGGATAGAATGAAAAATGAGAGGAAAAACAACCAATTTATTTAGAAGAAAAATATTTGTGTCATGTATAAGTATTTTAATATAAATGTATAGAAATTGTATTTTGGATTCCATGCAAGATTCACAGGGAAACTATTATATTCTTGATCTAAAATGTATTATGAAAAATGTTATTTATTTGTATTTAAAATCATTTTTTAATAATAAAAAAATATCGAATATATAAAAATTGTATTGTTATTATCTTTTTATATCTTTAATAAATATATATAAAATAGTTAATTAGTTTTAGATGTTTAGTTTATTTCATACTTTCCACAAAAGTAATTGCATTCAAGTTAGGGTTTAACAAAGTGGAAAAAAATAATCATATGGATCTTATGAAGCGAGTTTTTTCTCGCGAATGAGGTAGCATCCTAACAAATATATAAATACATAATTGGATTCCCTTGTATCTTTTGTATTTTATATTGGACATACAAAGTGTTTTTGTATCCTTTTGTAATTTATTTGTAGTTATAGCATTTATGTTCTATCGTATTTCACGAAGGGGTTTTTAAATGAAATAATTTTAGTGAAGAAAAAAATCAATGAAGTAAATATCTGAAACGTATATTTCATTAGTTTCAAGAAAGAAAAGACTTTCTATTATTAAGATTAAGTACGATACTATGACATATAAATCTGGAGTGGTATTAAGGTGACGGCACTGAAATATGAAAGGATCTTAACGTTTGTAATAAATTTTTGAAAGTAAAACTTTAAATGAGTTTTATGAGAACGTGATATTCATGCACAACTAGTTGTTAAAACGTTCTATTTCTAGAAATTACGATTATATTTGTTAAAAGCGTCTTGTATGAAATTTGTGTGATGTTTTGAGTACAATGCATTATTGATTTGGATGTATGAGATTTTGTGAAATTTCACATTATTTTTACAAAATAATACAGAGAAAACATATGAAAAAAATCTAAGTTATAACTTAAATACTTATATCTATGAACGATTTTGTTTAATTGTAAGTCAGTAAAAGTCAGTGTCATCGATTGTGATTCATTACACTCTTCAATCTCAAAATATATGTTTTAAAAAATAGTTTAGAATCCTTATTTTTGCCATGAGAATATTTTGGGATGAACTGTAAATATACCATTATTTTTTCTTAAAATTTTAAGACTTAGAAAGAAATCACGTCAAAATTAATTTTTAATTATAAAAACAACACTTTTATCTACTAATTTATTATTTTTAAAAAATGTTATAGTCACGGAAGCAGCGTCATATTTTTCAAACGAATTTAGAGTCGATGATTTTTGTATATGTGGTACATTAGACGGAACAAATGACAAATTTGCCAGTCAGAAAGAGCACCAGAGACTGAGGCGAAATTCGGAAAAGCTGGTCAAAATATAAAAACGTTATTGAAATTGGTAAATCTCTATATACAGGTGTCTTTTAGGGTATTTGTTACAATTCCAAAGTTAAAATAAAACCAAAAACAAAATAGCGGACTAAAGATGAAAAAGTTTTGAATGTTTATCGAGATAGATGAAACTTCGTACTTATGTGTTTTTAGGGACGTTAAATACGATTCAAAAGTTAAAATTTCAAAATACGGTTAAGCAATATGCGTTATTTATTCAAAAAAATTTAAGTAATTTATGTAAATTGCGTAATTACGTTACTTATATAATTTGCATCATTATGTCATTTTTTGAACTCGAAATAAAGGAATCTAATGATAGTACAGGCCATAAAAACACAACTTTCATCGTTTTTGTTCTATTAATTTTTCATGCAGAAAATTCCCAATACATTTTAATCAGTTTTTGCTTATGATTATAACACTAATTTATAATATAAAATATAGTAATTTATTACAAAACTAAATAAAGTAAAAACTAAACAAAAAATTTGCTAGCAAAATTAATTTGAAAAAAAATCACAGCTTTTTATATAACTAAGTAGTTACATTTCTATTTGTTATTGCAAAAACCTACGCAAAATGTAGAATAACAGTTTTTAGCAGCTAGTTCTTTTATTATTCATAAGCCAATACCTTAGGCTATTAATTCTTTTAATTTTCTTACGGAACTTATACATTTTCGACGTTTCAAAGTTATTTTTTTTAATCAAAAATTATTAAGAAATTACTAATTTATACGCGGTTAATATAGCTTTTGTAACACATTTAAATGATCCATTTATCACAATCATGTGAATCCATTAAAAACCTTTAAAATCGGACATCATGTTAAGATATAGTACATATTTGAGATGCATAAACAGATTTTTTTTATCTATGTCTTAACTGAATAAACTTTTAATGTACCATTAAATTTTATTAGTCTTATTACAAAGGGGCTACTTATTATTGTTTTTTTAGTATACACTAATTGAAACTTCGCTGTGATAAAATATTATTTAAGAAAGTGCAGTTCAAGATGTTAAATGTTTCTGTAAATGAAAATCATTAATTAAAAAAATTAACATAAAACAGGACTTGTTAGATTATAAAATTCACAGTTATTTTACATTATATTAAAACTTTTTGAATGAAATGCATAATGAGTTTGTTTAGCCATTTCTAAATCTGAATAAATTTTTAATATACCAATGAATTTCATTAGGCTCAACTCAAAGGCGGTTACTTATTTATTATTATTATTTTTTTTTATTGTACACTATTTAAAGAAATTTTATTTAATCAATAACTTAATTTTTTTAAATTTGAATAAATTATCTTTGCTATGATTAAATATTTATTAAGATAGTAAAGTTGAAGTTAGTAAATAACTCAGCATAAAAATAATTAATTTAAAAAAACACCACCAACAACATAAAACAGGATCTGATAGATTATAAAATAAATGGCTCTATTACGCTTTAATTTTTTTTTTTTCAATGAAATGAATTACGATCTTGTTTAGCCATTTTTTAACTGTATAACGCTTTAGTTAAAAGATACATTGATACTGATTTTTTTTCATATAAAATTCAAAAAATCTTTTACATAAATATGATAAATAGAAATAATAATTTATGCATTTTTTACTGGTGATTGAGCTTAAAAGAATGAATAGAATTGCTGTGCCCCAATATATTTTTTATTTATATGCAAAGTATAGTTCTTATATTTGAATAATATTCGAAAACAAATAAAATGGTACTTGATATCGAATTATGGGGAATCGATATTTCGTTCCTGTTAACATCTTATTGCTATCAGAGGATAGGAAATTTTTTTTGCGATAAAAAAAAACAGTTTATACAAATACATCGTTTTTGTTTAAATATATGCTCAAAATTTATTCTATATCTGCACCAAATAGTTTCAGTAAATACATAAAAAAATTGCTATTGTTTTAAAAATTTTAGCTTACCAAATTTCATGAAACTTTAACTTTGTATCATAAGAAAATCAATTTATCTTCATCAAAGAATAATTATATACATTTTGCGACTTGTAAAGAAGAAAGTATTTATTTTGAAATAACATCCTTTATCTTTATTATTATCTCTCTTATTTTCAAACAAGTTAATATCGTTTATAAAAAAATTGAGACAGTAAATATTTTTCCTCCAAAAACACATTTTACTGAAAGAGTTTTGTTTCTTTATGCTTCTTAAAAAAGAGAAAAAAACATTTAGTCGAGAAAGAATTTCATGATTAATTAATAATTAATTTACATTCTAAAATAATGACATCAATTAATTGAAGAAAGGGATGTTTTGTATTTTCTAAGCTGAATAAATTAGTAACTAAAAATTACATGATAGATTTACTTTTTCTTTTGTTTGTTAGAAATTTAATATTTTATTTTTAATATTTAATATTAGAATTTTAATATTTTATTATTGTAATAAATATATTATTACACAGTAAAACCTTTAAGTAACATATTGCATAAAATTGTTGGCAGCTATGCTACCTCTATTTTCTTGAGTATTATAACCGACATAATCGGTGTTACGTTTCAAAAATGTGTAATATTACACTAGATATATCAATTAAAATTACACCTTTATAAATTAAATTACTCGAAAAAAAAAACTGGAGGCAGTATGTTGCCACCAAATTTATGGAATAAATTTACAATTTTTTTTTAATGTATAGAAAGTTATCTATCGCAATCACTTCGTTTATCTAGTTCACTTTTTAACACTTTCCAACAAAGTTGAAAAGTGTTTATGCTTTCGATTTGCCTGTCCGTCTGTCCGTTGGTGCGTGCTCTAACTCCCATAAATATACTTTGCCATGCAATTTTTGGATGTTATTGACGTTTACCCTAGAACGAACCCTATTGAAAATGAAGTTTCTACCATTATTAGTTTATTTACATTGATAGTCAAAAGTTTACCACTTCATTACGGCATATGGGGAAAAATCGTTTTAAGTTAATTTTAAAGATGTTACACCCTGTCAAACGTATTCAAATGTATATGCATCTACGAAGTTATTAAAATATTCATTTTGTAAAGTAATCAGTGAAAAGAATCGTCATTATTCATTTACAAGGCCACCAAGAGAATTCTATTGCATAATAATAAAGCGGGGAATTGTTTGCGACACATTTTGATTATCATAAATGATTTCATGTATAATGAAATTGATATGCGTCGCTGAGGGTTAATATGAGTTATTTCATGCATAATACGAAGTACATAGCATTTACAGGGATGCACAAAAGATTTCAAGTAGTATATTCTATCCGAAGTACTGCATATTATGGATAATTAATCCTTGATGGATGAAATGCTATTTTAATTATGATATGCGCTTTTAAGTTTCACTAAATGCATTCATATTATATGATGTGTATAAATGCTAATAGTTACACAATTTAGATATCCAGGTTACACAAAAAATCTCGGAAAGGTAATTGAATATGAGCATCACTTATTTAAACGTAATTTTTAAATAAGTTATGCATTTTTACGTTGATTTGCATTCAGTTTACTAAGAATTATTTGTAAAATATATATAAAATGATACATAGGGTCACGCAAAGAACTGAATACATAGTCGTTTTTGATGATAATTTCTGGAATGTGATTTAAGTAGTTTAAACAGTATTTTTGTTCGAACTAAATTTTAGCAAAATACTTTCGTGTATTAAAAGTACTAGATAATTTACAGGGCTGAACAAAAGTATTCAAGTATGCTTCCATCTATTGGAATAAATTGCCGAAGGGAAAATTTAGGCGTTGTTAGGCGTTTTTTTCCTAAATTAAATTTCTTCTTTTTACAGTTTATATATCATCAGACAAATCAAATTCAGGGCTGTTCAAAATTATCAGAATACATATTTTGCTATGGACAGAATTTCCTTATTTCTCTGAATAGCGAAATTTTGCTAAAGATTTCAGGTAATGTTGGAAAGTGTTTCATAATCTTTGCTTAACACATGATTTTTATTACTTGTTTTTAAATTTCAGGTATGGATTTATAATAACAAACTGATAACTAAGAAAAAGTGAACAGAAAAAAAAAATTAAAATTTGTTATTTGTTATTTGTATGTAAAATTTGATGATACATGGCGCCTCAAAAAGCATATTTTTTGACACTATCATAAGATTATTTTAATTTATTTTTAATTTTTTGCATTGCAAAAACATCAGAAAATAATTACACATTTAATATTTCTTTATTACTAAAGGACTCTACAAATGGTATCTACACGCACTGTAAAATTATTTACTATTTCATTTTTGTATGTTTCGTAAATTTCTGCTGCAAGCCATTTTTGTATAATGCGTAGCTCGCTAAAAAGAGTTATAAGACGAAAGCGTTATAAGACTATTTTGTTTAATTCTACTATCTGTTAGGCTCTATTAACACCAATTTTTCGTTTTTTCTTTAACATTATTTATATACGTAAACGAAAAAAAAATGTAAAGATGTGTGTCATTTAGGATACATCAGGTCTGAAAACGATATGGCATTCAAAATGCAAATACTGCCATCATGATAGCGTCTGAGATACGAAACCTATTCTAAGCTAATTGAGGGAACCAGTGTGTTGACAGAACGAGAATCTTGGAATAGCTTATGGCACAGCTGTCATATACACACCACATTTGCGCGTGTTTTTTTCCGGCAATTTGGCGAAAATCTTGTTTTTGATATAAGTTACAAACTGCATGCAACAGCAGAACATGATTTTTTATTGTAATATAAAAATAAATTACTAGAAAAAAATGATAGATTCTAGTATTTTAAAAAAGGAAATAAAATTAAATAAATTGTAGTTTGATATAAATAATTATTGATATAGTACATAATTAAACAATTTAAAGAATTAAAATAAAAAATAACAGTAAACAAAGAAATTTAATAAAGAAGGAAACAATAAATAAACAGTTACAAATAATAAACTTAATAGGTAACAAAACACTAAATATAATTTTCACAATAAATCGTAAATATTAATACTTATAGTCATATTGAATGCATGCAGTTGTATCATTTAATCAGCACATTTCACTGAAATCTTTATGTTTTTTTCATTTTATTTTCCTAACATTTGTTATGAACTTATTAAACGGATCTTTGCTTGGCACAGATGTGCAGTTCCAAATCGGCAAGGGAAAAAAAAACACGTGCAAATATGGTGCGTATATGACATCTATGCCTAGTTTGTTAATCTTTTTTTTTTTTTTTTTTTTTTTTTTTTTTGAAGGAACACACAGAAACAAAGCATGCAAAACTTGTCTTTACGATAATGTCTGAAATAGAGAGAAAAAATTGTTATTAAGATAGTGATCATGAAAGTGTATTTGAAGAATTTTTTAATTAAGAATATAGATCTACACAAGTTTCAGATAGCATTCTTTAAACAATCTGAATTCGGTTCTTGTATAAGCATCGGAAATATTTTACAGAAGATGAGTAATTTTATACTATAATTTGAAGAATTGTTTGACAATTTTGGATACAATTGTCTCATTCAGTTACATTTGGTAAATTAAATTTATAATTTCTGGACAGTTTATTTTTTTACTCCAAGATAGAAAACTTAGCAGACGTGAGACAAATCATTAGTTCCGTTCTTTTTTATATAAATGTGTATCACGTATAGTCGTTGTCTGATCCGTCCGTGTGTCTGTCCAAAAAATACCCAACCGAATGCTTTGAATTTATTAATGTAGAATAGTCGCAAAAATGAATATTGTCGAATCATTTCAAATTTTATGGAAATCAAATCATGATTTAAAAAATATGCTATTAAACGCTTTCTTCAATCTATTAAATCCTATAATACGAAATTGATGAAATGATATCCCATGATAGGTAATGATTCTAGACTATCATGGTAATGACTTACTATTAAGATGGAGCCCTATTATTTCTCTATAACTGAATTTAATGTATGGAATCGAAATAAACTTTGCATTCTTGCATTTTTGCATAAAAGTGCAACAACTATTGCACCAAGATCTGAATCTTAATAAAACTAGTAATAGTATGAACGCTTCTCATTTCTCAGTTTGACATAGAATTTCCGACTTGTTTCAATTTGTTTCAAATCTGATCTATGTACGTCAAAATAAACAAGCTGGAAATTGCCCTTGAAGTGTAGAAAATGAGGTGCGTTCGTACGATAACGAAGTTTTAAAAATATCACTCTCATATATCATCTCATATAATTGTAAATAGTTAATTATAATTAAAAAGCGCACCAAACAATGTTCTCCCTATACCATTATGTAATGGAATACTTTTGTGTGGCCTTGGGAATCAATAACGAATGATGTTTGCACCACAGATTGTACAAAATGCATAGTATAATTTGTACTTTATAGATTCATATCAATTTTATTATATTCGAATGAGTGTAACACCATCAAAATGCATTTGAAACATTTTTCCCATTGGCCTTAATGTAACGGAATACTTTTGATTGTCCCTGTAATTGAACTTTGCATACGATTTTGATAAAATTTGAAATAACACGACAAAGTTATGTAATGATTATGTGTTTTAAATTTCAAACGATTAAAATGCATTTGAAACTTTTTCCCCATTGACCGTAATTTAATGGAATAATTTTGATTGTACCTGTCATTGATCTATTCATCCGATTTTCATAAAATTTGAAATGACTCGACAGGTTTATGTAATAATTATATATTTGAAATTTCAAACGCTTTGGTTGGGTAGTTTTTGAGTTGTTATATGCAGACGAACGGAGAGACGGACTGACTGAACGACAACTATAGATCTACGTATTTACATAATTACGAAGCACCTAAAATCGAAGAAAAAGAAAGTAGCTTGAGATGAAGCTGAGACAGAAGAAATTGTTATTAATTTTAAAAAATAATAAATGGTTATCTTTTTTAACTAAACGGCTGCAATGAACTGAGTGAAATATTCAATGTAACTAACTGTATTCAACGTAACCAACTGTATTCAAAGTAACTAATAAGCTAATTTAAATTGTTATATTTAAAAATAAATTGCAAAGAATCATTATAAAGATAACTTTTATTTAAAATATAATAGTTACTTGCTATTGATTACGGATAATCAATTTATTTCTAAAACAAATTCTTTTCTCGTTTTGAAGAATTTTTCTCCCAAAGCAAACAGAGTTTTTAATAGAACTAAAAGTTAAATTTTGAATTATTTTCATGCAAATATAGTCATTAGTATTTAAAAGAATGTATTTTTAGTTTATTTTATAGGAATTTCATATAAATTTCTCATTTGAATAGTGAAAAAATGTTTTAGATGCAACTTAAATTTATAACATATAAATACCTTTTTTTTGAATAAAATAAAATTGCGGGGTTTATATTGATTTATGGAGAATCGATACTCTTTTTAATCATACCCAATGGTTGTTCTAAATAACTTTCAACTATATAATACTCATTTATTATATATATTTTTTTAAATCAGAATCAACACATGCATTTTATTAAATATATAATTCGTCATTTTATTGATGTTTTACTTTAACTGTTGTGCTTAAAAATTAGTTAAAAAAGCATTTCTTCAATATATTTTTTTATATATTAGTTTAATGGTTATTATATGTGAAAAAGATAAAGATCATTAAGGCCCCACGCTAGGCATAGGAAAAACCCGGATGATAATGTAAAGTCTATGGGGGCGTTCTTTTTAAATATATCGCTCAAATTTTAATACTTTACCTGATTTTTTTTTTTTTTTTTTTTTTTTTTTTTTTTGCATAGGATAGCTGAGGACGATCTACAACCGGCCTAGTGTTTACTTTTTCGATTTTGCTTATATATTTTTTATATTACAATAATTTCAATTTCAGAACCGGTTTAAACCGGTTTCGAAACTTAAAGTATTTTTTTTTTTAATCTTAAACCAAAACTTAAAAAATAAAAACTAGGCCGGTTGTAGATCGTCCTCAGCTATCTTCTGCAAAAAAATCCTGTAAAAATATTAAAATTTGAGCGAGATATTTGAAAAGAATGCCCCCATAGACTTTATATTATCATCCGGGTTTTTTTTCTGTGCCTAGTGTAAGGCCTTAAAAGGACATTCAATGCCAAATATGATAAAATCGATATTCTCCCATCTTTTTTTTCCTCTATCGAAGGAAAAGTTCATATTTTAGTGATAAAAACTTATGGAAAAAACATTCTTTTATTTTATTTTAAATATGCATTTACCGAAATGTCAATGAAAGTTTACTGTGGAGGCATGGAAAGTTTTTGGTTTTCGTCTGTGTGTATATTCCGCGTTTACTGCTGCAAATAGCGCCCGATTAGCTTGTAATTAAATTGACATGTTTCTGAAGTTTCGGATTAACCGAAAAAACAAACTTACTTTTTCTGTCTTTTTTAATATGTGTGAGAATATTTTGTCGTTTATGCCGCCACCAAAATAAAATACAGAAGCCTTCTAAATGCAGAATCGAACATTGGGTCACAATTATCAATGACAGGACAGGAATTTAGATATTTGTGAAAAAATTTGTAATCACAGATCATACTACGTTTACGCGCTATTGTTCATAATGTAGAATTTATTGCAAGAGAAATGTTACAATTTCTTAAGCTTTGGTGGAATTATAAGCATACAAACTTTTGACATAATGCGATTTTCATTGTTGGTGTTTTAAAACAAATTGAGTAGTACTGTAAAAGCACAATCCAAGGGGTATGTCAGAGAAATTCATTTTAAATAGGAGTTCACGAATAAAAAAGTTTGGGAACCTCTTCTGTAACCATATCTCATATTGCTTTTAACAAAGAGTAGGCATAAGAAGAATATTTTTTTTAACTATTAAAGATTTAATGCTAAATCATTTTCATATAAATGTATGTCCTTTTTTATCCTTTTATTGAAATTTGTTTAAATTTTATAAATCAAAGAATGAATAAAAACAAATTTTGTTCTGAATCAATTTGTATTTATAAAAGCTGACTTCTCGACATTTGAATAAAATAAAATATGTAACGAGATACTTGATATCGATTTTCAGAAAATCTATATTCCTTTATGATATATCTCATGCTAGTTTTCAAAAAATTTTCTTCCAGAGAATTTTTTTTAACATAATTTTTTTTTTACATGACTAGGTTTATAACATAGAATTATAAATTTCGTTATTTGATGAATTTATTATGTCTCTAATAATTGGAGTTTTATTTAAAATTTTATGCGTAAAAATTTTTAGCCGACCCAGTGGCGTGGATGGTAGCGGAGGCTGCTCCCACACAGCTGGTCCCTGATTCGATTCCAGCTAGCGGCATGGGTGTCTGTGTTGTCCCTGTGAAAAATGTATGTACTGGATATTCTGCGATAAAGTGTTCTATATGGTTTCTTGTGATCATTGGAAGTTATGCCGGCTAATAGCTGAAGCGCCTATCTCAAAGCAAATAAATACAAATACAAAAAATTTTAATAAAAAACTGTATTATGTTCGTAATTTATAAGTTTAATTGGACGTAATATTTAGAAGAGGTAAATCATAATAATCAAATCAAATGAAAATAAATAAAAAAAAACTTTTAATATATTACCTAGTATGTATTTTCAAATAAAATTATTTACCTTTATTTTATTATTTACATAATGGTCTAATACTTCATCTAGTTGAAGGTAGCATAGTAGAAATATAGTTTGTCTTTTATTACACACTAGTACATCGTACCCGGGCTTCCCGGGTCACAGAGTAAAGGTGAAGAATTTTTTTGTTAATTTAAAATTGAAAACTCGTGAAGTTTTCATATGTAATGTGATTTTTTAACCTTCCTACTCTGAATGGGTCTAATCGACCCAGTCCTATAATGCGTTTCATTCGATTCAAACCAGAAATTTTTTCATAAAGTAAATTAAATAAATAGCACAAAGGTTTAAGTTAAATAAGTATGTTAAATGGATTTAAGTAAAACTTCTGGTGTGAAATACTTTAATCAAGTTTGAGTAAAATTTCAACATTTTAGGAAGGTTAATTGGCAACCAACTCCAAATATAAATTTTATGTGAAAGATATTAATTATGTAATCATATAAAATTATGAAATGGTGTTTTTTTCTTATTAGACGCAAGCCAGGAGTTATTGACTGAAAATTTAAGGTAGCATTTTTGTTTCTGATCATTTCAATGCATTAAGCGCGTAGTTCAATTAAGTGCCTATTAAATTTGTATTTATTGATAATATTTTATTTAGTCATTTATAAAGGAAGTTTTAATTTTGCTATGGTAAATTAGCCAGAAACAAATTCTGAACTCTGCGTTGTTTTAAGGGCAAACGAATTAATCTTTAGTAAACAAGGTTCTTGCGATTGAGATAAATTTAAAAATAATTCGTACTTCATTTTTTTAAAAACAACAGGAGCCAGTAAATTGAGACACTATTTGAAACAATTTATATTTCAAAATATTTTTTCCTATATGGCAGTGTAAAAATTTAAATTGTTTGATTACATGTTAAATTTAGGTTTTTTAAATATCATTCTTTTATTTACATATAAATTCAACTTTAATTTGGTTGTGAAACATTATCCTGAACAATATTTGTAGGTTTTATGTTGAAATTATTTATTATTGTTTCTTAATGGAGATACGCACAAGAAATTAAAAAATGCTTGAAAATTATATAGCCGGAATAAGTGAGTCAAATGAGATACAGCTTTCAATCAAATTGCATTTGAAAGTAGATTTCTTTTCCTATACGACGCTATAAAGATTGAAAATGTGCGACGTTTAAAAGAAAAAAAATTGCAGTAATGACAATTCCAAAAATTTCATCGTGGATTGGTACCTTTTAAAAAAATTACCCTGGTGCTATGCGTCATATATTTGACGTTTTACTATGGACAGATATGTTGCGTGTCGAAAAATGAAAAAGTAAAGAAACGACGGCATGTTCATTCTTTCGAAGAAAGTTTTTTTTTCCAAAATTTACAGCATGGGGTAAATTTAAAATTCGTTTTAAAAGTTTTAATGCGCAAATTTTGTCTGATGGGACTTCAACGTGCAAGAAAGAGATTAATTTCCGTGCAATACCCATGCCTTGATTATTTACCATGATATACCATGCGAAACTAAATTTTAAACTACATTTTACAAAATAGATATTGCTGAATTATGAAATATCCTTTCATTATCTTTCTTTTTCCATTTCTTAGCAATTTTCTACTTGAAAAATGTACATCTATTTTTTCTTTCTTTTCTTAAAACTTATTTCCAAAATGAAAATGTTTCTAAAAATAAAGTAAAAAATAAATTACATAAAAAATATAACTATTTAAAAAAGAAAGAAACATTATTTATTTTAACTATTTATTTATTTGTTTAAATTTTTCCTCTGGTAAAATCACAGGTAATAAAAAGGAACTCAAGAAATCGTCTGATCTAGCCATTTTACTGTAATGTTTAAAAATGTCTTATATGTAAAATCTGACATATATTACAAAATATATTTTAGTTTTAAGAATTTGATCACATGCATTTTTAATATAAAATAACGTCATTTGCATCAGCTAAAGCATTCTACATTTACGATTCAGTCTAAAACAACTTGCACAGAAAAAAATATTCCTATGACGTCACTATCGAGGAATAATACTGAAATCCAGCAAAAATCGATGTTGTCATTTAAGAAATTCGGAAAGACAAATCGATTACCTAGTGATTCACATGTATTCTCCATAACTCCTCCAGAAATCATTAATTTATATTTTTTTCAATATTCGGAAAGCGTTATTTCCCACGGACTAATAAAATTACATTTTTTCAGTCTTTTAAACCAACTAAGCAAATGCTAAAAAAATGAGGCACACAAATATTCTTTAAAATATATTTTTGTAAAGAGAAATTGGTATATATTTTAGGTAGCTTTCATTACAAAAAGTAAAAAGCTACCTATTGCAGCCATCCGGAGGAAAGCACTTCCAGAAAATTTTGATATAATTTCACCGATCATGACCCACAGACCCTAAAACCACCCTCCGTTCAAATGTTGACACACACACATATATATATAGTTTCAATTCAACATGAAAAATTGCAGCACCATTGGCGCTAAAGCAGCTCACATATAATGCTATAAATTATATTTCATACTATAAAATGCAAGTTCAAAATATATCTCTATCCTTGAGATTTTAAACTTGCAATTTATAATATGAAATATATATATAATCATATATATATGGCATTAACAAGTTTTTACAGTAATTGATGTTGATTTGTAGTATTATCTAATGGTTCTGTATATATACATATGATTTTTGTCATGCTATAACTAACGTATTTATGAACCGATTTGAATGAAACTTGGTATGTACATAGTACACATAAATATATCGACCGAGTTCGTTGGCCAGCATCATCCTCCATCTTGTTTAAAAATCGCGACCATTTAAAAAATTTAAAAAAATTAAAATTTAAAATTAAATGCGAAAAAATTAAAAGTTGAAAAATATTTTTATTTTATGTGTTAAGATTTTAAAACACCGATTCCAGAAAACTTTTTATTTTGTATATATCTTTAAAAATGATTAAGTTATAGCACTTTGAATTTTTCTAATGGCTAACATTTTGAACGATCTGGTGTTTGTCACGTAATAACACGCGTATTTATAAATCGATTTGGATGTAACTTGCGGTGCACATAGTAAATAATGAAGCCTGGCCGAGTAAGTTAGCCAGTTCCATCCGCCATCTTGCTTCAAAATGGCGGCCATTTAATTTTTTTTAAATTATAAATTTAAAATTAGGTACAAAAAAGTGAGAAATTGAAAAAGATTTTCCTTTTATGCATTTGACCTTGACACAAAGATTCCAAAGCATTTTTTGTTTCGTCTGTATCTTAAAAAATGGCTGAGTTATAGCACTTTTAATTTCTAGTGTTGCTCACATTTTGAAATGATCTGGTTTTCGTCACGTGATAATACGCGTATTTATATACCGATTTGGATGAAACTTGGTGCGTAGATAGTACATACCGATGCCTCGACCGAGTTTGTTGGTCAGTTCCAACCGCCATCTTCTTTCAAAATGGCAGAATATTAATTTTTTTAATTTAAATTTAAAATTAGATGCAAAAAAAATAAGAAATTGAAAAAAAATTTCCTTTTGTGTTTTGAACTTAATAGAAAGATTCCAAAGCATTTTTTGTTTCATCTATATCTTGAAAAATGGCTGAGTTTTAGCACTTTCAATTTCCAGTGTGATTGACATTTTGAAACGGTATGAAATTTGTCACGCGAAAATACGTATATTTACAAACTGATTTGGATATAACTCTGTGTGTACATAGTACATACCAATGTCTTGACCGAGTTTACTGCTCAACTTTATCCGTTATCGTGTTTCAAAATGGCGGCCATTTAAGTTTGTCAGAAATCTTTTAAATGTATAATGATGTACAAACAAAAAATTAGCAGTTGGAAAAAGGTTCTTTCTAAATTATTTATCTTAATAATAAATTGCAGAGTTTTTTTTTTTTTTTTTTTTTTTTCCCCTTTGCTTTTACCTTGAAAAACGCTTGGGCTATAGCAATTTGAATTTCTAATGTAGGTGAAATTTTTTTTAAATCAATTTTCCCGTGACAGCACTCGTATATATAAATCGATTTCGAAGTGAGTGTGCATGTTCACATGAATTAAGATTTCGACCAGGCTCATTGGTTTGTTTTACAAATCATATTGCTTTAAAATGGATATCGTGGAATTTGGCGATCCTATAAATCGCTTAAAATAAAACCAGGCTAAAAGATGACTAATTTCTAAAAATTCCTATTAATATTCAATATTGATAAAAACTAGTATTCAATCTTACATAATCGTGTTCCACTAGTTTGAGCTTCGTAAATTTGAATAATATAGTATTTAAAATAAATAAGTAAGTATATGAAAGCTACCTTTTCCTCCCGGCACTGTCGGAAGGACTTTTGTAAAGTAAGTTGTTTGTAATAATCTTACAAACTTAACTTAAACTCTGTAGTAAGTATGTAGTAAACATTTAATTGATAAATAAAAACGAAATCAAACCAACATTCAACGGGGTTTATAGCCGACAATAGTTTTGACTTAGCAAGTAATTTCAACTATATTTTTACTTTTTTTATTAAGCTATTGCATAGCTTTTATCGCGGGCTTTGAGCGCGGCGACCGAATCCAAAAATTCCGTAACGAGAAATATCCTAACACATCCGTAACGAAAAAACCTAACACTCGGCTACCGTCGTTTCACTTCGGCAGACTTCGGCATGGTATCCTTCGGTAGACTTCGGCAGACATTGACGCGGTATTTTTCAGATATTTAGAAGATATCAAGTCTCATACTTATATATCTTATTTCAGTTACTATAAACCTACAGTTTCAATATTAAAAATTCCTGATAGAATGTGTATAGAAAAGAATCGTCTTAAGATAAAACAAGATAGGATAATGTAGCTTTTGGTGAGTGGAGACCAACCCAATGGTGAGGATCGAAAAATTTAAATGCTTATATTTCGCGATCTAATTTTCGTAGCGCGGCCAAATTTTGTTTGGTAATTTATTATGAGACAGTGTTAATTTTTGGTGACAGGAGACCCCCACGGTGAGGGTCGAAAAAGTTAAAATGCTTATAACTCGCGGTCTAATTTTCGTAGCGCGGCAAAATTTTGTTTGGTAATTTATTATGAGACAGTGTTAGTTTTTGGTGAAAGGAGACCCCCCACGGTGAGGGTCGAAAAATTTAAAATGCTTATAACTCGCGATCTAATTTTCGTATAGCAGCCAAATTTTGTATGGTAATTTATTATGAGACAGTGTGAATTTTTGGTGAAAGGAAACCCCTCCCCCCTTCATAGTGAGGGTCGAAAATTTTAAAATGCTTATTACTCGCAATCTAATTTTCGTAGCGCGGCCAAATTTTGTTTGGTAATTTATTATGAGAGAGTGTTAATTTTTGGTGACAGGTGACCCCCCCCCCCCACGATGAGGGTCGAAAAATTTAAAGTGCTTATAAATCGCGATCTAATTTTCGTAACGCGGCCAAATTTTGTTTGGTAATTTACTATGAGACAGTGTTACTTTTGGTGACAGGAGATCCCCCACGGTGAGGGTCAAAAATTCAAAATGCTTATAATTCGGGATCTAATTTTCGTAGCGCGGCCAAATTTTGTTTGGTAATTTATTATCAGACAGTGTTACTTTTGGTGACAGGAGATCCCCCATGGTGAAGGTCGAAAAATTTAAAATGCTTATAACTCGCGATCTAATTTTCGTAGCGCAGCCAAATTTTGTTTAGTAATTTATTATGAGACTGTGTTAATATTTAGTGACAGGAGATCCCCCATGGAGAGGGTCGAAAATTTAAAAATGCTTATAACTCGCGATCTAGTTTTCGTAGTGCGGCCAAATATTGTTTGGTAATTTACCATGAGACAGTGTTACTTTTGGTGACAGGAGACCCCCCCAAGGTGAGGTTCGAAAAATTTAAAATGCTTATAACTCGCGATCTAATTTTCGTAGAGCGGCCAAATTTTGTTTGGTAATTTATTATGAGACAGTGTTACTTTTGGTGAGAGGAGATCCCCCATGGTTAGGTTCGAAAAATTTAAAGTGCTTATAACTCGCGATCTAATTTTCATAGCGCAGCCAAATTTTGTTTGGTAATTTATTATGAGACTGTGTTAATATTTAGTGACAGGAGATCCCCCATGGAGAGGGTCGAAAATTTAAAAATGTTTATAACTCGCGATCTAGTTTTCGTAGTGCGGCCAAATATTGTTTGGTAATTTACCATGAGACAGTGTTACTTTTGGTGACAGGAGACCCCCCCAAGGTGAGGTTCGAAAAATTTAAAATGCTTATAACTCGCGATCTAATTTTCGTAGAGCGGCCAAATTTTGTTTTGTAATTTATTATGAGACAGTGTTACTTTTGGAAACAGGAGATCCCCCATGGTGAGGGTCGAAAAATTTAAAATGCTTATAACTCGCGATCTAATTTTCGTAGTGCGGCCAAATTTTGTTTGGTAATTTATTATGAGACAGAGTTGCTTTTGGTGACAGAAGACCCTCCATGGTGAGGGTCGAAAAATTTAAAATGCTTATAACTCGCGATCTAATATTCGTAGCGCGGCCAAATTTTGTTTGGTAATTTATTATGAGACAGTGTTACTTTTGGTGACAGGAGATCCCCCATGGTTAGGTTAGAAAAATTTAAAGTGCTTATAACTCGCGATCTAATTTTCGTAGCGCGGCCAAATTTTGTTTGGTAATTTATTATGAGACTGTGTTAATATTTAGTGACAGGAGATCCCCCATGGCGAGGGTCGAAAATTTAAAAATGCTTATAACTCGCGATCTAATTTTCGTAGTGCGGCCAAATTTTGTTTGGTAATTTACCATGAGACAGTGTTACTTTTGGTGACAAGAAACCCCCCACGGTGGGGTTCGAAAAATTTAAAATGCTTATAACTCGCGATCTAATTTTCGTAGCGCGGCCAAATTTTGTTTGGTAATTTATTATGAGACAGTGTTATTTTTAAAAACAGGAGATCCCCCATGGTGAGGGTCGAAAAATTTAAAATGCTTATAACTCGTGATCTAATTTTCGTAGCGCGGCCAAATTTTGTTTGGTAATTTATTATGCGAGAGTGTTCATTTTTGGTGACAGGAGATCCTCCCCCACGGTGAGGGTCGAAAAATTTAAAATGCTTATAACTCGCGATCAATTTTCGTAGCGCGGCCAAATTTTGTTTGGTAATTTACTATGAGACAGTGTTACTTTTGGTGACAGGAGACCCCCCCCCCCCACGGTGAGAGTCGAAAAACTTTAAAATGCTTATAACTCGCGATCTAATTTTCGTAGCGCGGCCAAATTTTTTTTTGTAATTTATTATGAGACAGTGTTACTTTTGGTGACAGGAGACCCCCACGGTGAGGGTCGAAAAATTTAAAGTGCTTATAACTCGCAATCTAATTTTCGCGGCCAAACTTTGTTTGGTAATTTATTATGAGACTGTGTTAATATTTAGTGACAGAGGATCCCCCATGGAGAGGGTCGAAAATTTTAAAATGCTTATAACTCGCGGTCTAATTTTAGTAGTGCGGCCAAATTTTGTTTAGTAGTTTACCATGAGACAGTGTTACTTTTGGTGACAGAAACCCCCCCCCCCCCCACGGTGAGGGTCGAAAAATTTAAAATGCTTATAACTCGCGATCTAATGTCCGTAGCGCGGCCAAATTTTGTTTGGTAATTTATTATAACACAGTGTTACTTTTGGTAACAGGAGATCCCCCATGGTGAGGGTCGAAAAATTTAAAATGCTTATAACTCGCGATCTAATTTTCGCAGCACGGCTAAATTTTGTTTGGTAATTTATTATGAGAGAGAGTTCATTTTTGGTGACCGAAGACCCCCCCCCCCCCACGGAGAGGGTCGAAAAATTAATTCTTTTTTTAACTCGTGATCAATTTTTGTAGCGCGGCCAAATTTTAATAATTATAATTGCATAAGTTGATAAAAAATGCTATGCAATAGCTTTACCGCGGCAGTCCCCGAGTGCCACACGTATTTTTTTTTTAATTATTATTATTTAAATGTGAATAAAAATATACAGTGATCTGCTTCTTTCCATAGAGTAAAAAGAAAGAATAGAGATGAAGTATGATGAATGGGGGTGACGCCAAAAATGTAACCCTAAAATCCACTACACTAAACCCAAACACAACCATCTTCTTTCTCAAAAAAAAAGGGAAATATTTTAGTAATACAATTCTTGATTCATAATAAAATGAAATGCTGATTTAGAATACTTAAATATAAATAAATCCTTTTCATTTAGAGAAAAAATGCAAGGCTAATGTCAAAGAATTAGGTCCCTGTTCCACGTCATTATTTTGTTTGGGCCGAATGAATACATTTAAATTTGAACGATAACGTACATAATATTGCATACCGTTTTTACGGCATAGTGAACCTACATCAATCTCTTTTCTTCATGGTTATTTTCCCTTAATATTTGACTAAAAGTACACAAGTTGCCTCATTAGAGAAATAGAACTAAAATTTAAAAAAAAAAAAAAAAAAAAAAAAAAAAAAAGAAAAGAAAAGAAAAGAAAAAAAGAAAATTGAAAAACACATTGAGATACAGTTTTTAAACAAGTTGTATTTAAAAGTACATTTCTATTTCTATACGACGGTATAAAGATTGAAAATGTGCAATTTCTAAAAGTTTAAAAATTTGCAGTAGCAAAAATTTCAAAACCGAAATTTCATTGTAAAGCGTTACCACTCAAATAATGACGTATTGCGTTATGCACAGATATGTTTGTTCTTTATAATATTGATAGATAACATTCGCAAAAATATAATATTCTGCTGAAATTACTTTTTACATTCTTGAGTTTAAAGAAATATATAGAAAATGCATTCTAATTATATATATATAGAAAATATTCGAAACTCTTAGTGTATAAATATAATAGTACTAGCAAACTAAGCCCGCTGCGCTGGTCTATTTTTCAAAACAAAACATGAATCAAACAAAATATTGAATATGATTGTGTTTTTTAAAGCAACTTCACCTCGAATGTTCTTTCGCATTTCTGAAAATCATACAAAACGCCATTGTATTTAAAGATAGAAAACCAACGATTATAAATCCACCAAAAATGCATTAAAAGTTAGTAAACAGCTGTTTCGAATCTACTGTCGTGATTCTTCATCGGTGCAAAACTCAGCGAGCTAGAAAAAACAAAACTGAGCCAAAAATAAAAACAACAACAATGGAATCAAGGCCCGTTGACGCCAAAATATATTAAAATAATAATAAAATATTATGTTGTTCTATCAGCTTATGCATTCGATAAAATTCGGGCTTTTAAGAAAAAAAATTTCAGTTGACCATTTATTGTAGAGTTTGATAGATATATGAGGCAATTATGAAAAGAGCAATTTAAATATTGTCTGTTCATCATACTTCTAAAATAGCGAGCATTATGATCGCAGAGACTGACCATTCAATTTAAACAGTTTTCAAGTGATTCATTTTCATTTGATAGTTTTTGAACTCTAAACCTCTCAACTTGAGGATACGGGTATCTGTGGAAACCTTAATACATCCTCTATCAATATTGTATTATATTTCGCAACGTACATCTCTTGACAAATCTATTACAGTGTTCCGGTTTTGGAATGCAGCAAAATAAATAAAATTAAATAAAGTTTTCCTTAGAAAAATAAGGTGAATGTTTTTTGAATGTGTGAAATTCATTTTTGATATAGATGTCATATACGCATCACGTTGGCGTGATTGAAACAAAATGAACATTTTATACCACTTATGGTAATCCAGCTTTGTTTTTAATTTATTAATGAACTATTTATTTGCTTTCATTTGCATTTTAAAATGATACAAAATGTTATGCTCTATACATAGAAAAGTAAAATAGAAAATAGAAATGTATCTGTCATTTGAAAACGAAGTTTCCGTTAAAGTGGCGCCAGAAATGTATCACCCCAACGTGGTGCATATATGACATTTGTGTCTCTTTCTTACAACATGGGTGTGTGCCGTGTGTGCATTTGCACCTAAATTTAGTTATTTAGCTCTATTTTTGTAATATTAACTGGAGTTTGTACAATGTACGGTACTACTTGATTATTCTGAAATAAATTAATAGCAGATTATAGGAATAAATGTCAATAATCGATGATCGTAAGTATGATAGCTATTGATATTACACGTAATACACGTATTTCTTTATGTCATAAGTGCTTTTTAATTCGACTTTTAATTTGTATTTTTTATTTATGTTTATTGTTCTTTCGTTATTTAAAATGTATTTATGTAAATTTGAATAGTTTGGCGAAACTGGCCGACGTGTTAATCAAGTAGCACTCAATTTACATTTGAAAATATCGTATTTCACAAAAAACTCCGGCACAAACCCGGATTTGCAAGATTTCTTTCCAATACCAATGCGGCAAAATCGTCGTTTTAGAATAGCGAAGAAATGTGCATTTTTAAAAATTATTTTCGTTATTTTAAAACGAAAATATTAGTAAATACAAAAAAGTTACTATAACACAAAACATTTTATAGAATTTTAAAAAGAAATTGAAAGTAAATAAACAATTTATTAATACAGAAACAACTATTGCTGGGTTACCATATCAGGCAAAATAACACCTTTTTGGCGATAGTCAGATACCTCAGTGTGTATATAATATTTGTGCCAAACATATTTGGAAAAAACAATAATCGTTATTTATACAGCATGTTTAAATTCTGTAGTATAGTGAAAGAAATGTATACATGACATATACGCACCACATTGGCGCATTTTTTTTTCTTCTAATGCCGATTCGGAGAAAATTTTGTTTTCAAATACCAGTTACATATATACTTTACAATTATTTTCTGTTATTTTAAATAGAAAATAACAATTAATTTCAAAAAGTTTATTTAATAATTATAAAACAAAACTATTTATATCCTTTAAAAAATAAAATAAAATAAAATAAAAATTTATTAATAAATAAACAACAGCCAGGTTACCATGTGAGGCATAAAATCGCCATTTTATTGCAGTCGCGCAAATGTTTATATAATTGAAAAAAAAGGGAAAAAATTGTAAATAGACAATTTATTAATAAATAGACAATAACATCCGGGTTGCCATATCAAGCAAAATAATGACACTTTGGCGTCAGTTAATTACCCAGATGTATATATGGTATTGGCGTAAGAGACAAATCGCACCAATGTAGTGCGTATGAAATGTCTGTGCCAAAAAAAAAATTTAAAAGTTGCAGTTGAATTATTTTACAATATCTATATATGTGGAAAGACATTTACCCTAAAATTTAAATATTATTCATTTTTGTGGTATAAACTGCTATATATGTATTTAAGTTAAATGTAAAAATTTTTCCTAAAAATGCTCTCACTCATTAAAAGAGAGAGAGAAAGAAAATAGTTCTTGCGAACATCAATCCGTCTTGTTTTTTTTTTTTGTTTTTTTTTTTTGGGGGGGGGGGTTAGAATCGCATTGATTGGCGACAAAAGTAGATTGAAACACCCAATTGAACAAACACATGCAAATAACAATTAGAGGATTTTTTTTTTATTTATTCTGCGAGTTTTTTCTGTAAAACACATAACGGGAAAATTAGATTTAATTTTTTTTAAAAAAAAGAAAGAAAAAAAATACTTATGTTTTACTTAATGAAATTTTTGAGATGTTGCTTTCTTTTAATCTGGCTCGAAAGAAATAAATAGCCAAATATTGTGTCACTTCAAAACTTTCTTTCACATTGAATTACTTTTTAAATATTATAAATATTCTTTTTTTTGTTGTTGTTAAAGATAAATATTTTATTAGATAATATGCTTAAATAATTATTAGATAATTTTTATCATTATTTATTTTAAATCAATGAATTAACAGGTTTTTTTTCTAAATGTTTATATTATTTTCCATTAGAGAAAGCATTTCATTTATTTTTTGAAATATAATTATCGCCAAAAAATTAATTGTTGCAACCCTTCCGTCAAAAATAACCGAAAAATACGAAATTTAGTACGAAAAATCAGAGTTATCCCTGTATATTTGTATCATAAACCTCCGCAAAAATATTTCCTGTCGAATGATACAATCTGCAAAAAGATCCATCGGGTAGTTTTTGAAAACACCCGTTTGGAAGTTTCAGAACTTCTGCTTTATAATATATATGATACGTCATACATCTCTGTGAAGATTTTTTACCGAAACTCCATAGGGGACCGTCAACAAATTAAAAAAGAATGAATATCTTTTGAATAACCCTGTCAAAACTAATGTAGCAAAAGCGCTCAAACTCTAGATCATGATTGAATGCCTTATTGTAATACACTGTGTTCATTTTTATGCAAATAGCATGCATACTCGCAGAGTAATTAAGGTTTTTATAAAAATGGCCCCAAATTTTTCTAAGTTTTTCCCTTATAATTTTCAGAGTTCTTAATATAAAATAATATTTTTTTCAGAAAATATGACAAACAACATTGCACACAGTACCCTGTAATCAAAATTAAAAAATAATGAAAATTGTATACAAAATGAGTTGGTTTACTAAATAATTTTTTACTGCGCATGCGTCAACGATATCAAAATTTCATTTGCATGTTATGTTAGCTAAATGTATAGAGCAACTTTTGTGAAAGTCACAAAATCATAACTTGAAAATTCTGAAAATAATCGTCAATTGAATAAGTTGAAAATCCGTTATTCTCAAAATGAAGCAAAAACAAGAGGGGTTGTATCCATATATTCATTGATTAGTGTCAATATAGAATACACAATACGGGATGTTACGACTACTTTTGGATAAAATCCCTCATTAATAATATAATAGTCTAATCGTCTATAGAAAAAGGACAAAATCCTTTGTTTCCAAAATGAAGCAAAAAAATGAGGGATTTTATCCAAAAGTAGTCGTAACATCCCGTATTGTGTATTCTATATTGACACTAATCAATGAATATCTCTTGTTTTTGCTTCATTTTGAGAATAACGGATTTTCAACTTATTCAATTGACGATTATTTTCAGAATTTTCAAGTTATAATTTTGAGACTTTTACAAAAGTTGCTCTATACATTTAGCTAACATAATATGCAAATGAAATTTTGATATCTTTGACGCATGCGCAGTAAAAAATTATTTAGTAAACCTACTCATTTTTCATACAATTTTTATTATTTTTTAATTCTGATTACAGGGTACTGTGTGCAATGTCGTTTGTCATATTTTCTGAAAAAAAATATTATTTTATATTAAGAACTCTGAAAATTATAAGGGAAAAACTTAGAAAAATTTGGGGCCATTTTTATTAAAACCTTAATTACTCTGCGAGTATGCATGCTATTTGCATAAAAATGAACACAGTATATTACAATAAGGCATTCAATCATAATCTAGAGTTTGAGCGGTTTTGCTACATTAGTTTTGACAGGGTTATTCAAAAGATATTCATACTTTTTTAATTTGATGACGGTCCCCTATGGAGTTTTGGTAAAAAATCTTCACGGAGATGTATGACGTATACTATTATATTTATACACTAAGAGTTTCGAGATGATTCCTAATGTATTTTTCTAGATATTTAGTAAAATGTCTAAAATCGCAAGTGTCCCATAATCAATGGCAATATAGTGTATATATATATATATATTTTAACATACAATGAATAGTTATCATAGCTGCATTTATGGAAAAAAACGTTACTCTGTATCAACTTACGGTTAATCGATATTTATTCTGCTGACATATTTTAATCGCTATAATAGTAAAAAGCATTTTTTATTGTTACAAAAGTAAGTATGTATCTATACTAATAAAAGAACAAAACGCTCTGTCTGTGTGTGTGTCTGTGTGTGTGTCTGCGATGGCTAGCAAAATCTACAGCACGTACAAAGCTCAAAATTTTTTTGAGAGTAACCCAATATCTCTCCTGATGCACCAGAGCTTCAGAATTTCAAAATTCCAATTATTAACTGAGTAATTAATTAAAATCAAGAGGTCACTCTCACAAAAAATCATCTTTTCCCAATTTTTTTCTCTTTCATTTGTTTACGGTTGGTTGGTTGTGTAAAAATTTTCGCAGAAGTAATAAGAAAGCTGAGACAGAATTAAAGAAACCCATGGAGGAATAAGATAAGTGGAGGTGAAGTAAGCTCAAAAAAGTTTTGCGATATGAAACCATTTATCGCTCAAATTTAATGTGGCAAACAAAAGGACGTGGAAGAGATTTTGTATTATAAGACGAATTGAAAGAAATGAATTACAGTTGAAGCATATTTCAAGAGGAAATAGCAAATTTTTAAAATGGTCTTCGTTCTATTATTATTTATTAGAATAAGTATTCGCTTTTAAAATGAAGGAAATTGGAAAATTAGCAATAATTAAATATCAAATTAAAATTAAATAAGATATTGAAAAACTTTAATACGAATTAAAAATTGTATAACTAAAAGTTTCCTTCATTAATGTAATTTTCAATACTTTATAACGTAGATGAAAAATGTTTATGACTTAATAATTGCATGTAAATAAATATTTAAAATATAATGATGAAAACATTCTTTTAAAATCATGTATGAAAACTTAAGTAATAAATATTAATCTAAAATATAAATATCTGAATGCAGACGATTTTAATGTACTAACAAAATAATGTTATATTTTCAAGCAAAACGTTAAAATAATTTTCTATATTGATATTTAAAACACATATGATAAAATAATTAATAAATTTTTACCGGTGAAGCGATAAATTAGTTCTTTTTTTAAAAACGAGAGAAAAAAAAATACAGGTTTAAACCTGTTTCAATTGATAGCGAAATTTTAAAATGGAGGGCCAAAATCACAGTCCGGTGAAATCCAAACACCTCATTGGTCATTGAGCCGCGTCCTTTTCAGGGAACAATCTCTTAGCAGTTGGGTAAATGTTGTCATACTCCTTTTTCCGAGAAAAAATCGTAGCGGCAGTTTTGAAGTAAATCTTATCTCTTTTCATTTATAATCTAAATTTTTCACTCTCATTTTATAAAATGGCATCAAAATATCTTAATTGAGTTAATTTCGATGGTTTATCTTAAATAAGAACAGACGGTAACAATCGCTTAAAAAATACTTTCCCCCTCACCTTTTTCAAATGGAGAAACAAGTTCGTGATTTTCACCCTTACCACTCGACCAATGGGGTGGCTGGATTTCACTTGACTGTGATTTTGGCCCTTCATTTTAAAATTTCGCCAATTGATAGGCGTGTCAAAGCACGTGCTTTTGTTGGTACTTAATTGGACTTAATGTAGGGTTACATCTTAAGCATCATCTCCAGAGATAATACTTCCACTCTATTAATTTCTTTTTACTCTATGAAAGAAACCAATTTGAGATTTTGACATTTCAAAAGTAACTGTTTTTTTCCCAAAGACCTTTAAAATTCATAGACTGGCAAAATGTCAGTTTAACTTAGGATTTTTGAACATAGTTATTACGTCAGATCGTTGGTACTTCGTACATTAGAATGTATTTGTGGTTGGCTATGTTGCAGTTAATATATGTATATGTATATATGAGGCTTTTTTAGCAGTTTTTTTAAATCATTGATTAAATTTGAATGCATTTATTTAAGTTAAAATTTTATTAAGACTTTAATTTGTTTTTAAAACAAAAATGAAATGGCTCTTTGACGTACAATTTTTCGAATAGGCAGACGATTCATACACCAGTAATAAATTATCAAATAGCAAAATAAATTATATATAAAAAATAGTCACTAAAAGAATAGTAGCAAAACATAATGTTTAGACGTATTAACACATAACCCGATCCCAACCAGAAAAAAACAGACTATACTCCGATCCAAGCAAGACAAAAATTTCATGAGCATAAACGCGACCCGAACCTAAAAATTCCATTTGAAAAAAAACTATGGATTTGATATTTGACCCGAATCAAATCTGAATCCCACAAAAATATTCAAATGAAGCATACCCCAATTCGATTAAAGAAAAATAATGTTCGTGTATATGCAACCCGACCCGAACCTAAAATTTTTCTCTGAAAAAACCCAAAAAATGACCAGAACGAAACCTGAAATCGATAAAAATATTCCAAAGAACTATAACCTGATAAGAGCAAGACAAAAAAACTTCCATGAACATAAACCTGACTCGAACCTAAAAATTCCATTTGAAAAAAAAGCCTGAAGTTTTATGCAAACTACATCTGAATCCGATCAAAATATTCGAAAGAACCATAACCGGATTCGAATAAGAGAAAATAATTTTCGTGGACATGAAACCGATCGGAACCTAAAATTCCATTTGAAAAAAATACCTGAAATTTGAATCGACAAAAATATTCCACAGAACCATACCCGGACCTGAACAAGACAAAAAAATTTCCATGAACATGAACCCAATCCGAACCTAAAAAATGAACTAAATCTGAATCTGACAAAAATATTCCAGAGAAGCATATCCTTATTCGAACAATGCAGAATAATTTCCGTTGATGCGCAACCCAACCTGAACCTAAAAATTCCATTAAAAAGCCGAAATCTGAATTGAACGACATCTGAACCCGAAAAAAATATTCCAAAGAACCAAAACCCGATCCGAGCAAGACAAAATTATTTCCCTGGACATGAATCCAACCAGAACCTTAAAAATCAATTTAAAAAAAAATACCTGAAATCTGAATCGAACCAAATCTGAATCTGACGAAAATAGTCCAAATAACTATAACCAGATACGAACAAGACAATATAATTTCCATGGACATAATCCCCATTCCAAACCAAAAAATTTGTAAAAAAAAAGAAAAAAAAATCCTGAAATTTGAACCAAACTTAATCTGAACCTAACAAAAATATTTCAGTGAAGTATAACCTCATTGGAACTAGGTAAAATAATTTCCATATAAGTACAACCCGACCCGAACTTAAAAATCCCATTTGAAGGGAAAAAAAACCCCATGAAATCTGAATTGAAACGAATCTAAACTGAACACAAATATTCCACACAATCATAACCGTATCCGAAGAAGACAAAATAATTTCCATGAACATGAATCCAATCCGAACCTAAAATTCGGATGTTCTACAAAACATAATGCGCTCCGTAGCGGTGGAAAGTGAAACTAAGTACTTAGCGCGAGATGGTTAAAATATTTTGTTTATAGTTAATGTTAAATTAGAACTAGGTTACGGTTAGATAACAGTTAGGTTGCAATTACGTTCCGGTGACCCTTTTGTTATTTTATTTTCCGGTTAGGTTACAGTTAGGTCATGGTTAAGTTACAGTTAGGTTAAGGTTAATTTGCGGTTAGGTTGTGGTTAGATTATGGGTAGGTTATGATTAGGTGACGGCCAAGTTACATTTATGGTATATTTAATTTGCAGTTAGGTTACTGTTAAGATACAGCTAAGTTACAGACAAGTTATGATTCTGATACAATTAGGTTACGGTTAGGATTTTGTTCATAGAATGAACATTACGCATGTTTGATAAAAAATATACACCTATTTTTGTAAAATGGCTCTGAATTTATAATATTATATACTAACCTTTTAGCGAATCATCGAGAATCGATTTCATTCACGGTATAGTCAGATTTAAGAGTGATATATAATTAGTTTGAAATTCAAAATATTTCACTTGGGATATCTATGTGAAAAAAGTATTTAGTTAAGTCACTTAACAGTAATTTTAAGGATAAATATCAACACGAAATCGTTGGACACATATTCCCTCCTGCGTTTTCCATTGCAGTCATTTTAGGTATTTTTGCAGCTAAATATTAGTTTTTTAAAAAACCAATTTTTGACACAGTCAGGGGGCACATATTTAATATAATGTACACTGTAAAAAATTTGACCCTTTTGCTGTATCATCACTCCCCCGCTTTTATAGAATATATCTCTTTTGACCTATGACAATACTCCAAAATAGGCTGAAGTAATCATTTTCTATAAAAGCGGTGGAGTGACGATGCAGCAAAAGGGTCAAATTCTTAACAGTGTATTAACACATATTTTGAGTTGAAGATAAAATCATAAAAATTTCAAGTTCGTTTAACATTATTATAACGGACCCGGGCAACGCCGGGCGGGTCAGCTAGTATATATTATTTTACTTAAACTATATGCTCCAAACATATTCTATGTTCTCCTTAAAGAACTGCAATAAATTTAAAGGACGAAATTGTCATTAATTTTTATCTTACATACTGAACGAATCGTTAACATATTATAAAAAAAAATTTATTTATCTTCCTTGAAGATTACTTTTGCAACATTTGTGTCAGATCAAAGAAATACTATCGGATATCCTTCCGTATTATCTCCGTTATCTTCATAAAAGATAACATATTTTATCTAAGATAAAGACACTAAATATTTATAATCACCAAACAAACTATCCAAAAAAAATTCTTTCTTTATGAGTTTTTTTTTTTAAACTATGTTTAATAGAGAAATAAAATTATAATTATTTTACTTTCTTGAAATTTTTAAATGAAATATTTGAAGACGAGTCTTTTTTAAGCCTTCTTTGTTAAATAAATTTTAAATATAAAGTTATTTTATTGATTTTTTCTTTCTCCTTTTATTGCTCAAATACTTCACATTTTAACACATGTGATATTGTAAATTAAATTTCCAAAATGCCTTGATGGAAACGAATAAATCTACATTAATTTAAGTTACTATATTCCGAGACATAAATTAAAAATACACATTAGAAACCTATATTTTATTTATAAAAATTAAATGTTGTTATATTTGAATAAAATAAAATGTGTAAGAAAGTTCTTGATTTTGATTTATAGAAAATCATCATATTTTAATCATGTTGACCACTATTTAAATTGAATTTCATTTGCGTGAATCATTTTTTCTCCCCATTGAAATTTGCCTATCTACCTCCAAAGTGTACCGCAATCATATTTAGACGAAATACCTAGGAGTAATAGAAATCTGGGTCCGGATAAATAGGTTTGAGTAGTTAGAGCGGCAGAAATTCTGCTACATGTATACAGAGCTCTTAAAAATTACAGAGATTGAAAAAAACTTTAATTCTATTAAACAACAGAGAATTTATACGGTAAATTTACAACAGACTCCGTAAATTAACATCGTTAAAAAAGCGACTTTTAAATTTTCTTTTATTGATAATAATTTAGTTAGTAAAATTAGTGAATCACTCAATCTTCAGTGAGCTTCAAAGAACTCGAGTTTTTGCGAGCAGATTTGAACTTCTGTATCATTAAACTTTAACACTAAATGTTTTTACCTTTATAGGGCTTTATCTGCAGATCTCTTTACAATGGAAGAACACCTCACTGACACCCCATTCGCTAGCTATAGGTGCTATAGCTAGCGAGTACAAAATATATCTTTTTTTCTTTCTTTCTTTCTTTCTTTCTAACCGATGACCAGGCCCCTACCTGAGGTGCTGTAGCTAGCGAGTACAATCGGTTACAATCGGTTACAATCGAGTACAATCGGTTCAGCGAGTACATCGGTTAGAAAGAAAGAAAGACAAAATTCTTTCTTTCTAACCGATGACCAGGACCCTACCTGCCGAGTTATCTCAGCTTAACGGGTTAGGTACCTAGTATCGGGCGGGTGATCGCCTAATTGCCTCGTAGCGGCAATAAACCTGATTTCTTCGCTTCGAATGCCGTCATTTCTGCAGTACTTGCTTCTCGTTTGAGCATAATTTTTTCGCCTGTTATTTAATGTTTCATCCTGTTGTTTGAACTGCAAATGGCTACTCAATTTGGTTTCGTAATTTAGAACCTTGATCAGATGACGAATCCTTCACCTAGCAAGGAACCTCAAAACGATTCAGCAGGGAAAAATCCCCACTACATCTGATATGATGATTTTTCTTATTCTAAATTATTCTAAGTTAAAAGAAAAAAAATCTTTAAACTAAATTTTCTTCTTTGATATTTCTAATAATTTTTTCAAAAGAATTTCCAAAGTATGCATTTTGAATTATGAAATTTAACAAAGATCAAAAATATATTTAAATTAAGACATGAAAATCCCTGCAGGGAAAAATATATAAGATAACGGAAATGTGTGTAAAATTATGACTGAGAAAGTCAATCGTATGCATTTAACCGAGACCGAGAACTAGAATAAATTTACAAAGAGTTTTTTATGCGTTTTTGCAGAAATTTTTAACAGTGTAATTTCCTCTCTTATTACTTCTCAATGTCTTTCGATGATTCAAATCTTTCATTTCACATGAGAACAAGACCTTTGCGATGTATTTTATCGTGTATAACACTATACTAAATATTTTGCAAATTCAATCTTTTTTTTGAAGAAACAATGATTATTGAAAATTTCTGAATGATTTTTCTGGCACGAAATTTAGGGAAATTTCAAGCAATATAAAATACTTTTCTTCAAATTTTTGATATTTTTTTAACTTTTTTCCATTACTTCTAATGGGATTACGGTGATTCAAAGCTTTAATTTCATATCAGAACAAGACCTTTGCAATACATTTTATTGCGTATCATTTACACGCTAAAATAAATGTTTTGCAAACTCAGTCCTTTTTTAAAACAAATCTAGTTGGAAGGAGCAATATTTATTGGAAATTTCTGAATCAATTTTATGAAACAAAATTTATGAAATATCAAACGATATAATTTTTTTTAGTTTAAAGTTTAATTTCGAGATTGAAATGGAAATTTTTCGTTTTTTCTCAAGGTCTATAGTCATTTGCCTTCTTTAAAAAAATTTCAACCTCAAGTTTCTTAAATTTGTTTAAAAAATTTCTCTAAATTTTATCAAATGAATTCAGTATGCACTATATTATAATAGTTTTTGTTGTAAAGTGTTATGTTACAGTTTGTTTAAAAATATAAATTTTATTTTCAGTGTTTTAAGTATTTTTAGAAAAAACTCATGATTCAAATTTTACAGATTTATTTGAAAGAACAGTTTTCACACCATATAGAAAATGTGTGCTAGCTACATTCTTTACTACTCAGATATGCTCCCAACCATTGAAAAATGTCCCTTTATATAAGAATAAAAATTTATAATTCATTTTATTAATTATTCTTTATGTAATAAAATAAAAGTTTTGTAAATGTTATTTACATTAAAGTGTTATCGTTTTAAAAGAAAATTGATTACTTGAAAACCTCTGAAATGCTTACTTAAATGTTTATTGCGAAAGATAATATAAAAGATAACATATAATTCGTTATTTAAACTTTGATTCGAAATGAAAATAGATAAAGTTTTATACGTTTCCAAATGTCTTGCAATTTTCCTGCATGCAAAAGATACGTGAATCCATTCCTCTTCGTTCTGGAATTTATTTAGAGAATTTCTCTAGATTTTATTTTTTGAATTGTGATTTCTTTCTTTACTTATTTTTGACCACATGTTTGTAAATTGTTTGTATCGTGGGTAATTTATTTTTAAACTTGCTTCTTTTAAAATAAAACAGTTATTCTTGGAGATTATAATTTTTTTTTTTTTTTTTTTTTTTTTTTTTTTTATGTGTCATTAATTTTACTTACGCACATGAGAAGCGTGAGTGGTTTATAAGAAATAGAAACAAAAGAAAATAAGTTCAAACTTCAGTTTCAAACTTTATAACGATACCCAGAAAATGATATTCACGTCATTTTCTGTATTTGAATAAATATAAATATCTATAATAGGGCCATTCCATGAAAAAAGGTAAATTGATAGTCATTTGAAAAAATTTGTGTAAATAAATATGTTTGGTATTTTCTGAATGGTAACATGTCAAATTTTATGTTTTGAGTAAGAATTTAAAGTTTGTCTTTTGTGGATTGGCAACACAACAGTTTAAAGATGGCGTGCATGTGCAAGCAAGTATGTTGAGTTTTATAATGCATTTTGAGTGAGTTTTTTTTAAGAAAGAAAATCCACTGTAACTTTTGAAATCAACATTTTAGGTAAGTCTAATATTTATTCTATTTATTTCACTAAACTTAAAAATCTAGGATAATTTCAAATAATTATTACAACACACACAAAAAGCTTTGTTTCTGTGTCCCACACGTGACACAAAAGATGAATTTTTTAAATTAGGAGAAAAAAAGAACTCATTTATTTTGTTTAATTGGCATTTCTAAAGCAGTTTAGTGTAGTACACTTATCCTATGCTAGTTAAAAATTTGGGCCAAATTTTTATTTGGAGAAAAATATAAAAACATAATTGTCCTGCACGTGACACCTTATGAGCACGATGATTATTTTTGTTTTCTGAATGCTAAATAGAGATTTATTATAACATAGGTTTAACAGTTTAATGATTATTTTGTCCTAAGAACATATTCTATGTAACTTAAACGAAATTAAGATTTTTTTTTTTAAACATTTTTTTATGACAGTTCCATTTTTTTCTTTTTTTGTGTGATGCTAACATTTTTTATTTCTATTTTTTTATAAATTTATTCTTATAAAATTTGAACACTTTGATGGTTATTTTTATTATAAGAACATATTGTTTTCTAGTAAAAATTGATCTACTTAATTTATAGGGGTTTTTTCTATATAATAAGAAGAGTCATGTGTTTAAGAACTTGTTATTACTCTGCAGAAAAAAAATAATAAAACTGCTTATTTATATTCTGTTTTTCTAAGTTAAAATAGAATTTTAAAGTTCAATGTTTCTATGAAATTAAGTAAATTTAGACAAAAGCATTTATAATTGATAAAGTTTGTTATTTATTTAGCAGAAATGAAAAGATCTAAGTCTACTAGTGCGAGAAGAATGAAAAAGATAAAGGAGAAAATGGTGCTATGAATCCTCCAGGAGCAATTATATTAAACATCTCTTTAGAAACAGCAACTTCTTTTAAGATGGGTGAATGGGTAGTTGTAAAATATGATGGCATTAATTATCCTGGTGAAATTATTACAAGCACCAATCATGATAGTATTGAAGTGTCTGTCATAATAAAGAGTGGTAAATTCTACAAGTGGCCACAGTATCCAGATAAAATTCTAGATTCATTTAAAGGTGTGGTAAAGAAAATATCAACTTCCACTGTAAAAAAAATCGAGGTTGTTTCAAATTTATGGAAAACTTTTGAGTTTCTGTTTATACATTTACTTTATTTTATTTTTAAAAATGTCAATTTGAACATTTATTTTGTACAAAAAAAGTTAAAATAAATAATTTTTGTATTGTAAAATGTATAACATGTATTTTCTTTTTTGTATTCCTTTATTTTCTGATTTTTGAAAAAGTTACTATAATGATATTTGCAAATGTCCCACACGTGACAACCGTGTCCCGCACGTGACACTATACGTTATATTTTTTTTAGCAGTTTGAAAATTTATTTTTCAAAAAATGATGTTTATTTCATGAACATTAGACCTTTAGCTTCTAATATATATTTTTTCTTTTGAAATTGCAAAACTAGTAGAGCAGAAATGTTAGCTGGATCATAGAGCAAATTACAAGTGGTTGACTTCAGATGTCCTGCACGTGACGCATGCAAATTAATTAATAACTAAATCATAAAACCATTTAGAAAAAATCTGTCCCTGCCTGAGATATTGTTATACCAAATACAAGCCTACAAAAATATGTTTATTCCTGTTTCTGAAGAATTTTAAGCCCTATAAAGCAATTTTGGTGGAGTTATGGAGTCTGATTGTCACGCACGTGACAGTGGAATGACCCAATATAAGATCTATAGGAATTTTTCTTCATTAAAAAGTTATCTCAACCCGTTTAGCTTGTTAAATCTATTTATAATATTTCTCTAAATTTTGTCAATTGAATTCGATATGTACTACATCATAATAATTCGCGTAGTAAAGTGTTTTGTTACAAAATTTTTAAAAATATAAATTTTATTTTCAGCGTTTTATGCATTATTAGAAAAGAAAAATCACGATTCAAATTTTATTGATTTCTTTGAAAGAACAGTTTTCGCGGCCCATATAGGAAATCACACTCGTTGAAAATTTTTCTTTTATACAAGAATAAAAAATTTACAATACATTTTATTACTTATTCTTTACCTAATATAATAAAAATTTTATGAGTGTTATTCATATTAAAATATAATCGTTTTGGTAATCGTTTTTGTAAAGTAAAATGATTATTTCATGCCTCTGAATGCTTACCTAAAAGTATTTTTAATTAATTAATTAATTAATTTTTGCGAAAAATAATATAAAAGATAATATATAATTATTCTATATAAATTTTGATTGGAAATGGAAATGGATGGACTTTTATATGTTTCCAAATGTCTTGCAATTTTCCTGTATGCAAAAGATAGGTGGAACTGGGGCACATTGGTACGTAAGGCACATTGATACACCCCCTGTACAGTACACAGGGTCATTACAGGAAGTTTCACAACAGCTCCAAAAGATGATACTAGTGAAATTAACTACATACAGAAAGTTTTGGAATGATTCAATAGTTTGATGAAATCAATTGCTTTTGTAGCTCAAAAGTAAATTTGAGTTGCACAGTTGAAATGGTATTATATAACTCTTTTAGTATTTTCAACCGAAAAGAATATCCTTCCTGGTAAGTAAAGCTACCTTTTATCAGTTCTTTATTCTTTATTGTCAGATAATTTATAAAGTGTTGGATTTGCGACTCATTTTATTCAATATGGCTATATGGAGCACATTGATACAACCTAAATCATGTTCTAGTTCATTTTTTCATTATCTTTTTTCATTATCTTTTTTTTTTTTTTTTTTTTTTTTTTTTTTTAATTATACACTTTTTAGTTCAACCATTTTTCGTTAAAAATTTCTACTATTAGTTTTTATTGAAGTGAAATAGCTTTAATTTCTTTATATTAGAACATTTCATAGTATTTTTGCAAACAGAAGACGTACAAACTTACACAATATCTAGTGCTAGTAGAATTAACAAAATAAGTGGACGGCAGCCTGGCAAACCTCAAATTAATATCTATTCTCCAGAGAAAAAAGTATTATCGACATGAGAAATGTTAAGTAAGAGAAACAAGCTGCGGAACAGTACAGGATAATTATATTATAAACATAATTTGTAATATAATTATCCTTTATTTTCTGTTTGTAAACCGATTTATAAACAGAAAACCTGGTAATTCTTTCACCTTTCCTAAGAAAGAAGATATTTCTGGGGTTTAAGTGCCAGATATGACAAAGTTACCGCAGCCAACAAACAGACAAGGAACAGCCAGAATATCAGGTCATTATACATTTCATTTTAATTGCTTTAATATCGCTTACAAATAAATTGTGTGCGATTTTAATGTCTATAAATATATATAAAATGGTTTGCTAACTATTTTTCTATGAAAATTGGTGTTATTTTGTCTCCATTTTTCCCAAACGTGTCAAAGTTTATCAATCTGCTCCGGGGATGGGGCACATTGATACAAATTACTTCTTTTTATTTTTTTAAAATTACACGCAAAAATAATATATAAAACAACGATTGTACATTTTTATAACACACTACACAGGTTTTGCTGACATCACATAGAAAAATAACTGAAAATTTCTGCTTTCTAGACACCGATTTTTTTTTTTTTTTTTTTTTTTTTTTTTGAAAAAAGCTGTATCAATGTCCCCCAGTTCCCCCTACATGAATCCATTCCACTTCCTTCTGGAATTTATTTAGAGAATTCCTCTATATATTATTTTTTGAATTGTGACTTCTTTCTGTACATATTATTGAACACATGTTTGTAAAATGTTTATAACGTGTGTAATTTATTTTTAAATTTGCTTCTTTTAAAATAAATGATATCTCAACCCGTTTAACTCTTTAAATCTATTTTAAACTTTATCAATTGAATTCGAATAATTTTTTTCTTTGAAAAAACAGCTCTTTAAATCTATTTAAAATATTTCTCTAAACTTTATCAATTGAATTCGGCATGCACTACATTATAATAATTCGTGTAGTTACACTTTTTTAAAAATATAGAAATTTTATTTTCAGTGTTTTATGCATTATTAGAAAAAAATCGCGATTCAAACTTTATTAATTTCTTTGAAAGAACAGTTTTCACAACCCATGTAGGAAATCACACTCATTGAAAATTTTTCTTTTATATAAGAATAAAAAAATTTACAATACATTTTATTTATTATTCATTACAGAATAAAATAAATGTTTTGTGGGTGTTATTCATATTAAAATATAATCCTTTTGGAAAAAAATGATTATTTCACGCCTCTGAAATGCTTACCTGAAAGTATTTTTAATTGATTAATCAATTTTTAGCGAAAAATAATACAAAAAATAATACATAATTATTTTATACAAACTTTCATTGGAAATGGAATTGGATATACTTTTATATGTTTCCAAATGTCTTGCAATTTTCCTGCATGCAAAAGATACGTGAATCAATTCCGCTTCGTTCTGGAATTTATTTAGAGTATTTCTCTAAATTTTATTTTTCGAATTGTGATGTCTTTCTTTATTTATTACTGAACACATGTTTGCAAAATGTTTACATCGTGGGTAATTTATTTTTTATCTGAAAAAAAAATTCAACTTGCTTCTTTTAAAATAAAACAGTTATTCATGGAAATTGTGTTTATTTTCGTGATAGTACCTATAATATAACTGCAAGATTTCCAATTTTCCCCAAATTAAATAAATAATGAAAATTTAGAATTTTTCTAAAGTGCGATTAATTTTATTTCAATTACTAAAGTCATGAGAAGTGCGAGTGGCTTATAAGAAATAGAGACAAAAGAATATAGAATCAAATCTCAATTCCAGGCTTTACGACGATGGCCAGAAGATTACATGTGTCTATTTGAATAAATATAAACATTTACATATAAATACAATAAAATCTGGTTGCTAGGAATTTATAGAGGCCATCTATTAAATTTATTATTTTGAAAAATTCGTTAATGAAAACGTATACAATCACATTTATAAAAAAGAATTAAACAATCTCGCACATTGTATGTAATATACAGGGTGGTTATTAATTAACGTCAGATGTTCAGAGTCCTCTGGCGAGTAAATTATTGGACGAAATATAACCAAATTTGATGAGCATGCATTATAAACCATGGGATTTCAAATTCTTAAATATAAATAAATAAATAAATAAATAAATAAATAAATAAATAAATAACCATTAGGAGCAATTTTGGCACTGTTTATTGACTAAACTGCAAAAAATTGTATAAAACCGGTTCTGTGTAGCGATCATGAGTATAAAAGGAAAGGCGGGAAATTATTCAGAGACAACTGCTGTGCGACGGCTCTCGCTTATGGAACGACCGTGCTTTGTTACTAAAGCTGTATTAGCAACGGAATGCAATGCTGCTCCTCGTGAATTCCCTCAATTAAAGAAGTTGCGAAGAGGACCAATGAACATAAGAAATTTGCAAGAGTTGATTCAAAGATTTGAAACTGCAGAGACTCTAGCACGGTAACCAGACAAAGGTCAAAAATTTACTAGTCAGCAACAAGTTTACGAAATTGCAGATGCTATTGTCGAGCAGGAGATGGAAAATGTACAGGGTACCAGCAGCATTCCGGCATTATCTCGGCAATATAAAATTGATGTGTACCATGTTGTTTGGTATTTAATTATTCAATATTTATACTGATACAATTTTACAACGCCAAAATTGCCCCTAGTGGCGATTTTTATATTTTATTTTAATAATAATAATTTTTTTTTTTTTTTTAGAATTCAAAATCCCATGGTCTATATGCATGCTCATCAGATTTGATAATGAATTACGTTCAATACTTTATTCATTAGAGAGCTCTGAACACCTGACGTTAATTTATAACCACCCTGTACATATATTTATATTATTAATAAAGTTTTATTACATTTGAGTTAAAGTAAAACATGTTAGTAATAAATAGTTAGTACTAGCAAAAGGCATGCTTTGTTTGGATTCGCGAAGCATTATTTTATAAAGCATATATTTGAAAGTAACAATATTTTTTTAATATTATTTTTGCATCTTTATTAAACAAAAACGTTATTTCATGTTTTGGCGCAGTTTAATTCTACAAACGTAAGTTCAGTCAAATAACTTTCAATTTCCCAGGAATTTTTTATTTATGATGTAAGACTGGCATAAGAAATATTTTTGAAGCAAACTTTTACAAAATATTTTTAAATTTTCAACTAAAAATTCTTTTTAAAGATGTTTTTACAATTTCTAGTAGCCACTGGTGTTTTTTAAAGTTGTTTGAAATATGCATGTTTCCAATCTTTGTAATTAACATCAAATAATTTTTGCTAGCTATTTTAGAATAATACATTTGAAGAGAACTTGAAGAAAGTTCTTCTTCAAAATCCTATTTTCTGGAAAAACATTTGAAATCTGCTCTCGTCGATACTATGAATTTTTAACTGTAAAACTTTTTATTCTAATTTCTTCGTTTTTATACATGTTAACGCATGAGAATTTTTGATGCTGTAGAATTTTTCGTAAGGAAAATTTCTATTGAATGCTTAATTTTGAAGGATTTTCATTCTTGACAACGTTACGTACGTTTTTAAGCCAACTGGTGCCTATATATAGCCTCAGTATCTACAACTGCTTCATCTAATGTCAAACCTTGGGATTTATGAATTGTAACAGCAAATGCTAACTGCAGAAGAAATTCTTTCCTTGAGCAGTTTATGCTTCCATTTTTTCCAGAATTCAGTTATTGGGGGAATTGGTACGCACCAATTCTTATAAGTTAAATTACTGTAGTATTCAAATTTATCCATGATTATTCGCGATATCTGGTCTGGTGGCTTGTGATTTTCTTTAATACGTGCAATAAAGCCTAAAGTTCCTTTCACTAACTTCTTTTCGGTCCACAAATAAGAACGTAACATTACTTTAGATACGAATGATAAAGTAAGAAATGGTTGAAGTCCATTTGTCATTTCTGAATCAGCCAACTTTGCTGTAGTACATTTATAAAGTGCTTGAATCGAGGCAACAAGTTCCCGCAATTCTTTTAATTTTTCATTTATAAAACAAATTTAACAATTAATTGTATTTGTTTGCAATTTTTTTGTTGCCACTTTACAAAAAAAAAAAAAAAAAAAAAAAAAAAAAAAAAAAAAAAAAAAATCCATAATACAATTGTTTTAAAATGTTTAAGTGTCATCTGTGCAAACGATTTTGCTGAATAATGAAAACATATTTTATTTATTAAATTAATCATGATTCTATCTATAATCACTTACTCCATGATTTAAATAATTTTTTTTCTGGAAATATACGCGTTTCATTTTTTATTTATTTGCTAAAATGCGTCCGTATTGGAAATGCATGTAAAATAAATTAATCAAAATAATATTTTTTTAACGTTTTACTGTAAAAAAAATTATATTCTGCAAATCTACAGATCATGTTTTATTTTTGTGTTTAATTTGAAGTCAAAATATTGAATAGTTTTTTTGTAAAGTGTACGACAAGGTGTAATTTGAGTGGTCTAGTAGAGGATTCGCTTCGCTCATCCTAATTAATAATTATAAATATACAGGACATTATTTTGAATTTATTGATTTATTTAATAAATTCATTAAATTTCAAAAATTTAACTGTAACTAATATTTTAATGTAATTATAAATTATTTTACTAAAACGACAGTTTAGAAATATATTATTCACATTTGCCGTTAATATAACTATATTTCTTTACAAAAAAGAAAAAGAAATGAAAAAGAAAGAAAGAAAGACAGAAATTAGAATTTTGTCAACTCAATATTCGTAAAACTGAAATTATTTTTTAAAGCCTCCAATGAATTCGTTAACTTAAAAATTTCCTTTAATATGAAATTCGTTAAAGTAAATATTTTTATAACGAGAAAACATGTGAATTTTTTTAATAATCTAAAAACATCTTTAAACTGAAAAAGTTGTTAAAGTGACATTATTTCGTAACTAGATTCTACTTTAAGTATATAATTGTAAATTCTTGTACGTTAACACTAGAATTACCGAGGCGGGTCATCTGTGACCCAAGACGTGGTTTTTCTCTCGTATCACCGTTGCTTTTCAAAGTAAAACTTTGAAACTGATTGACTTTTCCTGAATATTTAGTACAATGCCTTAGCACGAATTTAGTTGAAATCGAACGAAAACTTTTTTGTATACACATCTTTATACCTAGAATTACCATGCTGGGTCATCGCTGACCCAAACAAAATAATTGCATTTTTCATTAATTTGAACAAGAATTTTAACTCTATATTTTATAATAACATAAGAATACTGTATGAATATTATCCGAACTTCCTTTTCAAAAAAAAAAAAAAAAAAAAAAAAAAAAAAAAAAGAGAGAAAGGAATGTGCATGTGTACAGGCGCGATTGGGGGGGGGGGGGGCATGATCACATATCTGTTATGCATTTAAAAATCAAATGTGCGTGTTTTTATCGTATTTCAAACTATTTTTAGAATGTTGCAGAAAGTTTTTATTAAGATTACACCTTAGAAAGTAACTAAAAAGAATATTTTGCCTCTCATAAACGACGCAGAGAAAAAAAAGCGACTGTTTGTGGCATTGCAGTTTCGCACATTTATAGTGATGGCGTCATGACATAGGCTTTTCGAATAAGAAATTTTTTAAATTGTGATTTTCTTTTAATTATTTTAGTGACAAAATTTAGTGACGAATTCAGTATTGTCATCATTTGATAATGCTGTCATTCTTGGCGTAAATGACGAAACAATTTTTCTTAAAAATGACTATAAAATTTCATCGCCCGAATCCAGTACAAGTAGTTGTAAGCTGAATGAAAATAGCCGTGTAAATGCTGTGGAGAAAGGCATGAAACATAAATAAATCATATAGTATTTTGAAGAAAATAATAATAAAAAAAGAAATAATCTTTAAAAATGAGAAAGATACAAAATAAACCACTCTTCGAAGCGATTTGAAACATTGTACTTTATGGAAGGTAAAGTCGCAGTGTTCAATATTTTCTGACTTATGAAATATCTATTGATTCTAGATTTGATGGTCAGAAATGTTTGGGCAGTTTTTAAAGATACAACAGATTTTAATATAAGCAGAAGAGCTTTCTTGCTAAGATAATAGATAAATACAATGAAAAAGAATGCGAAGATATTCGTCCACGGACCAGCACTGAAATTTCACATGAATGAAAAATATTGCCAAATAAAGCAATGCTAAGACAATAAAACTAATACTTTTTGTGGAAATTATTTATAACTTGCGTGTACATTATGCACAGAATAAAAGAAAAAGAAAAAAGACCGAGGCATTTTGTGCGAATTGACTGTACGGTAAGCTCTATAAAAAGTAAAAGTGTAAATAAAGTAAAAAATCACGAATATGGAAACATAATTAAATTTATTGTGTTTGAATATCTAATTAATCTGTAGGTTATTACACAATTTAAATCGAATAATCATATATATATATATATATATATATTATTTAAAGGAGGTATCAAAACCTCAAAACATTTGTTCTAAAATTAGAAATAAAAAATTCACTTAGTAGTATCTATTCTCAAAATTTCATATTACGTAATAGTATAAAAGCTAAATTGTATTAATTATTAATTAAAAATAATTGTATTCCTCGTGAATATTTATTGCCCGTGTTTATCTTCCAAATAAAACAATAAAAGCGTCATTGAAAGCCATGGGTCAGAGGTGACCCAGCCTGGTAGTTCTAGGTATACAAGAAACGCGGTAATTCTAGTGTTAACTTATAAATGAATATAGATTTGTTATGAATGAATATAAATTGTCGTGCTTGACTAATAAAGTCACCCAACAAATACAATTTTTATCTACTTTTTGAAGCAAAAACTAATAAAATATCCAGTTATATTTTCCAAAAAGTATGGGAATAAAATATAGTTTAAAATAAATTTATAAAACCCCTGCATGTATACATTAATCGTACCAAATATGATCTCAGCAAAAATAAGTAGTTACAATTGTAGTAGTTATATTCTGGTTGCTTCTAACATCAAAAACATGAATTGTTTGTAAGTGCTATTTAAGTACACTGCTCGAAACAATTAAAGGATATTTGAAGTTTTATATAAATAAAGATATAAACGATTTTTTTTTTGCCGAAAATAGAAGAAGAGAATCACAAATGCAAATTTTTCTGGTTTTCAAACTGTGGAGTATGCAAATTTTGAGTTCGACGTCAAAAACGTCGCTTCAGCGGCAGCGAATGAAATTTGACTTTCAACTGGATAAAAGAGAATGAAGACAAAGATGATCGGCATTCAGTGATTGCTTTGTTTCGATGCGTACGATGTTTCAGCGAAGTCATTTGACAGATTCAGAAGCTTGGAGAATTGTTGGTAGGTTAGAAGGGGGCCAAACTCAAGCCGAAGTAGCGCAACCATTGGAGTGTCACAAAGTGTCATTTCCAGGCTCTGGAACCGTGTTTTGGAGAGTGGATGTGCAGGCCAAAGACCAGGGAAAGTCGTAGACGGGCAACAACGCCCAATGAAGATCGGTATTTAGCGTTAACAGCTCGGAGACACCGAAACATGAACGTTACTCTTCTCCAACAACACCTTCGCTCGGCTACAGGCACCACGATTTCAACTCAGACTGTCCGAAACCGGCTCAATGCTGTAGGTCTGTATGCTCGCCGACTGATGGTATGTGTTAGATTAACATCAAGGCATCGTCGCGACCGCAGGGAGTGGGCAACCGAGCATGTCAACTGGAGGAGAAATGAATGGAGCAATATTCTGTTTTCTGACGAGTCCCGTTTTTCTGTGCATCCGGATAATAGGCGTATTTTCATCTGGAGGGACAGTGGCAGTAGGAATAATCCTGCGTTCGTGCACGAAAATGTCAGATTTGGCGGTGGAGGAGTGTTGGTCTATGGTGGCATCTCCATTGACGGGCGCACTGACCTCTACATCATTCGAGATGGAGCTCTGAGTGGTAGCCGATATAGGGATGAGATCCTCAGATTTATTGTAGTCCCTTACGCTGCAGCAATCAGAGATAACTTCATTTTAATGGACGATAACTGCAGTCCACATCGTGCAAACCTGGTGGAGGATTTCCTTTTCGAGGAAGGAATCGTTCGAATGGAATGGCCAGCGTGTTTTCCTGACATGAATCCAATCGAGCACGTTTGGGATGCTCTAGGAAGACGAGTTTCTGGCCGCCAACAACCCCCACAAACTCTCCAAGAACTGGAAAGAGCTCTTCTGAAAGAGTGGGGCAGAATACCCCAACTCGTCATTAATAGCTTCATTGAGTCCATGCCTCAAAGGTGTTCAACGTTGCTTTCCGCCCGTGGAAACCATACCCCCTACTGAAAATGATTTTCTTGGAAGAAAACACATTTTCTTATTCTTTTTTCTCATATGCACAAATTGTGTTTTTTACCTTTTGTACACAAATGCGCAATAAAATGCATTTTTTTTCTGTCAAACATGTGTAATTTATTCTCATATAACCTACTATGTCTGTCAACCATGTAACAATCAGCTAAAAAATTTCCCAGATACAAAATCCACCTAAAACTGCAATATCCTTTAATTGTTTTGAGCAGTGTATTTTAAGTCATGTATTAATTCTAGAAAATGCATTACTTTTGCTGTGTTGCATTGAAATAGCCTCTTATCGATGTTTGATATTGATATTTAAAAAATAATTCTTTAAATATTGAAACGTTTAATCGCAACTTTAAAATGAAAGATAATATTTATTTTATCTTTATACTTTTCAATGTAATCTAATATGCAGATTTTGTTATTGTGAATAAATTAAAGTTTGAAAATTTTATTCGCTGAATATTTATTTAACTTGGATAAGAGACGTAAAACCAACAGAATGAAAAATCGTTTGAGTGTAGATTTGAAGCATGATCATTGATATTGCGTGTCAATGTTCTACCATTGAGCTACCTGAAGGACATCCAGATCAGTACTTCTTATGCTTATCAGTTGACAAGACTGCACCTGCAATATATAATGGAAAATTCTCATGAGCTATCAACCTTGAACAAATACGGGAGAATCCAGCCTCGATGAAATTGAGTATACAGAGTTCTTCATAAGTTTGTGTAAACTTCAAAAATTCATAAAAGAAGAATTATTGCTCGAAAAAAATCTGTTTGCGCGAATATGATCAGAGGGGTATTCGATTTTCTTTTCATATGTAAAAAGAGATTACAAAAGCAAACAATAAAGACTGCTCATATGTCTATAAAACATCGCGGGATCTAGAAGCTTATACCAATTGGTGGATTATCCCGCGCCGCAGAACCAACATTCAGAACTTGTATGGCACATGGTATTTAAATGTTATGCAATTCAAATTATTCAGCTTTCAGGAAAAAAAAATAAAATTGCATAAAAAAATGTTTTATTCAACTTCATTAAATATTATAATCAAATATATTCCTTACCTTAGTTATAATTACCGTTCTTTTAATATTATTTTTGATTGTTTTTAAGAAAAGAATATATTTATAACACAAAAAAAATACACAAAACATACTTATTTACATGCTACATGTGATTTGTGAAGAGAACAAATCCATTCTTTTAGAAATAGATTCACAAAGAAAATATTCAGTGAAAAAAATAACATTGTAAATGGATTTCTAAATTCAAAATGTGCGTTACATTCTTCAACAAAACATTTCCCTTTAAAATAACACTAGAATAAACGGTACTTTAATATGCATATATTTATTAAATATGAAGCATTATGCAGACACCTGAAGATTTAAATTATCATAGAGTTATATACTATACAATACATTTAAATTTATCACAAGAAAATCTTTTAATATAATGAACGAAACTGATATTTACATGATTTAGCACTTAACATAATTTCAATTAACGTTTTTTTTTTTTTTTTTTTTTTTTTTAAGAAATTACTTAATGATAATAAAAGAATACAAATTAAAAAGCCATATTAAGGACAACAGCCAAACATATTTACAACATTATTTTTTCGGCTGTTTCAAATGTAAGTAATATGCTCCAAAGCCATTTTTTCGTTTATTCAATATTTAAGTCCTTTTACATGGCAAGTTTAAAAAAACGTCGACCGGTTTAAGCACTGACATAAGATCTTGCTGCTCATTAAATATGTTTTTCTTTAAAATGTTTTCTTAATCGGTGTATTTTCTCACGCTGTAAACGCTTTATTTTTAAAACGATTAAACTAGAATTTATTTAATAGAGAGAAAAACTGAAAAAAATAATATTTTCGATCTTATAGCAGTTTTAAAAATTAAAATTTAATGCCAAAAAAGACCGAAAAAATTTCAAAAGCAGCCAATTTCTGAAGTTTGGATTTATTCAATTAGTTTTAGGTTTGGTACATGAACAATTAGATAAAATTTAAGAATTCTTACAGAAAGTACTGTTTCAAATTATTAATCAGAATACAATTACGTGAAATGATTCACTGCGGAAGAGTTCAGATCGATAATAATATTAATAGTCTTCATATAGAAATATTTACACGCTTAACCGAAAGAGAAATAAATTAATTAATAAAATTATTTTTTTTATGCTCATTAAAAATATACATAAAAATAACACAAAATAAATGCTTTATTCAATTTCTTAAAATCGCATAAGCAAATATACTTTTTACTTTAGTCACAAAGGCCGTTTTTATAATTATTAATAATAATCATTGTTTTTAAGAAAATAACACACTTATGAAACATTCAAGTCTGCATATAATATATGCTTATGAATTTAAGTCTATGAAATATATTCCCCTGTAAATATATTCACAAAGAAAACATTTACAGAAAAGGAGAAAAAATATGCTTTACATTCGAAATCTGTCTTCAACAAAACATTTTTCTTTAAAATAACAACAGAATAAACTGAATATGTACTTCAATATATATATATTACTTTTTTAAATGAAGTGTTATACGACGTGTGAAATTTTCAGTTATCATGGAATAATATACAATACAATTAATTCATTTTTTTTAAATGAATGTGCCTCAAAACGTTTACTTTGATTTTATATCCTTCTTACTCTTTAGTAATTCCACTGCTTTTAATTTTCTTTTGGAGATTTGTTTGACCGACCGTCAATTTTATTTGCTCTGGATATTAATATGCAGGTTCACCACAAGAGGCATTATTGCTGCTTAATCTAAAAACATGACTTCTGGAAAGAAAAGAAAAAAAAAAGTGGCACAGTGTGTTTTGTGGAATATTGAGACTAATTCACCTAAACTGGTACAAAGGAAATTTTTAATTCGCTATGGAAAACAAACTACCAGATATGAAAATGATAAAAGCTTGAATGAAAAAAAAATTGTAACAGGTACAAATGGAAAAATACGCGTGTATACGTACTAATTTGCGTATGACTCAAGGAACTCGTATTGAATGCCTTTCATCAATTTTTGTGTGTCTGTACCAAATATGATGCTTTTAAATATAACCATAGCCACTTTTGGCGATACTTTTGACCTATATGGTCTTTCTTAAATGTATGCTAAGCAATGTATCATGTTACTATTATTCATAATTCAAATTACTTGCTTAACCTTTTACCAAATCTGAAGATCCTGATACAAAAATCAAGAACTCGGTATTTTTTATGTTAGTGGGACATTCATAATAAATTTCCACACATTATTTCTGTTGCATTTTTTTATTTAATCAATTTTATTTATATTATAATTTTTGCACACATTTCATTTGAAATACAAAACTCCCATTTAAAAGAAATGCAATTAAAATTCACGACTTTCACTTTTTCTTTATTTATTTATTTTTTTTTTTTTTAACAAAATGAAAAATTTTGAATAATGTCACAAGCCATGCAATTTAATTTCAACTTCAAAGCATGAATTTAATTTACCAAGAAAAAAATGCTAACTGATCAGTTAAGAAATGTTACTGGCAAGAATTGCACCCGGCTAACATAAAAGTATCAAGAACTCTTTGCGCTCATGGCAATTTTTATGCAGTTTTAAGTGAAAATATAATTTTGATTTTCTAATCAAAGTAGAAATCTTACACTTGAAAAGTGATGTGATTCGCCCGTAAATGTTTTTGACAATAACAATACTTATACTAGTGTTATATAAGTGAAATGATGACGATATAACAATTTGGCGGCTTATCAACTGTGCCAGACTAACATTATAGTACTAAAAGTGCCGCCTGGCTTATAAAAAGTGAAGTGATTAATCTGGAATTGATGATGATAATCGCATCACTTAGACTATTATTTTAGAGATAGGCAGTAACTTTATACACAATTTAAATCAGGGTAATCAGTTTGAGACATCCTGTATTATTTACAGCTGTTCTGGAATTAATATAGTTCCGTAAAACAGCATTTCATAAATTGTCGTTGACTTAAATCCCTTTTCAAATATACATGTCCGAGAGGATTTTTTTCAATTTGAAGATTGAATTACTGATTTTGGCTATTGTATGCAGGGTAACTACGAAACTAACATCACTGTATACAAATAATAATTTTCATCTTATATATTCACAGAATCCGTAACAAATTTCTATCATTAAATTAGGCAAAAATTACTATTCAAAGTAAAGTATTACTAACTTTAAACATCATGAACAAAAAAGAAATTACATAACAAATTTCCAGTACTGTTTTATAATCCACAGTAAAATGCACACATTTTTTGTTTTTGCTTAAAACAAAGAAAAAAAATCTGTCATTATTTTTATCAAGAAAATGAAAATTAACGTGAAACATTTTACTTTAAAGATGTTAAAAAATGATTTTGTCAAACTAAGCAATGTACAATCACTTCTCTTTTATCTAAAAAGACATAAATATTAGAGTCATTAATGCGTTGTAATGCGACAAGGTATCCATAAAAATTTTATCATAACATCTTTTTATTAAATTACTATAATATATGTACGAAATAATGAAAATCGTTATTTTGATGAAATAATGTAATTCGTTAACACTCTCTTGAGTCATTACACTTAGATTTTGATTTACTTATCCATAATTGCAATCAATCTTCTTCTAATTACACTATACTGCCGTCATTTCCATTTCTTATCTTAATTATTGAGGTAATTATAAATATCATTGATTATGAATAGATGCAAATGAGATAACTTTGTCTAGTTTGAAAAAAATTCAACGTTATCAAACGAATTTTTAACCCCCTGGCTTCATCGAAAATTTCTGCATAAGTTAAAGAAATTCTTGCAATAAATACTAGTTTTTACAGAATGTCAAATATTTGGATATTTTTCTGAATATTGGTTGGCAAATAAAGGAATATTAACAAATTGTTTAACTATTTGGCAAGGGTCGAAATATGTACTTTTCTGTAAGTGATTCCACGGTAAAATTTAGGGAAATCAGATTAAATTTTTCATCAAAACTTTTGCAGTTATGTTATTCATTTAAGGTTATTTTTTTATTTGCGACTCAGAATAAGTACTCTTTTTATGTGATATTATATTAAAAAATAATCCAGGTTTTAAATGAAAATAAAATAAGCTGTCACATACAGTACACATTACTGGACAGGATTTTTCAAATGCTTTGCTTATAATAAGAAATCCTGTGAATTTGCTGTGTTTAAACAGCTTTAATTTGACTTGATTTCAATTATATGCTGAAACTCTTTGCTATTTATTTTATTATTATTATTATTATTTATTTTTTTTAAAGTAGAATTTAAGCAAATAATAGATTTTCAAGTAAATGTCACATGTAGAACATTCTTGTCATGCGTGGGACAACGGGTGATTCTTAATTTTAAGAAAAAAGAAATCAATTGCCTGTTAATTGAAAGATTTAATTTAACATTCATTTAAGAAAACAATATCAATTTATAAAAAACAGGTATAAAATACAAAAAAGTACTTATTTACATACATTTTCATAGTAAGAAATTCTATTAAAATTTTAATAAAATACTTCCGACAAATTATTAATGACAAAACTTGTTTTATTGTTTTGTTCTAGATGTTTGAATACATAGTTCTATATATCTTCCTACTTAGAAGAACCTTCTACTATTATCAACAATTGTTGCATTCATAGCTTTTACTGTTTCTTAATTTTTGTAAGAAATTTCATGTCTATATTTAACTCTTTGAAATAATCTGAAATTTTTTACTCTTCTATCGTATTTACAAAAAAGTATCATCAGTTTAATAATTTTTATTTTTTTGAATAAAGCTATCCCTCATAATTTAAAATAATTCATTTTCCAAATTTTAGATCATCATTTTTAATTATGATTTTGTTGAATTGCTTGATTCCATTTCTTTCCTTTAGACAAGCAGTGATTGTGATAAACTATATTCTTTTTCTTGTGTTCTACGATATGAAAATTTGATATTCCTTTGATTTTAGTTAATTTTTTCCTAGGATATTTTTATGAAATTTTTTTTGCAGTTTTTCTTTTTCAATGTAAAATATTTCCGTGCTCTGTGAAAGCTAAAATGAGTGGTCTGCTTAATCAGAAAAATGTTTTACAGATTCACATGTTTGCATATTGCTCTTACTCATCATCTTTCTCGGCGCACAAATGTTTTTATGTTACTACCAACACAATCAACTACCCTTTTTTATGTGAATACTTTTTATCCATATTTTTCTCTGAAATAGAGTTTGGACATGGATTTATATTTAAACTTACAGCAATATTTTTTTTTATTGTTGGCGATTCTTGTCAAAATGAAATGCATATTGACAAAGAATTTCGATAGAAGAAAAAATAGTGTTTTTATCTGTATTTGTATTAGTTAATCACAAGTGATAAGTCTGATAGCTACTAATTAAGAGAAACTTTCACCAGCGAACACAAACATGCTCGTTCTCCCACACAAAGCACTTAGTACTTCATTCTTATACTTAAAGACAAATGACATTCCAAAGTCAATTTTCAAAACTCTTAGATATTTCTTTTTTTGTACTGTTCAAATTTCATACATTGGATTTTTTTGCTATTTAGAATATCATACTTTTAGTCCTGTTTTCATTTATTTCATATTCATCTCTAGTTTGAGAACTGTTGCATTTGAGATTTGCCATCCATATTTTCCCATGTTTTTCACAAAAATAAATATTTAAATCATCAAGAAATGTTAATGGCTTTCTAACACAACATTTGTCGCAAAATAGATACATCTGTTTAAACAAAAGAACATTCTAAAAAATACATATTAATAACACACACATTCATTATTTAGGAATAGTTTTATTTAAAACTAGCAGGCTATGCCCGCTGCGCTGGTCCTTTCTTCCAAATGAACTTTGACTCATACAAAATGGTGATTTAAATTTTTTATTTTAAATCAGTATAGACCATCACCTGGAATGTCCTTGCTGAAAACGATTCCAACGCCATTGCGGTATCATACTATTGTATGCGTTCGACCAAATTTCGGCAGTTAAGACACATCTCTTTTATTTGATTGTTTATCGTAGAGTTTCGTATGAAAATGAGACCGTTATGACCGCAGGAATCAAAATGCTCTCTAGTCATCACACTATTATATTAAATAAACTAATTGCAAATATGTATATAAATTTAATTCTACATCATTGTCACTACAAAGATTTTGCCTGCACTTTGTAAATATTGGTTTTTTAGTGATAGTAAACTAACTGCTGATAAAAAATATATAATAAGGCTTAAAGCACAGAATTAACGACTGCTTGGCGTATGCGTTGGCGGAGACTCGATAAGTGTGACAATTCTATCAACCTAAATATCTGGATAGAATGTAAACAAATAATGGGTACTACTTGACTACTCCGTCGATCAATTTCGCCATATCATACATATTGCTAAAATATTCGCCAAATTATACAAATGGACATAATTTTTACTTTAAATAACCAAAGGATCAATAATTTACTAAAATATTAATAACAATACAAATAAAACTTCAAATAAAAAATTAGTTGTTGACATAACAAACACGTGTGACATGTTTAATGTCAAGTGAATGTGGCTTTGACAATCATCCATTATTGGCATTTAATCTTATACTTTGGCGACAGTTTTTTGGTCGATGGGATAATCAAGTGGTACCAAATAATATAAACAAATTATATAAACAATAACATTGCCAATAATTTTTAGGTACCGATGTCATGTACGGAACACTTTGGCGCTATAGCAACAAAATTGCGATTTTATGATTCACGTGGTAATCCGGTTATTGGTGTTTACTTATTAGTAAACTTTTTCTTTACTTTTCTTTTCTTTTTTAAAATTATATAAATAGTTTTGTTCTATAATTATTAATTAAACTTCATTTATTTATTATTATTTCCTTTTTGAAATAGCAGAAAATAATAAAAAAATAATATAGTATGTAACTGGTATTTGAAAACGCAGAGTTCAAAATATTGGCTTCAGAATAAAATCGTGTGATGCGAGTATAAAAGGAGATGCACAGTAAAAAATAACGGTGAATATAACAGTGGAAAAGACTGTCTTTCTTTCTAGAAAAGGAAAAAATACAATTCACAGTCCTTTTTGCTGTTTTTTTTTTTTTTTTTTTTTTTTTTTTTTTTTTGTAAGCGCCATCTACGAAAGGAGTCGTGAAATACATCCACGATTTTAGCAAAAGATACGAGAATATGTCTTAAAAATTTCATTAAATCTAATCATTAATCTAACCCCACCCCCCTCTTCTGCCTTCTACGGAGTCTGGAACAAGTTTCAATTCTGTCTATATAATAAAGGTAAGTGTCAGTTTTAATTTGTTTATTCATAAGCATTTCTTTGTTTGTTTATTAATTGTAATTTAAAATTCTTCTATATTTAAAATTAAAAGAGTTACAATTTTTTTCCAGCTGTTTACTGCTTAGCGTAAAAGTTTTATTTATTTATTTTAGTATAAAAATTTTAATTTAGCTCTTCTGCTGACAAATCGAAAATCTTACCCGAAGTTTGTTTTTTAAATGGATATAATACATATTTTCTATTTTATTAAATTAAAATCTGAACTAAGTAATTTTAGCATAAACTATACCGACTAGAAATACATATATATTTTTTCCATCAAACATTCAAGTTCACGAATCTTTCTTTCCTTTAAATTATTGTATTAACCCTTTAAACTATCGTATTTTCCTTTAAATGTCAATTTTTATTCAAAATTTAAGAAGCAAAATAAAAAACCAACCACTTTCTGTTTTTTCATATTTTTTTTTCCTTGGCAAACAAAAATATTCATAAAACTCGTATAAAAAGGTGCAAGTGCCAACAATTCTTGTTATTTCCCCAAACTGTCTCAGATTTTCATCCCATCAGCTTACATCCATTTTATGAATCATGCTTTTCTAGCATTTTTTAATGTTAAACCTTTTTTTTTTTTTCAAATCAAAAGCAGTCAGTATCAGCATGAATATCTATCTGTAGGAAGATCTGAGAAGTTGAAAATTTTTAATTTCATCGAAAGAAATTTATAAAGTTAACCAGCTGTAACTGAATGAAAATTTATATTCAAAATGTATATAGGAAACAACCGTTGCAGCTTGGTTGAGAAAGACTTCCTAACAATTTGGGATGCCTAGGCATCAGCATTATCATTTTTCTCAAGGAAGATACAAAATATCGAACAGTCAGTCACTAGTCATTTGGATTTACTGTGTGAGAACTTAACTTCCATTTCATTTATTTTGATTCTTTTTACCGTTTGTCTTTTTTTATTCATCCAATTAAATAATTTGGTTTTGTTATCATATATGTTTTAATTTATATCTGAAAATGTTGTACTTTGATTTAATATGATTTTTTGGGAAGTAATGCGTTAATCGCAAATTTCAATGTTTACATTTCAATGTATAGCACATATAACAGATGTTCATGTCTAAATTATAGCATAATTTCATATAAATAAGCATAATTTCAGTTTAAAACGTAGAATAAATAACAATTTGCTCTCAAAGCTCTTTCAATCAGTAGCGTAGCTATGTTTTTTGGCGCCCGGGGCCAGGAAGAAATTTTGCGCCCCCACCCCAATATAGATATAAGGTACCCTGGGGTAATAATACCAAGTGCTTATATTTTGCATAATTATGAAATAATCAGGTAAATGACACCCATGTGCTCTGCGCAGAAGGGTTTTGGGTCATATAAATCGCAAAAAACAGCTTAAAATTAATTTGTTTCATTTTTAGGTCTTGTTGTTTTTACAAGCAACTAAAATTAAAGCTTGATCTAAAATTTGCGAGATAAGGTTTTTGATCTGAAGACTATATTTTTTATCCGGAAGTACTTTGTATATTACATAAATTTGTAGTGTATTTCATGTACTTTCAAAATGTTGTAGAAGATTTTGGATATCTTCTCGAGATAATTTGTAGTTTAGGATTTACTGCGCAATAAGTATCCCGGGGTAATAACGCCATGGATTGGCGTTATTACCCCGGTTGATTCCCAACAGTGGCCGAACTATATCCGAAGGGGGTTTATATATTAATATGGGACAGCATTATCATCACTGTTGAAATGGTAAGATTAAGGGGGGGGGGGTGCCCAATAAAAAATAATCTCTCTATTTTATTTTTTATTATATTATTATTATTTTTTTTTTACTAATGTAAAAAATAATTTTTAACTCTTGTAAATAAAACTACATCAAAATGTTTTCGAAATTCAAATTCGAACATCTTCAAAATCAGGTTTCTATTAAATTTCCACTGGATTGTTCAATTGAGTTCAAAATTTTAACTGTCCGCTTTCTCAGCGTTCGGTTTTTCAAAACTGTATAAATTTAATCTTTAACTGATGTGACAGAAATTGTAACGTATGAATGTGATGCGGTTTGTGAGACCACAAAATTGAAAGATGAATAAAAGGCGGGAATAACTCATAGGATTGTGTTTTTGTACTAAACTTTTTATACAAGAGTATTATACTTAATATTCACCTATTTAGTCTCTGGTGATAGTACTAAAATTCCAAATGAAACAAAATTTCGATAGTGTTTGCAGTTAAACTAAAAAATTAAAAGAAAAATAGTGGTCTACAAGACCGGTAACATTAGTTATAGGTTAAAATGCGATCCATGATTAAAAATCATAGAATACTGTTCCTGCGCTAAACTTTTTGTACAGAATTATTTCTAATTAAATTTAATCTATTCAAATATTTCTAACAATATTACGAGAACTCCAAACGAAAGAGAGTTTCAGTTGTAACTATAGTTAAACTGGAAAATACAAGTTAAACGCTATTTTTTTTTTTTGGGGGGGGGGAGGGGGTACAGTGTTCACTCAGATTGCTAACAGCAGTTAAAGGTTAATTTTGTTGCTAATTCAATAGAGATAATGATATATAACCATATGAATTATGTATAAAATTAAACAAGAAATCTCTTTGGGATAATATTTTTTAATCAAAAATTTTGTTAAATTTATTAAAAATTTATTAAAGCACGCTCTTTAAAACGTCGACAATTTAACTGTAGGTTTGGAGAATCCGCATTAATGTGGAGTTATGGGTTAAAAACTATTTACTAAATTACTATAATAGTATTAACCCTTAACTGCTGTGACAAAAATTGTCGCATAACTTACTGTGAGCGGCTTGTCAGACCGCTTAATCTAATGATGAATAAAATATTAAATTAACTTTTAGAATATTCTTTTTGTATTGAACCTTACATACAGGACTATTATAAATAAAATTCAGCTATTCAAAAGTCTCTAGAGATAGTAATAGGACTCCAAATGAAACAAAATTTTCCCGGTATCTATAGTTAAACTAAAAATTGCAAGTTAAACTCTGAAACTTGAAAAACTCAGCGGTATGTGAGACGCTAACAGCAGTTAAGGTTTAACAAAAATATTTATTACATGTAACTCTAGTTATCATAAAACTTCACATGATTAAAATATTACATTATGAATGGCTAAAACCATGCAATGTTTCTTATAATCATATTTAAGCGGGACTTCTTAAGCAAAGAGAGACACAGGGTGATATAATCTGTTGAATTTCTCCCTCACTCCTTTTTCTTTCACTTTTACAAAAAAATCAATATTTTCTATCGCATAGAATGCATACATGGGAATATAAATACTGATTCAAATAATCCGTGCAATGTTTCTAATAATTCTATTTAAATGGTCATTTTTAAGCAAAACGTAGCTTAGAATCTGATATTCTTTCGCCTCCTCCCCCCGCCACCACCACAGCTTTCTTTTTCTTTCAGAATCACAAAAAAATTGTACATTTTCAATAGCTTAGAATGCAATTTGTCAATTTCTAGAGCTGTAGAGTTTGTATTTTTAGAATTGGGCAATCTACATGCCATTATTCCATCTTATTTCATAGTTTTGTTTGCATGGCGTTATTACACATATAGGTGGGTACTAACGCCAAATAGCATTGGTCAAGAAAAAACGCCATTACATTTTATGAATAGATATCTGTTAAATTACTTTATTTTATATAGATAATCAATGAGTTGCTGTATCAGATCCTATATTTGTTTGAAAAATACAATCTAAAACTAAGCCGTGAAAATTGGTAGAACCTTAACGTGGCGTTATTACCCCTGGGTACCTTATAACAATTTCTCTCAATTTGGCGCCCCTAGGCCTCGGCGCCCGGGGCGGACGCCCCCCCCCCCCTTAGCTACGCCACTGCTTTCAATTTTGATCAATCTTTATACATTCATGTCTTAACCTCAACTTTCATAAAAAAATGGCCTATACACATTTTATCCCATATGACAAGAAATGCAATAAAAAGTTTTTGAGTAAATATATTTACTCATTTTTTGAGGATTCTGTTAGATGGATTCGTCTTCTTTAAAATTTAAACAGTTTATTCTTAAAGTTTTTTCTGTACTTTTTTCGGGAGAGAAGTTTTGCAATCACTAAAAACATGTTCTGTCTTCTCAAAAACAAAATGATTGCTAGGCCCAGAATATATGTTGTCAGTTTGTTTTAACCAAGTTCAAATAAAGTCAGGTAGGTGAACATTTTATTCATAGCATTATTTTTTCAAAAAGTATTGTCTAGTAAAATAATAAAATAAATAACTAAAATATACCCATTTTACCCAGGCTAGAGGCTACCCATTTTATCCTAAGCACTGATCAGATTACCTTTCATGATGCTTAGTTTGATTTGCTCGTATAAAAATATTTAATATGGTAAAGAAAAAATTTTATCTCTTTAAAGACTGCTTTATGTCATTGTTGAATTAAAACAAAAATAAAATAATTAAAATTTTAAGAATGACACAAATCTTTGTAAAATATGTAATAATCTAAGTAAATGTTAGTTTGCAAAAATTGGAGTAGCAGTTTTGAAGATAAATAATTAAATTAATATTAAATTTCAACTAAATGAATAAGACATGCATTTCAAAGCAAAAAATTCAAAATATCTACTAGATTATTTACAGTTTTATAAATTGTTATTTTTAAGCATGCAAAAATGTCCAAGAAGGACAATCTCTGAAAGGTGTCTGTCTCATTGAGCTTAATTCCTTACTATTCAAAAAGATACAATTTAGTTGGAGGTTGTTATTAAATGCATTACTTTCTGTCTTAAAAAAATTTTCCTACTTATATGACCCCCCCCCCCTCCAAAAAGGGGGGGGGATTAGAAAGGAAAAATCTACAAAATGATATGTTTCAAAATAATTATTTACTATTTTTTTTTTCTGAAACTGTACACAAATTTATCTTACTGCACAAAAATTTAAAATGCATTCAAGATTCTAATTAAAAAGTTTGAGATTATAATAAGCTGCAGGTATAAAACTAATAATTATAATAACCGCACATACAAGACCAACATTTAGTTTAACTTCATGAAACGGAACAATTTTTGTCATCATTTCACAAGCCATAATATTGTTTTGATTTGTTCTAGTACATTTTGGCTTATGGAATTTATTATAATACAGTAGACTCCTCCAGATTCGCACATCTTGGGACCAGAGGTTATATGGAGTTTAGAATTTTGTTGATTTCTGGTAATTTTTTTGTAAATTCATTATAAGAAATGCTTTCAATATAGTAAAATAATAAACTAAAATGATCAAAACTGAGATAATTTTAAAACTGATTAAATTATTTATAATATAAAGGTCAAATAAATAATAATGTAAAATAAAATAAGCATAATAAAAAATATACACATTCCTTAAATTATTTTATGAAATACATGTAGAACAATATAAGCAAAAAAAAAAAAAAAAAAAAAAAATCTGATTTTGGTCCTACATATGAACTGAAAGTTTCATTGTTTACATCTGCAAAGATATGCGGATTTTTTTTTTAAGATCGTGAAAAAATGCAAATTTTATCAATAAGGCGAAAAAAAAAAAAGAGCTTATTGGATTTTTCTCCCTTTTTGGACAATGTATGATTGTGTAGCGACGTTTATTTTCCTGATCTGAAAAATGGAAACTGATTCATAGTTCAGTTCATGGTTGTAGCGGAGAGTGAATGGAACGGGACAAAAACATTTCAAAGTTTTAGCGGATAGTGAGTGGAATGGGACATTGGCGTCCTCCAGTTTGGCGTCCTCCGGTCCTGTGTGGCATGTTTTGGCGAGAATGCAGATTGGCAGGAGAACTCAGTGGAGCTTTTCAAACACTTGCTGTAAGACTTCGTCAATGAAGCGTCGCGTTGTTAAAGGCCGTGGATCGGTCATCTAATATAATATTTAATATGGTTTATTTGTAACATGTTCAGTTATTTATACAATTGAGTTTTTTATATGTTTAATAAAGAGTTATTTTGTTAAAAAGGAAAGGTGTAATCACAGCTCACCTACAATTCACATCAATTGTGTTGAAAATTCTAAGTATGAAAGTGACTTATTTTAAGAGTTGTAAAAAAGCCTGGTAAAGTTTTAAAAACCAGTGCTATGCTGTTGGCTTTTGTTTTGTTGTTGGCTTAATCGGCTTTTTTTTTTAACCAAAATTAACCTTTATTGGCCGAAGTTGATTTTCTACAAAGAATTTAAATTGTTACACTGCACCTTTTTATGTGTTGTTTTTTTTAATTAATTTTAAAGATATTTGACGTTAATATTGGAATAATTATGGATTGCAAATTTTTTAGCTAAACTTAACAAATCCATACAAATATATTTCTCTGGTTTATACTGATCTTAAGCCCCTCCTTTTTTTTTGTCTTTTACTGTTTCATGTAATTAAAAAAAAAACAATAGTTGAAATCCAAAGTTTTATATTACTATTCAATCAAAAACGTTACATTTTTAAAGGAAAACAAACAATATTAAATAAGTAAAGTCAGCTCTTAGCTTTTTCATATAGGTTTTCAATGAAAAACAGTGAAACTTTACAGTGGCTTGCGAATGGGGGGGGGGGGGGGAGGAAGGGGACGTTTGTTCTGTGCATGAAAATTTAGGGGATGCCAAATTTATACTACCATCATAACTTTTGGCCTTTCATAAGAAAAAGTTGGGAGAGGGGGCACCAAATTCGGTCTTTGACCCGGGGGCAATTTTCTCTTCGCATGTCCCTGAAATTTTATTCTGCTTCCTAATTCCTTTGACGAAAAATGTAAAAAAAAAAAAAAAAAAAAAAAAAAAAAATTCCAGATTATAAAGCATGCAATGGGAGGTTAAGAAAAAAAAATAATAAAAGTTTAACTATTATTATTTTTAAACACCAACCAAACATTGTGAAGCAGTTAATTACTGGAAGGCAGTCCATTACTAGCACATCTACCCTATATAATTATACTACCCCTTAATTCCTTCTGAATGCAATTCACCAAAATGGTATACTGTTGGGAATATGTATATGCAATATGTGTTTTTAAAAGTCTTACCTTTTTTATTTATTTTTTTAATTTCCAGGTGCTTGTTGAACATAAATCCAAACAGGGGAAATAAACAGCGAAAGAACAGCCTTAAAGATGGCATAATACCACGAGTATCATCATTGTTAAATAAATTATCGGATTACGAATGGTTGTAGATCATAACTTGTGGCTTGTATTTGTTGTTAAAATTAAACTTTTTTTAATTGCAATTTTCATGTTTTGTTTTTTCCTCTTTTAAATCTAAATTATCTTTCAGACTTATTTCTAATGAAACTTGTTCAATTGCAAGAAAAGAACTTTATATATAATTGTGCTTCCATGATCCCTGTTTAGGTACAATTACACTTTAATGTAGATATGGTAAATTTGCTTAAAATAGAAACAGAAATTTCTGACGTTTTCCAATCAGCAAACAAATGCTGATGGTCAAGGTAGAATTTAGTATCAATGCTTTGAAAATTTTTTAGATTACTTGAAAGGTCATTTATCATAATTTATATTTCTGGTTTGAATTAACAATTAGTATATGTATGGGGAAACTTATATCTAACCATACAAAAGCAATTTTAAAAATGCATTCCTGATTGTAAATAATGCTAAGTTGAAACCACAATAAGATTTCATGATTTCATGAACTGGAATATAGTTCTGATATCCTCCATTACATTTTGAGTCCTGTAAACAACCAAAATTTCATATCTTGAAGTACTAATGGAACTCAAATAGGAAGTGCTTTGGAAAGAATTAATAAATTTTCATTTTTTATCGGCAAAAACAATTTAAAAATGCGTTAAGAAAGGAAAAATGCTACTTTTCTTAAAATTTGATCAAGAAAATCAAGCTTTTCTAGAAAAAATATTCAATGATGGGGCTTTAATGAAAACAGAGCTTATAATTAAATCCATAACTGTTTTACTATCAAGGTCTCACATTGTATAAAGGTATGTTTCTAGAAACAGACGTACAATTTCTTTATCCTCCCTCGATCACACACATACACTGCTTAAAATTTCAGATTAGGTGGAGTTTAATTTTAAATATTTTGATCTATCCATAAAAGATGCCACACATTTCTTCAATATTTTTTATCTCGCCCCTCTTCTTTTGCCACAAATTGTCAAACTTCACCTTACTCTCCCTTCTCCTCCCTCTTGTTACATGTCATGCTATGTTACATAAACATATACTTGCCGTTCAGAATCAAAGCACTACCTTATAGAATGTATTTCACACTATATTTTTAATCTTTAACTATCTGTTTTAATGACATTTGTGAGCATAACAGTAAAAATTTGTATACTTATTTTATATGCAATAAGGTTAAAGTTTAAAACCAAAAACAGCAATGCAATATTAATATGAAAGAGCAGTAGGAAAGATTAGTAATTTGCAGTTCAAAATATAATTTAATATATTTGGCTTTAAATCTTATCTTTACTTTATAAACACAAAGTACTTTTAAAATAACTTGAAAATTTAATCTATTGGTCTTACATGCTTTTATTTTAACCAAAATGTGTGATGTTGCATTTCTTTTTACCCCCCTTACCACTCCTTTGTCACAGTTTCTCAAACCCCCTTCCAGGCATGACATAATTTATTGACAGCCTCTGATACAATTTCGTTATTAAAACTCACAGGCAAAAGCTTCATAAATCCCTGGATTACTTGTACCTTTTGAATAAATTATGAATGATGGAATATATTTCCTTGATTTCGATGTGACATATATATTTTTTAATTGAACATTCTATTCTGTAAAAGATCTTTGTTATTCTTTCAAATTAATTTTATTTACATAAGACCAAAAATTATGTAACTATTTAATTTCAAAACATGCATATGGAAACAGATCTACTTTACACTTTTGCATTTCAGAAATTTATTAATCTTCATATAGAAACATAACAATGAACTTAAGTCTATATTTAAGTATTGCAGTTAAAGAAAAAAATGTACATGTTAGCAAAACTTGTAAAAATGTAATGTTGATGTACTTGACAGAAATACTGCTTCAGAGAGAGGTGTATTTGTACTACTTTTGTAGTAAGCTATTTTTATCATTATCAAAATGTTCTATTTTTGAGTGTTTTACTCTATTGGTAAACTTGGTATTAAAAGCTTGTTAATAGATTTGAAAAGAATTCACCAGTTTTTTAGAAGATACACCTGGTTTAAAGATTTTTTTTTTTTAAATCTAAAAATAAATTTTAATAAGTATAATGGTCCATCAGTCCAAAAAGACACAAGGCATTGTATAGTATTTCTTACAACTTCCTTTTACTTAGTGTTGTGAAAATGAATGTAGTGAAAAAAATAAAAACCTGAGAGCACTTTAAAGTGTGCCTACTATTTAAAAAAAAAAATTTTGTTAAAATAACCTAATGTCACATCCCAATTAACTCATGCTTTAATAGGGCTATAATCATAAGTAATTAAAATTTTGTATAGCATATTATTGTCACATGTTTGATATCACTATTGTATGGAGATATTTTTCTTTATTTCTGAAATTCTGATGTCAAATAATACAAAATTATAATTAAAAGTAATTACGTTTAAATATTTGATACATTTTTCAACCTATGTCAATAATTTACTAGATGAAAATTAAGGTATAATTTACAGCTACTGAAAAAATTACAAATGATCTATTTAAAAGCATGTACATTATGATGGAATTAAATTAACCAAAAAAAAAAAGTCCTTCCGGCAATGCCGGGAGGAAGAGGTAGCTTTCATATACTTATATATTTATTTATTTATTTTAAAGTAAGTTACATTGTTCAAAAATACTAAGCTGAAATTAGTGGAAAAAATCTTATAAAATTAGTGATTTTATAAGATTGAATACTAGTTTTTGTCAAGACTGAATATTAATAGAAATTTTTAGAAATTAGTCATCTTTTATTCAACCTGGTTTTATTTTAAGCAATTTAGAGAGTCACCAAATTCCACGATATCATAAAGTGTATGCCATTTTAAAGCAACCTTGTGGATCGTTCAGATCAGACCGTTTCAAAATGTCAGCCATAAGCAAAATTCAAAGTGCTATAACTCAATCATTTTTTAAGGTATAGACAAAACAAAAAGTGTTCTGGAATCGTTGTTTTAAGTTCTAACACGTAAAAGAAAAATATTTTTCAACTTTTAATTTTTTCGCATTTAATTTTTAATTTTAATTTAAAATTTTAATTTAAAATTTAAAATGGCCACCATTTTTAAACAAAATGGTGGATGATGCTGGCCAACGAACTCGGTCGAGACATTTGTATGTACTATGTACATACCAAGTTTCATTGAAATCGATTCATAAATACGCGAGTTATCACGTGACAAAAATCAGATCGTTTCAAAATGTCAGACATAAGAAAAATTCAAAGTGCTATAACTCAATCATTTTGTAAGATATAGACAAAATAAAAAGTGTTCTGGAATCTTTGTTTTAAGTTCTAACGCGTAAAAGGAAAAAATTTTTGAAATTTTGATTTTTTTTGCATTTAATTTTAAATTTTTAAATTTTTAAAAATTTTAAAATGGCCACCATTTTGAAACAAAATGGCGGATGATGCTGACCAACGAACTCGGTCGAGACATTTGTATGTACTATGTACATACCAAGTTTCATTGAAATCGGTTCATAAATACGCGTGTTATCACGTGACAAAAATCAGATCGTTTCAAAATGTCAGCCATAAGAAAAATTCAAAGTGCTATAACTCAATCATTTTTTAAGATATAGACAAAATAAAAAGTGTTCTGGAATCTTTGTTTTACGTTCTAACACGTAAAAGAAAAATGTTTTTCAAATTTTGATTTTTTTGCATTTAATTTAAAATTTTAAAAATTTTAAAAATTTTAAAATGGCCACCATTTTGAAACAAAATGGCGGATGATGCTGGCCAACGAACTCGGTCGAGACATTTGTATGTACTATGTATATACCAAGTTTCATTGAAATCGGTTCATAAATACACGTGTTATCACGTGACAAAAATCAGATCGTTTCAAAATGTCAGCCATAAGAAAAATTCAAAGTGCTATAACTCAATCATTTTTTAAGATATAGACAAAATAAAAAGTGTTCTGGAATCTTTGTTTTAAGTTCTAACACGTAAAAGAAAAATATTTTTCAACTTTTAATTTTTTCGCATTTAATTTTAAATTTTAAATTTTTTAAAAAATTTAAAATGGCCGCCATTTTGAAACAAAATGGCGGATGATGCTGGCCAACGAACTCGGTCGAGACATTTGTATGTACTGTGTACATACCAAGTTTCATTCAAATCGGTTCATAAATACGTTAGTTATCGCATGACAAAAATCAGATATATATATATATATATGGTTATATATATATATATATATATATATATATATATATATATATATATGTCAACATTTGAACGGAGGGTGGTTTTGGGGTCTGGGGGTCATGATCGGTGAAAATATACCAAAATTTTCCGGAAGTGCTTTCCTCCGGACGGCTGCAATAGGTAGCTTTTTACTTTTTGTAATGAAAGCTACCTAAAAAAGGAATCTACAAAAGTTCTCAACTGATTATAAATTTAAAAAGTCCTTCCGGCAATGCCGGGAGGAAGAGGTAGCTTTCATATACTTATATATTTATTTATTTATTTTAAAGTAAGTTACATTGTTCAAAAATACTAATCTCAAATTAGTGGAAATAATCTTATAAAATTAGTGATTTTATAAGATTGAATACTAGTTTTTGTCAAGACTGAATATTAATAGGAATTTTTAGAAATTAGTCATCTTTTATTCAATCTGGTTTTATTTTAAGCGATTTGGAGAGTCACTAAATTCCACGATATCATAAAGTGTATGCCATTTTAAAGCAACATTGTGGATCGTTCAGATCAGACTGTTTCAAAATGTCAGCCATAAGAAAAATTCAAAGTGCTATAACTCAATCATTTTGTAATATATAGACAAAATAAAAAGTGTTCTGGAATCGTTGTTTTAAGTTCTAACACGTAAAAGAAAAATATTTTTCAAATTTTGATTTTTTCGCATTTAATTTTAAATTTTAATTTTTTTTTAAAATTTAAAATGGCCGCCATTTTGAAACAAAATGGCGGATGATGCTGACCAACGAACTCGGTCGTGACATTTGTATGTACTATGTACATACCAAGTTTCATTGAAATCGGTTCATAAATACGCGTGTTATCACGTGACAAAAATCAGATCGTTTCAAAATGTCAGCCATAAGAAAAATTCAAAGTGCTATAACTCAACCATTTTTTAAGATATAGACAAAATAAAAAGTGTTCTGGAATCTTTGTTTTAAGTTCTAGCACATAAAAGAAAAATATTTTTAAACTTTTAATTTTTTCGCATTTAATTTTAAATTTTAAATTTTTAAAAAAATTTAAAATGGCCGCCATTTTGAAACAAAATGGCGGATTATGCTGACCAACGGACTCGGTCGAGACATTTGTATGTACTATGTACATACCAAGTTTCAGTGAAATCGGTTCATAAATACGCGTGTTATCACGTGACAAAAATCAGATCGTTTCAAAATGTCAGCCATAAGAAAAATTCAAAATGCTATAACTCAATCATTTTTTAAGATATAGAAAAAATAAAAAGTGTTCTGGAATCTTTGTTTTAAGTTCTAACACGTAAAAGAAAAATATTTTTCAACTTTTAATTTTTTTCGCATTTAATTTTAAATTTTAAATTTTTTTAAAAATTTAAAATGGCCGCCATTTTGAAACAAAATGGCGGATGATGCTGACCAACGAACTCGGTCGAGACATTTGTATGTACTATGTACATACCAAGTTTCATTCAAATCGGTTCATAAATACGTTAGTTATCGCATGACAAAAATCAGATATATATATATATATATGGTTATATATATATATATATATATATATATATATATATATATATATATATGTCAACATTTGAACGGAGGGTGGTTTTGGGGTCTGGTGGTCATGATCGGTGAAAATATACCAAAATTTTCCGGAAGTGCTTTCCTCCGGACGGCTGCAATAGGTAGCTTTTTACTTTTTGTAATGAAAGCTACCTAAAAGCAAAAAATACTGAGAAAATGCAAAATTGTGTAACTAAAAAAACTAATTTTATGAGGAATAAGCTGCAAAAAGTTCCAAAGATAGGTGAGTAAAATTTAAAAAAACAAAATTTCTTAAATAAACCGCAAAAAGTACTGAAAAAAGGTGCCATAAAGTCAAAACAAAATTTGCTTAATTGACCTCGAAAATGGCTGAAAATCAACGAAAAAGCAGTAAAAACAAATTTTAGTACATTAACTGCAAAAAGAAAAAAAAAAAAAAAAAAAAAAAAAAAAAAAAAAAAACTGAATACTACGAACGAGCAGTTAAATCTGAAAAACAAATTTCAGTAAAATAGTAACAAAAAATGCTGAAAATCTACAAAAGTACAGTAAAATCTGAAAAACAAATTTTAGTAAATTAACAACAAAAAATGCTGAAAATCTACAAAAGTACAGTAAAATCTGAAAAACAAATTTTAGTAAATTAACAGCAAAAAATGCTGAAAATCTACAAAAGTACAATAAAATCTGAAAAACACATTTTAGTAAATTAACAGCAAAAAATGCTGAAAATCTACAGTAGTGCTGTAAAATCTGAAAAACAAATTTTAGTAAAAAAAACAGCAAAAAATGCTGAAATTCTACAAAAGTACAGTAAAATCTGAAAAACAAATTTTAGTAAATTAACAGCAAAAAATGCTGAAAATCTACAAGAGTGCTGTAAAATCTGTAAAACAAATTTTAGTAAAAAAAAAAAAAACAGCAAAAAATGCTGAAAATCTACAAGAGTGCTGTAAAATCTGGAAAACGAGTTTTAGCAAATTAACAGCAAAAAATGCTGAAATTATACAAGACTGCTGTAAAATCTAAAAAACGCAATTGCTGTAATTATACTGCAAAATTTACTGGCACCCATATTGCCAGCATTTTTTGCTGTTTAATTACTGTGATTTTTTTTACAGTGTGCGTGGATAAAAATGGAAAAATGTTCTCAATAATGTGAACATAAAAAAGTAAATAAATAATTAAAAAATCGCCATTTCGATATTTTTTAAATAATGTCAAACTGTCGCTAATTCTCCAGTCGCATCAATAGTAAATTTTCTTTTCTTCGTCTGTTTCATAATAAAAAAGCATAAATTTAATAATCGCTAACTAAATAATCCGACTAATTTTCTGTAATAGGATTGATGATCTAGATGTATCCTTAATACATAAAGAAACCGGCAGATATGTTATATACACGTCGAGTTTGCCGCGATGATTTTTTACGCTAATTTAGCTGAATCATCGTTTTTGAATACCGGGTACATATATATATATATATAAAATTTTTAAAAAATAATAACAATTATTTAAAAAATAGTTAAAATAATAAATATATAATAAAACAATTTATGTAATTTTAAAGAAGAGAATGGATGTAAATAAATATTTATTAATAAATAAATAACAATAATCGGGTTACCACCTCCAATTTACAGTCCATTAGTTACCTCGGTGCGCACATGATATCTGTGCCAACAAAATTTCCAGTAATATAGTACATATGCCATTTGGCGGTGCTCAATTATTGAAGATTAGTCCAATATCTTTTTTAATATTACCTAACGCAGGAAAAATATGAAGAAAATTGAAGAAGAAAAGGTTAATTAAAAAAGACTTGAAAAAAATTCAGCATTCAATTTTTATTTTAAAATTTTGAATTTATCGTAGTAATAACGCATAATTGCTTAAATTTTCTTCTTCAGTTTCTAAATTTTAAAACTGTAATTTTTCCCTTTAAGTGAATTTGACGTAATGGAAAAAGATTATGAAAAATGAGAAAAATAAAAATAAAATAACCAATAAAAAATATTTGCTAAAAAAAAAGTGATTATATTCGTTGATCACATTTTTCAAAATTACAGTAAAAAACTTTTCAAAAAGAATTATATTATTTTATAATATATATGTGTGGCAGAAATTCATACTTAAGCTAAAATTTAAATATATGATTTCAATTTTTTAAATATTAACTTAAATCTGTATAATTACAATTGAATATTAAAATATACTCAAAAAATTATCTTCACTTGAAAAAACAGCGTTATTGCGACTATCCACACCATGTCATTTTGGCTTACGATCACATTCTTTGGCAACAAAAGCAAAATAAAAATCGCAAACAAACAAATATCTAACTCACAATACAACGTACAGTAACATTTACAATTATATCTTCTTTTTTCTGCGGTAAGACATATGATACGGAAATTCAATAAAAAAGAGAGAGAAAATAATAAAAAGGAAAATAACTATCATTTAAAATTCATTTAATACAATTTTCAAGTTCATTTTTTTATTCTAATGCAAGGGATATATCGCCAAATGTGTACCAATTGTAATATTTTGAATTAACTTATTTTTTTAAGCATTACAAATATTTCTTTTATTTTTAAGATAAATATTTTTTTTAGTATTACGCTTCATTAAACGGTTTTTCTTTATTATTATTATTATTATTATTATTATTATTATTATTATTATTATTATTATTATTATTATTATTATTATTATTATTATTATTATTATTATTATTATTATCATTATGAGTAGTTATTTTCTTCTTTAATTTTCAAGGTATTTGTAAGATTTCTAACACATATATTCTTTTAAATTTTTGTTAGTAATGATAATTTTCGCCAAAAAATAACTACTGGCAACCCTTTCGTCAAAAATAACCGATAAATACGAAATTTATTACCAAAAATCAGAGTTATCCCTGTATATTTGAATCACAAACCTCCTCAAAAATATTTCCTATCGAATGATGTAAGCTGAAAAAAAATCCATTTGGTAGTTTTTGAAAACACTCGAGCCGAAGTTTTAGGGCTTATTGCTTTATAATATACACTGCTCAAAACAATTAAAGGATATTGCAGTGTTAGGTGGATTTTGTATCTGGGAAACTTTTTAGCTGATTGATGCATGGTCGACAGACATAGTAGGTTAAATGAGAATAAATTACACATGTTTGGCAGAAAAAAAATGCATTTTATTGCGCATTTGTGTACAAAAGGAAAAAAACACAATTTGTGCATATGAGGAAAAAAGAATAAGAAAAGGTGTTTTCTTCAAAGAAAATCATTTTCAGTAGGGGATATTGTTTCCACGGGCGGCCAGCAACGTTGAACACCTTTGAGGCATGGACTCAATGAGGCTATTAATGACGAGTTGGGGTATTCTGCCCCACCCTTCCAGAAGAGCACTTTCCAGAAGAGCACTTTCCAGTTCTTGGAGAATTTGTGGGGGTTGTTGGCGGCCAGAAACTCGTCTTCCTAGAGCGTCCCAAACGTGCTCGATTGGATTCATGTCTGGAGAACACGTTGGCCATTCCATTCGAACGATTCCTTCCTCGAAAAGGAAATCCTCCACCAGGTTTGCACGATGTGGCCTGCAGTTATCGTCCATTAAAATGAATTTATCTCCGATTTCTGCAGCGTAAGGGACTACAATAGGTCTGCGGATCTCATCCCTATATCGGCGACCAGTCAGAGCTCCATCTCGAATGATGTAGAGGTCGGTGCGCCCGTCAATGGAGATGCCACCATAAACTAACACTCCTCCACCGCCAAATCTGACACTTTCGTGCACGAACGCAGGATTATTCCTACTGCCACGGTCCCTCCAGATGGAAATACGCCTATTATCCGGATGCACAGAAAAACGGGACTCGTCAGAAAACAGAATATTGCTCCATTCATTTATCCTCCAGTTGACATGCTCGGTTGCCCACTCCCTGCGGACGCGACGATGCCTTGATGTTAATCTAACACATACCATCGGTCGGCGAGCATACAGACCTACAGCATGGAGCCGGTTTCGGACAGTCTGAGTTGAAATCGTGGTACCTGTAGCCGAGCGAAGGTGTTGTTGGAGAAGAGTAGCGTTCATGTTTCGGTGTCTCCGAGCTGTTAACGCTAAATACCGATCTTCATTGGGCGTTGTTGCCCATCTACGACCTTGCCCTGGTCTTCGGCCTGCACATCCACTCTCCAAAAAACGGTTCCAGATCCTGGAAATGACACTTTGTGACACTCCAATGGCTCTCGCTACTTCGGCTTGAGTTTGGCCCCTTTCTAACTTACCAACAATTCTCCAAGCTTCTGAATCTGTCAAATGACTTCGCTGAGACATCGTACTCATCGAAACAAAGCAATCACTGAATGCCGATCATCCTTGTCTTCATTCTCTTTTATCCAGTTGAAAGTCAAATTTCATTCGCTGCCGCTGAAGCGACGTTTTTGACGTCGAACTCAAAATTTGCATACTCCACAGTTTGAAAACCAGAAAAATTTGCATTTGTGATTCTCTTCTTCTATTTTTGGCAAAAAAATTTCGTTTATATCTTTATTTTATATAAAACTTCAAATATCCTTTAATTGTTTTGAGCAGTGTATATGATGTCGCATACAAAGTATAACCTGTGGGGCAGCATAAAATATCGTTTTATTAATTTATAAACTTATATAATTTAAAAATATGGTGCGTAAATATTTATACTTAAGAAGGTTCTTTACAAGCCACAACCATTTTAATGACTAATTCTTGGTTCTATAGAAATTTCATAAACGGGACATAAATTTACAGCAGCTTTAAATTTACAAAATAACTGATGTTGTAGTAAAGTTCACCAAACTATTCTTAAAATGGAAAAGATACTTGCTTATAAATAACTGTAACAACAAAGTACTCAGAGGACGAGTAGAACATGTTTAAATTTAGCGCTACTTCTTTCAATGCAGCCGACAGCGAAAACAGAAAGACCTTAATAGCGCACTATTTGTAAATTTTGTTCAATCTTCCTACATACACGCCGCTTTACTCTAAACTGGTAAATTATTATTCATGAGGGAGGGAGAGAAAGCATACTGATCCATAAACACCTTTCATTACAAACCAAGGTTCAAGATTATCGAGTTACTCTTTGTCTGGAACAATATCTGTCGATTTATCTTTGTGACTTGCCTGGTTTTAATTTTTACTATTCTAGTAAGTACAAACACTATCCTTCGTAAGAGGACATTAATTTCAGCTTGCTGTCTAATCTTCATGTGAAACATTTTTGTTTTGAAAAGTGGTGCGATGTTGAATTAAAAAATAAGAAATTGAAAATAGTGAAATAAAAAATATAATGGCTTTTGAACTTTTTAAATTATTTTTTTTTTACAAAATACTTTGTAAGAGGTTAAGTAACCAACGAAACATAAGTAATTTAAACAAAGTGGAGCTGAGCTGCCATTAAGTCGGCATATCCGTTTATCTGGCAGACCAACAGATGAAGCGATTTTCGCTCCATTATCTAGCATTCAAAGTTGGATAAAGCCTAGTAGGTCTGACCAGCGCAGCGGAGAGAAAGAAAAAAAATATTGCGCAGTTAACCCTTTCCGGCGCAGTGTTACCACTCCGGCAACACTTAATTTTAATTCCAAACTTACAAACGGCACCAATAATGTTTTAGTAAAATTTTACTTTTATAATGACAGCCTAAACCAGGGAATTCTTAATTTCTGAAATGGTCTTTTGTAAATTCCGGTGTCAGTCAACAATTTCTCAATTTACGAACAGAATTTGTCTGCGCCGGAAAGGGTTAAACTGATGGCATTGTGCTCACGGGCTACGCATACTAGTTGTACATTACAGCCTTATATTTTCAAGAGTTAATTCCGTTCGAAAAAAGAAATTACGGAGGGGAACAGCCCCCGCTTTTACCTTTTTATACTTAATCATTGAACCTTCTAAACTGATCAGAGACATGCTTTATCATAAAAAAATTCTTAATAAAATCCAATTTATATAATTGAAGAGGAGTTATCCCCCTCTTTTATATACATAACCATTAAACTTATAAAACTATTCAGAGATTTGAACGAAATCATACAATTCTGCATGAAAAACCCATTTATATAAATTAAGGGGAGGGCATTAGAACCCCCATTTCCCCTGTTTATATTTATCCAATGAACACCTAATACCAATCACGGAAGCACTTTATCAGAATGATCCTCTGTGTAAATTTTGAACAAAAACTAATATTTCTGCATGAAAAACCCATTTATATCAATTAAGGGGAGGGGCATGACCCCCCCGTTCCCCCTCATACATATCGAATGAACTCCAAAAACTAATCAGGGAAGCGCCTTATCAGGATATACCTATATACAAAATTTCAAGTGGATGGGATATTTTTATCATGAGTTATCGCGTTACGCACGTACGCCCGCACGTACGCACGCACGAACGAACGAACGAACGTACTACAGAACGGCGGGCACATAAGCTCTCAGGCTATGATAGCCTGTGAGCTAAAAAGAAACGTGGTTTTAATGATACGATGTTTCAAATCTATTGCATGCAAAGTTATGTTCAATCATGTCATAATTAATATTATTACTAATCAATAAGCGATTCCCCTAAAGGTTCAGGAATATCTGAATCAAGAATTTCTGATTCGCAAAGCAAAATTGCATTTATTTGATTTTCAAAATACTTTCTTTCCGATTCATTACATATTCTGAATTGAGCGACAGAAATTTTATATTTGCATTATCCATTTTTTTTCTTTCAAGTGATAATGTTTCGTTCTCATCGACAATTAGGAAAAAAATTGAAGCTAATTAGTTTGAAGGAAAGTCATAAGACAGATATAAATTGAAGTCTTAATTAGATATGGCATAAACTTCCATAAAATATGGCTAATTACAGCTGTATTAGTGCATTGTTCCTTAAATATTTCAATTTGCATAAACAATTATGATAACAAATAGCCATGGCGGCAATATTATGTAAAAGTTAATTAAAAGATATTTCATCGCAATTACCAGTGACTGAATCAAGATAAGTAAAATAATAGGATGATAAAAAATAATGATTCTCAGAAACTAATTCCATATATTAGCTGCACTAATTTAATAAATAGCCTTATGATAATGTTTTGATAAAAGTAATATTACATTATTAATGCATGAATATGTCCGTTATGAATTCTAGAACTCAAGGCACTTTTATGATTTAAAAAAATTTTCATACGCTGCTTAGGTTTGATGAAATTTACAGTGAAAATTAGCTAAAAGAGGAGTTAGGAAACATGAAAAAAATTAAAAACTGAACGTTCTCTCTTTACTTTAAATGTGTTACAAGTCCTTCTTTAAAAGTTGTATGTATGCAGAATATTAATTTTAAATTTTTATAGATAATTTTAGTATCAGAAAATCTTTTAATTAAGCATAATAATTGAACACTTTTTATAACACATATGGTTTTGAGAAAAATCTTAACTTCACAACAGCAATGTCAGAAGTCTTTTATGTGTAATTAATGATAATAAAAAGAAAAAAAAATGTTTAATTTTAAGCACTTGATTGAGCACCTAAGTATCTCCATTTTATACACTGCATTCCTTTTCTAAAAGGATTTCCTTCGGTATTGAGGTTATCATGGTCAAAAGGTTTCGTAATTTTTTTCCACCAAAGTTTTCTGCCGAATGGCTAATCTTTCTTTTACCTTCTTTTTCATTACAGTCTTTTATAATCGTTCGTACCATGCTTTCTTCACACTCTTTCATTACCCTTTTCCAAGTAGCTCCCAGTCCATAATACACTCATGTCCATAAAGTAAGGATCATTCAGAATCAAAGAAATATAGAAATCCTTTACTCGTGGACAGCTAACCGCCAGGTATAAGAACAGTAAGTCCACGAGGGGAAAAAAGAGCTGCCCAGAATCGCAGGCAGATTGGCGCACATATATTTTGACAAAAAAATAATACTATAGCTTACAAGTACTGCCTTATTATTTAAAGGCAGTGCAGATAGATATACATTAATGCAAAATGAATAAAAATAGAAAAATGGAAAAATGTATACAAATTAAATACAATCTAATATATATATATATATGTATGTATCTATATATATATATATATATATATATATATATATTACAAATTTAAAATTTTTTCGCCAAAACTAACCTTTATACTATCTTAATTTTCTTATAATAATATTCCGTACTTACTTCAAATTATCAAATTAAAATCTTGTTTCTAAATCTAATCTGTTAATCCTTATGCAGACGATATAAATTCTTAATTTGCCTTAAAGAACATTGTTCCAGTATGCGTAAATTTAAAAAGATGTCTCTAAATTAAAAATATTCTTAATTAAAACTTTATTTCTTAATATTCCAAATAAAACTGATTTCTTCTATGTTTTTATCAACCCTTTTTAAGAAAGTCTTATTAAATTTATTCCAAAACCATACCTTTCAAAAAATATCATTATTTTATTTTATCTATTTATTTATTTTTCCTACGTCAACCTTTGATGTGTGCATATTAATAAATTCATTTCTTTTCTTTTTCTCTTAAAATTAATCATTTATAAAAATCGTCTGCCTAAGATATTTAAAATTCTGAGTCAATTATAAATTGGTTAAATAATATTTTTTTTTAAATAAATTTATCGTTTGTGGAAAATAATCTCGTAGCTGGACAAGAATTCTGTTTACATAAAAGAATGATGGTTTGAGGTTACAGAATGTTCCAGAACTTTCTTTTTAGTTTAAAAAGGTGGAAGTCTCGAGATGAAAAAGAAGATTTCTTGGGTTGCTTCTTCGATGAGGACAGCTCGCTGAAATAATGATGGAATTTTTGCAAAAGGAGCTTTTCCTTCCTCATTATTATGAATTTAATAAATGAATTTACAGCAGCCCATGACTAATTATTGGATCTTCTACATTTACTTATTTATTTTGTTTTTTCCCTCGCTTGCCATGACTGTGTGTTTCTTTTTAACCAGTGGAAATAATTCGAGTTCTCCTTAAATCGTCACACACACATATATATATATATATATATATATATATATATATATATATATATATATATATATATATATATATATGTATGTATGTATCTATATATGATTTAGCCAAAGTCTTATAAATGAACGAAAAGTTTCTGTTTAGAATATCATAGTTTTCCAGAAGTTTTTGAAAATTGCCTGAATTAAAAACAGCTTTTTTTCAGACCTTCACGCAAAGTTTTGTTCTCATCAAGACGAAAATGATATTCCATCATGGGACAGTTTAGAAAAATATAATGGGTACAATTGACACATAAATCGAACTCTTAAGTAAAATTTTAAGATGTATAATTAATACAGATATATTCAAGACTAATATGCAAACTATAGAAAGCCGTCAGGTGGCGTCGATAGTACGTCACAATGACAAGAGTGTAAGAGAGTCGTATATAAGGATGGTGCAAGTTATTCTGTATTACAAGTCTTATTCTGATATTACAAGCATTCTGTAAGCCACTCAGTGCCATAACCGAATATTTATGAAACAGAGAATGCATCTGGATATATTTTTTCTCGGTAGAATTATCAGTCATTAGGAATGTAAACGTACTCAGATGGAAGTATTTGAGGATGTTGGAAATGACCAAAGTTTCATTTCTAGACTTTAGCAACGATTCCAAGATGATGGAATATCAATAGACGTTACAGTACAGGTTGCCTCTGAGTAAAAACGTCGAATGAAGTCATATAAACGTCGTATTTGGTACTAAATGCCAATAGAAGAAGACGTACCACAGCATCAGACCTGTCTCGTCAGCAATTCTCAGCCACGGGTACGACTGTTTCAAGGCAAACCATACACTACAGGTTGGGGAAGAGTGGTCTACATGCTCACAGGCCTGTTCCGGTCACGGCAATTCACTGTGGCTTGCGGTTAACCTAGAGTAGAGAACATGCAACGTAGACATCATCTCAGAGGTATTATGGGATGTTTTCCGACGTGTCCTGGTTTAGTTTGTAGTCTGATTCGCATCGAAATTTTATGGAGAAAGCTAGGCACCCGTTACCACCATGATATTACTAAACTATGCAATTGCAGTGATGTGGGATTGCTTGTTTGGGGTGGAATTATACAGGGCTCTAGAACAGATCTGCATGTTCGAATAAGATCAATGACAGGCCAAATTTATCGGGACATCATTCTAGAACAACAGGTATGTTTGTGTACGGGTGTCATGGGCACTGACTTTGTGTTTATGGATAATAACGCCCGTCCTCACCAAGCAAACGTCGTAAACAAACGGCTTTAATCTGAGGATATCACCCGTATCGAATGGCTAACATTCTCAGCTGACTTGAATTCGATAAAAAATGCATGAGACATACTTGACCGACGAGTTTCAAGCCTTCAACCACCTCCTATGATTCTCTATCAGACAGAATCATGATAGAGAATGATGCTGTCTATAAAAGCATTCAAATGGTTTTCTTGCTCTTTCTTACTATATTTCTACAAAGTATGCCATTTAAAAATCCTATAATTTTCTGGAAAACGGTTGTAAATTTATTTATTTCCATCTCAGATGTTGCGTTATTTCCTGTAACTGAATCTAGATATTTGTATTGCTTTTATTTTATTTTATTTTTTTATTATTTTCCCCAACTGATGACACATAATTCGTCAACACTTTCCAATACAAAAAGTATGTACAAATATTGTACAAACATACATACAATAAATGCAATACGTTATTTATGTGTGCATGTGTGTTTTAACTTTGCAATATAGTTGAAAATTGTTCATGATTTCAGTTTGTCTGCTTGTACATCTGCCTGCGACTGTCCGAGCTCAAACTTTCATACATATACTCAAATTTCAATTCAAATGATATATGTTGTGGTTATTTACCATGACGCATTCAATATTGAAAATTAAATATATGGGCCATTTTCAAATTTCGCTTACATATGCTGTCCAAGAGTAAAAAGAAGAAAATTCAAACATAAATTAATATTTAAAATTTAATTTGAGCTGTGCATTAGCTAAAGAAGATTTTATTGAAAATTTCTAACATGAAAAATTTTAAAAATCAATAAAAATTTTTGAGATATAAATCTTTAAAATTGTAATACTAAGCAAAAATGCCTGTCCCATTCCAAGTTTTATGTAACTAACTGCTATTTTTTTAATCTAATTTAACTTTTTTAAATAAAAAGGTTTAATTATTTTAAATATGAACTATTAGTGGTCTATATTAATGAAAAAAAAATAATTACAAAAAATATTTTCTTAAGAAATTAACAGAATTTTTTTTACCCCCACTTTGCGTCAAATCCGTTAATGTGTGATTATTTTAATCAAAATAAGTTTGTAATTCTGCCTAAAATTAACAACAAATATTCAGTGATATAGTTAAACTATTCACGCAACTATTACTTGCTCTTTTTTACTCTTCAATTGTGAAGCAATGTAATAGATGTAAGAATCAGCTTTCTTCAAAGTAGGTTTTTTTTTCGTTGTCAAGTCCGTTACTTGTCAAGTCTGTTACCATGTGACTGGTAACGGAATTGACTCAAGGTAACTTGACATTGTTTGTGAACTATGGTTTAAAAAGAGGGGTTTTGCATCAAGAATGTCTTTAACAACTATAGAAATATAAAAGGTGAAATTATTGGTAAAGATTGAAATAAAACTATGAAAAATACAACCAAATTAGAAACACGTATAAAGATTAGTATAATTATGATCAATGATATTCATAATCACTTATGACAAATCAATAGACAAAATAACTTAATGAGTTGTAAATCTGCGGTCTATTCTGTTGAGCTGTCTATATGGCAGACTAGATGTTATGACCAACAATGTTATCTGAACGGAAAATGGTCACCGGTTGTCGTGCCCAGTTAGCTTAAACGGCAAAGCATTGGCAGGAAAGCCAAGTATCTAGGTTCGATTCCCGGCCTGGGCAATTTTTCACTCATTTAGAAATATTTAATGAGTTATATTCATATTTATTTTGTATGCATGTTAATGTTTGTATGCATGTATGATTAAAAGTATTTTATTTTTTTTATACGAAAATACTTTGCAAAAAATTAATGACTATTGATGAAATAACAGTTATAAAAAATATTGGCGTAAAAAGAAAGCTGAATGTTGCGCGTGCAAATATCAGTGCTTATTTATATGAATATGTTAATTAGAAAGTTAGAAGAAAGATATATTTTCTGATAAACTGTATGAAATTGTTCATGTTTTGGTAAAATTAAAACAGGAAAAAAATACACATCCAAAACAAAATAGATGCAGATAAAATTATGTGGATTTGAATGTGAAACACTGCTACAAGAGAATATTTCACATCCATTAAAAGGCATATCACAAGTTCATTTTGAGCTAATATTAGCAATTCTTCCACAACCAAATTTGTCAATGTGAGGAAACTAAATACATTCCGAGTTGCCAGTTCCACTTAATATTACATGAAAAAGGAAATTTGAGTCATATCACATTTGAATATGTCAAGCCCTTATTTAGAGTATAAATACAACATGTTAATATATATAATATAAATACATAGTAAATCACATATATATTTTTGATTTTAATCAATTTCTCAATTAATTTTCAGCAGTGAAATGTCACTTGAAATTCTAAATACGTGAATATTCATACTTCTACTAAGCGTAATACCAACCTAGTGAAAAATGTCCAAGCCGGGAATCGAACTCGGAACCCTTGGAATAGCGCTCCAAGTGCTCTAGCATTTAAGCTACGAGGACGATGCCCGTTTTAGCATTTTTCACTTCAAATACTCAGATACTTTTAGCTCTATTTTAATATTTAGATGGAGTTGCTCGGTAAAATATTTGTTTGTTATTCAAGTCAAATATATTAATTAATTTGAATAGAAAATAAAATGATCTTTTTATATATATCTGACACAAAATTACCATTTAAATAAAGTTTTTGTATAAAGTTTCAGATATCATTAAAAACTGTACCGTAATAGACGAGATATATAACATAGCGTCAAATCCGTTACTAAATGTTAAGTCTGTTACCGCACGGTTTTTTAATGATATTTAATATCATTTTATATTATTCTTTATTATTAATATAATTTTTTCAGCATTCTACTTTTATTTTTTATTCAACTAAGAATCAATTATGTAATTTCCTTAAAATTTAATAATTTACATGAATATAAACTGTAATTATTAGAAAAAAGTTCTTGTATAATTTTTGTATATTTGTATAATAATTTCAGCTGTATAAACTTGTATAAACTGTCTTCATTTCAATTTAATTTAAGTATAATTGATAAATATCGTGTTTTGAAATTTAGGCATAGGTCGCTTCAAAGTAAGTTGATATTGAAAAATGTAATAAAATTAAAGCTGAGTATTTTCAATAATTTTGTATGGTAATAGACTTGACAATTAGCCTCACAAGCTAACATTAAAATAGCATTTACATATTAAATTATAGAGCAAAGTGCATGACCAACTACTTTTTCATGTACCTCAAACATTTACCATATCACCTGTTTCCATTTTTAAAAGAAATTAGTAACTTTGAAAAATAAAAATAAAATTCTGAAATGTAAGAGAATGGTGAAAATGGCCCATGTAGTATTTATAGTTTATTTACAGAGACACTCAAAAGAATTATTACGATCTATCAGAAAAAACATTGTCTGCCAATTTACAATTCATGACATTGATGATCAGAAAAGTGGAATACAGCGGCCATCCATAATTCTGCAATTCTCCATATACTGTATAAAAAGACATGGTTTTTTAATGTATAAAAAACGAGAACGAAATTATACAATAACATCTTCTGACTCATTGAGGATTCTGAAAACGTTTATTTACCTTTAACAATCCCCAAAAACTTTCATTTACGAAAATTTAAGTAAAAATTTTTAAAAATAAATTTTATTATCTACTTATTATTTTAGGAAATGTTTCTGACTAGCTAATGCTTCTAGTAGCTGAGTGCAATAATCGGTTTTGTCAAATCGTAAAGTTAATTTTTCGGATGCTGTCAATTCTATATATTTGAAAATATTTTGATATTCAGAAAACATTTTAAAGAAAATTAATAGCATTAACATTAATATGATGATTAACATTATTTTTTTACAATTGCGTACACAAATTCGATTATGCAGTTGAAAAATCCTTTCTTGGGAATTCTTAGAATCCAGAAAAAGGTTTTTAGAGTACAGAGAACTAGTTAATGCATTGTAAAAGCTATAAGCAAAATTTTCAAAAAAGTACGGGCTGCTTATATATAAGAGCAATTTTTGGAATCTTGGGAAAGGTTATTATATATTTGCGTTCGTGATTAACGCACATTTTCGTAGATTAAGAAAATTCATCATGAGTTCAAAAGTTGTTTGAAATATCGTATAGACTCGCTCAGTTGCACACGACTACTGGTACAAAAATTCAAATTGTAGAATAAAACACTGTAGAAAAAACTGACATTATCTTCATGGAATGTAACAAACCGTAAATGCATATCATTGTTTTTCCAATTTTAATTATTTTTTAAAACTGGTAAACTTTACGACAGCTAGCAATTTAATTACCAATATTACTATTCTAAATAAATTAACTTGACCACAAATCGGCTAGGAATGATAAATAGTGATAGGTGACAGAAACACTTATGCACATCTTATAATATTAAAAAGAAAAGCTACCACACATAATGCATTATATTTTTAAATATAAATATTTCATATCAATATTATTATTTTAAATAAAATTTCATGGCCACAAATCAGCTAAGAATGACAGTTATAGGCTGCAGAAACAGTAATAATCGGTCAACATATTAAGGATTAATCCATAATTGTAACTTAAAGCTTTCCAATGCTGGCTGTAACACATTTAATCTTCATTGAATAGTGAATCTTATGGGATATTTAAGACAGAATTACATAAATAATTCTTTTTAATGCAAAAAGGATTAATGATAAACACAGGGATTATGTTTGTAAGTGAATATCTATATGAAGTTGCTTATGTATGTATCATTGTATTATTGTTTTATAGTGTTATTATTATCTTCTTCGTCAAAAATCATATATAATATTTCTGTTGTCAAGATAAATTTTTCTCAACCTATATGTAGCATACAAAGATGATTGAAATATTACTGAATAAGAGATTTTTACTTATATCTGGCATTTCATACTGAATTTTCGTTATATTTAAAAGTTAAATATCATCAAACATATTGTTTCTAATATTAACATTTCTCTTTTTACTCACATGCAAAAAGGACAACGATAGAGTACTGTATGAAAGGTTTATGAACAGACTTTGGACAAAAACACTGATATTTCGTTTAAACAAGTTGTTTGAACTCTCAAAAATAAAGCTGTCACTTTTGACCATTCAGCACAATAGTTAAGCTGTATTTCGTCATCTTTGACGTAAGTGTTGTCCCTTTGTAGTGTAATAAAATATGTAATGGATATGTGTAATATAAATTGTTCTGTAATGTCTCTGTTTCTGCGTATAACGGATCAATCGAGGCGAAAGCCGTAGCAGCTATAGGCTTCAAATCAAATCAAATCAAGATCATCTCGTATCAAAATCACATGAATTTTAACGAAACGTAAACTCTAAAATATTTGACGAAAGACTTTCCTCAATAGCAGTCAGGCTCAATGCATTTTAAGGAAACAGTTGCTGTTTGAAGAAAAGCGCGTTACTATACCTGCTCAAATTCTGCAATTTTTGCAAGCTGATATTTGCTTGCTCATTACAATTTAACAATTTCCCCTTACAAAACAGCCTTTTTTTAGCGCTTTTCAGAAAATACTGAAATATTAGTTGTTATTGTTTCAGCATTATTTATTTTTTCAGATATTAAAGTTTTCAGGAATGTTTATTGTTTTTATTTATTTAGTTAGTTAGTTAGTTGTAAATCTTTGCAATGGCTTAATTCGAAAAGAATAAATTTCCTGTGTTCTACGAAATCGTTCAAAAACAAAATTTGATCAATAAATATTCAAAATTTCAGGATCTTGTTTTATTTAAGAAGTATAATATTTTTTTCGTCTCATTAAGAATATGAATAATTGATCATTTTCTCGTCTATAAACAATAAAGTGATAAAATCTCCCCCAACATGCATTACAAAATTCGTTATTTCTGAGCAATAAATTAACCAGACCATACTCTAATCATTCATAGAGCAAATAAAATTTCTCTAATAAATTATTTTAATCAAGCCATATTTATAATTAGTCATTAATCATAAGAAAACCATAATATTAATTTAATCTTATTAATTAAAACTTGAAAAAATTATAACAGCATCGATAAAATTACAATCTACCTTATAAAGATATAAAATACGCCGTCAAATTCATCTTAGGTCTTTATATTCATTTCAAGATGCCATGCATGATAGTTAAAGCAACTGACTCCCATACCGAATTTCAACAGTTCGAAACACCCCGAAGACTTTATTTTTTTACTCAGTCAATAAATACAGTTGCTTTTCATATGTTAGATAGATGGCACCACTAGCTCTCTTATTGCACTTTTGATGAAATTTATACCTCAAACAAGCGAAGAAAGTAATTTTCTCAATATGACGAAATATTCGGTAGTAGTATTACCAAGGAAACTTTTCAGTCAAAGGGAAGAAAATTTCGTGAAATATGAGCATTTCTGAGTATGTGGTTAAAAAAATTGAAATTAATTATATCAGATATATTTTTATCAGAAAGTTAAATTGTGAAGTTGAAGATTGCAAATCGATAGCTTTATACATTCTAATGCTCTTCCAAAAAATTGAATGTTTTTATTTAAATATTTATAAAATCAAATACTGATAAATAAGAAAAAGGTGTATATTTTGCAGTGCTGCTATCTATAGCATCAAAATGAAAGAATTTCCAAGAATTCAAAGTTCATTTTAACACAAGCTCTCTATCGAAATATCTATTCCAAGTTAATTTCTATTACAGACTGTAACATTAAATACCATGTGAAAAAAAGATTGTAATATTAATTACACTACATTTATTATTATGACACTAAGATTATAAGTTTTTTTTATATATATATATTATAAAGCCTTAAATGTGGTTTAAATATTTTACAAATGTTTGTGTAATTTCAATAAGTATTTTAAAAAGCATTATAACTCAAAACTGCATCAGATTTTGAACTGCAGATTCATATTTTAAATATTCATAAGACCTCCTTCAATAAAATTATTTATTTATATCAACAATTTGATAAAAATAAATGGCCCAGTTTGTCTGCTCATCTTTGAAAATTTAAGATTTAGTTTTATTTACCTATTTTCTTATGGGTTCATGTAAATGCAACCCTTAAATTACAGAAAAACAGAATAATATTTGTTTTCATTATAAACGGAAAGTTTCAATACTAGTTCAGTAGCCTAACGCTCGAACTACTGAACCTAGATGAGTGCAAAAAAGGAGCTGAATTTAAGGCTGTTCTCAACTGCTCTTCTCAAGAAGTGCAAAACTTTTGACACATTCACAAATTCATTTTTAATGGAAATATACGGAATTGGAAAGTCTGACCATGGAAGCGATTTCGAATTGAACAGAACTTTCCATTTCTTTTTCAATGAATTACTTATTGAATTATAAACGTTTTCATTTACATGAAAAACACATTTATTACCCCAGTTTCAGTGGCTCTTCTTCTATAGCGGAGAAACTCGGTTCCAAACATCCACTTTGGCATTATTTTCTGAAAAAATCTATTGTGTAATGAAAAAAAAGCAGGAAATTGAGTGCGATTAGATAGTTTCTGAAAAACAACACTTGCTAGTATCATGCATTAGTTTGCTAGTTTCATAAACAAATTAAAGCTTATGTCATAAAATTTTTCTTTTTGATTTAAGAGCAGCCTAGATTCTGTGTTCTTCAGATACGTGGGAGTATGCACTGGATATGGGGATGAAATAGCTGTTTCTTTATGGGAGTGTGTTGCAACTTTTAATTGATTACTCAACTAATAAATAGTATTTTAAAATTATGGTATCCGGAATGTATTTGGGCTATTCTAAAAAAAAGGAGAGTATCATACGTGCTGTAGATTTTTGTTAACCATCCAGACAAACACATACATACAGAAAGAGAGCGTGAAACTTTTTTTATTAATATAGATGACTACATTAAATTCCCTATTAAAATATTATAGTGTCCTAGAAAACTCATCTGGAAACAGATTTTTGTTACACTGATAGAGTGGCTCCCAAACTTTATTGGTACCAACCCACCTCTTAGGTAAAAAAAAAAAAAAAAAAAATCGCGACCCACCTAATATAATGGTGTATGTCAAAATGAAAATTGCTATGTGAGATCTGTAAGTTATCGGCTATCCTATCCTACGAAAAAAGAAAATTTCCTAGGAAGGATACATTATCAACGAAAACAACAATTCGTAATTCTGTGTAAGTGGAATAATAATTAACGCAACACATAAAACTACAAAGATAATTAAAAATATATTTAATTACTATCAAAACATAACTTTATAATCAATGCGTTTTCTGGCACTGAATTTTACCGAAGAAAGAATTTATATCAGGGTTAAAACTTGTTAATTTCAACCTTAATTCACTTTCAACACACAGTTTTTCCGTACTTTTTTTTCAAAAACAGCCAAGTATAAAAGCATGTTCACACGAGTATGTTGTGTTGAACTCCATCAAGGAATTCAAAGCTCGTCTAAATGTTTCTGGATACTGTGCTCGTGCAAATTTTCATATGGAAATTAAGCTTGTAATATTATTAAGCTTGAAATATTATTTGCAATTGAAATATATTTTTGTGACTAACCTCGATTGTTTCACGACCCATTAAAATAGCCTCTGCGATCCACGAGTATGTCGCGACCCATAGCTTGGGAACCGTTGCTCTAGTATATGAAGAAGTGACTAAAAAATCTATTTCAAAATTCAATCTTTACATACATAAACTTTGCTACATAAAAAAGTGAAAAAATCAAGTTTGCTTTCTCTAATTTGTATTATCACTGTTTAACCCTTTAATGCATAATTTTTAATTTGTTCGCCAAACATTATGTTTGAGTTTTATTTTTAATAATTTTCCACGAGAAGAAAACAGTTCAAAAATTTATTTATGTTTCTGTTACTCACAATGTCATCATCACACTCCTGAATTACACAACAAAAATAACTCGAAAAATTATAATTTTATATCATATACTTATTCTAAAGGGTTGACTTTGTACAATGATAACTATTAAATAATATAATAATTTTTAAAATACGTTTAGTAGTTTGAAAAAAATTATAATTTCTACTTTATAAAGATAGAGAAAAAAATGCCAGTCGAGAATATATCAAGCAGTATCAAGAAAAAATGTTATAACCTCTCTGTGATTAAAAAAAAAAAAAAAAAAAAAAAAAAAAAAAATCAGAACAAAAAAATACTTTATGACCTTAAATGCACACATAATGTTATCACACGCAAATTGAAACATTATACTTCATAAAAAGATAGAAAGCGCAAAATGAGAAAAAAAATTGTAAATCATATTTACACTATGAATTTAAGGATTAAATCATAGCGATGCAAATAAATTTAGAAAAAGGTATACCTAGTTTAGTTATAAAATGCTTTAGAGAAAATTCTTGTTTCAATAAATTTACTGCGTATAAAATTACATTTTAAAATAATAAATAAAAGATCGAGGAAAAACTCAGTTCATATGAATCAAAATATTTACTGTAAAATACATTTCTTATTTTTTTTTCTAAAAAAACAGCACGATTTGCGTTAAAAATTGTTGGTAGACAAAATTTCTTAAATTCAAGTATAATAAAAGCTTAAATTTCTATGTCGCAAAAGTATATTGATTCAGATCATTCCGTGAGTTATTTATGATGTGTTGGCGCGTCGCCATGAATTTCGAAACTGACTTTCTCTCAAAACGCAAACTTTCCTGCATGAAATATATATAGATACAGTACTTATTTTATAATATTTAGCTTACATGTAATGCTTGAAACAATATTTTTTAAACTGACTTTCTTTCAAATTGCAAGATTTTTCCTGCATGATTTACATATGTATATTACTTAATTTATTACTTCCGCCTTCAGTGATGCTTAAAATAATCTTTTGCAAGTATTAAAATTATCACTGTTTATGTATTTCGTAGCATTATTACATGCAAGCTAAATTCAGAAAAAAACTGTAAGTTATGAAGTTGTTTAATTTTTTTAAAAAATGCATGAAAATAAATGTGTTGGAATCAAATAAAAAGGGAATTGCAAGAATAAATGAAACAGATTGCAAAAATAAAACATAGCAATTTTTTAACTTTATATGAATCATATATCACAATTGAAAATTTAAAGAGGTATGAAGACTTTTTGACATGAAAAAGTAAGAATATTCTCAGAATGTTTAAAAATTATAATAATAAAAATAACAAACGGAAATGTAATGAAATAACATACAATAACTTCTTCCGAATTATTTACGATTCCGAAAATTTTTCCTTATCTTTACACACTTCAGAAATTATTAAATTTTCGAAATTTGAAAAAGAATATTTTTAATAAAATTTATTTTGCTGTTAATGACTTTCCAAATTGCTTATGAGTGATTTTTATAGGGAATGAATCAGTTTTCTCGAACGGAAAAATAGGGTTTTTTTTATTTAAATATATTTTTTTTCTGATGCTATCCACTCTCAACTAAGCTTTTTCAGCTGCGTTATTTAATAATTAAGAATTTTAGTTTAAAAATGGAATACTAAACATAATATAGATTATCCAATGTATGTTCCTATCAAAAATTTAAACATGTAAAAATAATAACACATGAATAAAATAAAACTCGGCGTTTCGGTTTAATCTTCAGAACCATTTTCAGGAGTATATTTTTCTAAAAACGCAAATTAGAAAGAAATAATCTGCATGCTACATCGTCAAAAGTTAAATTCAAACTCGATAAAGATACAGAAACCTAAAAAATCCATTAATGGTGTCACTGGAGTATTTTTTTAAAGGATTTGTAAATTTACGTTGCATCTTCTAAATGAAATTTGACGATGCAAAATGTAGCTTCTTTCCCGCCGATTTGTATTTTTAGAAAGTTTCTCTCCTAAAGATGGTTTTGAAGATTAAACCGAAACTTTGAATTGTAATTTATTTGTGTGTTTTTATTTTGGCATCATCTTTAAACTAATGAATAAAGTATACATTGGATAACAACCTCTACTTGGTTTAGTATGCGTAATTTAATTTATTGATTTAAGATTTTTATATGAATTCTGTTAATTTAAGATGTTTATCCTTAAAAACTGTGTGCTGAGCATGAAATTTTTGCTAGAAAACGGATTGTAACCTTAAAAACTCAAATGTTAAGATAACTGAGGAATGCACTATAAAAACTACTCGAAAAATTTCCAAAAATCACAGGTAATAAAAGTAAACTTTTTTTATATAAATTCTACTTTAAATCTCAAAAATATATAGATTTCAGAGGTTTAGGAAGATAAAGGTACGCATTTCGAAACAGTGGATAATTCGGAAGAGGTATATACATGTTATCTTTCGCTATTAAATTATACTATTTTCAGAATTAAGACTCGTTTGTTTTTACAATGCACTTAAATGTATTAAATAATACATCCTGAAAGAAGATAAAATAGTGATGTTAAAAACAAACCTCTATAGAATACAATGATAATAAAATTCTACGAAAGTAACACAAAATATCTTTAAAATGTGTTGCCAGAAAAAAGTCTTTAAGCCCCGATAGCAAGCGTTGTTTAAATTTCCATGTCACCTCCGAGTAGTGATTCAGATCGTTCCGTGAATTCTTTATGAAGTGTTGGCGCATCGCCATTCTTTTTTAAACCCGTGATAATAACAAAAACCGAGAAGAATTGATAGAGTGTTCACTTTATTTTTTATTTTTGACAGAAATAAATGAGACACATTTCTTAGAAGCTTAGCGATATCTTTTAACTGTAGCTGGAAAGACTCATGCTATGGTCAATGAAATACAAGGTATTCACAAAGTCTCTCAACGATATAAAGCTTTTATTATAAGTAGATTAAAAGACAGATGTTAATAGACATTAAAAATAATGGATATTAATTGACAGTCCTATATCAAAAGTATTTCAATAGTCGGTACAGTAATTTCCGACCAGTGTTGAATTCAGACATTTTTTTCTGGGAGAGACTTCTGTGGCTCCGAAAGGGACATTGTAGAATTTCTGAAGGTAGATTTCACATTTTGACAATTGAAAACATAAAATATAAAATTTTCTGCGGGAAGGGGGGCATGTCATTGCTTTTGGTGAGGGACTGCCCGCCCCCCCCCTCCGGGCTATCCCTTGAATTAATCAATGATTTCCAGAGTATAATCCGTGTATCAAATAATCATTTTTCGATCAAAAATTTTTTCAAATTAAATATCATTTTTTAAATCGCGGTATCAGCTTCAATTAGTAATAAAATTCCTGGATCGAAACAGAATTGTTTTATCTACAGATTATACCCCGAAAATTATTGTATTAAAAATTATATTAAAAGTTTATTTTAATAATTTATTATTACTTTTTTTGCATCAATGAATAAATAGCTATGTATGGATCATGGGTTACATGAAGCACATCCGATCGATAATCCATTTTTTTTTCTTCCGATATTATTTTTCGCTCATGCCTTGCTTTATAAAATACTCATTCGGTCCCCAGAAGTTTCTTGTAAATTCATTAATTTGCGTATACACCATAAAGAATTTTCCGAAACGTTTCAGAAAGTATCAAAGTATCTGCTGCATAATACTAACGAAGAGGTTTTTGATTCGAGCAGAAAAATGTTTCGGTTTCACTATATCGAGGAAACTTAACTCAAAAATATGGAAAGGTTCTGATGGTTTCATATAGTGAAAATAGCTCTCAAATATTCGATGTTATCCGATACGTTCATGCTAAAATATTAAACTATGTAAGTATTTTTTACAGTTGATGGCACAAGAAATTCTTGTATACTACCTTAATATTACATAAAGCGAGGTGGACGAAAACGAGTGTCAGGGAAAAAGTATGACGATTATCATATTGTTGTATTTCGTGAACTAGTAGTGCACATGTGAATTATTTATGAAGTGCTGGCACATCGCAATCTATTTCGAAGTACGTGATAATAAGAGACACCAAGAAGAATTGATAGCGTATTCATAACTTTTTATTCATAGACAGAAATAAATGAGCTGCACTTCTTGAAAGCTCAATGATATCTTCTATAACTAGATGAAAAAAACCCATGCTATGCTAAATAAAATTCAGGGTATTCACAAAGTCTTTTTACAATTTCAAGCATTTATTAGGGGTGTTCGTAATTATATACATCCGTAGCACTGATAATCGGCGTCTGATCCGTCTGCCTGTCTATCTCTCCATCTGTTTGCATATACCAGCGCAAAAACTACTACTAATGTTTTGAAATTTAATATATACAGTACAAAGTCTGAAGTTAGGACTCTCAAAGTTCGGAATTTCCTAATTTCTGACTTTCCAGCGAAAAGTAGCTACATTATTATAGTCATTATGTATGGAAGAGGGGTTTTTTTTTACATAAATTATTAAAATTTTATTATGTACATCAATGATTGCGCGAAGCACGTCAAGACCCTAGATGTTTTCTATGATAGCCTTTTTTGCCCACTCCTTGCTTTAATGAATACTGGGCAGATTTGCGCGAAATTCTTGTGCCATTCACAAATGGGTAGATATTTGAACTAAAAAATAATGGAGTCCGACACAGTATTGAATAAAGCATGGAATGAACGAAGAAAAGTATCATCGACGATTATGACCTTGAAGTACTTCGTACAACTATTGCTGCGCAGAATAGAGTTTTAATAATTGATGCGAAAAAATGCCTCAATACTTCTTCTTAATAATGTATTGCTTTCCACACATGCATCTAGTCATTTATGTTTATAATAAAAGCATTCTGTACTTTGTTAGTAAATCACAGTTACTTATATTAGTGCTTCTTTCCATGAAAATATTTTTCTTACTTCTTATGAATCGTGCAAACAAAAGTTCTCAGACTTATGCCCTTTTTAATAAACGTAACAGCTGTATCACAATTTCTATTTTATAGAAAAGCATTTTTTTTTATAATTAGTATTAGAAATATGAATATACTAGTTGACCCAACAGAGGTTGCCCGATTTCGTGATTACAACCTCAATTGCAACTCAAATTTTCCTGATTGTATATCTTGAACCCGATTTTGTCTAAATTTATGCTTTTAAATAATAAAAAAAAAGCAGAATTTTTTAAGTTAATAATCTAATTATATCCGAGTGCTTTTTAAGATTTCGTGAAAAAAAATATATATTTGGTCAACAAAAGTGAGCTGAATCTCAAACGAGTGAAACCGTCACAAAACATCAAAGTTTTGCTTGATTTAGTCGAAATTTTTACATAATTTATTTTGCATAAAATAATTATCCCATTTAAAAATTTGGATTTTTTTTATAGATAGGACCTAAATCTGGTTTATTGAGATACTATAATGAGACCGTGCTTAAACACGGATGTTTAGTTACTATTAGCACTGAAAAATATCATCTCCGTAAGGCTCAAAATGACCTATGTTGCTGTATTTTAAAAGATTAAAATTCATACTTTTTTAAATCGATTGCACTATAGATTAAAAGAAGATGTCTGACTTAATAGTTTTTTTCTCTTGGCTTTTTTTTTTTGTCTGAATTAGTAGTTTTTCTTTTCGCTACCTCTAAAAATGTTTCTTGGAGGGGCGACTACAAGGAAGAAAAACTTTTTTTTCGCGAAAACGAATATTTTTGAAAAAAAAAATTGAAAGACTTAAGTGTGATACTTTTTCGGATTGACTATAGTATTTTACGCGTAAGAGTAATCTTTCACAGTATGTTTCCCAATTTTAATTGCACCAATGGGTTTCGACACTGTAGGTTAAAATAAACTATGAAAAACCGCACTGAAAATCGAGTAGTCGGTTCTGACCTTCTTTCTTATGCGAAAATAGTGTTCTATGCATGCGCGAGAGTTTTTACGAGCTCAGAATGAAAAATATAAAATTTTGATTAGTTCTTTGTTGTTTTTATTTAACAACTCGATTAGTTAATTAAAAATTAAAATTATAAATATCATGTGCACCAGGAGAGGCCTTGTAACATCGTCACCAAAACTATCAGCCTTGTATATTTCGCTAGCCATTGCAAACAAATACGTGCATAGACACACACACACAGAAATACTTTCTTTATATCTATATCTATATATATATCTATATCTATACATATATATGCAACCAAAGTTTCAATTTAAGCATCAGCATGTCACACTATTATGCAATATTCCATTGAAACTTCATTTTGAATTCTAAGAAACAGACGTGACTTAAAGTGTTATGAAATATTCTATCAGATGATAAAACTTAAATTCTTATTAATCTTTAAAATATGAAAATGCAATTTTTAACATTTGATTTTCATTTTTAATTCATAAATTAAATAGTAATTGTAATATAATAGTAAATTAATAATTTTATTTCTAAACAATTAATTGTTAATAAATTTATTTAACATTATAAAATGTATTTAAAAATACATTTATTTTTATATTTATTTAACATTATTTTTTATATTAATTACCTATCATCATTTCAAATATGTAATACAAAGAAGATAATTAATTTAATAAACATTTACTTCAAATAGCGTCCACCTCAATTGTCTAGAAATTTAAATTTTGTTTTATAACTACTTCTTCCACTGCCTAAGAGATTCATTTTTATATGTGTGTAAATTGTTCAAAAAAAAAAAAAAAAAAAAAAAAATTCACAGCATTAGCTTCAACTTAAAGTAATTAAGTTATTATATTTTTATAATTTGAAGACAGTTTTCTGATGACCACAAGATTCTAGTTTAAATATGAAGTCAATATCATTTAACCGATTCATAAATAGAAATAATCATAAAAATTTTAACCAGACATATAGATTTCCCAGAAACAGAAAGAAGATTAAAGGAATCTTCGATTAATTTTCGTTTGTGATATTTTGTACAGGGTTGGCAAGTTTTTGACAGTGTGTGGTTTTATCCGGTTAAAACCGTGGTTTAAACCGTCATGGCTAAAACCTCTTGTCAAAAACCTCGTCAGAAACCTCAAATACTAAACCGAAATTGTAAAACCAGAACTGTAAAATTTCACATTAAACATCTGTCACACATATACAACATTAGATGTAATATTAAAAATTCACTTTTACTGTATTGTATATTATCATTTATGGAAAAAAAAATCTCTCATAAATCTGAAAATTTAGCCTGCATCAAAACTTGTTCAATTAGCAATGCATCTGCTATCAAGCCCTGCTAGCACAGCACCAATTGAGAGAGTATTTTGAAACTTTAGCTTCATACACTCTAAACTCAGAAACCATTTGGATGTAAATAAATGTGCTAAATTGATTATGTGCTATAGGATACTGTGGGGTAAAATTGATCCAGATTATTAACTGTACAAAATCATTTTCTTACGTTTGAACATTCTAAAAAAACAATGTTTTATTGCAACTAAAATAATTTAATTTTTTTTAATTATTAAATTACAGTATAATTAATTTTAAATAAAAAATTATTTAAACCATTAAGACTTATTCAATGTTTCTGTCTTGTTCGTAAAATGTTTAAAATGCATTACACATTTTTGACGGTTTAAGCCAGTTTTTGACGGTTTAAACCAATTTTTGACGGTTTAAACCAGTTTTTGACACTTGTCATGTCAAAAACCAGTTTCTGACGTCAGAAACCCAACCCTGATTTTGTACATCATATCACAATAACTTAACTATCATAAAAGAAAAGAAATCGTTTATGCATGAGACAATATAATTGCATTACAAATTATCTTATAAAATTTATTGCAAATTACTATTTTATATTTTTGTTTGGGTTAGATATATAAATAAAGCATAATGACAAAATTATTATTAGATTGAGTCATATTAATCTTTAAAATATGTAATGCATTGAAAATTAATATAAAAATCCATGAAATAATTATAATGATAAAGTATGGTAAATGAAATCGTAATGTAACAAAACATTGTAAAAATGAAAGTAATTAAAGCAAAGTAGATGTTTGTATTTTTCTAAATCAAAGACTAAGCTAAATTATCATAACTATTCGTTAATGAAAGGAAACATATGAAGTAATGTGAAATCATACAATAATGTACTGCACAATAAATATAAAACCTATATTATTTCGTGTATTATATGAATTATTATTTATGTAAAAGAATTTTAAAATTCTTCCAACATTTGAAGTGTAACAGAACAACAGAATTTATGACATTTATTTCGTATGTTTTCGTGGCATTTATTTCGTAAAACACTATTTGAAATAAGACAAATTTTAACAGGACAATAACTAATTGACATATTTTCATACGAATAATAAACATTTTGTCTGTTTTTTATTTACATAATTTGTTACGATGTTTAACAAATATAATGCATATACATTCAATTTTTTAAATTTATACAAAATTTCTAAGCGTATATTTCTAGAATCAAATTAATTACATTTTAAATTATTTCAGACATTAAGAATTTTTACCAACTAATTTATTTTTTCATTTACCATTAGCTTTCATTATTTCCATTAAAGAATGCAAGAAAAAGAATTAATTAAAACGTTAATTTTATTATACATAAATATAACATATCGCCACCTGAGAATAATAAGGTTCTCTCTGTGTTTTTGAAAAAATTGACTTACCGATACAGAAAGATTCTATTTTTATCTATGAAGACATTTTTGCTTCAAAATGATGTTGTATATAATTTACGTACAGTGTAACGATTATGTTATGACATTATTTTAATCCAGAAATGCCTTCATAGATACAAATAGAACATTTCTATATCAATAAGTCAATTTTCTCAAGAACACAGATAGAACCTTATTAGTCTCAGGTGACGATATATATATATGTTTGTGCATAAAAGTGTAATAAATGTATCTTTGTTATATTAAAATTATTGATAAACACTTACAGTAAATATTAAATGTTCTTTCATTTGTGTTAGTTGCATATCATTGGTATATTTTAAATATTTTCCTATTAATAAAAAATCATAAATTATGCAAATATTTCTGAGATTTTGCATAATTATCGATAAAAAGTATTCAAAACCTTTGCATTACCTGAAATACACTTTAAACATTATCATTTCATAATTATTACATTTAAAGTAAGTTAGATATATTTTAAACATACATTTCTATTTTTCAAATTTAAATTAAAAAAGTACTCAATAGATGATAAATCTGTTTACATTGGTAGTGTATCGTGCAATATGCATAAAATTTGCGAAATACTTTAATTAATCTTTGGATTGATTATAAAATTTCGGATAATAATTTAAACGTTGAAATACTATTAACCGTTTGAAGTCTTATTTATTTTTGGTACAGAAACTAAAAATGGCTTTTAAATTATAATTACCAACTAATATTTTGTAATATTCCACACAAAGTAGCACATCACTTTCATCTTAAAAAACAATCTCATGTCAAAAAAGTATTTATTTTCAGAAAATAAAATACACGGCCTGCCCATTAAGTAATGAGAGTGATTTTTTGGCGCCATGCATAAGACCGAAAAAAGTTTGCAAGCAATATATGTGGTAAAATCTGTCAGATACTGTTTCTAGGAAAAGTCAGTAATCTTTGAGTGTTTGAAATGAACGAATCACTCATGAAACAGACACGTGTTTGAAAGTGGCGTTTTCATAATGAAGCAATATCTCAAGCAGAGATACGCCATTAAGTTTTGTGTAAAACTAAACTAGTTGTTTACATAGAGAATTTCCCTGTTACAAGAAGCTTACGGGAAGAATTTTTTATCCGAGTCTCAGATATTTAGGCAGTACAAAGCCTTCAAAGTCCTTCCAACTTTCGAAGGCTTAGAGGACACCGAAAAACGCGTTGGACATCCATCAATCCCTGGAACTTTAGACAATGTGGCTAATATGTAACTGCTTTAGGTCTCTGATCATCGAATGAGTATCCGCGAGTATTTATGGAGATCTTGAGATATACATAATCGATTTTTTAACAAATTGTCAAGGATGAACGTCAAACATGGCAAATTTGTGACAAATGACTCATTAAATTGACCCAGTTCTTGGCAAAACACAGCGTCGCAATGTTCCAAAACTACCGTAAGCTTCAAACTGTTCCCCTGACTTTTTTATATTCGTTTGGTTAAAATCCAGCTTAAAAAGCCATAGTTTTGAGAATCTAGAGGACATGCAAAAAAAGTAACATGTTTTCTGAACAGCATCAAAGATATTATAGGGGGACATAAATAGGTGACAGAGTTTTTTAAAGCAGTATATTAATACAGAAGGAGGCTATTTTGAAAAATAATAAAAGTTTGTAAAATTATCTTCAAATAAATGAATTTTCTGGAATCGGTTTCATTACTTACTGGGCAGACCTTGTAAAAACAAACGATCGTAACTTTATAGGGTATAAGCACGTTTTCATTTCTGTTCTATTCTTTGATGAAAAAGAAGCTCTATATTTCATTTTGATTTCAATTTATTATGTATTCGTGAGTATTTAAAATAAATAAAAAAATTTATAGAATATTTTCAAATGCCAAATTTTTTAAAAAAAATTAGTAATAATTTATTTATTTATTTATTTATTTGGAAATGCTTTTCAGACGAAAAATATGGCATGGAGAAACTTCTATCGAACTTTCGATGCATTAATAGCATATTTGGTATAATTATTACCTTTTACTCCTTTATAGCATTTAAGATATTCAGAGCGTCCATAAATTTTGAGTTAAAATCTGAGGTTGAAAAACGCTAATTTATTTTAGCATCATCAATATCTTTTTTTTTTTTTTTTTTTTTTTTTGGTATTTTGTTGCATGTCAAAATACTGGAAAAACTGTTTGAATCAAGAGTTACACCTCCAAATATTTTTAAACTTTAAAGATTTTAATACCTTTTACATCAAATGAAATATAAGTTATAAACAATTATATCGCTTCGAATTTTTGATAAACTTTCATTTAAGTTTCAGAATTATTATATACACTACTGGCCATTAAAATTGCTATACCATGAACGCGGCATGCTACAGACGTGAAATTTGAACGACAGGAAGAAGATGCTGTGATATGCAAATGATTAGGTTTTCAGCGCATTCTGAGAATGCAGGTGCCGGTAGCGACACCTACAGTGTGTTTGGATGAGGAAATTGTTCAGCTGGTTTCTCAAGCAGAAATTGTATTTGAGCGTTGTTGCCTGGTGAAAAATTGTTGTCATGCCTCGTGTAAGAAGGCGAAATGCGTACCAGTATGTTCCCAACTTTGATAAAGACTGAATTGAAGCCTACCGGGATCGCGGTTTATCGCATCGCAGTATTGCTGCTCGCGTTGGTCGATATCGAATGACTGTTCACAGGATATGGAATCGATAGATTCAGGATGGTAATACGGAACGCCATACGCGATCTCAATGGCTCTCTAATACTAGCAGTCGAGAAAGCAGACGTGTTATCCGTAAGTCTGTAAGGGATCGTGCAACCACGTCACGAGCCCTGAGTCAAGAAATGGGGTCATTTGCAAGACAAAAAATGTATGCAAGAATAGTTCGGCAATGTTTGTAGCAGTATGGACTCTCAGCTCGGAGACTATGACCCTTAACGCTGCGTTGAGCGCCTTCAATGGTGAGATCATCGACGAACATAGGTGCACGAATGGCGATGCGTTATTTTTTCAGATAAATCCAGGTACTATTTATAACATCATGATAGTCGCATCCGTGTTTGGCGGCATCGTAGTGAACGCACATTAGCAGCATGCATTTGTCAATGTCATACTGGCCCATCACCTGGCGCAATGGTATGGGGTGCCATTGGATACACATCTCGGTGCTCATCTCTTGTTCGCAGACGACACTTTGATCTGTGCACGTTACACTTAAGATATTTTACGAATCGTGGCTCTACCGTTTATTCGAGACCTGCGAAACCCTACGTTTCAGCAGGATAATGCCCGACCGCATGTTTCCGGAATTGTAAGGACCTTCCTTGATACGGAAAATATTCGGCTGTTGCTCTCGCCATAACGCTCCCCAGAGCTTTCACCAATCTAAAAAGTTTGGTCAAAGGTTGCCGAGCGACTGGGTCATAACCATACGCCAGTCACTACGGTTGATGAACTGTGGCATCCTGTTGAAACTGCATATGCATCTGTACCTGTGCATGCCATCCAATCTCTGTTTGACTCAATGCTCAGGCGTGTAAGCGCTGTTATTGTTGCCCGAGATGGTTGCTCTGGATACTGATTTCTCAGGATCTATGCACCCAAATTTCTTAAAAATTTAATCACTTGTTATTTCTATCATGACATATTTGTCTAATAAATATCATTTTATTATCTACATTTCTTCCTGGTGTAGCAATTTTAATGGCCAATGGTGTATTTAAACTTTTTATACGGAGTTGCATGTCAAACTCCGAAAACTGTTCACTCAAGAATTATGTTTTTAGATATTAGCTATTTTGACATTTTTGTCATTAAATTCAATATGAGTCTTTTTCTAAATATTTTGTTAATCAATTAAATCTTTTAGAACATTCGGTAAACTTTCATTTAAACATCAGAAATATCAAATATTTGTTCTTTTGATGCAGTGTTCAGTATAAAGAGAAATGCAAACATATTTTCAATCCAGAATCATACTTCGAAATACACTTTGATACATCTTCAAATGAATTTGAAACATTTTGATGAATAGACACTTTTGATGAATTTCAAACACTTTGATACATCTGTCAATAAATTCAATATTATACATGTATCTTTAAACATCTTATTAAACAATTATGCTGTTTAGATTTTTCTATAAATTTTCATTTTAGTATCAATAGTATCGAATGTTTATTCCTTTGATATTGAGTTGTGTATAAAAAAATTATAAAACATATCTTTCTCTATTTTCCTAAACAGTTAATCCGTTCGAAATTTTCTATTAATTATCATTTAACCCTTTTGGATATGGTGTACTATTAATAGTACATATCTTTTAATTGAGCATTATTTTGTTTTAACAAACACTTTTGCTACTGTTGATATGTAGTAATGTTACTATGTGTTTATGCATTTAATATATCATTTCATTAAAGTTTAAGCATTTAATAATAATAATAATAATAATAATAATAATAATAATAATAATAATAATAATAATAATAATAATAATAATAATAATAAATGCTTTTTTAATTATGTTTCCACAATTTGCAATTTTTTCGTTTTAAACATATTTTTCACTCTTTAAATTTAAAATAAAAGTTACTTTCCTGAAAGAATCATCTGTAATAAAGCACAAAAAGTATTAAAAAGTTGTATTATCAGTTAAATTTTGTTATAATGTAATATTTTCTTAATATCTCCAAACATGCTTCCTTAGACTGTTTTCACATGAATATGAAATGAATAGTACGCAAAACAATAGCATTTGTCATGTTTCAGACGATGAAATGCTCGTTAAACTCTGATGAATTTATTTGGATAATTAGTGCTATGTTATTAACAAAAGTATTTTTTTCTAAAAATCAAAAAAATAAATCGGACTTAAAAGGGTTAAAAATCAGCTGTGTCAAATATTTAATCTTTTGATTCTGGGTTGCTCGTTAACCCTTTAAGCGTCTGGCCTATTTTTCCCTTTATATTTAACGATTCATAGCGTAATACCTATGAAAAATATTTGTATGGGAATTTGTATATGACTACTTTACATATTTATTTATCTTATACACTGCAAAAAATAACATTAATATCAGTTTTGTAATTAATAAGCCCCAAGGGCGTACATCCCGGGGGGTTTGGGGGGTGCAACACCCCCCCCCCCCCAAGAAGAAATCAGTCGGAAAATTCCCAGATCGATCGGAAAAAGTATGATTAGTCGGAAAAATTTTATTAACCTATAAAAACTTATAAACTGGAAAAAACGGAAAAATCATTCGGAAAATTTCCCATTTTATCGGAAAAGGCATGTTTAGTCGGAAAAAATAGTATTACGTATTAACATATAAAAACTTTAAATTGGAAAAACGGAAAAATCAGTCGGAAAAATTATTGTTCGATCGGAAAAAATGGTATTAACCTATAAAAACTTATAAATTGGAAAAACGAAAGTATCATTCGGAAAATTTCCCATTCCATGGGAAAATGCATATTAGTCGGAAAAAATAGTATTACGCATTAACCTATAAAAATTTATAAATTGGAAAAATGGAAAAGTCAGTCGGAAAAATTCTTGTTCGATCGGAAAAAATGGTATTAATCTATAAAAACTTATAAATTGGAAAAACGAAAATATCATTCGGAAAATTTCCCATTCCATGAGAAAATGCATGTTAGTCGGAAAAAATAGTATTAGGCATTAACCTATAAAAATTTATAAATTGGAAAAATGGAAGAGTCAGTCGGAAAAATTCTTGTTTGATCGGAAAAAATGGTATTAATCTATAAAAACTTATAAATTGGAAAAACGAAAATATCATTCGGAAAATTTCCCGTTCCATGGGAAAATGCATGTTAGTCGGAAAAAATAGTATTACGCATTAACCTATAAAATTTTATAAATTGGGAAAACAGAAGAGTCAGTCGGAAAAATTCTTGTTCGATCGGAAAAAAGTGGTATTAATCTATAAAAACTTATAAATTGGAAAAACGAAAATATCATTCGGAAAGTTTCCCGTTCCATCAGAAAAGGCATGTTTAATTGGAAAAAACTGCATTACGCATTAACCTATAAAAGCTTATAAATTGGAAAAACGGAAAAGTCAGTCGGAAAAAATTCTTGTTCGATCGGAAAAAATGGTATTAACCTATAAAAACTTTTAAATTGCAAAAACGGAAATATCATTTGGAAAATTTCCGTTTCAACAGAAAAGGCATGTTTAGTCGGAAAAAATAGTATGTATTAACTTCGTATTAACCTATAAAAATTTTTAAATTAGAAAAACGGAAAAGTCAGTCGGAAAAATTCTTGTTCGATCGGAAGAAAGTAAGTTTAAACGCAAAATATTAAAAGTTATTAACTTATAAATATTTATGAATTGGAGAAATATTTTTGTAGTTTTTAATTAAATTAATTTTTAGAAAAACAAGTTAGATCAAAGAAAGCCAATAAAATTTTATTGTTAGTCGGATTTATTTCCCCTTGAAGTTTCTAATTAAGAAAAACAAGAAAAAACAATTTAGAAGGAAGAAAATATAAATTTAATTCTTAGCCGGAGCAATTATTGATTAATTTAACTAATTGGTAATTTACTAATTAATTAATATAACTTTAATATATAGGATTTTATTTTTCTGATAAAACTATTTAGAAAATTTTTCATTTGTCAAATATTGTGTACTCAAAAACCTCTATATGACGAAATGTATATATATATACAGGGTGTTTCGCTACCAGACCGACAAACTTTGAGGGATGATAGTACACATGAAGACAAACATTATTAAATAGGAAACCATGGGGCGCAAACGTCTTCTGTAGGAGCTAGGGGCCATTAAAGTTTAGGGTCCAAATTTTCAAACGATGATAGAAAAAGGAAAAAAGGGTCGATTTGTTTGCGGTTTTCACTAAAATCTTTCTTTTTATTACGATTTTATTAGAAAAATTTTTTAAAAGTTACATTCAAAAATTGTCGATAGAGGGCGCTTTAGACTTTAGAGTAACGAACAACTACTTTTTACCGTTATTTTGTGCATGTGGTTGAAATTATTCTAAAGTTTAGACTTTAACTTAAATTTTAAGCCCATATTCGGAAACATTGGGATCGGTTAACTAGCAAAAATTTAACTGTGAACAGAGGGGGAAATTTTAAACGCTCATAAATATTGGACAAACAAATCGATTTTGTTGCGGTTTGCGTGTAAGTCATTCCCTTGGTACTTATTTTATTCAAAATGACGTACAGCATTGGGGTCCCCATTTTTTGATAGAGGGCGCTTTCGACACATCTCCTAAATTTCAATGGCATTACGCCTAGGTGTTTAACTACCAGACCAACATACTAACAGGAAGTGTTAGGGATGCAAAGCGACTCGGAATCACATAGGAATGTAACGTTGAAAATGCCTTTTTAGCGAGTTGTGGTTAAAAGAAGCAGAGAAAAAAGCAACAGAAACAGGTAGTGAAACAGCAACACGTTAATGTGGAAGAAAACAGTTTAGTTAAGGGTTTTTACTACAAAAGGTGTCCGAAATTACGACCAGAAGTAGTCGGACATGCTTGGCAGCAGCGATGCATGCAATTCCTCTCACTTTGAAAAATTCCTGGCATCTCGGACAGCTTTCTGGCAGCTACAGAAATTCGAGCTGAGAGAGAGGTCTTCCACTGACGGTACGAGAGTCTCATACATTCAACTTTTCATTTGACCCCAGCAGAAGAAGTCCATACAGATTCAGATTCAGATCGAGCCAGGTGGGGGGCTATCAATTGGTTTGAGCTCAACTAGCCCTACCCAGCAACGTTCATTTAAAAAAATACAGACAAATTATACACTAATCAAATAAAGGTAGGTAAAAAAAAGTAATTGATGTAATGAAGTAGGTGCGACGATCTGAAAGGCCAACGAACCGGGCCACCACTACCTATCCACCGCTGTCCATATGTTATGTTGGGGGTGTCTGCGAACATCATTGGTAAAATGTGGAGGAGCTCCATCATGCTATAGAGTGGTGCAAAGAAAGAGGAACATGTGCTTTTGCTAGAAGTTCCGACAGAACGTGTTGTAGAATCATCAAGTTGCTTTTTTCACTGATTCTTTTAACCCTAACTCGCAAAAAAGGCATTTTCGACGTTACGACGTTAGTCATCTTTGCATCCCTAACACTTCCTGGAAGTATCTTCGTCTGGTAGCAACACATACAGGAGTAATGCCATTGAAATTTCGGAGATGTGTCGAAAGCGCCCTCTATCAAAAAATGGGGACACCAATGCTGTACGTCATTTTGATTAAAATAATTACCAAGGGAATGTCTTACACGCAAACCGGAACAAAATCGATTTGTTTGTCCAATATTTATGAGCATTTAAAATTTCCCCCTCTGTTCACAGTTAAATTTTCGGCAGTTAACCGATCCCAATGTTTCCGATTATGGGCTTAAAATTTAAGTTAAAGTCTAATCTTTAGAATAATTTCAACCACATGCACAAAATAACGGTAAAAATTAGTTGTTCGTTACTCTAAAGTCAAAAGCGCCCTCTATCGACAATTTTTGAACGTAACTTTTAAATTTTTTTTCTAAAAAAATCGTAATAAAAAGAAAGATTATAGTGAAAACCGCAAACAAATCGACCCTTTTTTCCTTTTTCTATCATCGTTTGAAAATTTGGACCCTAAACTTTAATGGCCCCTAGCTCCTACAGAAGACGTTTGCGCCCCATGGTTTCCTATTTAATAATGTTTGTCTTTATGTGTACTATCATCCCTCAAAGTTTGTCGGTCTGGTAGCGAAACACCCTGTATATATGTACTTATTCTTCTAGCAATGTTAATGTTATTTGTAACGTTGATATTTTGAGTGAAACCTTGATAATCCGAATTATTTTTTTTCTGTGCCTTTGAACTTTGAGATATCGAAATCCACCTATATTTAAGGTACCCTGGGGTGATAACGCCACGTTAAGGTTCTACCAATTTTCTCGGCTCAGTTTTAGATTGTATTTTTCAAACAAATATATGATTTGATGCAGCAACTCATTGACTATCTATATAAAAAAAATAATTTAACAGATATGTATTCATAAAATGTAATGGCGTGATTTCTTTGCCAATGCTATTTAGCGTTATTACCCACCTATATGGGTAATAACGCCATGTAAACAAAACTATGAAATAAGATGGAATAATTGCATGTAGATTGCCCAATTCTAAAAATACAAACTCTACAAACTTAGAAATTGACAAATTGCATTCTAAACTATTGAAAATGTTCAATTTTTTGTGAAAGTGTAAGGAAAAAAAAAAGTGTGGTTTATGTGTGTGTGGGGGGGGGGGGGAGAGGATGAGGCAAAAGAATATCAGACCGTGAGCTTCTTTTTGCTTAAAAAGGACCACTTAAATAGAATTATTAGAAACATTGCACAGTTTTAACTGTGTTTATTTGAATCAGTATGTAGGATGTAGCTCGGCCACTGTAGAAAAACAAACGGGGTATTAATGCCAAGGATTGGCGTTATTACCCCGTTATAGTTATTGCGCTGTAATTTTAAATTACAAATTATCTCGAGAAGATATCCAAAATCTTCAACAACATTTTGAAAGTCCATGAAATGTACTACAAATTTATGTAATTAACAAAGTATTTCCGGATAAAAAAAATAGTCTTCACATCACAAAACGTATCTCGCAAATTTTAGATCAAGCGTTAATTTTAGTTGCTTGTAAAAACAATAAGATCTAAAAATGAAACAAATTAACTTGAAGCTGTTTTTTGCGATTTATATGACTCAAAACCCTTCTGCGCAGTGCACATGGGTGTCATTTACCAGATTATTTCATAATTATGAATAACATTAGCACTTGGCGTTATTACTCCGCCTGGCGTTATTACACCAGATCACCTTATTTATTGTCGGAAAGTTTTTAGTTTAATTTAGAAATTTTAAAATATACTGATCGAAATGAAGAAATTTTATTTATTTTTATCTAAACTTTAAATTGAATTAGAAGTATATATCACGGAATTTAGGTGGCATCCGATGAAAATTCAAAACTAAAATACATTTTTTTTTTTCATATTAAAATTTCGATATTCCCTACTCTACACAAATTTTAGCTTTAATTGAAAATAATTAAGGTTTTATTTTTTTTCCTACTGATTAACTTTGTGTTTTCTTTCGAATTTATTATAAAAATAAAATTAAAATGCGAAATTGTTTTTATTTACTTTTTTACGTAATTTTTGATTGATTTAAAAAAGTGCTTAAGAAATTTATGATACAGGATGAGAATTGAAAATACCCAAATACTTTAAATTTTTATCTCGAAATAATCTGAATATTTTACAATCTATACGAATTTATTTCTATCAGAAATAATAATTTGTTTTCCTTTTCCTAAATCAATTATATTCAATTTTTTTAATATTTGTATTATTACTACTACATTTTGTTTTGTCGGAAAAATGAGAGGTAACACCAAATTGTTACGATTCTTTAAAGTATGCCATTAAAAAGAATTAAAACTTTACATTAAGAAATCCTGTATTTTTGAAAAAGATTTATCTCTAAAACAGGGCTTTTCAAACTTTCAGATTGGCGTAACACTAAAACGAAACTGACACTTCCGCGTGCTAGCAAATGAAAAATACAAAGCTTATAAAGAAAAATCTGTGTAAATGGAATAAGTCAAAAATGAAACACTTTTCCAGTCTTTTGTGCATCCATCTGAGCAGATTCTACTGGATTTAGTTGCATGCTTACAATATTAAATTGGTACTTAGATCGTCTGTTTTATATGAACATTGAAATAATAAAAAGGACATTATAATAACATGCACATTACCAAGATATAGATTTTGGGAAAAGAAAGATACAATGTTTAATGACATATTCGCGTAAATTGATACACATACACTGCAAAAAAAATTTGTAAAGGTACTAAACTTTTTCTAGGAAACTGGGATTCCTAGAACTTTTCCTGTAAAGGTAACAGCCAAAATTCAAGTTTCAGAATCGGTTACATGAATTTTTCCTGTTATCGTTACATGAAAAGTTCTTGGAATCCCAGTTTCCTAGAAAATGTTTAGTACCTTTGCAGATTTTTTTTTTTTTTTTTTTTTTTTTTTTTTTTTTTTACAGTGTACACGACTCTATTTTTTTTTTTTTTTTTTTTTTTTTTTTTTTACAGTGTACACGACTCTATTAAAAGCACTTAGAATGCGCTATCTCCGCCATGTTAGATTCATCATTTCGACAGTGATTTAGAGATCTGCACGGGGCCGGGCCGGCGGAATTGTTTCGAATTTTGTAACGGGCCGGGTCGGCATATTTAGAATAGTTTTTTCAACGGGTCGGGCCGGGCCGACAAACAACATAAACGGGTCGGGCCGGCAAAAAAATTGAACGGGCCAGACCGGGCCGGCAAAAAAATTGAACGGGCCAGACCGGGCCGATAAAAAAATTATTCGGGCCTGCCGGCCCGTTCTGAAGATTTAAGCAGAAACGATAAAATATGAGCTATTTTCAACGAAAATGGTTTTAACGAGAATAAGTATAAATGTGGCCATACTAGTTTGACAGCATCAATATAAAAATTCACAGTGTATCGGCATCGGAGAATTACATTATATGTAACCCGTTTTAATATTTTCTTAGCTGACTCATGCCGGTCCAAGATCACGCTTGCATTATTTTTCTACATATAGACTGGCCGGACCGGTACTAGACTTAATTATTGGCAGATAACATGATTTGTAAAATTATTAAAAGCGATAAAGAATTTATGTTAGCTTAGTCTTCGGATATGTACTTCTTGATGATTTTTAAATTAATTTCTCAATAATGCGAAAGTTTGACATATTTTCTGATTAATTTTAAATTGTAAAAGTATAAAAGTGATAAGCATAACTACTGGAGGGATTTGGAATCGAAAAGCGTTTTTCATTTTTTGTAAATAAAATACTTGTGTAACCTTGTTGAGATATAATAGTTTCTCAAATGATTGCAAATTTTTCTCCCTTCCCTTGCTATTACTTCCGGAAATTCTATTCAAAACGCTAATTATGACAGTATTTTATTTTTTGCAGTATTCTTATATTGCTTGTATCAAAAAATGGATAACGCCATTCGATTATTGCTTGTATCAAAAAATGGATAACGCCATTCGCCATTCAACATTAGTTTCTAAATAAAGATATCTGCTAATCTTATGCGTTTCTGAGAAAAAAAATGAATTTAGAAATGCATCAGAAAGGAGCTTCTTTGAATTTAAGAATGAATTTGGATTTGAAATCTATAATAAAATAATATAGAAATATATTTATAAATCTTCTTTTATTAAACAGCTTCAAAATTAACGATGTTCTTAGCTTTCTTTCTTTTTTCTTTTATTCTAAGCCACATAAATTTTTTAATGAATCTTTATTAGAATGTTGAAAGCCTAAGAATCTAAGTAATCATTAATGTTGTTAATGTGTATTTGCTGTAAAATATACTGTAAAATCATTCCATAGATATGTATGCAGTATTCTTTAAAGGAATCTGAGTTATATGATAAAAATCTGAATTTTTTAGAAATCGTAGAAATTGTAACGGGCCAAAACGGGCCGGGCCTATTTTCGCTGATTTTTATACGGGCCGGGCCGGGCCGGGCCTAAAATATAAAAATTTAAACGGGCCGGGCCGGACCCGGGCCGAACTTTTGAGTTTTACAACGGGCCGGGCCGAAATAACTTTCCTACGGGCCGGGCTTGGAAATTCCGGCCCGTGCAGACCTCTACAGTGATTACAGGAACACTCATAATAAACAAGAGCATGCTGATAAAATTTCAGCTCATATACATATACCGTTTTGCTTTGCTGGAGCTCCAAAAAATCCTTTTGAAGTAAGTAAGCTACTTTATTACAGAATATTTTAGGTATATAAAATGTGTAACATACAAAATTTTATTAAAGTACTGAGAAATAAATATGAGGTTTCAAAAGGAATCAACATCAATTCTTTAAAACTTATTTGACTATATCGATACACTTAGTCAAAATTATGATTTATATACATATGCATTATATATATAGATATATATATATAAGAGTTGTACCGCATATTCGGCCATGTTACCGAATATTCGGTTTGTCCGAATATCAAAGTATTTGGCTGAATCCAATACTTGATAAAACCTTTTAAAACAAATTTTAAAATTTTTTTCACAATTTCTACTTTTAACTGTCAATTTATAACTATATTTAAAATAATTAGAAAGAAAATCATATAAATAAAATAGAATGTTTTTACATTATTTGCTATTTGAAAGTGTAACTAAAGAAAATTAACCATGAGAAGGAATTAAATGATGAAGTATGAGGATTCTGCTTATAAATAAATGATGTGCAGATGCAAGTTCCTAAATTTGTTTAGTAAATAATCTGTTTCTTGCTTTTCCCAAATAAAAGTTCTTAAACAAGAAAGAAAAACTTTTGAGATTAGTAATAGCCATCAAGGCAGACAATTTTTGATCATAAAATCAACTTATTGAGTCATAAGTGCATTGTATTTCATCTCACTCTAGGTCAAACTTGTGTTTTCGTATTTTGCTTTAACAATAAATAAGATACTATATATTTTCAACTGACATGCTTTGATTTCTGTAAAATATGATATGATGGGAAGGGTGAAAAATGCCACCATTCACAAGAAAAGAACTAGGAGTTAATCATTCCTTTATTCAGAATTATGTTGATAGAATTTGTACTTTATATTGAAAAAAAAAATCTGCCTTGAGTTATTTTAAAAGGACAATTATGAAACTGCAAAGTTTTTCTTCGACCATTTTTTCAATATGTTTCTTTGATTTTAAAATGTTTCTTTTAATTCGTACAAGAAACCATGAAATTAAAAATTTTATTAATTAAAAAATTCTCATAATAGTGCTTCTTAAATAACTCAAGCAGATTTTTTTCAATACTAAATACTCTTATAAAAAGTCCTTACTTATCAAATTGTAAGTTTCTTTTATTAAATATTATGTAAAATTGTTTTAAAAAGCAGCATTTTAATACCTTTAAACTTTGAAATATAAAAAAGTATTTGGAAAGCCGAATATTCAGTATTCGGTCCAACAATTACTATTCGGCTAGCCGAATATTCGGTTCACCTATTGGCCTAATATTCGGTATTCGGCCAAAATCACTTCGGTGCATCCCTAATATCTCTATATATATAAGTCCTCATGTTGGCCATAGTACTCGGAAATTTTCCTTCTTGGAGTCAGAAATTTATAAGCCTACACCCCCCTACGCGACTAAGGTGGTTTACGCCCCCTGATAAGCCCTTGATTTCAAAGATTTTGGGACGGAAAAACCCGGTTAGGACGCTAAAAGGGTTAAAAAATTGCAAACATTGTCTCAAATCAGAATTGTACTTATAGATATTTTCAAACGTTAACGATTTCGATAATTTTGTCATTAAATTCAGTCTGAGATATAAATTTCTATATTTTTTTAACACTTAAATCATTTAAATTATTTTATAAACTTCCATTTATATATCAGCAATAACAAGTATTTGTTCTTTTGACACTAAATCTCCTGTCAAAAACGGCGAACATTGGTAAAATAAAAAGTTATACTTCAAATGCAAATGATTTTGACATTTTTGTTGTTAAATTCAATGTGAGAAATATTTCTACGTTTCACTAAGAAGTTCTACCCTTTAATACTTTCTGTTTTTTATTTAATTTCATTTAAAATCAGCTGAATTAAATATTTATCTTTTGATACCGTGTTTAGTATTAAGAAATGCAAACACCCTTTCAGTCTAGAATTTTAATTCCGGATGTTTTCAAACATTAACTATTTTGATATTTTTATCGTTAAATTCAATATGATACATATATTTTTATACATCTTGTTAAACATTTATATCACTTAAAATTTGCTATAAATTTTAATTTAGCATTAACATTATCAAATATTTATTATTTTACTACTGATATTTGTATTAAAACTTCAAACACTGTTCCAATCCATAATTATTTGTCTAGACATTTTCAAATGTAAATGTTTTTCACACTTTTGCAGTTCAATTTCAGAGATATCTTCTACATTTCACTAAATCGGTTTATCAGTCAGAATTTTCTATAAATTTCTATTTAACCATCAGTAGTATCAAATATTTATTAATTTAAATTCAGTTAAGTATAAAAAAAACTTCAAATACAATTTCAATCGAGAATTAAACTTCTAGATATTTTTAAACGTGAATGAATTTCATACTTTTATCATTAAAATCAATGTTAGCTACATATTCTATAGCTTACTAAAAATATCATTTTAAAATGTCTATAAACTATTAAGTATTAACAGTATCAAATATTTATTCTTTTGATTCTGGATTGGGCGTCAAAACACTTCAAACACTGATTCACTCAAGAACTATATTTCCAGATGTTTATAAATATTAAATATTTTAATTATTTTGTCATTAAATTCATTATAATGATATATTTTTCAATACGTTTTCTAATGCTTTATACAGGGTGATTCATAAAAGATGGGCAGAACTTTAAGGGGTTATAGTACACTTAAAGACAAATAATATTAAATAGGAGACTAAGGGTCCCAGACGTATTCCCAAGGAGATAGGGGGCATTAAAGTTTAGGGTCCGAAATTTCAAATGATTATAAAAAATGGAAAAATTGGTCGATTCGTTTGCAGTTTTTGCAAAAAATTTTCTTTATGCCAGTATTTTCTTGAAATAAAATTTTAAAGTTCAATTTCAAAAAATGCCGATAGGGGGCGCTTTAGACTTTGGAGTAACAAACAACTATTTTTTAACGTTATTTTTTGTATTTCTTTAAATGATTTCGAAAGCTTAGACTTAAACTTAAATTTTGATCTAAAAATCTGAGTCCTAACGAGTAGTTAAGTAGCGTAAACTGAAATTTGAAATTTGAAACCCTTCTCCCCCCAGAACAAAAATCAGTTATTCCCGATCTTTGTGTCGTAGATTAGGCTCTAACTACTGCCGCGTTTTGCTAAAATTATTCTTTATGTCAGTATTTTCTTAAAAATAAATTTTAAAGAAAATTTTCAAAAAATTCCGATAGAGGGCGCTTTAGACTTTGGAGTAACGAACAATTATTTTATACCGTTATTTTTTGTGTCTCATTAAATGCTTTCTAAAGCTTAGACTTAAACTTAAATTTTCAGCTCAAAATCTGAATCGCTGAGCGTGGTTCAGTAGCGAGGGGAGGGGGTTCAAATTTCAACTTCTGAACATAGTTCAGTTTGCACTACTTAACCATGCCCAACGATTCTGTGCTGTGATACGAGGCAAAAATACAACTTTCGTCAAGGACTGCATAGTCGGAATTCACTCTTAAAGGCACTGGCACAGTTGGAAACGTCGCTCATGCAAACGTTAAAGCTCCATTCCTGACGCTAGTCACCGGGTGAAGAAGGAGACAGAAAGTATGCAAATGTCAAATGGGGAAGAAGAAGAACACGTATGCAAAATTTCGACACGATTCAGGCATAAAAACCACTGAACGGTGAGTCAAGTGTAAGTCGCTGTAGTAATGAATCGGAAGATGGTGCCCTTCACGAATAAGGAAAAGGCTGAGATGCATTTAATTTACGGAGCGGCAGATGGAAATGGTGCAGATGCACAACGAATGTACGGAGAGCGATTTCCCAACAGGCGGTTGCCTAACCGCAAAACTTTCGAGCGCTTGCACAGACAGTTGTGTGAGACGGGATCATTTCTCGCTTCCCGGTCGAATGCAGGTCGTGCAAAAAAGGATGAATCAGTAGTTGTTGCAGAAGCCATTCTGGATGTAGTAGCGGCGCAGCCAAGTACAAGTACATAAACAGTGGCTAGGCAGGTGGATACCTCACAGTCCATGACTTGGAGGGTACTGAAGGATGAACATTTGCTCCCGTTCCATGTGCAACGAGTCCAGAAACTGTCTCCAGGGGATTATCCAAATCGTATTGAATTCGCCCGCTGGTTTCTGCAGCAGAACGCGCTAAATCCCCATTTTGGACGAACTGTATTTTGTACCCCATTTTGTACCTTTACACGTGAAGGTACATTTAACACACACAATGCACATGTATGGGCGGATGTCAATCCACATGCTACGTATCCACATGCTCATCAGGGACGCTTTTCCATCAATGTTTGGGCAGGAATCCTCGGAGACCACCTAATCGGACCGTACCTTCTTCCTGAACGCCTCAACGGTAAAACATACCTCACATTTCTGCAACATGTGCTGCCAGACCTGTTAAACGTTGTTCCTCCACGCATCCGGCGGGTCATGTGGTTCCAGCACGATGGAGCGCCAGCCCATTACGTACGAGACGTCCGCAACTATCTGGACATCACATTTCCGAACAGATGGATTGGTCGAGGTGGTGCTGTTGCTTGGCCTGCTCGCTCGCCAGGTCTTTCACCCCTCGGTTTCTTTTTTTGGGGACAATTGAAGGCTCTTATGTATGAGACACCCATTGAATCCCCCGAGGAACTGGTCGCCAGACTTTCCGCCGCTGTAGGGGAAGTGCTCGAAAAGCCTGATGTTTTCGCGAATGTTCGCCGTTCCATTCTTCGCCGTTGTTCTGCGTGCATAACCTCTGGTGGTCACAATTTTGAACATTTATTGTAATTACATGTTAATAAATATGCTTTGGTAATGTAATCCTAATTTGTGTCTTTTTACCTCGTATCACAGCACACAATGTGTGGACATGGTAAACTGAACTGTGCTCAGGAGTAGAAATTTCAAACCCCTCTCCCCAGAAACTTAACCACGTCTAACGATTCAGATTTTGGGTTGAAAATTTAAGTCTAAGCTTTAGAAAGCATTTAATGAGACACAAAAAATAACGGTATAAAATAGTTGTTCGTTACTCCAAAGTCTAAAGCGCCCTCTATCGGAATTTTTTGAAAATTTTCTTTAAAATTTATTTTCAAGAAAATACTGACATAAAGAATAATTTTAGCAAAACGCGGCAGTAGTTAGAGCCTAATCTACGACACAAAGATCGGGAATAACTGATTTTTGTTCTGGGGGGGAGAAGGGTTTCAAATTTCAAATTTCAGTTTACGCTACTTAACTACTCGTTAGGACTCAGATTTTTAGATCAAATTTAAGTTTAAGTCTAAGCTTTCGAAATCATTTAAAGAAATACAAAAAATAACGTTAAAAAATAGTTGTTTGTTACTCCAAAGTCTAAAGCGCCCCCTATCGGCATTTTTTGAAATTGAACTTTAAAATTTTATTTCAAGAAAATACTGGCATAAAGAAAATTTTTTGCAAAAACCGCAAACGAATCGACCAATTTTTCCATTTTTTATAATCATTTGAAATTTCGGACCCTAAACTTTAATGCCCCCTATCTCCTTGGGAATACGTCTGGGACCCTTAGTCTCCAATTTAATATTATTTGTCTTTTAGTGTACTATAACCCCTTAAAGTTCTTCCCATCTTTTATGAATCACCCTGTATACACTTTTGAATAAATGCTTTTGAAAAAGCTTCTATTTCAGTAAAAAAAAAAAAAAAAAAAAAAAAAAAAAAAAAAAAAGTATGTTGCTTTTTTTCTTTAGCTGTAATTCTTTTTCTTTTATTGAATAATCAGCAAATAACAAATCCTCAAGTTTTAAAAACTATTTGAACAATATCATTTCAAGCAGTTAAAAGATGAAAAAATGATAAATTTTAATGATACTTCTTTTTAATTATTCAGTTAAAAATAATATATTTTAGAAGAACTGTAATATATTACAGAAAAATAAATCTTCAGTAAAAATTTCAAAATATTTTATCATTAATAAGAGTATACTAGTAGTATACTACTCAGTAAATAACAAATCCTCAAATTTTAAAAAACTATTTGAACAATATCATCTCAAGCAGTAAAAGGATGAAAAAAATGGTACATTTTAATGATACTTTATTTTAATTATTCAGTTAAAAATAAAATATTTTAGAAAAACTTTAATAAATTACAGAAAAAATATTCTTAATTAAAAATTAAAAATATTTTATTATTAATGAGATTATACTAGACATCGATAAGATTTAGTAACCTCAAAACTTTTCTTTTTTTTTTTTCAACTATGTTTGTGATAAGTTAGTTCTTTTCAAAATTAAACAAAAAGAATAAATTTTAAATGTATTATATATTTTTACTCTTCATTTAAGGAGTTATTAAAAAATTGCATTCTTTAAAATACATATATTTAGTGCTGGTTTTTATAGTTTAATGAGGTGGTTTAAAATGTAAATAATTAAATCTAAAAAAATAAATTTTAAATGACAAACTAATGCACTATAAAGTAGCCAACAATTATAAATAATTTAACCTTAATGGAAAATTAATGGAATCTGGAACCTTTTACGATATAGATATAAAATAACACAGACATATTAAATGCATAGGACAATCTCTACAGGGTCATTCCATGGTAACTTATGTTTCATTTTGAACTATTTTGAGTAATTTTAATAACATAAGACACATACAAAAAAATAATTTGACATGATTTGCTAATTAAACTTATTCAAATTTTGATGAAAATTAGCTAATTTTAATGCTATTTCTTAAACTTTGGTAGTTTTATTTACTATGCTTACTGCCATTACTGAAAAGGGAATGTAAGTTATCATATAAAGTGCAATTTTCATAATCATTTTTTGGATACATTTCATCCGAATTTATCCTTAGATAGGTTTCATTGACAAATCATGTTGATTTTACATTTGAATGTTTTTAATGTTATATTACTAAACTTAATGCAGTAAATATTCCTAAATATAACATGAGTTAATATGAAATGATCCTACATATAAAAAGTATTTAAATATTATTTCTACTACTTCAAATCCAAATAACTAAAGAATAGAAAAAGGTCGCTCATTCTCTTTATTTGAAATATGATCTCTGAAAGATTTATTTGTTTTGTTTTCAGGTACACTAAATAAGTATGTTCGCTAAAACTTTTACGACGTTTAATCACAAAATTAGGTACAATTCTATGACACAACAAATCACATACGGCCGTTTCAAGAATTCTTGGATCCCCTTATTCAGTGCGAGGAAAAAAATGAAAGGATTAAAATTGATTCAAAGAATCCCGGGTTATACTCCTGAGTAATGGCTTATGAAATGACTGAAGTTGCGAAAGCAAGGATTTGTAAATCCGAAATTCGGATTGGTAAACTCCTGCTTTCGCCACTTCTGTACCTTGAGCTTCGTCACCCTGAACCGGGTCTCCCTTTGCGTATTTACTTGCCTGTAACAAACAAATTTTTCGGTACAACTAAATTTTTTTCGGTCGGTTTCAAAAACCTTAAACATAAAACAGAACTCTGCTGTCTTATTTCGTTTAGGTTTTATGTAGGATCAAAATACTTTTACAAGATTTTTAAGTTTCTATATAATTTTTAGAAAGTGCGTTGAAAAAATAAACTACATTAAAAAATTGATATGAATGAAGCATTTAATTACATATATATATATATATATACATATATATATATTTATAATATATATAGAACCATTATAAAATACTACTATTTAACACCTACAATGTATATAGAATAACCCATAAAATAACAAACTAAAACGAGTCAAGAGGAGTTGGCAATATTGGAACAATAACGAATTATATATATATAACCATTAATAACTTTAATTGCATTTTAATTTTCCGTTCATTGATTTATATACATATATATATATATATATATATATATATATATATATATATATATATATATACATTTACTAGTTTTTGGCACAGAACGCTACTTAGATTAATTTCTCGTCGCAACAACATTAATATTGAAAAACAGATTCTTAAATCCTTTTAATATATTTTGAATTTTAAGAGTAAAAATTTAACTTCAAATTTCTTAATAAAAATACCCACTGTGTACTTTATTGAACTTTTCGGAAATTTAATATTTGAAAGGAAGATTAAGAAAACTTCGTTCTGAATGCAATTTATATTTGTAAAAGTCCAATGCGATGAAATTTTGAATAAAATGAAAATATAAGAAGGTGCTTCATATTGATTTTTGGAGAATCGATATTCTGTAACTTATTCCTAAAGGAAGGGAAGCATATTTTCAGAAAGAGAAATACACGAAAAATAGTTACGCTTTTACTTCAGATAAAATTTTTATGGCTACTTAAAAAGAAAGAAAAAAAACACGATTTTCATTAAAAAATGTACTTTAATTATTATTACAACACGTTAAAATAGTTTTAATAATTTTTTTCTCTAATAATAGATATTTTTTTCTTAACTTATTATTTTAAAAACTCAAGTCAGTATCTGTAAAAAATTACTTCATAATTTTGTTTTACTAAAGTTAAAGGGTTGACACATTTTTAAATATTTTATATTTATTGAGTTAAAAATTTGAAAATTTTGCATTGGGCTTATTCCACGGTAACTTACGTAACATTTAGAACTATTTTCTGTATTTTTAGTAATATAACACACAAAAAAATTTTCAAAAAGTAAATTTGACATGGTTTGCTAATTATACTTATTCAAAGCCCCATTTAAATGAAAATTACCCAATTCTAATGGTATTGCTTAAATTTTGTTAGTTATATTTACTATAGTAACTGCCTTTAATGAAGGATGAATGTAAATTATCATATAAAGCGTAACTTTCATTATCTTTTTTTAGGTAATTTTCATCCAAATTGACCGTTAGATATGATTCATTGACAAATCATATTAATATTACATTTGAATATTTTTTTAGTGTTATATTGCCAAAATTATTGCAGTAAATTGTACTAAATGTAACGTAAGTTACCGTGAAATGACCCAGTGGTCAATTATATCATTTGTAAGCAAAATAACATGATGAAACATTTCATATATATATTTTTTAATTTCAAATGTTAAGGAGTCTCAGGAGACTTACTTTTAACTTCGTAATGCAATTTAGGAACATGTCACATTTAATTATTTTTCCCAGTCCCTATGAAACATAAATGCATAACATTTGTAATAGAGACAACTTAATATATCTTCTATTTAATTTTTTTTTAATATTCTACATTGAAATTTTATTTTATTATTTTAATGTTTAATTCTGAATTTTAAAAAATTAAATTGTTTTTTGACCTGCATCCACTCCGCGCAAGATTGTAGAAAAACTGTTAGTTAAGGAGCCCCTAATAATATTAATAAGGAAATAAAACTAATGTATCTTAAACTTTTATACTTCATTTGAAAGCATTTTATTAATTTATTTATTTTAAATTTTAATTTTAATTATAAAATTTTGAAAAAAAATCTTTTTTTAAATTGAAAAATTGCCGATTTCAAATAATCAATGCTATTATAATATTAAATTTGAAGTATAAGCTATTCTTTAACTTAAAATGAAGATATTTACCATGTTTCATGCAAGTTGCTTTATTAGTTTTTCAGAAATGTTGCGCGCAGTCGATGCAAGTCAAAAAACATTTTTTCAAACTTTTATTAAAATTAAGCATTTAAAAATAATTAAATAAAATTTCAATGTAGAGTATTAATTAAAAAATTATTTTAAATAAAAGAGATATTACGTTATCTATATTAAAAAGTTTTATGCATTTATCTGTCATAGGAGTGAGAAAAAAAATTAAATGTGACACGTTGCTAAATTTCATCCTCAGATTAAAAGTAAGACTTCTGAGATCCTTTAAATTTATTTAAAAGGTGGGGTAATTTAAAACTGTAATATTTGCCTATAATTGTTATAACTACCTATTTAATTACATTTTTAATTTTTTTTTCAGTTAAAAAATTCTTATTACTTTTTTTAATATTGATATTACTGCCCAATATATTTTTTAAAGATATTCCAATATGTAGGGGGAACTGGGGCACATTGATACACCCTCTATGCCCACAGGGTCATTACAGGAGGTTTCACAATATCTCCAAAAAGTAATGCTAGTGTGCACAACTACATACAGATCGTCTTGGCATGATTCAGTAGTTTGATGAAATGGGACGGGTGATTTATTGTTTTTGTAGGTCAAAAGTAATTTTGAGTTGTACAATTGAAATGGTATTATACAACTGTTCCAGTTTTTTTCAACCGAAAAGAATACTCTCCCTGGCAAGTAAATCTACTCATTATCAGTTACCCATTCTTTATTGTTAGTTAAATTATGAAGTGATTTCATGGATTTGAGACGCATTTTATTAAAAGTGGCTGTGTAGGTCACATTTATACAGTCTATGTCGGGGCACATTGATACAGCATAAATCCTTTTTAGTTTATTCTTTCATTAACTTTTATTATTTTTTTTACCATACACTCCTTAATCCAACTACTTTTTGCCAAAAATCTCTAATATTAGTTTTTATTCAAGTGAAATAGCTCTAATTTTTACATTAAAACATTTCATAGTTTTTTGCAAACAGAAGATGTACTAATTTACCTAACACAAAGTGCTAGTAGAACTAACAAAAAAAAGGACGATAGCCTAGAAAATCTCGAATTTATATCGATTTTCCAGAGAAAAAAGTATTTTCGAAATGAGAAATATTAAGTAAGAGAAACAAGCTGCAGAACAGCAAAGGATAATTATATTATAAACAGAATTTTAAATACAATTATCCTTTATTTTTTGTTTATAAACCGATTTATAAACAGAAAGCCTGGTAATTTTTTCATCTTTCCCAAGAAAGAAGATAATGCTGGGGTTGATGTGCTAGATATGACAAAGTTACCATAGCCAACATTCAGAAAAGGAACAGCCAGAACATCAGGTAATTATTCATTTAATTTTGATTGCTTTAATATTAGTTACAAATAAATTGTAGGTGATTTGAATTTCCATAAACAAATATAAAGTGGTTTGCTAACTAATTTTCTATGAAAAATATGCATTGGTGTTATTTTATCTCCATTTTTCCCAAACGTATTAAAATGCCTCATGAGGTGTATCAGTCTACCCCGGTGAGGGGCACATTCATACAAATGACTTTTTTATATATTTTTTTAATTACATGCAAAAATACTATATAAAACAACGATTATACATTTTTATAACACACTATACAAGCTTTGCTGACACCACATGGAAAACTAACTGAAAATTTTTACGTTCTTGGCACCTAAAAAATTCTTAGAAAAAAAAACTGTATCAATATACCCCAGTTCCCCTCTATTATACAAGAATGCACATGGATTTTTAGATACATTTAATATTACATTTAATGTATATATATTTTTCAACTGATATACATAGTAAAAAACGGCAAAATCTAACACATTTTTATATAGTTTTATTTTTTTTTAAATAGCAAAAAACCTGAAGTGTAATTTTGTACTTATATTTATCACATATGTAATGAAGAATATGAACAAAAAGTTTAAATCTCCATCTCAAATGCAATATATATTAGCATTTTTAAAACATAAAAGAGAAGAAAATATGAACACGGAGGAAAAGCTAATTAAAGTTTAATTTCTATGGGTAATTATGCTGCAAAATTTAGAACAAATGCCGTATAGATAAAAATGAGGTGTCAAAATATTCTCAATTAATTAAGCTTTCATTTTATTAAAAAAAATGAAAATCGACATTTTTATTAATTTTGAGATGAACTGCCTCCTAAAAGATGAAAAAAATGATTTACCGGTTACCCCTCGCAACCACACTCATCTTAATGTACAGAAAAATTACAAATGTAGCGTAAAATTGAATGAAATCTTCCGATTTAACGTTGCAATCTTGTCGAATCATAAAAAAATTCCGGCAATTGAGTAGTGTGTTGTCTTTTCGTAAGAGAAACAGTATTTTTTTCATTTGTTCTTTTCCAACTTCAAATTAGGAAGAACTCGCGAGCTGAAACTCACAATTTCCCGAAATTCTACAGCCATACGAAATTTAAGTCAAAAGATGGAAGTTTCTTCAAGTATCGGAGGAAAATAAATCGTTTTGTCACAAATACATTCCACCAAATTGTTGCCGTTATTTTTAAGCTATTTGATGACATTTATTTAAACTATACCGATACTCTTCTTGGAAAGAAATTCGTATCGTTTTATTGAAAAATTATATTTTAAAAAAAAAAATCTAATGCAATTATTTTACTCGAATATATATAACTGTTTAAAAGACTAATTTAGTTTTTACTATCAAAATGTAAAAATGACGTTTTACATCTAAGCGATGACAGGTAATTAAATAACCCCACAGTTTTACAAATACCTTATTATTGACACTTGACACCTTTTTAATCACTTTAAATATAGTTTTATGTATGATAGTCTTCAAAATTAAAGCTCTGGATAATTTTAAATGTTAAAGGCACTCCGATAATAGGGAGAAATTTTGCAAGAGATACCAAATCGAAGATAAATCATATAACATTCATTATATATTAATAAGCGAAAAGGGATTAATTGTTCTATTATAAGTAATTAAAAGTGTCATAAAGTGACGCCAAGAACTTAAAGATTATAAAATATGAGTTTACGAAATAATATATTTTGGCATCATTGTATGTATTATGGGTAGGATATTTCCTCCCACATAGCATGCATGGTCACATTGACGTCACAATAACGTCACAAATGACACACTTTTCACAAATTGGTCACAATGTGACGTCACAAAAAAGCTCTAAAACGGCCATAACGATTTCACATTTTAGTCACTGTGACTTCACATCGACGTCACGTGACGTCAAATCGACAATCGATGGTCACAAAATCACAATGTGACTTCACAACGACGTTGCAGTGACGTCACCATGTCTTACGGGCTTATTTAAATTAAAATTTTACTTTGTGTTTAGGGGTATAAATCGAAGAAATTTGGAATTTTATATAATTCCTTTTATTTCATATGATATTTGCACTTGAAATTGTCATTTACTTTTGAATCTCAGTGCCAAAGATTAAAATTTTCATTTTCGAAAAATCTCTTTTAATTATTTTAAATACAGTTTTCATGCAATATGCTCTTTCAAAATAGAACTCTGAATAATTCAAACTGTGAAAAGCATATTCGTGACTGAGATAATTTTTACTATATTAGTTAATGAACTGGAGATAAATCATATAACATTCACCAGACATTGACAAGAGTAAATGGATTAAATGTTGTAATATACGTAATTAAAAGTGTCATAAAGTGACATCAATAATTTTTTTTTTTTTGAAATGACATATTTTTAGTAACACTGTACAAATTATACATTTGGGCAAGGGTAATTCCTTATTTAAATTAAACATTTATTTTGTGTCTATAAAATAAATGGAATAGAGATTAAATTTGATATAATTTCTTTTATAAAGATAATATTTGAAATGAAATCTTCATTTAATTCAGAATTTCATTGCCATTAATTATATTTTTAAAGTCTCGGAAAATACCACTTTACATCCGAAATAATAATTTCAATTTTAAATCATTGCGTCGGAGTTATGAAAATGAAAATATGAATATTTTAATAAAGTATTAAATAACGAGAAAGTAAATTGAAGTAATATATTTTCCAATTTACGATTTTCTTTTTGAAAAAAGAAATTCATCTTATTCGATTTATAATTATTTTGTTTGCTAAGAAATGCACTGTAAATAAAGGTATAAAAAAGCGGGAAAATAAATACGTTATGCTTTTTTACAAACTTTAAAAAAATCTATCAATATTTTTTTGTAAAATGAAAAACTCCCTCCGTTTAAATGAAATAATAAATACAGTTATTCTGCTCCAATTATATTACAATTACAATTTCCCTTAAAAATACGAAACACTGTCGAGCTAAAACTCAAAATTTCCTGAAATTCTCTAATCGAAATGCAGAAATTTCTTCAAACAATTAAATAAACCTTTTTTTTTAAAATTACAGTAGCGTTTACTAACATTTTTTCTTTTTATTTATTCATTTATTTGACTGCACCAATACTTTTCTTGTAAAGAAAATCATATTGTTTTTTAGCATTTTAGAAAAAATCATATGCATTTATGCAATATTCGAATTCATATACAGTAACTTTTTTAAAAACTAATTATTATTATCAAAATTTAAAAGTAGTGTTTATATTTAAGCCATGGCAGTAATTACATTATTCCACAGTTTTATAAAATCCATATTTTTGACATGTGACACCTTTTTAATTACTTTAATTGCATTTTAATGCATGATACTCTTCAAAATTAAAATTCTGGATAATTTTAAGTGTTAAAAGTAGTCAGATAACTAAGGGAATTTTTACTATACACTGAACTTTACTATAAACTGAAGATGAATCATATATAATATTCATCATATACTGACAAACGAAAAGGGATTAAGTGTAGAAGTGCATGTAATTAAAAATATCATAAAGTGACAACAAGAAATTAAAAATTATAGAATATGCATTTATTAAATGATATTTTAGGAAGATGGTGTACCCTATGCTTTTGAAGAAAGATAGTTAATTATTTAAATTAAAATAAAATTTTATTTCTTGTTTAGTACTGTAAATAGGAGAGATTTGAAATTTAAAATAATTATTTTTATTGCAGATGGTATTTGGAATGAAATTTGCAATTTAGGGCTGAATTTCAGTGTCATTGATTATATTTTTAAATTTCGAATATTTTTTAATAATTATTTTAAATACACTTTTAATGCGATGTACTCTTCAAAAATAAAGCTTTGGATAGTTCTAACTGTGAAAGCCATACTGATAATTAAGATAATTTTCTTATAATAATTATTGAAATGAAGATAAATCATATAACACCGTATATTGACAAGCGACCAATGATTAATATACGCAATATACCTAATTAAAAAGGCCAAAAAACGACGTTAACAAGTTAAAGGTATAGTATATGTTAATGAAATAACATATTTTTGAATTGAAATGACACATTCTATGTATTCTTTTGGGGAAGGACAATTCCTTATTTAAATTAAAGTCTTATTTCAAGTTTACTCATAGAATGATAGAGGTTTAAAATGTAATACATTTTTTTTTATTTTAAGTGATATTCATAATTAAATTTGTCATTTATTTCCGACTTTCAGTGCCACTGATTATATTTTTCAGTTCCGAAAAATCTTTTAAAATTATTTTGAATGCAATATACTCATCCAAAATAAAACTTTGAATAATTCTTATTGTGAAAAGCATACTGGTAATAGAGATAATTTATTCGATAGGAGAGAGTAGCTGAATTTGGACCACTTCGCACGTTTTCTGGTGTAACTCACTTGATTTTTGGAATATCTGCAAAATATCATTATATGTGGTCGATCTATCCATTCATTAACTAAATAAATCTTTAAAACGATTTATTTTTAAAAATCTGAAGTTTTGTTTTAATTTAGAAAAAACAAATGCCAAAAGAGGTTCGAATTCTGCAACTGGTCGCCTAAGTTTTGATCCTAGTCGAAAGTTGTCGGCCCCAGCCTTCATAATTGTACCAATCAATATTAAACTGCTTTAGAGAGTAGGTTACATAATTCCGTACGCAGATTTATCACATATGTGAACATGGAAGAAAAACCAATTAAAGTTTAATTTCTATAGGTAATTATGCTGACGATAAATCAGCAATAATTCAATTTTGTATTAACAAAATTTAGAATAACTGCTGTATAGATAAAAATGAGATGTCAAAATATTTTCAATTAAACTTTCATTTAATTAATATAAAAGAAAATCGACATTTTGATTTATTTTGAGGTGAAATGCCTCTTTAAGCATGAAAAAATTCTCTTGGGTTTACCGGTCTCCCCCCGCACCCACACACACCTTAATATACAGAAATATTACAAATGTAGCGTAAAATTGCATGAAATCTTCCGATGTAAAATTGCAATCTTGTCGAATCATAAAACAATTCCGACAACTGAGCAGTGTGTTTTTCTTTCGTAAAAGAAACCGTATTTTTTCTTTTGTCCTTTTTCAACCTCAAAACAGGAAAAACACGTGAGCTGAAACTCACAATTTCCCGAAATTCTACAATCATACGGAATTTAAGTCAAAAGATGGAAGTTTCTTCAAGTATGGGAGACAAAAAATCTTTTTATCGCAATGACATTCCAACAAGTTGCTGCCGTTATTTTAAAGTTATTTGATGACATTTATTTACACTATACCGATACTTTTCTAGGAAAGAAATTCGTATCGTTTTCTTAAAAAATCCTATGCAATGCTTTTATTTGAATTTATGTGTAACTGTTTAAAAGACTAATTTAGTTATTACTATTAAAATGTAAAAGTGAAGTTTCATATCTCAGCGGTGACAGGTAATTAAATAACCCCACGGTTTTACAAAATCCTTTTTATTGACACTTGACACCTTTTTAATCACTTTAAATATAGTTTTATGTATGATAGTATGTTATGTATGTTTATTTTCAAAATTAAAACTCTGAATAATTTTTAATGTTAGAGGCACTCTGATAATTGAGAGAATTTTTGCCAGAGATAATAAATTGGAGATAAATCATATAACATTCATTATATAGTGACAAGCGAAAAGGGATTAATTGTTGTACTATACGTAATGAGACGTGTCATAAAATGACACCAAGAACTTAAGGATTATAGAAAATGCGTTTACGAAATAACGTAGTTTGGCAACTTTGTATATATTATGGGTAGGATAATTCCTTATTTAAATTAAAATCTTACTTTGTGTTTAGGAGTATAAATCGAAGAAATTTGAAATTTTATATAATTCCTTTTATTTCATATGATATTTGCAATTAAATTTGTCATTTAATTTGAATTTATGTGCCAAAGATTATATTTTTTAATCTCGAAAAATCTCTTTTATTTATTTTAAATACAGTTTTCATGCAATATGCTGTTCAAAAATAGAACTCTGAATAATTCAAACTGTGAAAAGCATATTCGCGATAGATAGAATTTTTACTACACTTAATGAACTGGAGATAAATCATATAACATTAGTTAATGAACTGGAGATAAATCATATAACATTAGTAAATGAACTGGAGATAAATCATATAACACTCACCATACATTGAAAAGAGAAAAGGGATTAAATGTTGTAATATACGTAATTAAAGAAGTCATAAAGTGACTACAATAATTTAAAAAAATATTTATGAAATGACATATTTTTAGCAACACTGTACAAATTATACATTTGGGGAAGAGTCCTTATTTAAATTAAAAATTTATTTCTTGTTTATGAAATAAATGGAATAGAGATTAAATTTGATATAATTTCTTTTATACAGATGATATTTGAAATGAAATTTTTCATTTAATTCAGAATTTCAGTGCCATTGATTATATTTTTAAAATCTCGGAAGATCTCACTTTACATCCGATATAATAATTTTAATTTTAAATCGTTGCCTCGGAGTTATGAAAATGAAAATATGAATATTTTAATAAGATATTAAATAAGAAAAAAATAAATCAAAGTAATATATTTTCCAATTTACGATTTCCTTTTTGAAAAACATTTCATCTTATTCGATTTATAATTATTTTAATTACTAAACAATTCACTGTAATTCAGGACTAATTAAAACCAGATTATAAAAAAAGCTTGTATGTAAAAGAACTACATTATGCTTTTTTACAAATTTCAGAAAAAATCTATCAATATGTTTTTTATAAAAAGAAAAATTAATTCCGTTGAAATGAATTAATAAATGAAATAATTAATTATACTGCACCATTTATATTACAAGGGCAATTTCCCTGCAAAATGCAAAACACTGACGAGCTGAAACTCAAAATTTCCGGAAATTCTCTAATCAAAATACGGAAATTTCTTCAAATAATTGAATAAAACTTTCTTTAACCAGAGCAACGGTCACTATCATTTACTGTTTTTTTTTTCCTTTAGGAAAAATAAATATAATATTTTGTAAAATTTTAGAAAAAATCATATGCAATGATTTTATTAGAATTCATATACTGTAATTGCTTTAAAAACTGATTATTATTATCAAAATTTAAAAGTAGCGTTTTATATCTAAGCGATGGCAGTAATTACATTGTTCTACAGTTTTATAAAATCCATATTTTTGACACGTCACACATTTTTAATTACTTTAAATACAGTTTTAATGTACGATACTCATCAAAATAATTTTCGATAATTTTAAGTGTTAAAAGTAGATTGATAATTGAGAGAATTTTTGCTGTATACTGAACTTTGCTATAAACTGAAGAAGAATCATAAACAATATTCATCATATAGTGACAAGCGAAAAAGGGATTAAGAGTTGAAGTATATGTAATTAAAAGTGTCATAAAGTGACAACAATAACTTAAAAATTACGGAATATGCATTTATTAAATGATATTTTTGGAACGTGGTATATCCTATACTTTTTGGAGAAGGATAATTCCTTATTTAAATTAAAATTTTATTTCTTGTTCAGTACTGTAAATCGGAGATATTTGAAATTTAATGTAATTCTTTTTATTGCAGATGGTATTTGAAATGAAATTTGCCATTTAGTTCTGAATTTCAGTGCCATTGATTATATTTTTAAATTTTATTTTTTTTAATTATTTTAAATACAGTTTAAATGCAATCTGCTCTTCAAAAATAAAACTGTGAAAGGCATACTGATAATTAAGATAATTTTTTTTTATAACAATTAATGAAATGAAGATAAATCATAGGGGAAAGTGGGGCTAATGTGACGTAGAGCTAATGGGACAAATAGATATTTTTATACTACAAATATTTTAGTGAATATTTATATATTACTGCATGGCAAGGGGTCTAACACGCATTTTCAGCATAAAGAGTTAGCCATGGCAGTTGATTGCTGTTTAGAAAAAAATTATGTTTTATTTCGAACAAGCAAAAGTAAATTTTATTTTTTACGATTGATTCTATTTTGTAAACAATTCAGAATAGTTATGTCTCATTTAAGTACATTTATAGGTACTACAAATATTAGTGAATGAGAAAATATTACTGGAAGTATAATGAATTAAAAATGTAAATAATTATATCTCAAGTTATAAATTTGCGTCTAGTGGGGTCTAATGGGACATTTCTTGTGGGGGGTTAATGGTAGAACTTAATGACAATCTACATAACACGCTATTTCTTTAAAACAACTTCGTAATGGTTTGTTTGTCTTCACTTTGTGTGTCATTTAATTAGAGTGTTATAAATATTGACATAGCATATATATATATATATATAAAATATTTTAACTATGTAGACTGAGCAAATTTTGTGACCGATGTTTTGTGATTGAGGATGATATTCTTTTGAAGCTAAAAATGTCAAATGACTTACTAGAATTAAGATGTCCTATGCTTAAATTTATGCACAACAATTTTCACATGTACAGCATAGCATTTAGTAATAAAAAATACATTTGACATTCATTAAAAGATCCTTTTTTTTTTCTTCAAATTATACTGCAGGTCTCAATAGCCCAGCACTTTGTCCCAATAGACCCCAAGTATGGGGGCTAATAGGACAATTATATTAAAATACAAATGTTGATATAACACAAAGATTAGTGAAGTTTTTTTACTTTCTTAGAACGTTTTTATTTATCTAACTGGAAAAGAAATTGGAATTAAAAAAATAATGATAAAATGCATATTTTTCTTTTTATACTAACTCAAAATGAAAAAATCCCATTAGCCCCCACTTTCCTCTATAACATTCACCATATATCGACAAGTGAAAAGACATTAATATACGCAATATACCTAATTAAAAATGTCAAAAAATGACATGAACAATTAAAGGTTAAGTATGCATTAATGAAATAACATATTTTTGCACTGAAATGACAAATTCTATATATTCTTTTGGGGGAGGACAATTCCTTACTTGAATTAAACTCTTACTTCGATTTCAGAAATCAAAAAGATTTGAAATGTAATATAATTTTTTTATATTTTAAGTGATATTCACAATTAAATTTGTCATTTATTTCCGACTTTCAGTTCCACAGATTATACTTTTCAGTTCCAAAAAATCTATTAAAATTATTTTGAATGCAATATACTATTCCAAAATAAAACTTTGAATAATTCTAATTGCGAAAAACATACAGGTAATAGAGATAATTTATTCTATAGAGGAAAATAGCTGAATTTGGACCAATTCCCACGTTTCCTGATGTAACTTACTTGATTTTTGGAATATATGCAAAATATCATTGTATGTGGTCAATATATCCATCTGTTAACTAAATAAATATTTAAAATACTTTATTTTTAAAAAATCTGAAGTTTTGTTTTAATTTGAAAAAAATGCCAACAGAGGTTCAAATTCAGCAACTGGTCGCCTAAGTTTTGCCCCTAGTCGAAAGTTTTCGGCCTTCTCCTTCAAAATTGGACCAATCAATATTAGCCTACTTTAGTAAATAGGATGCATAAGAAATTTTATAAAAATCAATGTATGAGGTAAATGAAGTAATACTCAATACAAAAGTAAAAAAATATAATGAAATCAAATGTCTGCAAGTAAGAGTATCGTTTTAAACGTATTCAAAATATAATAAAGTCAGAATAAAGTCAGATTACTTATCAAAGTTGATAAATAATCAAGAATTGAAATTATGGAAATAACTGCCAGTTACTTAAATATCGTGTAAAAAGTGTTGAGAGGCTCACACGTGATGCGGTTTTGCTCATTTTGTATTCCCGTGCACACAACATGGAACCATATATGTCAATATGAACACTAAATCCTTTCTGCTATATCAATTTTCTGACAAATTTAATAAACCAATCATCACTGAATTGATTTTTCTTTTTAGATTCTGAATTATTAGACATTTTATTATATAAACAGACGTTTTCTTTAACATATGTCTGTAGTTCTTCCTTTGAATCATTTTCTTTCCAATTGAATTACGCCTATTGTTTAAAAAATTGATGTTCTAATTGCTTTTGTACTTTAAAAGCTCCTTTTGACTAGGGAAATAACATTTCCAACTATCCTTTGGATTTGAGGGGAACTGTAGTTGCAGACTTCTTGTAAGTCTCTTTATAACTTTTTTTTTCTTTCGATTTAATGTATATTTAATAATGGTAAAAAAGTTAAATACCTCCTCCCCCTCTGGAACTGCAAATATCTTCCCGGAGGAAAATGTCTGAATTCAATACTGCCATTAGTATACTCTGTAGAAATAAAAAATTCAAAGAAAATAAATACAAATACATACAAAATAAAAGAATTGCAAACAAAATTTATTGCATAAACGTGTGAAAGATATTTTAAATATTTATATACGCCTAAACTGTGTAAAGAAACCATACCAGATATATAAAATAAATTAAATTAAACTATTTATAAAAATTTCTATGAATATAATCCATTATATAAAATAGTATAAAATAAAATAAACATTGTGCAAAACGTTGACCCCCCTCGAAATTCATTACTTATTTTTCAAATTTAGGATTGCAAATCTGGGTCCAATTTAAGCAGCTAAAATCGGTCCAATTAAGGGTGTATTCCAATTCAAACTGCTTATTTTCTAATTTATTTTCAAATTAACTTTTGCTCTGAAACACATGAAATTGGCAAATTCTCTTATTTAGAAACTACACAACGTGTCGTACTTTTCAATTTTTTTTTTATAAATGCAGAAAATATTGCAAAAAAGAGCTGTTAAAGTTGGTAGTTTTAACGAGATTTTCTGAAGCGGCAGATCTGGGAACGAAAAAAAAATGGTCATATTGAGAAAGTAATTGTTTATAAATCAAAATCTAAGGAATTGAGTGAAAAGTGAAATCACAGCATCTTCTACATCTCTTCAAAAATCACCTCACCAAGTTTCATATTTCTACTTTTAAAAAGGAGTCTGAAAATGTTTCAGAAAATTTCAAGCTGTTGAAGGTGGGAAAATATTTTTTTGCCATTTCTTATAACAGATGATCTCAAGACTAAGAACAACAACAACAACAAAAAGCAAACGAATTCGCGAAAAAAAAAATTGCAGAAATAAATACATGCACATAGATATGTATACGAAACTTAACAACGTAACTAAGTTTTAAATATTCCCTTACGCTTAGTAGGAAAAAATTAGCTCAAAATAGCTAATTTTAGATTTTATAAAATTGTCTGAAAACAACACGTTGGAAATGGGCGCTTTATCTAATCATAAATGACATCATTCTGATTAGTAGGGTTTCAGCGGTAGATGGCGCCTTTTTCTGTAAGTTACGGCAGAATGGCGACGATCCATTTAAAGCGGTGGTCCAAATATGAATTCTCCCCTAACAGTCAGTAAACTAAAGTTAAATCACATAGAATTAATCATATATTGACATACGAAAAGGGATTTAAATGTTGCAATATACGTAGTTAAAAATCCCTGTCGGCTTGGTCTATAGGCGGAGGTAGATTTCGAAGAGTTTTCATTTCAAGAACAAAAAATAAAATATTATTAACGATAAACCCAGTTTAACTACTTTATTTGGCCGCTTATGAAAAATTTTTAATTTTATTTTTCTGTCAGAACTGATTTTATCAAAATCCTCTTAAACGAAATTCGTCTCAAATGCCCATTTTGAAAACATATTTTGAATATCTATTCTGACTTTTTAAAAAATCGACTAATACGCATATAATTCCTAAATAACAAAAAAACTGTTAATTGAATGCGTTTGAGAGAAAAATTGAATTTAAAAATGAGTCATAAAATAACCAATTTGTTATTTGAATACATCCACAACTCTTTAATCAAGATCGCTTTGGAAAATTTTGTGCGAAGTGCCCAATTTGACAGCTTTTTAAAAATATATATTTAACCTTTATATAAAAACTAACCAATAAAGCACATTACACAGTTCCTCAATAACAAATAACTGTCAATTGGATGGGTTTGAGAGCAAAATTGAATTTAAAAATTAGTCATAAAATAACCAATTTGTTATTTGAATACACCCTCAATTCTTTAATCATGATCTCGGTGGTCAATTCTTTTGCGAAGTGCCCACTTTGACAGCTTTAAAAAAAATTTATTTAACATTTATCAAACAATTGATGAATACTCACATTATACAATTTCTAAATAACAAAAAACTGTTAATTAAATGCGTTTGAGAGCAGAATTGGATTTGAAAATGAGTCACAAAATAACGAATTTGTTATTTGAATACATTCTCAATTCTTTAAACATGATCGCTTTGGGAAATTTTGTGTGAAGTGCCCATTTTGGCAGCCTTTTTTGAAATATATTCTGCCTTTATAAAAAAAACTGATCAATCCGTCTCATTATATAGTTCCTAAGTAGGAGGACCTGTAAATCGGATGCGTTTGAGAACAAAAGTGGATTTAAAAATGACTCAGAAAAAACGCAATTTGTTATACTTCCTCAATTTTAGGTAGATTTCGTATGAAATACTACCTATTGCGATCGCTCCCATATTGGAATTTCTGAAAAATTTTGGCAGATCTACACCGATCATGACCCCTAGACCCCAAAATTACCATTAGTAAAAAAGTTCATGTATATATGTCACAGGCCAAACCCGATTTTAGGCCAAACTAGATTGGCCTAGTCCAAACTAGTCTATCCTATCGCCCATCGGATAAACTAGTTTTTCCTAGGCCAAACTAGTTTATCCTAACGCCTATCGGATAAACTAGTTTTTCCTAGGCCAAACTAATCTATCCGAACGCCCATCGGATAAACTAGTTTTTCCTAGGCCAAACTAGTCTATCCGAACGCCCATCGGATAAACTAGATTTTCCTAGGCCAAACTAGTTTGGCCGAACGGTCATTAGGATGAACTAGTTTAGCCTGCTATTCTTTGGTTTGAACTAGTTTATTCTAGGCCGAACAAGATTGTCCGAGGCCAATTCAATTTGGCGTGATTTTATTGAATGTAAAGACCGCCACGGCGCCAACTTTCTAGTTTTGATCTAATTTAGCCTAGGCCGATGCAATTCGACGCGATTTTAGCTCACAGACTATCAAAGCCTGAGACCTAATGTGCTCGCAGATTCTGTGTGTGTGTATGTAACCATGTACGTACGTATGTGCATACTTATGTACGTACGTATATAGGACTAATATAACGGAATAATGTGTAACTAATATAACGCGAGCACTCTGGTGTGGGAATTTGGACGCGATTTAGTTCAAGCCAACCGGCTTCGCCCGCTATCGGGCCCCTTCTTTTATATAAAATCTTGAAACGGACGTATGTTGAAGCGAACGAACTTCGAAGTGAAAAAAACATGATTATAAATATTTAAGAAAAGGGATTCTGCATCGAAATACCACTATTTTCTAATAGTAATTTTTGTAAAAATGTTATATTCTTGCTTTAACTTTTTGAAACTTTGTGATAATTTATCGCATATGATATAATTTTATTAAAAAAAAAAGTTACATTTCGGCGTGAAAGAGGATGTGGTTGCGAACAAAATCAGCAAGTATAACGGAAATTCTATGTTTTAAAGCACCGCGACCTCAAGTAACACATCTACTAATAGGTTGTTTAACGGAGTTTCATTCAGATACAGTTTTGTTAATAATAGAGTACGCTTCCTGTTGTTGGAATGAGGAACTAATATAACGTGGCTTAGAATATGAACTTACTTGGCTTCGCCCGCTATCGGGCTGCCTTGGGCAGCGGGGATATGGTTCGAATTTCGTTCGCTTCGAGGTTCTTTCGGAAAGGAGGGTTACATTCGGTGGTGCGTGCTCAGCACGCTTGCTACGATTTAGTTTTTGTTCGCTTCGAAGTTCATTCGAAAAGGAAGAGGGCATTCAGCAGTACGCGTGCAGCACACCTGCTATACGCTGCCGCAGGCTGTGGGGACGCGGCTGAAGAACTGATGCACGAAATTTAATAAAAAATTATATTCAGGTAGTCTCTGATCTAAATTGATGCTGATTAGTTTTTGGTGTAAATCGTTCATCAGGTGGAGCTACTGTTTTGCATTTTTTACGATTTACGCATCAGCTTTATCTTAATAGCTAATATAATAAAATTTCCATCAAACTTTAGATTCAGTTCGTCTATGACATGAGTTGGTGTTGTTTCTATTTTGAAGTAAATCACTCAACATGGCTATGATATGCTGCATATTTCACAATTTTCACAATAGCTGTATCTCAAGAACTAATAGACGGAATTTAATAAAAATTTATATTCAGATAGTCCCTGATATAAATCGATAATGATTACTTTTTCATGTAAATAGTTCAACAGATGGCGCTTCTAAAGTGCGTTTTTACTGATTTACATTAACACTATTTCAATAACTAATTTACGGATTTTCATCAAACTTCCGAATCAGTAAATCCGTGATATGAACTAAATCTTTTTACGTATTCGTGCTAATTGCTCAATAGGTGGCGCTGTTGTGCTCAATTTTCCCGATTCCTGAAATAGTTTTGTTGCAAGAATTAATGCACGAATTTTCATCAAACTTTAGATTCAGTAAGTCCCTGATATAAATTAGCATTCTGTAGTTTTTGGAGTAAATCTCTTGAAAGGTAGCGCCGCTATACGGTATTATTCGTGATTATTGCAATAGCTCTATCTCCGGATATAATGCATGGATTTTCATGAAACTCCAGATTCTGTTAGTCCTTGATATAAAAAAGTACAAAAGTACTTTTTAGTTTTTGGAGTAAGTCGTGCAACAGGTGGCACTGCTATGTGGCATTATTCATGATTATCGCAATAGTTCTATCTCAAGAAGAAACGCACGGATTTTCATCAAACTTCAAATTCAGTTTGTCCCTGATATAAATTAATATTCTTTTATTTTTAGAGTAAATGGCTCAATAGGTAGCGCTTCTATCCAGTTTTTTATGATTTCTGCGATAATTCAAGTATCTCAAATAGTACTAATACACAGATTTTCATCAAATTTCAGACTAAATTAGAATTTGAAAGACGTTGTTACGGATTTTTCAAAAAGTTCCGGCAAGAATTTAACATTTTTACAAAAATTGCTATTAGAAAATAGTGGTATTTCGATGCGGAATCCTTTTTCTTAAGTATTTATCATCCTGTTTCTTTCTCTTCGATTAAACATTCGTAAATACCTAAATCGCGTTGTATTAGTTCCAAATTCCAACACCAGGGTGCTCGCATTAGTTCCACATTCCATCACCAGGGAATGCACCTTATTACCAACAAAACTGTATCTTAAGAAAACTCCGTTAAAAAATCTATCAGTAAATATGTTACTCGATGTCGCGGTGCTTTAAAACAAGAATTTAAGATTTTTGCAAAAATCACTATTCTTTAATAGTGGCATTAAACGCGAAATATATTTTTATAAATTTATATCATATGTCATAAACTATCTTAAAGTTTCAAATAGATCAACCTGCAATTTCTGTTATATTTCCTGATTTTGTTTGCCCCCCCCCCTCTTCCCCTTTCGTAATGGGACTTTTTATACAATTTTTTATCATGTGTTATAAACTATCACAAAGTTTCAACAATTCCAACAAGAATTTAACATTTTTACAAAAATTACTAATAGAAAATTGTGGTATTGGACGCGGCAACTTTTTTCTTAAATATTTAACATCATGTTATATTATGTTTCAAAAAATGGTAATATTTAATTAGCAGCTAAAACTTAAAAAAAAAAAAAAGCTGAGCTTTTTTAAAAAAAATCTAGCGTCCCCTTACTCTACCCCCCCCCCCCGTATCCTAAATTTCAAGTTTTATGTTTTATTTAAGCTTTTCCTTATTTTTAAAAGAATTCGGATATTTACTTTTTTAATATGAACAATTTCGCGTGAAGTGATGTGTGTGAAAACCAATATCTGTTGCGAATTAAAAATCTTTTCATAAAACAAAAAAATTTCTATCCGATCGAAAAAATAATCCACTCTATCTTTATATTTAAACTCAGAACCCCCAAAATTAAGCAGGTAAACGCCTTATCAGAAGAAACCTACATCCAAAATTTGAAACAAATCCGTAAATTATCGGTAAAAAACTTATTTACATAAATTAAGAATGTTACCCCCCCCCATTCCTCCTTTCTTTATATGTAAACAATGAACACCCACAACTAATCATGGATGTACCTTATCAAACTGATATTGTACCTAAAATTTTAATAAAATCTGATACTTTTGCATGGAAAACTGACTTAACGAAATTAAGGAGGATGGGGGTGCAGATTAGCCTTTTGTTCCCCTTCCCTTATTCTTATCCAATGAACCCCTGAAACTAATCAGGAAAGTTCGTTATCAGCATAAATCTATGTCCAAATTTTGAAGCAAATTGGATATTTCTATCACGATTTATCGCATTACGTACATACGTACGTACATACATACGTACATAGTTACATACACACACAGAGAATCTGCGAGCACATTAGCTCTCATACTTTGATAGTCTGTGAGCTAAAATCGCGTCAAACTGCATTGGCCTAGGCTAAATTAGATCAAAACTAGAAAGTTGGCGCCGTGGCGGTCTTTAGATTAAAAAATATCACGCCAAATTGAATTGGCCTAGGACAATCTAGTTCGGCCTAGGATCAACTAATTCAAACCAATGAATAGCAGGCTAAACTAGTTCATCCTAATGACCGTTCGGCCAAACTAGTTTGGCTTAGGAAAATCTAGTTTATCCGATGGGCGTTCGGATAGACTAGTTTGGCCTAGGAAAAACTAGTTTATCCGATGGGCATTCGGATAGACTAGTTTGGCCTAGGAAAAACCAGTTTATCCGATGGGCGTTAGGATAGACTAGTTTGGACTAGGCCAATCTAGTTTGGCCTAAAATCGGGTTTGGCCTGTAACATAATATATATATATATATATATATATATATCGGTGTATATCACTTTCTTCTGGATACGATAACTTCCATAATTATGCTCAGATCTTCTTCAAACTTTTACATAAAATCAAGGGGCATAAAATCTCGATTAAGTTCGTTAATGGGCAAAATCGGAATAAGGGGGTGGAAGTTAAGAGGGGTTTTTTTTTGAAAACAGAAAAAAAGCGATAACTTCTAAATTAAAATAGATATCGAATCAGTTTAAAGTTCATATTACTTCTAAAGAATAGGCCCAAAGTTTATGCATGAGAGATTTTTGATAAAGTTAAAAATGGGCTCAAGGGGCGAAAAAAAACAGGGGTTTTGGGAGAAAAAAAAATCATAACTTCGTCAATTTATTAGATATCAAATTCAACTAATTTTTTTTATAAATGTTCACAAAATTATCTAAAACTTTTGTATTTACAAGTTTTTGATAGGAACAACTTTTACCGATGAAAAAAATTAAAAACGAAAGGAAAAACGGGGGTGGAAAATGAAAAAAATCCATAACTTACGCAATTCTTAAGCAATCAAATCTAATTAAATTTATTTTACATCTTCTCATTAATATCTACGACTTTTATATTAACAAGTTTTTCATAGGACGAATTCTTATAGCAAAAATAAATTAAACAAAAATAGGAGTTGGAGAAAAAAAGTCAAATCCAAACTGCTTATATTCTGAATCATTTTTAAATTCACTTTTGATATTAAACGCATCAAAATGGCACATCCTCCTATTTAAGAACTGTATAATGCGACTTATTAGCCAGTTTTTTGATAAAATCAGAATATTTTTCAAAAAAGACTGCCAAAAACGGTATTTTGAACAGAAATTCCCAAAGTGATGGTGATTGAAAAAATTGAGGAAGTATAACAAATTGCATTTTTTCTGACTTATTTTTAAATCCATTTTTGTTCTCAAACGCATCCAATTTACAGGTCCTCTTGTATAGGAACTATATAATGTGATGGATTTCCCAGTTTTTTGATAAAGGCAGAATATATTTCAAAAAAGGCTGCCAAAATGGACACTTCGCATAAAATTTCCCAAAGCTACAATTAAAGAATTGAGGATGTATTCAAATAACAAATTGGTTATTTTATGACTCATTTTTAAATTCAATTTTGCTCTCAAACGCATTCAATTGACAGTTTTTTATTATTTAGGAACCATATAATATGAGAATTCGTCGATTTTTTGATAAAGGCTAAATATATATTTTTTAAAAAGCTGTCAAAGTAGGCATTTCGCACAAAATTTCCCAAAGCGATCATGATTTAAGAATTGAGGATGTATTAAAATAACAAATTGGTTATTTTATAACTGATTTTTAAATTCAATTTTGCTTTCAAACGCATTCCATTGACAGTTATTTGTTATTTAGGAACTGTGTAATATTCCGTATTGGTTAGTTTTTTGATAAAGGTTAAATATATATTTTTTTAAAACTGTCAAAGTGAGCACTTCGGACAAAATTTCCTAAAGCGATCATGATTTAAGAATTGAGGATGTATTCAAATAACAAATTGGTTATTTTATGACACATTTTTAAATTCGATTTTGCTCTCAAAAGCATTCAATTGACAGTTTTTTGTTATTTAGGAACTATATAATTTGCGCATTGGTCGATTTTTTAATAATAAAGTCAAAGTATTTCAAAATATGTTGTCAAAATGGGAGTTTGAGCCGAATTTCGCTTAAGATGATTTGATAAAAACCAGTTCTTATATAAAAATACATTAAAAATTTTTCAAAAGCGGCCAAAGAAAATTGTTAAACTGGATTTATCTCTAATCATATTTTATTTTTTGTTGCTGAAATGAGCACTCTTCGAAATTTACCTCCGCCTATAGGCCAAGCCGTCAGGGATTTTATTTCAATCACCATTGCATCGAGAAATTTTGTTCAAAATACCATTTTTGGCAGCCTTTTTAAAAGTATATTCTGACTTTATCAAAACACTGGCCAATACGTCACATCATATAGTTCCTAAATAAGAGGATATGCCATTTGGATGCGTTTAAAATCAAAAATGAATTCAAAAAGGAGTCAGAATATAAGCAGTTTGAATTTGAGGTTTTTCTCAAATTCATATTTTTATTTCATATATTTTTGATATAAAAATTGGTCCTATAAAAAACTTGTTAATATAAAAGTTGCAGATATTATTGAGAAGATTTAAAATAAATTTAATTATATTTGATTGCTTAAGAACTGACTAAGTTATGGATTTTTTCTTTTTCCTCTCCCCTTTTTCTTTTCGTTTTTAATTTTTTTCATCGGTAAAAATTGGTCCTATCAAAAACTTGTAAATGCAAAAGTTTTAGATAATGTTAAGTGCATTTATAAAAAATTTAGATGGATTTGATATCTTGAGATTTGACGAAGTTATGATTTTTTTTCTCCCAAAAACCCTGTTTTTTTCGCCTTTTGAGCCATTTTTAATTTTATCAAAAATCTGTCATGCATAAACTTTTAGCCCATATTTTAGAACTAATACAAACTTTAAACTGATTCGATATCTGTTTTAATTAAGAAGTTATCGCGTTTTTCTATTTTCACAAAAACCCTCTCTATTTCTTTTCCATCCCCTTGGTCCGATTTTGTGCATGAGCGAACTCGACCGAGATTTTATGCCCCTTGATTTTATGTAAAAGTTTGAAGAAGATATGAATATAACTATGGAAGATATCGTGTCTAGAAGAAAGCGATATACACCGATAAATACATAGATAGACTTTTTTACTGATGGTAGTTTTGGGGTCTAGGAGTCATGATCGGTGTAGATCTGCAAAATTTTTTCAGAAATTCCAATATGAGAGAGAATGCAATAGGTAGTATTTCATACGAAATCTACCTAAAATGTCATAAAGTGATATTAATATTTTAAAGTACTTATGAAATGACATATTTCTGCAACATTGTACGTATTACTCTTAGGAGGAAGGGCAATTCCTTATCTAAATTAGAATTTTATTTCGCGTTCATAAGATTAATGGAAAAGTGTTGAAATTTAATATAATTTCTGTTATTGCAGATAATATCCGAAATAAAATTTGTCATTAAGTTCAGAATTTCAGAGCTATTGATTATATTTTTAAAGTCTCGAAAAATATTACTTAAAATCTGAACAAATCATTTCGATTTTAAATCTTGCCTCGGAGTTATGAAAATGAAAATATGAATATTTTAATAAAGCATTAAATAAGAAGAAGATTAAAATGGCAGCAATATATTTTCCTATTTGCAATATTCTTTTAGAAAAATATTTCATCTTATTCGATTTATAATTTATTTTGATTGCAGAATGAAACGTAATTTAAAATTATAAAATTGCGAATTTTTTTAAGTAAAAGAATTGCAATGTATATTTTTTTAATTTTGCAAAATGTATCAATAGTTTTATCAAAAGAACTTAGGGGTGAATATCACAAAATACGGAAATTGCATTCACCACAATTTTGATTACTGCAGAAAAAAAAGGAAATTAAAATTATAAAAATGTGAAGTTTTTTTAAGTAAAAGATCTGCAAAATATATATATTTTTTAATTTTAGCAAAATGTATGAATAATTTTTTTACAAAAAGAATTTAAGGGTGAATATCACAAAATACGGAAATTGCAAGTCACCACAATGAAATTTCTATTAAATGTTATACAATGCTATTTATTTTATTACATTCTAATCAAAAGTATCCTTAGAAGTATTTTTAAAAGACATTATATTTCTAATAACACAAATAAAGCAATTAAAAGACTTAGAGTTTGAGATTGTCATTTTCCTGTCTTATCACATTGTGATTGGTGTAAAGTGAAGGATCTTCTGCTGTATTGTATCAATGTCTTTTTCTAGTTTAAAAAAATAATATTTATATTTTATAAAACAAATTTATGAGGAAGTTAACAAATTTTGTATTTTATAAAAAACCTTACCTGCATTTTAGTTCAATATTAGGCATAAATACGGCGTTGAATTCTAATTTTTGAAATAGTTTAAGTAAGAAGTAGTAATATCACAGCTACCAGCAAGATAATTTAGATATTTCGTTGGAAATAATCTGATTAAAGTCTTTGTAAATATTGAATAGACTTTTATTATGTCGTTTCCTGGCTTCTTTTAAATTAACAAATAAAAGCGAAAAACACATTGAATTTGAGCTACTGTATCGAAAACATTTTCTTTTAAGCGAAATAAAAATGTTATACCTAAAAAAAAACTAAAAAAAAAACAAAAAAAAAACAAGAATGTAAATAAAAAAAATGCATGAAATTGTTATTATTTGGCATACACATATCAAGAAATGACATATAATTACATAAAAATTAAATTATTATTTAAGTTCTTCAAAATTTAGCAACTTAACATGGAAAATTCCTCATTGTCTAATAAAAAAATAAATTGACCTCTTGAAATTTTGATTTGTTTTAAATGGATAATTTCTATATCTCAGGTGACCAAAATTTTACATTTTGTGAAATTCACACGTAAAACTAAATTTAAATAAGTTAAAATTTTTACAATTAAATAAATTAACAAAGGCGGATATTCTGTACAAGATTGCATTATTATTTATTAATCTATATCATTACAGGAAATATTCGTTTCATTTATATAGAAGAAAATTTATGTGCTGAATCGAAATACATAAATTTTAGTATACATTATCATTAACAATCAGTGTATTTTTTTATTCTAATTTAGCTATCCATAATATTTGTAAAGGTATTCAATTAATCTTTATTTAGATATACTATATTCATATAACTTCTCTGTAAAAAAAAAAAAAAAAAAAAATCTGCAAAAAAAAAAAAAATCTGCAATGTTATTTTTTTTTGGAAACTAGGATTCCTAGACTTTTTATGTAATGGTAGCAGCAGGAATTCTAGTAATATAATCGATTCTGTGAAGTTTTGTTGTTACTATTGCATGAAAAGTTCTAGGAATCGCAGTTTCCTAGAAAAAGTTTAATACCTTTAAAAAAATTTTTACAGGGTATATTATAGGTGGACGACCTATTTTCAAAGTATAAAAACAGACCAACAGACTTGTTTACAATTATGAAACTGATATATTCGCATCATTATATTAATTACCTACCATTGGAGCTAGTATAAATACTTAAAATGATAAATTATGTGAAATAGAAGACTTTTTAAAAGAACTTCACAAGTGATCCTAGGTGTAAACCCTCAAGGGCCAAATCTGGTGCTCTTAAACTACCCCCTGAATGTCAGGTTTCAGTCTGTAATGAATAGAAAAGAAACACACACAGATGAATTTAATAAAAGAAAGAATATCAGATAATGCATTGATTTATAATATAATAACTATTTAAATTACAATGTGTCAAATTATTAATGAACTAAAAATATTTTCATTAATTATTCAAGATGGTAATGTGAAAACTGTTTCCAAAAGTTAGTTACATGCATTGTCACTCTGAAGCACCAAAAAAATTTGGTTTTTGTAATTTGAACACAATATCATTGTTACTTATATTAGAAACAACCTCTTTATCATAGAGACTCTTATTTGAATGTGGAATTTTTTTCAGATATTTAACACTATATTGCTCATTTTTAACATTTATTATTTCTATGACATAAGTTCCATTTTGTTTTGCCTAGTAATCGTGTTAAATAAAAATTTCCGTTTTCAATAGTACCACTTATACCATTTACATGCATCAACAATGAAATCAGGAGAATCTACAATGTTTGATAGTTCTTCAGATGAAGTTGCCTCAATTTTATTTTTCTTTTCCTTATGGCTGTTCTGTTCGCATGTTTTTCTTCGATTTGCTTCTTTTCTGGAATGTCCTGGTTTTCGGCCAGCCTCAGACTTAGTAAGATCACAAAATTCAGCAGCACATGAAATGGATTTTGATGTCGGAGGTTCTGAACACTCTGCAGTACATTAAACTGAGTTTTATTTAGTTTTCAGTTCCAGCATTATTGACTAATTTTATTTTTCTGGAAAAACATTATTTTGAAAAGTTATGGATAGACCTGGTGTATCAGTCACAATTAAACTCATATATTCATCATTGGAGAATATGCTTTGGCTTACTGGCCATATACCAGACACACGAAAGTTCGCTAAAATATTTACTGGAGTAAAGGCCAAAGGATAAGATTTGCGAACATGCTCCGTAACACGATATATGCTGATTGTTTTCCCTGGGTTTGTCAGCATCAATTATTATCCGCTGTACTATAGCATTTTTTGAGAGGCCCCAAAACCAATGGTTTAAGTTTATGGCTGGTATGTGAAAAAAATGTAAACAAAACTATGTCTTTTTTTTCTTTTGTTCAAAATTATAATTTTAACACTGACATTGTTTTCATGGTTGTTAAAGAATAACAATTTTTAATTATCTGCTGACCTATTAATGTGCTGAATAAAATTCTTCAGAAATTCAAGAAATCTTCCAGTATTCGACCACCCACTAATGTGTGCTGTTTCCATGATTCCTGAAGATGCACCTTTGAATATAAGATGTTTATAATGAGTCTTTAGAAAAATCATCACTGTTGAGATAGAAATTCCTACTGCATTTACACAGCAAAAATATACCTCTTTCTCCAGAAGTCATGCTTCCAACCTGTTTTTTGCCTCTAGGAGCTATAACCTTCCCTGTTATATTCTCTGTTGTAATGCCTTCGTAATCTATATTGTAAATTGATTTAGTCAAAAACTTATATTCCGAACACACTTCATCATATTTTGCAAAAAAAAAAAAAAAAAAAAAAAAAAAAATACAGACATTTGTTTTATTGAAATTGGCAGCTCCTGTCTGTAAGCTTCTGACTTGCAGTTTTCTTAGTAAAAGAACTTCATTTTTTTCCGTGAAATCAAAATACGGCTGATCACCAGCTTCATTATTTACATTCCACGGTTTAGGATATTTTTTTTCATTCGCCTTTGAATTCTAAAAAACAAGCTTTTTAACTATTTGTTTAGATAAACCACAATGCATATTGCATGCAACGGCAAAGTACTAAATTGTGCATGGTTTTCGTCGTTAGAAAACTACATCCATCGCTTCCGTACATCCGTTAAAATATGCAAAATGTAATAATTGTGCATATTTCATCTTAATATAAAAATTTCAACTTGCAGCAACAGGGATCAAAATAACAATCTTCTGTTTACAACGAGACACTTTACCTCCAAGCAGTGAGGTCTACACGAAAGGAGTGGAAATTCAGGTTGTGTTTAAAATTTAAATCACAAAAATGAACGGATAACATTGATAAAATTAATTTAATTAAAATAATAGAATTTTTCAAAATTTTATGATTTGTCGTATGACACGAAGTATTCAGCTGTAAGTGCACAAAATTTGAAGTTTCTGCCTTAGATAAAGTTGCCCCATAATAATTTAATATTCAGATCCATAATTAAGATGAAACATTAAATTTTATATCCAGTTCATTTGGGAAACGTCAACGAAAAAGAATGTAAATGAATCTCTGTCCATTTTTATGTATCTTTAACAGAAACCGTTTAAAACAACATTTAAAGACTTCCCTGCATATCTAGAATCTGAAGTTGTAAAATTTCAAAACAGGGATATTTTCAAAAAGGATATCAGCATTTAAGATGAGGTAGTTGACTGGATGAAATTCGATAAATGTTTCCTGCAAAATTCAATGTGTCTTTGTAGTGTTGTTCTGATAACTCCTAACTGTCGTGCAGCAGTCCGAAGTGGAATCCCATTCTTCAAAACTGCTTCAGCAGCCGCAGTTATATTGTCAGCTTGATCTCTTTTTTCCATTAGAAATTCTAGGCATCTAAAAAGAAAATTATGAGTTTAAATAACTGAAAAAGAGGAATACGGATAAATTAAGATTTTTCAGTTGGAAAGTGGAATAAAAGTTTAAAATTTATTTAAAATATCGTGCAAAACTTTTTTTAATTATAAGTACTTTTGCTTTATAAATATAAGACATTGTTTAATAGAAGTTCATGTTTATACATAAAAAATTAAATAATTTGTAAAAATAATAAAAACAAACATAATTTTTGTAAGTCAAGCATGTTGAAATTTCAAAATCAAAATAGGCATCCCACTCAAATAAGAATCTTAAAAAAAGGTATAAAACAAAATACAGGGTTTTTATAAAGTCCCGGACTCCTTTTGATGTTTAATAACTCGTAAAATAATTAAGATAGGTTAAAATTAATAACATAAATGGTTAGATAGACTCAAAAAGTTTCATGACCCTTGTCAATGAACTTCCACGTGTGCCCCCTTCGTCGCACAGAGCATATCAAGTCGATAGTCAATTTCACGCCAAGTAGCGGCATCCACAGAGGCTATTGCGGTTGTAATTCTGGCTTTTCAGTCATCAATGTTCGACACTCTCCTCCTGTAAACATTCTCCTTTACAAATCCCCAAAGGAAAAAGTCCAGCGGCATTATATCAGGTGGTCTAGGTGACCAAGGAATTGGACTTCCTTGCCCAATTCATCTTTCTGGAAAATAGTCATTCAAAGAAGTACGAACGATGGTTCTCCAATGAGAGGTGCATCATCTTGTTGCAAAAAGACATGTGGCTGAAGATCTTCTAGTTGTGGAAATACGAAGCAATTAATAAGCAGACGATACTTAGAAAAGTACAGATATTTAGAGTGGAAAATGAAATTATCTGAAATTAATCACAATCGCAGACGATTTTTACAAAAGTAAAGATATTCAAACCTGAAAAGGAAAATATGTGAGTTATTCTATCAATAAATGCAATAAGTTTGTTTATATCTTCATTATTTTATGAGTTATTAAACATCAAAAAGGGTCCGGGACTTTATAAACACCCTGTAGTTCAGATATTAAGGTTATTTCTCTTCATTGATTATCGAAATTGTTCAAAGAACTAACAATATAAAGAATTTGATAGTAAGGTGGTCTGGTGTAATAACGCCAGGCGGGGTAATAACGCCAAGTGCTAATATTTTGCATAATTATGAAATAATCTGGTAAACGACACCCATGTGCTCTGCGCAGAAGGGTTTTGAGTCATATAAATCGCAAAAAGAAAAAAAAGCTTCAAGTTAATTTGTTTCATTTTTAAGTCTTATTGTTTTTACAAGCAACTAAAATTAACGCTTAATCTAAAATTTGCGAGATACGTTTTGTGATGTGAAGACTATTTTTTTTTATCCGGAAATACTTTGTTAATTACATAAATTTGTAGTAACTTTCATGGACTTTCAAAATGTTGTTGAGGATTTTGGATATCTTCTCGAGATAATTTGTAATTTAAAATGTACAGCGCAATAACTATAACGGGGTAATAACGCCAATCCTTGGCATTAATACCCGGTTGATTCCCTACAGTGGCCGAGCTACATCCTAAATACTGATTCAAATAAACACAGTTAAAACTGTGCAATGTTTCTAATAATTCTATTTAAGCGGTGTGAGGGAGTGACCTTTTCATAAAGGCACTCTAGTATTTCTGAGGTCGTGACGTCAATAATTTAACATGTGTAAGCGTAAAAGCGACATCTATCCTCTCTTTAACTTTAACTTTCTAGAGTGTGTGTGCTCTTTCGGATTCTGCAGTTAGCTCGCGGTTATTAGTAATATGTTAATGTGAAGTATCTCAGTTTGCAGCATATAAAAGCTTGGGTTTGAGTGAATGGAGGGTGTCTCTGGCATTAGCCAGCGAGAGAGCATCTGTGGCGTTAGCCAGTGTGTGAGGATCTCTGACGTTAGATAGCGAAGTGAGATATTGTTCAGCGAAGTGCTAGCCGATTGAAAGTAGCAGCGGGCCTCCAGTGAAGTGTAAAGGAGTTTCGATAGTTGACTTGAGAGTTAGCCGTCTTAAGAAACTTCATAGTAGTTTCATTTTGATTATTTGTGAATAAAGAATTACACACAGCCACGGGCTGTCTAATTAAGCTTTATCTAGTAGCTCAGCAAAGAGATAGCGAGAAGTGTTAGAAGGTGCCACGATTGAGCTCGTCCGGAGCCTGTGAGTATGCGTTTAGCCTTTTCATAGTATTCTCAGTTGTGTAAAATTAAGACTTGCTCCACTTCCCTTCAGCCCTCATCATTTTAATAAACTTTGTTGTTTTATCTTAAGTACTGAGTATGTCTGCATTTAACTCCCACTACGACCAACCAAACGTTATAAATGACACTCAGCATGCATATAACGTTACAGCGGTCCTTTTTAAGCAAAAAGGATCTCACGGTCTGATATTCTTTTGCCTCATCACCCCCACACACACCACACCTTTATTTTTCTTAAACTTTCACAAAAAATTGAACATTTTCAATAGCTTAGAATGCAATTTGTCAATTTCTAAGTTTGTAGAGTTTGTATTTTTAGGATTGGGCAATCTACATGCAATTATTCCATCTTATTTCTTAGTTTTGTTTGCATGGCGTTATTACCCATATAGGTGGGTAATAATGCCAAAGAGCATTGGTCAAGAAATCCCGCCATTACATTTTATAAATACATATATGTTAAATTATTTTTTTTTTATATAGATAGTCAGTGAGTTTCTGCATCAAATCATATATTTGTTTGAAAAATACAAACTAAAACTGAGTCGTGAAAATTGGTAGAACCTTAACGTGGCGTTATTACCCCAGGGTTCCTTAGTATGATTGACATGATTTTTTACAGATCAAGCAGATTGTAGATTCAAAAACAAAATATACACCCTGCAAACCAAATAGGAACCAGAAAAATAAAAACAAGTTGGAAATTGCACGTGAATCGTAGCAAATGAGGTGCGTTCGTATGATAATGAAGTTTTAAAAATATCACTCTTATATTTCAATCTCATAAAATTGTAAATAGTTAATTACAATTAAAATGCGCAACAAACAATGTTCTCTCTATACTCATTATGTAATGGAATACTTTTGTGTGGCCTTGTAAATCAATAACAGAAGTTCTTTGCACAACAGTTTATGCAAAACCTATATTTTAATATGTACTTTATGATGCATATCAATATTATTATGTTTGAATGAGTGTAATATTATTAAAATGCATTTGAAACTTTTTTTTCCATTGACTGTAATGTAACGGAGTACTTTCGATTGTCCCTGTATTTGATCTATGCATCCTATTTTCAAAAAAATTGAAATGACTTGACAAAATTATGTAATAAGTATGTCATTTAAATTTCAAACGATTAAAATGCATTTACAACATTTTCCCCCATTGACCGTAATGTAACGGAATATTTTTGATCGTCCCTGTAATTGATCTATCCATCCGATTCTCATAAAATTTGAAATGACTCGACAAAATTATGTAATAATTATATATTTTAAATTTCAAAAGATTCGGTTGGGTAGTTTTTACATTGTTATATGCGGACAGACAGAGGGACGGAGAGATAGACAGACAGACGGACAGACTGAACGACAACTATAGGTGTACGTATTTACATAATTACGAACGCACCTAAAAAAGAGAGAAAGAGAGAAGAAATAAAATTATTCAGATAATTTATCTTACTGTCCTTCATTTATCATGAAAACTTTTTCAATGAAATAATATCACAAAGACTATGAATGTAGTGTGCCTGACATATTTTTATAAGTCAAGCACGTTGAAATTTTCAAATCAAAATATACATCCCTACCGTAAAAAAGAAAAAAAAAACAAAAGGAGACAACAACAAAAAATAGTTTAGAATATTAAACTCACTGCCCTCTATTTATTATGAAAACTTTTTTAATGAAGTAATAGAACAAAAAAAAAAGATTCTACTGTGCCTAGGGTCTTGGACTAAGATACTAGTCAACTATGTGGCCCTAGGTACAGAACTAGGTAATTTCATACAAAATACCTTCTATTGAAAAACTTACATGGAAAGCAAACTTATTTAATATCTTGTTTAATAGATAATGTTACGAATAAAATTATGTATTCTACATGTATATATATTTAAATATTTGTCTTACATAAAAAACAAAAGAGATTTACTTTAGAAAATCTCTTCAATGAAAAATTCACTTTAGAATACATAATTTTTTCCCCTGATTGCCACAGCTTTTTCCTCCAAGTTTTCAAAATGGCTGCTAAAGTAGCAATTGGTATTGCCCCTTGGCCCATTGAGAAAATAAAACCTTAGAAGTGTTTGATAAAATGCTATTTAATATTATACTGGCGGTGTCGCCTACCAACCAAATTATATCAATATGTAAAAGGTTTTCTGTGCAAACGATAATTTGTGATAAATACATTATCTGTTTATTTCTTCAGTTTTTACCTAAGCTGTGTGAAACAATATTCTTTTTTGTTTTTGAGTGTGATTAAAATGTTTTTATGAGAATATGTATAAAAATATTACGTTTTTTTTATTGGAAATGTGTTTTGTTATATTATCTATGTTCGAAAGAACCTGAGATGAGTTTCCTCAAGAGAATAAACTGTTTAAAACGAGAGATGAGTATTTAATTTTGAGTTGAGTAAAAAATTAATAATAAATTCGAATAATTGGATAAACAAGAAGTAAATATTACTTAATAAAAATGGGGTAGCCCTAATTTACAGGTCTCCTCTATTTTCTAAAACTCTATTTCTACTCTATTCTCTATGTCTATCTTAATCAATCATTTACCCAATTTACCTTGTATATATATACACGAGGGAAGGGAAACATGAATCTACTAACTTGCACTCTGAAACAAATTCTGTAACATCAATATATAAAAGTGTTTGCAGCACGTTGCCACCAATTTTATGATATAGTTTAAAATGATGTAATTACTATAATATAACACCGTTTTTAACAAAATTATATGAATTTTAACAGAGTTAAAATTTGTAAATAGCATTCACTCGAGAAATTGGGAAATTAAAACTCGTGTAACACTTTATGCTATTTATTCATTATACATTATTTAAATAGAATATGCTATACTGCAAAAGAAAAAAATTTCATTTATTGGCAAAGCATACATTAAGAATTACATTACAAAAGATTACATGTCTTTTTAATAGGTTATATACCAAATCTTTTAAATTACTATGTTTGCATTCTAATTTTAAAAATTAATAAACCCTTATGTATATTTTTATTAAAAAAAAGAAATCTAATAACATGCTAAAATGCTTTGAATTTATTTATCATAAATTTTCATCAGCTAGAAATATGGAGTGTGATTCGCTAAACAACTGCATTATACAGTTGCCATGGAAACGTAAAATAGATTAATGCTTAAAGTGAAAATAAAACAAACACAAGCTTTTGATTTCTCGTTTAATTTAAAACATAAAAGTCAAGATAAAATGTAATTATTCTTCCTTTTTTTTTTTTTTAAATCTTTGTTTAAGATAGATTTAATTAATTTCAGATATCCACTTTGTTTCATTGTTTCTACTTCGGTAAATACATTCTAGTGGATTTACGGATGAAGCACAAGTAATGAGATGCAGGGAAATCGATTCCAGTATGAATTGATTTTCTTACATCGTATTTGTGTTTTTAATTTAGATTTTAATGATTTTTCCAGCAAAGCTAAATAGAGAAATGAAATAAAATTTTAAATGAATAATAAATTATTACAAATTGAAATAAAAAAACTATACCGAATGCATTCTAATGCAATGAATTCTTTTAACTAATTCAGCGTTATTTCATATTAATTTTATGTTTAAATTATATTTAAAAAATAGGTTTTTTTTTTTTTTTCAAAAAATATATGACTACAAACATTCAATCATGCAAATACAAAAAAAAAAAAAAAAAAAAAAAAAAAAAAAAAAAAATTAAACACGATTTAAAGATAACACTTCGTACTCCTCCTCAGTTCTCATATATGTATATTACCCTCATCAGTATCCCAATCAAAACACAATTAAAAGTAAGCACTTTAACTACATTTCGTAGTTCTTTATCAGAATTTGTACAGTCGAAACATTTATTTTTAATTGCGTTTTAAGTATTTTTAGTATTATTACCAATAAATATCTGTAGTCATATATTTTTTTTTTAATTAATGGATTTTCAAGCATAATTGTGCATGTATTTTTTAATATGTTCTTTCGTTCTTAACCCCTTGGAGACCAGCGACGCGTATACGTGCCGTAAAAAGGCTTAAGAATCCAGTAAAAATTTACTGTAAAAATTGCCTTATTTAATCGGAGCATTTTCTCGATTTAAAAGAGCACAAATTTCTGTTTTTAAAAAACCGGTTTCTCCACCAGTGGCCGAGAGGTTCTGACCTCTCAACTGGAAGACAGCAGGTGCTGGGTTCGAACCCAGTCGCGGCCGTCGGCTTAACCGTTCGAAGTTTTCGTGGTTTTCTTCGAACCTTGTGTAAAAAACGGGTTAGGTTCCCTTAGAAAGATCCCCCACGAAGGAGACTCCCCCCTGGGCCTATATCCCTCGAGTAGATAATCGGCCGACACAAAATAAACCAAACCACACCTTTAAAAACCAGTGACAAAACATTAAAAATTTCGTAAAAGGATCCCGTCGCGAAGGGGTTAAATTTCAACTTAGGGACCGTTCATAAAGGATGAGACGTTTGGAAAGGAGGGAGAGTTTTCATGAAATTCTGACGGTTTATGTGAAGCTGTTGTGTGTGGGGGGGGAGAAGTGAGAATAAGCATGCCATCACATATTTATGTAAAAACAAAAGCATTAAAAATAAGCAGATTAAATTTTGAAATTGAAATATTTTTTGTTCATAAGGTAAAGATAAGATTTAAAACCAAATATATCAAATTTCATTTCAAATTCCAAAATAAACTGTTTTCAAATGCTGTTTCATATTAATATTTTGTTACTATTATATAACAATTATGTTTTTTTGTTGTCAACCTTAATTTTATTTCATACAAAATAAGTGTATGATTCCTTTATTATTATTTGTTATACTTCCAAATAACATTAAAATACTTAATTAAAAATCATAAATAAAATTTGAAATAAGATCTATAACGTAGTGCTTTTTTTCTGAATTGTAAGTATATGTTTATGTTATATTGTGTGACATGTGACAAGAGGGGGGGGGGGGGGGTATAGTGAAACTTTGTGACAAAGAGGAGGAAGGGGTAAAAAATATTGAAAAAGGAAAACAGTGTGACAGCATTTATAGTCAGCCTATTAGAAAGTTCTATTAGAATTTATTCAATCTAAAGTACTGTATCACCTACACTGTAAAAAAAAACGAACGATTTTACGAAAGTATTACTGGTAATCTAGACGCCAGAACAATTTACCGTTTTTTAACGGAAAAATTTTCGTAAATTTCAGAAAATTTTGCGTATTTTCCTGGAATTTACAGGATTTTTTCCGATAAAAAACAGTAAATTGTACTGGCGTCCAGATTACAGTAGTATTTCAGTAAAATCATCAGTTTTTAGCTCACAGGCTATCATAGCCTGAGAGATTATGTGCCCGTCCGTTCTGTATGTACGTTCGTACGTTCGTGCGTAACGCGATAACTCATGATAAAAATATCCGATCCACTTGAAATTTCGTATGTAGGTATATCCTGACAAGCCGCTTCCCTGATTAGTTTTTGGAGTTCATTCGATATGTATAAGAGGGGGAACGGGGGGCTGATGCCCCCCCCCCGTTTTTTGATATAAATGGGATTTTCATGCGGAATTAAGTTTTTGTTCAAAATTTAGATTAGGATCATTCTGATGAGGCAATTCGTGACTGTTATTAGGTGTTTATTGAATAAGTATAAATAGGGGGAACAGGGGTTCTAATGCCCCCCCCCCTTAATTTATATAAATAGGGTTTTCAAGCAGAATTTTCAGATTTCGTTCAAATCTCTGAATAGATTTGGAAGTTTAATGGTTAAGTATAAAAAAGGGGGATAGCTCCTTTTAAATTATATAAATGCTAAATGGGTTTTTATTAAAAATTATCTCATTTCCTCTGAATTTTGGATATAGATTTTTTAAATGATAAAGCATGTCTTTGATAGTATAGGAGGTTCAATGATTAAGTATAAAAAAAGAGGAAAGTGGAGAGCTGTTTCCCCTTCTTAATTTTTTTTCGAACGGAATTAACTCTTGAAAATATAAGGCTTTAATGTACAATTAGTATTTGTAGCCTGTGAGCTCAATGCCATTAGTTTAACTGGGCAGTATTCTTTATTTATTTACCAACTCATGAAGAGCTTATTTTATAGTGTAGTTAATCTTCCGTAATTAGGTATAGATATCCACATTGTTTCATTGTTTCGACTTCGGTATTTACATTATGGTGGATTTACGAATGAATCACAAAGTAATCGATTTCTATATGAATTGATTTTCTTACATTTTGTTTGTGTTTTAAATTTAGCTTTTATCGATTTATTCAGGAAAGCTAAAAAAAGAAACGAAATAAATTGTCAAATTAATTATAAATCACATGACATGGCTGTTTTATCAGTCACTTGAAATAATATCTATGACGTAAGGCTTTATTTCTGAACGGCAAGTATTTGTTCGTGTAATATTGTGTGACATGGGACAAAGGAGGGGATAATTATAAAATTATCTAATTTTAAAATATGGCATACCTCAACATTTGACATTACTATTCATCTTCATATGTGTATATACATGCATAATCACAGTTCGAAAAACCATGTGTGAAGTATATTTGAATTAAAGCTTGCGTTTACTAATAAATAAAAGAGAAAGAATGTTATCCATTTGCTAAGAATTTCTATCTCCCTCTCCCACTCCTCCTCCGTTCGGGACAAGTGCAATAAGACTTTATTACTGATTAATGCATTATGTAACAAAAAGTTATTATAAAATATTTTTTTAATGGTAACTATTTCTTTTAAGCGTTATTTGAATAAAGTAGTATTTTAGTGACTTACTTTCGTCTGAATCAATAAACTACATTGAAAAATAAATGTAACTAGTTTTATATATTACTCCAAACAAAAGAACTAAGAAAAAAATTACTTCAATAACGATATCAATACGGAGGAAGGGGTCGAGTCATGATGACGTATCATATCGAAAGGGGGAGGGGATTCAAAATTGCCAAAAAATTGATAACGTTATATTTGCACAGCCCTGTATTAGGCCAGTCAAATTGTCATAAATAGATGCAAAAATTCTGCTAGAAAATTTTATGTTTTTAAACTGTTTATGGGGATGCTAGTAACAAAAATTAATGGTTTCCCAACAAAATATCTCGAGGCTAAATTTTGTGGAGCCAAAAATCCACAAAATTATCGGACTTTTTTCAGTTTTTTGCCTATAACTCAAAAATTATAAAATTTTTGCGTAAAATACTCAATTACAAAAAGAAAGAATATTAAATTCTCTACAACTTTCATAACAAAATTGTTTTTCTAAAGCCAATATTAAGCGCCCTACAGCTTTCTGAAAGTAACTCTTTTTTTTCTAACTTTGTGGAAAAATTGCAAAAACGAAAATTTGACTCAATTTTTTATTATTTTATCCTTTTTAATGTAACTTATTTCAATTACAGATATTTGAATAATAACAATCATGATGAATTACAACAATAACATTGTAAAACAAATTAAGAACATTATAACTTTTTTTGTATTTAGAGCTTTAGTGGAGAACATTAATATCAGATATTTAACTGAATGTAAGTAAAAAATACTTACGAATTAATACTTCAATATTAATTTTTACATCCGCTACTTCTGGATAAATAATGTCGTCGGCATTTTCGTAGTTGATCCCATTACACTTTTTACAAATTCCCGAGCATTTGAGTCTTAATTTATGAAAAGAACATGCTTTGCTGCATCCCTTTCTATAGCTGGATTACACAACTTGGAGCAAGGATTCAAATGCAGGGTCTTGGCACATTTGAACTGGCTGAAAGAGATCCTGTGAGCTTACCCACATCGTTCAGGAGAGATGTTGTTTCCTAGCCTAGGTTGTACCTTAAGATAACATCGGAGAAAATGATGCTGCATAGCCTCTTGTGTTGGTGGTAGTTTTGCAAAATGAACTTTGCTTTTTTGTGGCAGATTTAGCAAATAACTAGAACCTTAATGTGTTTAAATTCTGTGTGGTAGCTATGCATCCACTGTGTAATGCAATTTGGAATTTTTTTCCAACCTTGATGATTTCTTGACAGGTGGAACCTATTTTATTGAATAGGCTGGCTATTTCTCAAAGCTGATCATGTCTTTCAAAGTGTTACAAAACTTTGACGTTCTTTCCCCAAAAAGAGCGGATGTTGTATAGCATCCGCAGATTGCATGAATTAAAAGAATATTGTTGTAATTGTATTTGAACGACATGGTTGAAAATCACTTGGTTTCGACGTTATCTCTTCCTGACTTTTAGAAAAACAGATTCTTGTGCTGATAACCTAAGCTCGTCATAATCACGAAAAGGTCAAGTCTTCTCCAACAATTACGGCGCTTTCAACAGATCTGGCTCTTGAAATGGCTGAGGTAACTATCATGACATCAAACTTCTTTTTTTGCCTGCTCAACTTAAATTCCGTTATTTTGAAATTCTTGTTTTGAAATTTTTAATTTGTTTTAAGCAATAAAATAAAGCGGCTCTTGTTTCTGTCATTTGCTTCGTCAATAGATGATGCGGGTCGACGCCCTCTTTTCTCTCCACTTATTACAGAATGATCCAGTTTTAAGCAAAAAATCTACAATAACATGCATCTGCAAGTCGGGTTCGTGCTGAATACGCTCAATTACTTTCTGGGGCCCTTCATCCCCACGTTTTTCAGCAGCTTTCAAAAGTATAATTTTCGCTTCTAATTTCATTACTTTGTGAATCAAATTTCTCTTTGGGTAGGGCTTTTTTTATTGTTCTTTAATGAAGTCACCGGAATTACCTTCGTCACATAAGAAGCAATTATCTTGAAGCTTGAAAGAAGTGCTTGATCAGAGGGACAAACTATAGTCTGTATAGAATCTTCACCCCGACGAACATATGCTGCTATCATTTTCTCATTCGCATATGTTTTCGGCAATCATCCTGTATTCTAACTTCCTAGCTAATTTTCAAAAAACTGATGAATATTACATTTTATGAATATTACTTTGACGCTAAAAGCTATGTTCAAAGAGCTTGGGAAGTCCTTTCTGGCTCACAACGCGAGTATCACTATTTGGAGCCATTTGGCAAATGAAACACAATTTTGGTTAGAGTTCACTCATTTTTCATTACTGCACGAGAAGAGATGCAAGAAACTTAATAGCATCATTTTAGAAGAATATGTCGTTAAGGCTGTTGTTCAATCAAAAGGGGCAACTTTGTGTCACATGCTTTAATTTATTTTTGTTCGAAAATGCATGAAAATAGCAGGTGTTGTTATTCAATAACTGTTTAATTGCACTCAATTTTTTGTTTGTTTGAAAACACGATAGATCTTTTATAACAAGCCTTCAAAGTTGACGTTTTTGAGCACATTTCCCGACGAAAGCAGAAAAAAACGGTCGAAAAGCAGGAGAATAACGGGTGATCGCGTGATCGAATTAGCTTAGAACTGGGTAGGTAATTTAATTATCCTAAAATGGAAAATTCAGTTTGATTCAAAATCGCTTCCATAGTCAGGAATTCCAATTTTACATCTTTTTGCTAAAAAATGAATTTGTAAATGTGTCAAAACGTTTTGCGCTTGTTGAGCGGAGCAATTGAGAACAAACACCCTTTAAAAAAAAAAAAAAAAAAAAAAAAAAAACATGCATTTGAACGAAAGCGGCTCGAGAACGTCACTGACCACAATCTTCCATCTGCATTCTGCATTCTCCTTTTTTATCCCCCGGCCCTCCCTCCCTTTGTAATTGTTTTCTTATAGGGTTACTAGAATTTGTGCATCTTCTGCCTGACTTTCTTAAAACTCATTTTTCATCAATCAATAGGTCTATTTAATTTTCATTGTTAGTGATGAAAAAAAGTTTTTTAGGGGTGGAAGGCGAAAAGTAGGTCACTTTCTTTAAAAAATTTTTTTAAAAAAGTGACATTTTCAAAAAACCATAGCATGCTTAGTAATGGGTTTAGAAGAACGTTTTGATAACAAAATTATAGAGAATTTAATGTTCTTTCTTTTTGTAATTAAGTATGTTGCACAAAAAGTTTATAATTTTCGAGTTACAAGCAAAATACTGAAAATATTTTTTACTTATATTCAGTTAAATACCTAATAATAATGTTCTCCACTAAAGCTCTAAAAAAGTTATAATGTTCAAAAAAAGTTATAATGTTCTTAATTTATTTACAATGTTACTGTTGTAAGTTATCATGATTGTTATCATGCAAATATCTGTAATTTATATAAGTTACATTAAAAAGGATAAAATAATGAAAAATTGTGTCAAATTTTCGTTTTTGCAATTTTTCCACAAAGTTAGAAAAAAAAGAGTCACTTTCAGAAAGCTGTAACGCGCTTAATATTGATTTTAGAAAAGAAATTTTATTATGAAAGTTGTAGAAAATTTAATGCTCTTTTTTTTTTGTAACTAAGTATGGTACGCAAAAATTTTATAATTTTTGAGTTATAGGCAAAAAACTGAAAAAAGTCCGAAATTTTTGTGGTTTTTTGGCTCCACAAAGTTTAGCCTCGAGATATTTTGTTGGAAAACCATTAATTCTTGTTACTAGCATCCCCATAAACATTTTAAAAACATAAAATCTATTAGCAGAATTTTTGCATCTATCTATTTTTTTTTTTTTTTTTTTTTTTTTTTTTTTTTTTTGAGAAACCATAAAAAAATTAATTAAAATTCGCTTTATTTTGAAAACATATATAAATTAATTATTTCTGTTAATAAACATGGATAAATATATATAAAAGCTGTTATAAATTGTGATTTTTTTTTGGGGGGGGGGGGTCAAGTTTACATTATTACCTTTTTTTGGTCACATTTGTGTATTCTGCGATAGTGACGTCATATCCATAGATGTAATTTAAAAACTGGTTCATAGTAAATGGTAAATTCTTCAGCGGATGCGAATGACATCATTTAATATATTATAAAAGCGTAATCTTACTATCTATATTTATATACTTTTTTTTTTTGTCATCGGGGAGCAACACTAAATTTTTAAAAAGTAGAATTCCTTTTTTTCATATTTTTCACTGAAGTATTACATAAATTCTGTTGATGTGCGCTAAAAATTGTTAAGAATTGCAGAACTTCATGAATGCTGAATGAGTTTGATAAATTAATAGATTGTGTTGAACTTCATGAATGTAGTAATTTAAAAGTATTACTTTTTTTTGACAAAATTATTCTTATTATTATTATTGATATATAAACAATACGGTGTCCACCAAACTTTTTTTAAACTTTTTTCAATTTATTTATATTATTTAAATTAATTACTATTCAAAAATACCCTTTAAAAAATTAAATGTGTGACATACTTTATATATCTAATTCTATTTTACATGTAGAGAGAAATACAAAATCACGAAGTCTTCTTACTTCTTATTTAAAATAGAATAAAAGACTGAAGCAAACACTTTGATTTAAAACAAACAACGTACAACGGAAACATTTTAGAAACATTTGTTGTTTAAAAAATAATAAAATGGTTGCATCCGGTGAATAATATTTTAAGGAATTTTTAAAATAAATTCCAGCAGTGCAATTGAATATTTACAGCAAAATGAATTGGAATCCGAATGGAAATTTGAATTTCTAATTCCATTTGAAAATTAAATTTTAAAGCTCTGCATTTACAACGCTCTGATATTCCTGAAGCTTTTGTTTCAGGGAAACGATGTAGTAATATCGATTAATCATTATTTGGACTTAAATCGATTAATCTTAACGCATAAACATTATGAGAAAATTCGTCGGTGTAACAGGCATTTGATGAATAAATCACTAATGGTCTTTATCATTTATGCATATACTTGATGCAAATATCAATTTGTTTCCAAAGTATTAATTACAATCTGTATGGAATACAATACAATTTGTATAGAAGTTTTTCAAACATTCATATTTTTTTAACATAAATAAACAAACAAATAAAAATTTTAAATGAAAATTAAATAAATTTTATCACATTACTAAAATAACCATTACCATAAATTAACAGATATTTTTACTTTTTTCTATCTTTATAATAAGTAAAGGCAGGATTTGTAAAATATGCCGTTTTTGACGGATTTATACGTTTTAGAAAGACTTGAACGATTTGACTTTTTAAAAAAATTGTAAGCCTATGAGTCTGTCTGTCTCTATGAGACAAAAATTTTGTGGGTGCTCTATTTCAAGCACTAAAGCACGGAATTTGATAAAACTTTATATTCGGTTAGATCTATATATATAAATTGGTGCTAATTAGTTTTTGTCGCAGATCGCCCAAAATGTTGCTCTGCTATGTTGCATTTATCTTGGTTTCGACAATAGTTCTTTCTTAACATCTAATGTACCTGTTTTCATCAAACTTCAAATTCAGTTAGACGTTAAAATCACTTGTTTCTTATTGGTTTTGCATGTAACTCGGCCAACAGATGGTGCTATTATGCTCAATTTTCAAGATTTACATCATTTTAGGAACAGTCATAACTCAAGAACTAATGCACGGAATTCTACAATTTAATAACACCATATTCTGTTAGATCTTGACATAAGAAGGTGCTTTTTAGGTTTTCCTTTAAGTAATATAAATGGTAGAGCTGCTGAGCTGCATTTTTCACGATGTTTATGATAGCGGTATCTCAAAAACTAAAGCATGGAATTTTATTAAACTTGATACTGTATTGCACTGTCACATAAACAGATTCGTACTATGTTTGGGAACATCCCAAGAAGTGTCGCTATTATGCTTTTTTGGTTGAGAATTTTGGTAACAAACATCTAAGAGTATGGATGATGGAATTCAATTATTTATTTGAAACATGAGATGCCTTATCTTCTTTTAAATGCACAAAATGACACACAACTATACATTTAGAATCCGCATGATGGGTATAGATATCATGTAAATGTAGCACTATGGTAGCAAATTTTGAGGCATTAGCATGTATGAGGTATAAGGAAGTTCTGGGATTGGCACATACGAGGAATAATAGATTCTCCTTAAGATTTACTTTGTATACGTTTTCCAGAAAAAAATTTCGAAATAACTGTTGTTAATAAAAAATGTGCTATATGTTTGTGCTGCAATATAATACAGACTACCCAACAGGAGACAAGGGATATCTCTTTAAAAAAAGGGGAGGTAAAAAAAAATATCGTGTTAATATGATCCAGATAAAACCATCTGTTTCAGGAAAATAAAAATAAGTCAAAAGTGATCGGATAAAATTGTTAAACTGGATTTATCTCTAATCATAATGTATTTTTTGCTGGTGAAATCAGTACTTCACTCCGAAATCTACTTCCGCCTGTCGATTGAGCCGGGAGCGATTTTTTTACTTCCAATCATAAAATGAAGAAAACTGCAGATGAAACTCAAAAATTGATGTACATTTAAGTAATAATATTGAAGCATGGAAATACATAACAACTTTTTGAAATATTCACATGTATGAGAAAGACGAAAGTTATTGGGATTAGTTTCGACTAGTTTATAAATTATCATATAACTGTATCACTATGGTAGCGAATTTTGAAGTATTTGCATATATGAGATACAAGGAAGTTCTGAAATTGGCACATCCGACGAATAATAGATTCTCCTTAAGGTTTACTTCGTATACGTTTTACAGAAAATTTTTCGAAATGTCCAGAAGTTATTTTCATCAAATGAAATTAATAACATCTGTTTTTATCCAAAATCTTCTCGGCCAATCAATTTTTATTACATTTATGTTAGAACTCAGTAAATAAAAATGATCTAACATTTCTTAAATATTTTATTTCGCGAAACAGTGTTTCAATTTATCAATTTTTCGATTAGAATTGATTAATTTTAATAAGGTGGACGACTAAAAAAATCTTTTAATATAAAATCTATTTACTGAAGTTGACATTTTTTTAAACATGCATTTAAAGAAAATACTTTTATTATTCAAAATATTGATATAATAGGTATTATTATAGCATTACAAATGCAGTACTTGTATGTTTTAATGTACATAGAATGTAAAACTTTCTTTCATCAAAATCTATAAATTAACACTTTTTATGCTAACAAATAAATAAAAATCTCTAAAGCTAAAAATATTAAATTAAACTATCAAGTATTACATATAGCAAATTGTCGTGTTTAGTGGGGGAACGTTTCTAACGACGTTCCGAAAAGGAAAAATTAAAGTGTGTAATCGTATCTTATTAGTACACTGCGTTGAATTTGGACGCAAACGACCACATGACATGAAGCACTCTAGATCAACAACTTTATGGAATAATATGTGCCATATTCACAGAAAAATATAATTGAAAAAAAAATCAAAATAGAGCTTATCTGTATAAGCTTGAATTAAGAGGTGAGCAGAAATACGCAAAAGAATAATCTCAGAAGACTTACTCATAAAGAAAATTTCTTTATTTATTTTTTTTTAATAAAGATGGATGAATATAATTCTTTGAGAAAATAATATTACTTTTAGTAAGAAAAAAAAACTCTCTTATTTTCTTAGAGCGAGGCATGGAAGGCACAATTTTTTTACTTGCACAAAAATATATATAATAGAAGCACTTACTCCAAATAAATTATACATTTTCTTGAATTCTCTTGGAGATTAACACGGAACAAATTAACATAAAACGAAGAAGTGGTCCATCCTGTATATAGCATACAATGTAAGGCTAACGGAATATTCTAAGTGAAGAATTATTTCAACAATTTTAAAAAATAATATTCTTTCAAGAAAATTCAGCATTCTCAATATCGAAACATATTTTCTTCATATGAAATTTTCTTTTGGAAAAACAAAAGTTGTATTTTTTCTGAACGAATAAATCCTTGTATATCTTCACGGAGGGATAACAGTCTCTCCTTGCGTCTTAAATAATTTAATTTTTTTCGCATTTAACAATGCTGAACGTTAGTCGTAAAAAGCCGAACAAATCATTTCTATTAAAATCGCACACATCATTTTTGCAGGTATTTATTATCGTAGTTCTGCAGACATCCGCTCCGCTCTGAGTCGACACCGCCACCCCTCAGTTCTGCTCCTTTCTCAACTGACTAAACGACCGTGGCCGCTCCGGAAAGAAGGCGTAGGTTGCCATAAAAATAAAAGTACGCCAACTGGCGAGGCAAAAGGAAGTGGCGAAAAATAAAGAGGCCAAGCGCATCGCTAAGAATATGGAAACAGAATTTTAAGAATGAACTTTTATATCAGCAGAACGATGCAGAGCCAAAACTTGATACCAGGACGCACTAACTTTTAAATTACGTAACAGAAGAATAGTACCTGATAGGACAATAGGAGGAGTCATAAAACGGAAGTCGACACCCCATCGAACATTCTAGAACAGACGGGAAACCTTCAAAACCGGAAGGAACAAAATTTTAACTGATTTCAACATTTGAAATCAACAAAAAGTTAGGTAATAAAAATAACTTTACAGGGGAGATTCAAAAAACGAGAATTTAAGATAATTTTTAGAATGCGAAATATATAATAAATGAATAAAGATAAAACCAAAAATAGACGACAAATTAAATTAAATAAAAATATGGCAGTGGTTAAGAGTAACCACCACACAAATAACCATATATATTTTTTCTATAATATATTGGAATGATATTGTCATTTGTGTGAATTTTATTAATTTTTACACTTTCAATACTTTATACTATAAAACTTTGACATATTCTTAAATAACTTAATTTTTGCATAGTTACAACATTGATTTATGTGCTACATTAATTAGAATTTTAACTTGAATTTCTACTTCTAACCAAAATTTAATTTTAAAGCATTACTTTTAACTTGATGTTGTGATATTTCTAAAATATATGTTTCAGAGGAACGATGTCACAATATCGATTAATTATAATTTCTATCGATTTATCTTAAACTATGCGCATTACGAGTAAATGCGTTGATATTATAAAAATCTGATGAATACATTTTTAATGATGCGGTTATGGATATACTTAAATGAACACTATTATGTTGTCTAAATTACGGACACATATACATTATATATATTAAACAATAGTATTTTAAGAATATATGAATTAATCATGTGTTAATTTTTAAGTGAACGAACAAATAATATCCTTTTATACAAAGATGCATTAAATGATAATTATTAGCATAATCATTCATTGTATGTTTTATAATTTTCATAAATATTATATCATAATTACTTAGTTCTACTTTCTCCTGATAATTTCTTAAGTTTATTTTTAAAGAACAACGTACCGAATATTTAATTTTTTAAATGTTATTGGTTGCAATTTTATATTTTTAAGCTAAGTTTACAATTAATGGAAATTTAAAGATACTTTCTGTCTTTTTTAATTTTTAGTTCTTAATTTTAGTGACTACGAAGGAAGAAGTGTACGCTATCTCATTCATCTCTTACTGAATTCAAAATTGATGTAAAAATTACTGCCATGGCCATTTTTCCGCACAAAATTTATTTTTATCGAAGTATTTGTAATGCGCTTGTAGTAAATATACAAAATATAGTAGTTCACATACAAAATCCAGTATTGGAGAGCTAACTGCTCCAGAAATGAAAATAAATAATGTTATATATAATGTCGAATTCTTTATTGTCATTGTGAGAGACAAAAACAGTAAGTCTTGTCTGATCTTGGAAATAAATGAATGGAACCTATAACCAAAAACATACATTTTATTTACTAAAACTCACAAGAAAGGTCTCCATACCGGCATACTCAGAAAAATCTGAAAAAATTACAGCATGTTCTTCTCATATGGATATATGTTGGCGGAACCTCAATAGAGCGTCCTTAAAATATAATGAAATTTTCGTTTATTTGGTGATTTATCACCGATTGGCAATGAAACAGAATTTCAAAAAATACGCTTTTATATACTCTTGAATACTCTTTAACTTCTTCACGACGAAAGTCGTTTGCTTAATTTTTAAATTTTTATCACCAGTTATTGTAAACAAAAAAGTTTTCTAATTGAATCACGAAAATTATCTGATGAAATAAGGTAAACAAAACAATAAAAAATTACTGGTGGGAATAATGAAGGATTCTAAACGACAGTTAACAAGAATTTTCAGATGCCAAATATTCGAAAATATTTTATTTTTTACAGACTACATACTGAAATTCCGCCGGTAAATTTAAATTTAACCGATGCTTTATTACAGATGTAAGTAGTATCACTGGTATTTTTTTCACCATATTCTGAGTATGCACAGACCTTCCTTGTCAGTTTATATTTTTATCTAGAATTCAGAAGAAAAAATCAATGCGTATATTCGTATTTTGAAATACCTCGTTGAATGAAAAATAAGTAATCCCACTGGCTGAAACACATTTATTATTTTAATAAAGTAATCTTGAGAAACTCCTTCTTTGTGAATCTAGATAAAACAGTAATGTGTTTAATAATTAAAACTTCATGAGGAATTAATCACAACTCATCAGATTCTAGTTAAGTTGTTATTGATTTGAAGAACAAAAAAATCCATAAAACGGATTTCTATAAAATAACAACATGTGAATTTAAAACTGATAAGTGCAAAATCAGTGGTGTAGTCAGCAGAGGGTATACGTTCAAAACAGAGGATATATCCTAGAATGTATATACTATAGCTTTCTTGAGGAACAGAAAGTATATGGTCTTCCTTTAAAAAATTCAGAAGGTATACAGCGTACACCCTCGTATACCCTCCACAACATCCCTGCGCAAAATTGCAAAAGTATAAATTATAAACGAGGTATCGAAAGATCGCCAGAGGAAAGTTTCATTTATATATTGAGACATCATCAGCCTCTGCAGAGTACGTCATGCAATGAAGATCAAAAAATCTTTTTTAATTAAAAGTCTTTCCATTTAATAATAAAAAAACTAACATGACTTTAATTATTTTATCTCTGAATTTTAGGAAAAAGATTATGACTGTACCTCTCCTTATTTTGATATTCTTTGTTTTTATTTAAAAAAAATTAATAATGTTCTTTATAGATAGACTGGTGTTTCTGATAAGAGTAGAAACATGGAAAGGAAATATATTGTGGAAATAAAGCCAAAGAAATGGTTTTTTTTCCTCGATAAAATAGGATGCCCAATATGATACAATTCTTGTTTAATAATTTTTTCTTTAGCTGACGTTAAATCTACAACCAAATAAAGTAGTTTTTACTAAAAAATATTCTTATTGCTTTATTATTCATTGTCATAATAATAATTATGTATAATGTTCTTTTCAGATATATTGCTATTTTTTGATAAGATTGGAAGCATGGAAAAATACTAAAGTAAAGCGGAAAAAGGATGTACTTTTTCATTAAAAATAAATATGCAATACAATTATTATTCAATAAATTTTAGCTTAACTGACATTCAATTCACAACCAAGTAAGTATAAATTTTCAATAAATATTAAACTCATTAGTTAAGTATTCCATTTCAGTTAAACATCCTTTCATTTAATGAAACATCGAATATATTATCTCTTAATTTTAATTAAATACTTGTATCTGCACTATTCTAACTTCTGCGTTCGTTGCTTTAATAATAATCATTGAATAATGTTCTTTTGTATATAGATTGCTATTTCTAATAAGGTTTGAAGCATACAAAGAAAATATATCATGAAAATAAAGCTAAAAATATGTGGTTTTTCGGTAAAATTTAGATAAAATTATTATTCTATAAATTTTGTGTATCTGACGTCAAATTCACAAAAAAGCAAGTAATTGTCAATAGACACTAAACTCAGTTTTTATTATTTCTTGTCAGTTAAAATCTTTTCATTTAAATAAATCCTGGACGTGACAACAAATATTTTATTCCTGGATTGCAATAAAATGTTTGTGTCTGTAGATTGCTATTTTTGATAAGGTTTACAGCGTGTAATGAAAATGTATCATGAAAATAAAGCCAAAAATATATAGGTTTTTGGTAAAATTTGTGATACAATTATTATTCCACAAATTTTCCTTAACGGTCGTTAAATAATAATAATAATAATAATAATAATAATAATAATAATAATAATAATAATAATAATAATAATAATAATAATAATAATAATAATAATAATAATAATAATAATAATAATAATAATAATAATAATAATAATAACGTAATTTTCAATAAACACTAAATTCGTTCTTTTACTATTCTTTTTCAAATAAAAACACTTTCATTTAATAAAAGTCTAGGCGTAACGTCGAATTTTTTACCGCTGGATTTTAATAAGGAATGTATGCCTATGTTCCTCCCCCCCCCCCCAAACTTTAATGTTCGTATCTTTGATAATAAAAATTGAATAGTTTTATTTTTCAAATCAATTATTTTTTTATAAGATTTTGAAACATGCAGAGAAAAAATATTATTAAAATAAAGCCCCAAAAAGATGTACTTTATCGGAAAAATATGCGATACAATTATAATTCGATAAATTTTAGTTTAACTGAGATTTAACTCATAACAAAGTAAGTAATTTTCAATAAATATTAAACTCATTATTTTATTATTTCTTTTCGGTTAAAAATCCTTTCATTTAATAAAACATCGAACATTTAATCTCTTAATTTTAGTTAAGGGTTTGTGTCTGCACTATTCTAACTTTTGTGTTTGTTGTTTTAATAATAATTATTGTATAATGTTCTTTTCAGATAGATTGCTATTTCTGATAATTTTTGTAGCATGCAAAGGATAAATATTTTAATTATAAAGATAAAAATAGTATCGTTTTTCAGGAAAATATGCGATACAATTATTTTTCGATAAATTTTCCTTAACTGACATTAAATTCACAAAAAAGCAAGTAATTTTCAATAAGCACTAAACTCATTCTTTTATTATTTCTTTTCAATAAAAAAAATTTCATTTAAATATACGCTGGACGTGACATCGAATATTTTATTCCTGAATTTTAATAAAGTTTTATATTGCTATAGATTGCTATTTCTGATAAGGTTTGAAGCACGTAAAGAAAATATATTATAAAAATAAAGCCAGAAATATGTCTGTTTTTTTTTTTTTGTTTTTGTTTTTTTTTTTGCAAAATTTGCGTTGTTAATATTATTTGATAAATTTTCCTTAACGGACGTTAAATTTAAAAAAAAGTAAGTAATTTTCAAAAAACACTAAATTCATTTTTTTATTATTCATTTACAAGTAAAAATATTTTTACTTGATAAAAGGCCAGACGTGACATCGAATTTTTTACCTCATAATTTTAATGAGGAGTTTATGCCTGTGCCCCCTCAAACTTTAATGTTCGTATCTTTTATAATAAAAATTGAATAATTTTCTTTTTTAAATCGATTGATATTTTTGATAAGATTTGAAGCATGCAAAGAAAACATATCACTGAAATAAAGCAGGAAAAGATGCCCTTTTTTTCGTTAGAAATGTGCGATACAATTATAATTTGATAAATTTTAGTTTAACTGACGTTTAATTCACAACCAAATAAGTAATTTTCGATAAATATTAAACTCATTATTATCCCTTTTCGGTTAAAAATCCTTTCATTTAATAAAACATCGAATATTTTATCTCTTAATTTTAATTAAGTGTTCGCGTCAGCACTATTCTAACTTTTGTATTCGGCGTTTTAATGATAATTATTGTATAAGATTGCTGTTTCTGATAATGTTTGAAGCATGCAACGTATAAATATTTTAATTATAAAGAAAAATCGATGTAGTTTTTCAGGAAAATATGTAGTAGAATTATTTTTCGATAGATTTTGTTTGACTGACATTAAATTCACTAAAAATAAATAATTTTAAATAAACACTAAACTCATTCTTTTATATTTCCTTTTCAATTAAAAATCTTTTCATTTAATAAAACGTCGGACGTACCCCAATTTTAATAAAGAGTTTGTGTCTGTACTCCTCTAAATTTTATGTTGGTAGTTGTTATAAAAATAATTCAATAGCTTTTTTTCAGATAGATTGCTATTTCTGATAAAATTTGAAGCATGACAATGAAATATATAATTAAAATAAAGCCAAGAAAATCCCTATTCTCGCAAAATATACAATGCAATTACTATTTGATAGTTTTTTATTTAACTAACCTTAAATTCACATATGAGCAAGTAATCTCAATAGATATTTTATTCATTTTTTATTGCGCTTTATGATTAAAAACCTTTTCAGTTAATAAAAATATGAGCATGATTTCGATGATAAGATTTTAAACATACTAAAAATTTATGTAATGAAAATAAAGCCAAAAAATGCATTTTCTTGGGTTAAATATCCAATACAATTGTTGACTTGATAACTTTTTGTTTAACTAACGTGCAATTCTCAAATATGCAAGTAATTTGTAATAAATATTAACTAATTTGACTCTTTTTTAATTAAAATCATTTTTTAAATAAAAATATGAGCATGATTTTATTTTTAATATTTAAGCATGAAATATATAATGAAAATAAAGCCAAATAATGTATTTTCTCGGTAAAATATGCAATACAATTATTATGTGATAATTTTTTATTTAGTTACCATTAAATTCACAAGTAAACAAATCATTTGCAATAAATATTAATACACATTTTATTACTCTTTTTTAATTAAAAATCTTTTCATTTAATAAAAATATGAGCATGATTTCGATTATAACAGAATATATATATGAAATAAAGCTCAAAAAATGTATTTTCTCAAAATAGTTATTATTCGATAAATTTTTGTTTAACTGATGTTAAATTCACAAACACCTTTTTCCAGCGAAGATTAAACTCATTTTTTTAAATTAGAGATAAGATAATAATTCAACGAAAGTGAAATAATGAATTCCTTTTTTTATGTTAGAAAGAAAAAAGAGAATTAAAATATTATATGTCTTTAGAATAAAAGAGGAAAATTGTGAAATAATATTTTTTTTTTCTTAGTATTTTCTTTTTCTTTTTGATAAATTGTCATCAAGATATTCAAATTTTTATCTGTAACAGTTTTGAACAAGTATACTTTTTTGAGCGTCTTAAAAATTATATTTTTTTAAGTTAATAATTGAATAAAGTTATTTCCCAGTCAGGCTAATAATTGCAAAGAAACATAATTAATAAAAGTGAAGAAGCTCTACATAAATAAAATTAGATAAAATTTATTGAAACGGAAAATATTTCATTAGAATTGAAAATCGACAGCGAAGATTTCATAAAGTATTGTTGTGAATTCTAATAAATAGAGTAGTCAATTATTCCATTATATAGGTGTACATGCGTAGTAACATTCATTACACCGATGAACACACCAATGTGGCATTCTTTTTCAATGTTTGCCACAAAAAAGTTACTTTATAATTAGAGGATAAAAAAAAACAAGGATAAAATCACTGTAGATTTATACTTTTAAGTTAAATAAAATTTTATTTATTGGTTTAGTTAAAATATTAAATATCACTCCTATAACAAAATGTAAAAATGAAAAATAGACAAAAAACTTTTCTTTTAATATATGAACGAATATGTCTCTGAACTTTGGCGAAATTTTCAAATTTATATCCCTCTATGTTTATCGATCGTCGCTTTTAAATTAATATACATACACATATATATACATATATATTTATATATAGATAGATATTATGAGGCATACTGCTATTTGCGATAAGATTTAAATGCGTAAAAAAAACCTATCATGAAGATAAATTGGAAAAACAAAAACTGAGATAATTCTCTTTGTTAAATTCGTAATACTCTTATTATTAAAAATTTACTTTACTTTTTTTTCTGCTTAATCGCGCTGGATTCGAAAACAAGTAATTTTGATTAAATATTAATGTATTTTTACTTTCTTAATTATATGACAATAATACAAAGAGAATGAAATTAGGATCTGTAAAGTAATTGATTCTCTAAAGTAAAAAAAAATAGTTGACTTCATAATTAAATTAATAAATGTCTTTAGATTAAAAAAAAAGTAATTATAAAGTAAGGAATTTTTCTTAAACTAATAATTTTCTCTTTAGATAAAATGTGAGTAAGATATTCAATTATATTATCTGTAGCAGTTTTAAATAAGTAGACATTTTTGAACATCTTAAAAATCACCCTCTTTTAAATTACTAAAATCATCTATTATTCCGGTTATATATATGTGGTAACATTTATTACCCCGGTGAACATATTGAAATCATGCATACCCTTTAAATAGTTAAAACAAAAAGTTATTTTTTTTTTAATTTTAGGATAAAAATGAAAGATAACAACGCCGTAAATTTTTATTTTAAAATTAAATAACATTTTACTTGGTAGCACAATTAAGATATTAAATATCGCTTATATAACGGAGTCGAAGCATGAAAGAAAAAATCTTGTCTTTTATTAGAAGGCTGAACAATGAACATGTCTCACATTACTTTATCTCTGAAATTTATGGAAGAATTTATATTTAATTCTTTTATAATTATTGGTCATTGCTTTTAAATTAATTAATGAATAATGTTTTATTTTCAAGGATATTATTATTTGTGACATTTAAGACACGAAATAGAAATACATTATGAAAATAAAGAAATCAAAAGATAAGTTATTTGTCCTAGTAAAATTTATAAAACTCTTGTTAGATTTTTTTTAAGTATTTTTACGAATACTTAAAAAAAATCTCTTCTCTCTTGATTTGTATATAACTATGTTAGATACATTGATAATTTTTTATCAATTATTAATATTTTTTGTCTAACTAATGTAATGAGAATACAGTGAAAATGATGATGTGAATTTGTCTGCGTGAAGTAAATAAATAAATAAATAAATAAATATGAATAGCATCCAATTGACTTTATAATTAAAATATCATTGTTATTTAATAAATATCTGAACACGTGTCAGAATGTCTTAAAAATGATCTCTTAAATAAATATGTTTTTTTTTTCAATACGGCTGATAACTGTATAAGCAAAATTTGTAAAACTGCTCTGCAAACATATAATGAGATAAGACTGATCGAGACGAAATACTTCAGTGAAAAAAAAATCGGCAGCGATCACTTTATAGGAAAATGTGATTTCAAATACATAAGTCTAATATTTGACGGTTATAAATGTGTGCTAATATTTAATACGCCGATGAACACATTGAAATTATGTGTTCCTACATAGGTACAATAAATAAAAATTAGTTTATTTATAGTTATTTTATTTATAAGAAAAAATTTCAATCATATTGCATCTCTAAACTTTAGCAAAGAGTTTTTATTCATATCTCTCTGCATTTATCGGTCATTGCTTTTGAATTAGTAAATGAATAGTATTCTTCTTCAGATTGTTTATTTTAATTTGATAAATTTTATATTATAAATACAAACATATTATGAAAATAAATAAAGCAGAAGATAAGATAATTGTATAAAATATGCATTACTCTAGTTGATTTTTTTAATTTATTATTTATTTTATATAATAATGTTGAATTCACAGATAACACTGGTCAATAGTGGTCATGCCACACGAACTGTGGTGGTAGGTAATCGTATTTTGACCTCATTATGAAAATGCACTTATTTCGTTTCAATCACCCTCAGTTTTCTTGTGATAAGTCAAGTTCATTATTTTCAGCGATAAATGCATGTGAACGTTCGTAAAAAACAGTGATAGTTACAGTCGTTTTCTTTATTAATTTAAAGTGCGTTGGTTTAAATGAAGTACTGTGCTTGTGCGAATATGTCAAGAAAGTGTATTAACGATCCTAACTCTTTTTGTTATGTTTGTGGTGAACTGACTTTCAAAACACAAAGACGTAATTTTACAGATCTTATATTGCAGTGTTATCGCGAGTATTTTTCCTTTTCGATTGCTCATAACGACAAGGCTTGGGTCCCACACATTTGTTGTATAACGTGTAAAAAATTAAATACATTGGAAGAAAGAATTACTTCATATACCGTTTGCTATTCCCATGATATAGACTGAGCCTAGAGATCATGTTTCGGATTGCTATTTCTGTGTTAGAACAATAAAAGGCATAAACCCAAAAGCAAAACACACAGTTCAGTACCCGAATTTGCCTTCAGCAATAAGACCTGTCCCACATGACTTCAGTTCGCCAATACCAGTACCATCTACATCGTTTAATATCAATGATCCACAACCCTCCTCTTCAAGCCAATTTAATTCTGATGACGATGATGATTATGATTCTGACTTTGACGAAGTTCAAGATAAGCCTCATTTGTTAACTCAAAGAGACCTAAATTACCTAGTACGCGATTTGAATTTGTCAAAAAGACAGGCAGAACTGTTATGATCAACTGCACCATAAATCAAATTCATGCGTGATAAAATAAATTGATCTGCTTATTTTTATTCATAACACCCTACTTTATATATATAAAAAAATTGCGTGGATGAGGAAGTTTAAATTTTATTAACCTGTGTAATCACACAATTTTAATTAATTAATAATGCTAGTTTTTGCCTAACAGATGTGGTGATAATACAATGGAAATGAAAAGATCAATTTATTTCTGTAAAGGAATAAAAATATCACTAATTGGCATAATAACTAAAGTATTAAATATCCTTGTAATAAAAGATTTTAAAAAAATTATCAATAACAGTGAAACCCTTAATTATTCATACCTAACCAGCACAAGTTACCGCAAAAATCTAACTCAAAAAAGCACTTTCTTGTAATTTTTTTTAAATATCATCATGGAAACATAAAACACAAAATGTTGTCATTTAATAAAAGGCTTAATACGTCCCAGATTATTTCATTTAAATGAAGATTTTATATCCCTGTTTAAATAGTATTATTTTTCATGGAGATTATTATTTGAGATAAGATTTAAAAAATGGGAAGAAAATACATTACGAATATAAAGCAGGAAAAATTAAGATAGTTATATGATTAAAATATGTAATAATCTTATTATTAGATTTTGTGTCTGCTTAACTATGCTTGATTCACAGACAATTAAGTGATTTTTATTATATATTCTAGTAATTTTTTTCTTTAATGATGTAGTAAGAAAAGAATGAAAATATAAATTTCGATCTATAAAGCAAAAACAAAAAAAAAAGAGGGGGGATGATAATTTATGTCTATCTGATTTTGAGTAATTAAGGGGGATGATAATTTATGTCTATCTGATTTTGAATTTACAACTTATATTCATTTTCATTTAAAAATTACATTAGTAAGTATAAAGAGATAGAATTCCATAACTGTGCTCAGAAATAAAACTGTCATCAATAATAAGCATTATAACGATTAAGTAGGATAACTTTTAATAAGTAAATTTAGATGGAGTTGTTCAAAAAATATTTTAAGGCTTTATTTTCATAAGCGTAAGATTTTTGTTGCTGTTTGAAAGTGTGTTGAAAGTAATTTAGAATGTCATGGATGAATTCTTATCACGAATTTTATTTTCTAGTTACACATTCATATAATGAGTCTTATCTGCAGTAACACAACATACACTGGTGTGCAAAATTTAAGGACGAGTCCCAAAATGCCAATTTTCAAGGGATTTTAAAGCGATAATTTTCACGCGAATATTCAAAAGGAAATAATATAATTCGAATAATTACTATCCCTGCATAACAGCTAGTCCATATAACATCTCATTCCGGTCACACATGGTCACAAGAGTCACAGTCCCTACGGCGAAACAAAAAAATAGGAAATTCCATACGTCTCTTTTATGAGACTCAAATGACTACTACATGTGACTCCACTGACAGGTTACTGCTATTGCTGCTTTGTGTCGAGTCACCAGGTGACTTTACAATGTCGTTTTATTGAGACTCTGATGTGAGTGTCATTTGGAGACTCAATTTCAAAGTCATTGTGAATGCTGCATTATGATAAATCACCATATAATGTCACATTAAAGTCACGTGGTGACTTTCTCCCACAAGACTTTCTCAAATTGTGAAAGAAACTCTACTTTGAAGTAACCACTGTGAAAAGGGGTGAAAAGTCACCATGTGACTTTAATGTCACACTATTTGGTAATTTATCATAATGCAACATTCACAATGACTTTGAAATTGAGTCTCCAAATGACACTCACATCAGAGTCTCAATAAAACGACATTGTAAAGTCACCTGGTGACTCGACACAAAGCAGCAATAGCAGTGACCTGTCAGTGGAGTCACATGTAGTAGTCATTTGAGTCTCATAAAAGAGACGTATGGAATTTCCTATTTTTTTGTTTCGCTTAAGGGACTGTGAGTCTTGTGACCATGTGTGACCGGAATGAGATGTTATATGGACTAGCTGTTATGCAGGGATAGTAATTATTCGAATTATATTATTTCCTTTTGAATATTCGCGTGAAAATTATCGCTTTAAAATCCCTTGAAAATTGGCATTTTGGGACTCGTCCTTAAATTTTGCACACCAGTGTACATGTAAAGGAAATAGGATAGAAAAATATATATAGTTTTCGTAGCAAAATATGCAATATTCCTTTTATTAGATTTTTAGTTACTTATTTTAAAATTTTATTTATTTATTTTATTTTATTTTATTTTATTTATTTATTTATTTTTGTTGTTTAATTGACACTAAATTAAAAAAAAAAAAAAAAAAAAAAAAAAAAAACAAGTAATTTTGAACAAAAGTTAATATAATGTTTAGATTAAATTAAAAGCATGTAAAGGAAACATTCTGTGAAACAAGAAAGAGAAAACAATCTGAAAATTGTACGTCAAACACAAACATAACAAATGAGGTTCGTTCGTTTTATAACTACTTTTACATATTATATCCAGATCGTGGGATCATAGCTCTTGCACTCTTTTGCAAAAATTCATGAGTACAAAATATATTACAATTATGTATATTAAATTCAGTAATATGGAACTAATAGGATTATAATCTTATACAAAACATCATCACCATGGCAACCTAGAATCATCACCTATCACGTGATATCATTTCATTAATTACATATGATAGAATTTAGTATAATAAACAAAGTATTTATTAATAACTTTTTTTAAAATTTTGATTCGATTTTCATAAAATTTGAAATGACAAAATTCTGTAACGGTTATATATATTAAATTTCAAACTATTTAGTTGAATAGTTTTTGCGTTGTTATGCAGAGTGACAGGCGTACAGACCAGATGATAACTATAGACTGCTACGTATTTATATAATTATCAACGCAGTTAAAAACTGAAAGAAGAGATAAGATATTTGTTTTAGTATAATATGTAATTCTCTTTCAGTTAGATTCATTTCTGTTGTTCTTTAACTGACACTTAATTTACCGACAAGAAAGTAATTTTGAATAAATATTGATGTTATTTTGTGATAAGATTAAAAGCATGTTAAGAAAATACATTGTGAAATTTGAAAGAAGATGAATAGATTGGTAAAAGAAAACTCTTTGTAAAATATATAATACGATTAGTTTTAGATAAATTTTGCTTAACTGATGCTGAATTCATAAACAGGTAACTTTGATTAAAGAAGACATTTTAAAATTAATTATGTGATATTAATTCGGTAAAAATTAAATTATGACAGTCAAAGTTCTTTTAATTACGCAAATCTATCTGAATTTATAATTAAAAAGATAAATATTTCTAACATAAAAGCAAAAAGCTAAGAATTAATGAAATTTCATTTAATTAAAAACCTTTTCCTCCAATAAAATGTAAGAAAGCACTTCAATTATGTTATCTTATAATAAATATGCATTTTTAAATCACTCGGAAATTATTCTTTTTTAAATTAGTATATTGATAATTTTCCTTCCCTAGAACATTAATGTTTTTAATGAGACTTAATTTATAAAAGTGAAATTACTCTAAGGAAATAGACTAAGATAAGAGTGAAAACAAGGGATATTTTTCAGCGAAATAAATAACGTAAATGATATAATTAGATTATTCTTCTTTAAGAGGCGATAATAAACAAATATTTGTTGCTGTGTATTTATGAAGAAAAAAAAAGTTTTTAGTGATAAAAAGTGTAATGTTTTAAAATTGTGTCAAAAATTCATTGTAATCTATTTCTACTCTACTTTCAAAAATAAAAATAAGAATAAAACAGTTTTAAACTTTGTAGCAGCGATTTGTGCTAGAAAATCCTTAAGGTGTCAGTTATTTGAGATTTCATTCTAATGATTTTTCCTTGATTGAAAATTTTCTCATTTGAAAAAAAAAAAAATGACAAAATTATTTAATTATATTATCTGAACCTTTTTGAATGAGTGTAATATTTTGAATATCTTAAAAATTAATTTCTTTTAAATTAAGAAATAAATGCTCTTTTGCTGTACGACTAATATTTGTATAGACTAAATTTATAAAAGTGAAACTATTCTACAAGGATATAATGAAATAAGAGCAATCGAAAATGAAAATATTTCATTAGAAAAATAAACTACAACGAAAATTTTATAGATTTTTGTGAGCTCTAAAAAATAGAGAAATCGATTATTTCTGTTCAATTTATGCGTGGTAACATTTATTATGCGTATAAGGACATTAAAATTGCTCGTTTCTTTTAAAAAGTTACTACAAAAAGTTACTTTATAGTTGTAAGATAAAAATGTAATGACAATAACGCTATAGTTTTATTTTTATATTAAATCAAATTTCACTTCGTAGCACAATTAGACTATTCAATATCCCTGACAGAAAGGAATCGAAGCATTAATCATTAAATATCTTGTCATTTAATAAAAGGTTCATCACGTCTCAGATTATTTCATCTCTGAACTTTAGGGAAGAATTTATATCACTAATTATTTATCGGTCATCGTTTTTAAGTTAGAAAATGAATCATTTTCTTTTTCAAGGAGATATTTATTTGTGATTAGGTTTAAATATGAAAATGAAAATTATGAAAGCAAAAGAAAAATAATTTTATTAATAAAATATACAATTCCCTTATTAGATTTATTTATTTATTGTATAACTATGCTGGACTCTCAGACGAACATGCAATTTTAATTAATAATTAATGTTAGTTTTGGCTTTATTGGTGTGATGAGAATTAAAAAAATAATAATAAATATGTACTTTTTTTTGTGAAGTAAAGACATAGCTTTAGTTGACTTTATAACTAAAATATTAAATGTCTTCAGTATAAATGTGTATATAAAAATTACAATTTTTTTTTGGGGGGGGGGAGCGAAGTTATTCTTATATTATATTAATTTCCTTTTAACAATATTCCGTTTTTATTCAGGCTAATTAAATTTAAATCCCATTATTAGATCTAATCTATTAATCTATATAGAAAGGATATAAATTCTTAATTCGTCTTAAAAATATTTATTCCGATACGTATAAATCTAAAAAATGGCTCTAAATTAAAAATATTCTTAAGTAAACTTAATTTCTTAAAATTCCTAATAAAACTTTGTTTCCTCCCTGTTTTTATCAACAATTTTAAAAGTCTTACTAAATTTATTCCCAAAGAGCATACTTATTCAAAACTTAATTCTTTTAATTTTTTTTCTCCGCTTTTTATATTTACTACGTATCAATAAATTCATTTTTTTCCCCCTTATTTTAGTGAAATTATCGTCTGTGGAATACATTTGAATTTTAACTACTTTTGATTATTAAATAAGTTAAATAATAATCATCTTGATAAAATTATCGTTTGGGAAACACAGTTGCGAATCCGCCGCTTTAATCTATGTAGATGCTAGACGCTAATTTCTATTTACATGAAGGGAGCGTGTTTGAGATTATCGAATGTTCTAGAAACGATTTTTTTTCTTAATTTTTTTTTATTATTAAGCTAGGAGATTCGGAGATGAAAGCGGTATTCGGTTATGGAGCGGACTATAGGGAAACTATGATGGATGACTGCTTTTTGAAAAGAATGTTTATTCGTGGATCGGAGATCATTTCTCTGAGAATATGATTGCAGAGATAAATAATTAATTTAAATTTGTGAAGGTGTTTTTTTCTTCGATTAAGCCCCGACTCCTATACAATAAAGAGGGAGATAATATTCTTTTGACAAAGCATAATTATGCTGCGAATATTCAACTCGCTCCCTATCTCAATATGTCTCATATATACCGATTAGGATGAAACCCTAAAAAAATGATACACTAAAATATTTAATATTAAAACTAAACTAATATAAACTTAAACTAATTTAATTGATACACTAAAAAAATGGTTCCTCAAAATTGAGTGAAAAGTACTCAATTTTAAGTACTTCATATACTCAAAATAGCTCCGATCTCAATGTACTCAAAATCAAAAAACACATGTACTCGTTTTTGATTCCATGGTTGTGTTCAAATGTAAATCGCTATGAACTGTCCCTTTAACTTATAAATTAAAGTAAAAATAGACTAGCATTTATTTCTTTCACAAAATTATTAACAATAAAAGTTTAATTGATTGTTTATTAATAAAAATAGCAAAAACTAGTAGCAAAGTGCCCAAATCGAATATTTTTAGGGCAAGAGAACTATTTGCAAACACTTTTAAATTATTTGAAAATACTGTGTGTAATTTAATATTTGCATTAATAAGTATCTTTTATGCCACCATGAATGAAATAAACCATTACTGGGTGCAAAATCATAGTTAGTTTGGATTTGATAACATATGAAATTTCAAAATTGAAAAAGAAATGTGATCATTTTTTATCCAAACATACTAAATTCAATATGAGTACATGAATATATTCATTTTTTAATACTTCATTTTTTTTCAGTGTACCTAACCAGTAACTTACGCTTCAGCAAATCTAACTAAAATAAACATTTTCTTGTCAAATTTATAAAGTTGATGCCATCATGAAATTGTAAAATGGAAAATCTTATCATTTAATAAAAGGCTGAACACGCCTCAGGTTATTTCATTTCCGAACTTCAACGAAGAGTTACATTTATATTCCTCTATATTTATCGGTCATTGTTTTAAAATAAATAAATAATGTTCTTTTCAAGGGCATTATTATTTGGGATAAGATTTAAAGTATGGAAAAGAAATATATTATGCATATATAGAAAGAAAAAAACTAATATAATTCTCTGACTAAAATACATAATATTCTTATTATTAGATTTTTGTGTTCTTTTTCTACTTAACTATGCTGAATTTGGAAACAATCAAATAATTTTGATTAAATATTAATATAATTTTTTTCTTAACGATTAATATAAAAATAAGGTACCCTGGGGTAATAACGCCAGGCGGGGTAATAACGCCAAGTGCTTATATTTTGCATAATTATGAAATAATCAGGTAAATGACACCCATGTGCTCTGCGCAGAAGGGTTTTGAGTCATATAAATCGCAAAAAACAGCTTCAGGTTAATTTGTTTCATTTTTAGGTCTTATTGTTTTTACAAACAACTAAAATTAACGCTTGATCTAAAATTTGCGAGATACGTTTTGTGGTGTGAAGACGATCTTTTTATTCGGAAATACTTTGTTAATTACATAAATTTGTAGTGCATTTCATGTACTTTTAAAATGTTGTTGAAGGTTTTGGATATCTTCTCGAGATAATTTGTAATTTAAAATGTACTGCGCAATAACTATACCAGGGTAGTAACGCCAATCCTTAACATTAATACCCCGGTTGATTCCCTACTGTGGCCGAGCTACATCCTAAATATTGACTCAAATAAACACAGTTAAAACTGTGCATTGTTTCTCATATTTCTATTTAAGCGGTCTTTTTTAAGCAAAAAGAAGCTCACGGTCTGATATTCTTTCGCCTCATCCCCCCCTCCCACACCACACCTTTATTTTTCTTACACTTTCACAAAAAATTGAACATTTTCAATAGCTTAGAATGCAATTTGTCAATTTCTAACTTTGTAGAGTTTGTATTTTTAGAATCGGGCAATCTACATGCAATTATTCCATCTTATTTCATAGTTTTGTTTGCATGGCGTTATTACCCATATAGGTGGGTAATAACGCCAAATAGCATTGGTCAAGAAAAAACGCCATTACATTTTATGAATACATATCTGTTAAATTATTTTATTTTATATAGATAGTCAATGAGTTGCTGTATCAGATCCTATATTTGTTTGAAAAATACAATCTAAAACTAAGCCGTGAAAATTGATAGAACCTTAACGTGGCGTTATTACCCCAGGGTACCTTACAATGAAAATATATAATGTACAGTGCATAATGTATGTACAGTGTATTACATAAATTTGTCTATGTGAAGTAAAAAAAAAATTATATTAATTTATGTCTTTCGATTTTCGATTTACAATATATTTATTCTCATTTAAAATTTGGATTAGCAAGTACATTAAAACATTTATTTAACGAATTTTCATCTTTACACCTAAACATTTCGTTATAAAGAAAAATCGTTAATAAGAAATAAATTTAAATTCAAGAAATTTGTATAATAAATACACATAAAAGGGAAATATTAGAAAGATATATTTTATTTCGGGAATAATTCTTTTAATGCATTATCACCACTAGAGTAAACATTAATTGGAATAATATAAAAAAAAAGATAAGCAAAAACTGAAGCTTAGGTATCTTATCTCATTTGTCTCACTAGCGAACTGCAAGAAGTATAAGTCACCAATTTTGGTATAGTTGGAAAGATCTCATCGTGAACAGTAAAAAACTCATTGGAACTACTCGCCGGAAATGAGTCATTTCCGAGATAGCCGAAAATTTATATCACGTAGCTAGTGCACACTTAATGGGGGACCGCAAAAAATTCTTGTCTCGATTTTAATGAAAGTGATATCGTTGAAAAGATATTATTGTGATGATCAAAAAACTCAAAGGAACCACCCGATGGAAATGAGAAGTGTTCGAGATATCCGACAATTTGTGTCGCATAGCAAATGCGCACTTACTGAGAAACTGCATTAAGTGTACTGAGAAACTGCATTAAGTGGCATAAATTGCCGGATATCTCGAAAACGGCACATTTCCGATAGGTAGTTCCATTGAGTTTTTTACTTCTCAGAATTATTTCTTTTCAACGACATCATTTTCTTCAAAATCGAGACAACAGTTTTTTACGGTCCCTCGTTAAGTGTGCACTAGCCCAGTATGAACTAGCTACATAACATTAATCATCGGATATTTTGAAAACGGCTCATTTCCAACGGGTAATTCTACTGAGTTTTTTACTCCTCACAATGAGATTTTTCCAACGTTACCACTTTCATCAAAATCGGTGACTTACACTTTTTGCAGTTCCCTAGTCAGTATTGTCTATCTTAATCTCTTCAGACCCCCTACGCGACAATGGGCGGATGTATGTGCGACAATGGGCGGATGTATGTGCGACAATTGTAGCGCTGAGAAGGAGCAGCAGAAACTGTTGCATGCTCAGACAGCGTTGTTAGAATTGAGATTTGGAATAGGTGGTTCTGGGTGTGTTTTAGTTTGTTTAGTAGGAGGGTGCGTGTAAGTATATTATGGAGTCAGCCTTCTGGTGGAATTGCCGGACATTTTAAGTGCCAGCGTCTCGTGAGAACACAATGGAAATAAGCAAGGCTTGCCTTGCCCACCTCACCGCACTCACATAAGTTTGAAGAGGCGCATTTAAATTTCTCTAGGTAGGCCATAAAAGGGCCATGGCCCGTCAGAAAGCTGGTCGTGTACGACGTAAAGTTATAAAGTTGTAGGGAAACTTTTGGAATGAGTTCGTGCCTGCCCTTTGTTGATGTGTCCCAGTACTCCTGCCGTGGCGTGTTCCTGTAACCCAGCAACTTGGGGGCTGTGGCTGCAGTGTAGTGCCTGAGAGGTTTCTGTCCTCACCTATCACATCGTGTTCCATATTATGGGACCGATTCAATATTCTTTCCCTTTTTTTTACTGTATTGAAAGCTGGCAAAATATGCAATCACTTTTATTTCAGGTTTCTTTTGTCTGTCTGCGTGCGTTAATTTTTTAACTTATGCTAAATTTACAAACAATAAAGTAATTTTGAGAAAAGATTGATGTCAATTTCTGATAAGATGAGAAACATGTTAATTAAACACATTGTAAAAATAAAGCAAGAAGAATAGATTAATAAAAGAAAAACTCTTTGTAAAATATGCAACAATATTCGATAAATTTTGGTTAACTGACGCCGAATTCACAAACAAGTAATTTTGATCAAAAAGAAATTTTTTTAATCAATTATAAGATATGAATTCATCGAAAATTAAATTATGACAGTCAAGGATTTTTTTAAACAAACAAATCTAATTGACTTCATAATTAAAATATTAAATGTTTCTAACGTAAAAGCAAAACACTATGAATTAATGAAACTTCCTTTAATTAAAAATCTCCTCATTCGAAAAAGTGTAAACAAGCTCTTCAGTTATGTTATCTTGAACTTGTTTTTAACAAATATATATTTTTGAATCTCTGAAAAATTATTCTCTTTTAAACTGAATTAATAACATTACTTTTCTGTTTACGAATTAATAATGTTACTTTCCAGTAACATTAATATTCTTAATGAGACTTAATTTATAAAAGTGAAATCACTCTACGGAAAAGAATGAGATAAGAGTGATAAGCAAAGAATTTATTTTTATGAAATAATCAGTGAAAATGACATAGTTAGGTTTTTTTTTCTTTTTCAAGAGACAATGGTATGTAAACGATATTCTTGTTGTTGTTGTTGTCATTTCTAAAAGGTAAAAATAATTGATCTCTTTAGTAATATGTCAGAAATACAACGACATTGAAATCATAAATTTCAAATTTGTTTAGTGAAATGAAAATTTCAATGATTACAATGTTAAAATATTAAATACATGTGGCATAATGGCATAATATATTAAAAATATGTGATATTCAATCTTTTTTATTATTATTAAATAACCTTTTGTTTAAGAAAAGGTTGAACAAATCATTTCATTATTTTATTTCTAAACGTCAATGACAATATTAGGTGTTTGCTTTTCTAAATCTTTGGGTGGTTATAAATTAATAAATCGTTAAGGTTTTTCTCATTAAAATTTTAGAAAAAAGGCAATCATCTATTAAATGAAAATAATATCGTATGTATTATTGAGTCTTTTTTTAAACGAAAAGGCCTTTTATTTAATAAAAAGATGAAAAAATTCTTTAATTATTACATTTCTAAAGGTCAATGATGAATTTAATTATTTTTCTACTAAATATCTCGCGATTTAAAATTAATAAATTGTTATTTTTTTTTTTTTTGTTGTTGTTGTTTTTCCATAGCAGTTTGAGGAAAAAAAAACAAGATTTTATGAAAAAACCGAGATTTTTTTCCTTTTGTTTAAACCTCTAATTTTTTTCTCTAATATTTAATGTTTATATATATGATGCCTAAATAGTTATAAATGAAAAAGTAGATAAAATTATAATAAAAACAGCTAACTGTATTATGATAATTTGAAAATAATACATAAAGATTAAGCAATCGTTAATAGAATAAAAAAAATATTAGCTTTAATTTTTAAAATGATTTTCCTAAGTACATTTGTTTTATAAAAAAAATTTCGTAAAAAAAATAAATAAATAAAAATAAAAAAATAAAAAGAGAGAGAGAGAGAGAGAAAGGGAGGAAGAGAGAGAAAAAAACAGTGCAATCAAAATGTAATGTGCATAATTTGTTACCTAAGTGAATAGAGCAACTTTTGTGAAAGTCTCAAAATCATAGCTTGAAAATTCTGAAAATTATCATCGATAGAATAAGATAAAAATAAGTTGTTCCCAAATTGAGGCAAAAAGATGAGGAGCTGTATCCAAACATAATAGTACATGCGATATTGTGTATGCTATATTGACGCGACTCAATTTATGTATAGGTACAGCCCCTCATCTTTTTTATTCAAGTATACATTTATTTAACACATTATGTACATTATATTTTGTTTGCATTCACGCTAGCGCAGTGAAACTTTATTTAGGAAACCTACCCATTTTTCTGACAATTTTTATTATTTTTAATTCTGGTGACAAGGTATTGTCACCTAAATTATACTATGTCACCAAAATTATACTATGTTAGTTGTCATATTTTCTGAAAATAATTTTTTTTTAATATTAAGAACTTTGCAAATGATAAGCAAAAAACTTAACAAAATTTGGGACTGTTTTTATGAAGACCTTAGTTTTTTTTTTTTTTTCGAATATACATGCTATCCTCATAAAAATAAAGACACTTTATTACAATAAGCTACTTAATCATAATCAACAGTTTAAACGCTTTCTCTACGTAAATTTTAATTCTCTTGGACAACTCTGAGCACATTATGGTTATCTATAAAAGGTAAGAGAATATTTATTTATTTTTGCTTACCTGAATGCATTGAGATAGAATAATAATATAAGTTCATGCGTATATGAATTATTTAAGAAGTGTTTGAACTCACGCAAAGTGTTGTTAGATATATTTTTTTCGTAGTGATCGAAGGCACATTTATTACGTACCAAAATACAATAAACGCAACTATCTTATTTTGAGTTAATATTAGAATTTACGGAAATTCTTTGGGTAATAATTTTTCCTCTCACTAATTTAATGCTTGAGCTTATAAGAAGATCATAGTTAATTTAACTGCGCTGCTGGCTGCCAAAATCATTAACTGTTTATTTATATATACACTTAATTGTTAATACATGTGGTATGACTACTCTCTCATCTGACGGGTTCAAAGATCTTATTCTGAAAACGAAATGGGAATGATAAGAAAGAATGCTATTTTAGCAAAATACAATGCAATATTAAAAATGGTTCTTAGAAAAACTTTTACTGTACTTCCGCTATATTCACCAACTGATAAACGATTTAAATAAACAATGAAGTTTTTTCTCTTTTTCTTTTTTCCATAAAGGATAAATTAAGAATTTAACATATAAATAAAATCGTTATATTTCATGATTAAAGAATAAAAATAAAAGCGAACATAAAAAAAAACCCTCACCATTCGATAAGATATGAATAAAATTCCCTCACTTATTTTATATATAAATTTTAGAAATCTGTATTTCTTTATTTTTTTTATTTTATTTTATTGCTCTTGCTTTTATAATGGATAAAATTCCTTTTGAATTGCGATTACTGTTCATAATGAGATTTAATTCAAAATAAAAAAAAAACATTATTCAATGACAGTAAATAATATAAAAGAACAAAACCCCTAGTTTTTCATAATTGAAATAATTCTTCTAATATAAAAGAAATTTTGTGAAGTATATTTTTGTTTAATTAATAATCTTTTCATTTAATAAAAGCCCAAACAAGCTTATCAGCGATATTATATCAAAACTTGGAATGGATTCCTCTTTTTACTTTTTGATAATGATTGTTAAATTACTATATAAATAACGTTTCTTTTCAGTGCCGATTAACATTTTAGTGAGACTTAAGTCACAGAAGTAAAATTATGACAATAAATGACACAAGAGAAATTAAAAACTTAGCCGCTTTCACAATTAAATTACTAAATGCTCCTAACATAAAAAAAGAAAAGATAGAAAACTGTGAATCAATAAAATTCCCTTTAACAATATGTTATGACTTAGCCCTGACTGTCGCATGTTCCTCCATGGCGCATTCTACTGTAATTTATGGTTTACCGCTTTGGCAACATATAATAAGAATCGTCAGTAGTTTGTTTATCAGTGATCGGTGCGTACCTATGGTGCATTCACTGGATTCTGATTATTTTCGACAAAGTGCAAATAGTAATTGTAACTAATATTTCATATATAAAGAACATAGAAGTAATTAATGTTATAGTAATTGAACCAGCGACCACATGAGTATTTCAAGATACTCGCACCATTCGACAATAAACACTATTGATTTTTCAATTTTATAAAATGCCAAATAAGTCTTTTAATTATTCTATATCTAAATATTAAAAATATTTTTAGGGAAGAGGGGGTCACTGGTTTCAAATTATAAAATTTATAAAGTTTCTTTTAAATTGCGATTAATACACTACATGGCCATTGATGACCGTCCACTTGCGATTTTAGGCATTTTCTTAAATATCTAGAAAAATATATGAGAAATTATCAAGAAACTCTTAGTGTATAAATATAATAGTTCAAGTCATACATTTCTGTAAAGATTTTTCCTCGAAACTCCATAGGGGACTGTCAACAAATTAAAAAATAATCAATATCTTTTGGATGACCCTGTCAAAAATAATGTAGCAAAAACGCTCAAACTGTAGACTATGATTACGTAGCTTATTGTCATAAACTGTGTTCTTTTTTATGCGAATTGCATGTATACTCGTAGAGAAATTAAGGTTTTTATAAAAATGGTCCAAAATTTTTTCAAGTTTTTTGCTTACAATTTGCAGAGTTCTTAATATAAAGTAACATTTTTTTCTGAAAATATGAGAAATATTATAGCACACAATAACTTGTAATCAGATTTAAAAAATAATAAAAATTGTATGAAAAATCAGTATACTTACTAAATAATTTTTCCCTGCGCATGCGTCAACGATATCAAAATTTCATTTGCATATTGTGTTAGCTTAATCTATAGAGCAACTTTTGTGAAAACCTCAAAGTCCTAGCTTGAAAATTTTGAAAGTAATCGTCTATGGAATAAGCACAAAATCCATTGTTCCCAAAATGAAGCAAAAAAATGAGGGATTTTATAATACCCCAAACATAAAAAAAATGTAAATGAATTTACCTTTAATTAATAATCTTCTTAATTATTAAAAGTCTAACAAATTTTCCAGTAGTGTAAGTGTACCAGTAGTGGGCCATATACCAATAGTGGGCCACCAGTTTTCAAAGTTGAAAAACAGGTTTTCTAGTCACCCCTGTCAGATAACAAACTAATTGCTGATTGGCTGGAATCCTTATCTGTTATCATGCAAAGGAACAACTTCATTATTATCATAGTCTTTGAGCTAGAAGGGTGTTTTTACAGACTATACGAAAAAACAAAATAGAAGCTAAAATTATTTTGCGTAATCATCAAAACTTATAAATATGATTTCATTATTGTGTATATTTAAGTGTAAAAATGTAAAACAAATTATAACTTCTGTACAGTATGCATTAAACTCAAGGATGGAGAGGCCTACTTCTAATGGGCCCCTACTGGAGCATCAGAAATTTAATTGGCCAACTACTGGAGCATAGAGGAAGGTAACATTTTTTATTTTTCATTTTTTCTAGAAAATATATTTTTAAAATTTGAATGTTTATTCTGATACATAAAGGTAAGGACTAGGCTAAAAAAAAATTTTTTTTTAATTCACTAATGCTTTAATAATAATTAGATAAATGTCCTTAAGTGGCCCACTACTGGTACATTTACCTTAATGTTATATCTAAATTTTAGGCATAAGTTTTATTAGCGTATTTAAATTATTAAACAAATGAAATTTCCTTTTCAAGTGCGGTTAATATTTGTAATGAAACTTAATTCATGAATGTTAAATTATTTAGTGACAATAATCGAAATAAGACTGATAAAATCCTTAGTTTATCATAAGTGAAATAAGTCTTTTTTAACATAAAAGAAAAACTGTGAACTAATATTGTTTTAATTAATAATCTTTTCAATAATAAAATATTGACCAAACACATCAATAATATTGTATCTAAAATTTATGAATAAATTTTATTTTAACTTTTGATCATGATTGTTAAATTATTACATGAATAAAGCTTCTTCTCAGTGCGATTAACATTTTTAATGAAACTTAAATCACAAAAGCGAAATTATTTTATGAAAAAGAATTATATAAGAGTAAGAAAATATCTTATTATTTTCATAATTAAAATATTAAATGCCCCTAACATGTAAAAAATAATGAAAACTAGAAATCAATATAATTTTCTCTAAATACTAATTTTCAAGTTTTATAAAATTATGATTAACCCTTTCGTATTTGGTGTACTATTAATAGTACATGTCTTTTAATAGAGTATTATTTTATTTTAAGAAATACTTTTGCTACTATTTACATGTAGTAATGTTAATATATGTCTGTGCATTTACTATATGGCTTCATTTATGATTAGGCATTTAGTAATAATAATAATTATTATTATTTGCTTCTCTTTGCGCCGTTCGCGATTCTTTTATTTTGAACATGTGTTTCACTTTTCAAATGTAAAATAAAAGTTACTTTCCTGAAAGAATCATGTGTAGTAAAGCGCAAAAAAGTATTAGGTAGTTGTAACATAAATTAAATCTTATTGTAATACGAAATTTTCTAAACATCTCCAAAAATTCTTCCTTAGACTATTATCATATGAATATTATTTGAATAATACGCAAAACAACGACATTCTTTATCTTTTAGACAATCAAATATTCGTTAAACACTAATTAATCTGTTTGGATATAGCTAGAATAATGTTATTTTCATAATAGTAATTCTTTCTAAAAATTGAAAAAAAAAACAGACAAGAAAGGGTTAATTTTTTTGATCGCTGCTTTTAAATTATTAAATTTATAATGTTTCTTTTTAAGTGTGATTAATAATTGTAATAAGACTTAATTCATGTAAAATAAATTATTGTATGAAAGTAAAAAGTGATATGGGATTTAAAAAAAACATATCTATTTTTGCAATTAAAATATTAAATGTCCCAAACATAAAAGAGAAATTATTAATAAATAATTTATACTTTAATTAAAAAAATGCCGGTATTTATAAAAATTTGAACAAACTCTTCAATCATTTTATATCTAAATCTTTAAGGATAACGTTCTTTTTTTTTTCAATTTTTATTTTGGTCACTGCTTTGAAATTATTATATGAATTAAGTTTATTTTTAAATGCAATTAATATTTGATATGATACATAATTTATAAAAGAATAAAATACATATAAGTAAAATGATATAGGAGGAAAAAAAATCCTAGTTTTTTCGTAAGTAAAATAATTAATGTCCCAAACAAAGAAAATAGGAATCAACGAATTTTTTTTAAATAAAACAAAGTTCTATTTAATCAAAGGCATAACAAACTCTTCAATATTTTTATGCATAAAACTTTGGTGAAAAAAAAATTATGTTATGGCCGCTGCTTTTAAATTATTAAGTGAATAAATTATTTTTTAAATGCTATTAATATTTTCAATTAGATTTAATGCATAAAAAATAAAATAATCTATGAAAATAAAATCAGATAATAATAATAAGAAACCAAATACTCCAAACATAAATGAGAAACCATTAATTAAAAAAATTACCATTAATTAATTTTCTTCCTTTTCTATAATAGCCTGAACAAGCTCATTATTAATATATATTATATATAAACTTTAGGGATAAGTTTTATTTTATTTTTTAGTTAGTGCCTTTAATTTTTTAAAGAAATAAAAGTTTTTTTACAAGTTTGATTAATATTTTGTAATGAGATTTAATTCACAAAAAATAAATTATCTTTCGAAATTAAAATCAAAAAAGAGAATTTAAAAACATGCAGTTTTACGTAAATATGATATTAAATGTCCTAAACAGAAAACCTAAAATATGAATCAATGAATTTTATTGTTATAAAAAGTTTTCCATTTAATAAAAGCCTCAACTAAGTCTTCTATAATTTTTTAATATAACGTTTTAGAAATAAGTTTTCTTTTAAATTATTAACTTCGCTTTTAAATTAAGTTTTTTTTAATGCTATTAACATTTGTAATGAGATTTAATTAATAAAAGCGAAATTATTCTGTGAAAGTAAAATGAGATAATACAGTGAGGTGTAAAATTATCATATTAAAACAACGAAAAATACAATTGTTGTTACAAAATAAGTTTTTCCTTCAGAGACGAAAAAATGTACATAAAATGTTTTTATCAATGAATAAATTCGTTTTTCACTTTAATGCTCAAGCCGCCAGTAACCATCAAAGAATGCTCCGTTAATTTCTCCCGACTATGAACCCAGTCTGAAAAAACAAAAATAAAGAAAAATACTATAAAGTAAAAAGATATCCAAATTTGAATGAAGGTTTGTGAGACTTGGGTGTTCAGTGCATGCAACTGCATCGGAGAAATTTCGAGCCCAAAATTCATTCAATGCCCATGAGAGCGATAATACTCAGCATTAAGCAAAGCATTCATTAAGTATCAAAATGCAAGATTAATAAAATTTTCTTTCTTTAAAAATCAGTTTAAAAATACTAATTAAAAAAAGGGACTCATTAAAAAACACTCCTTCTAATTGAGATATAGGTAGTGAATATATGTTAAACCAGAAAACATTCTTCTGTTGACAACAAAATTGAAAGTTACTAGCGTTAGGATTTTGTTAATAATTGTAAATTTAGCTGCAAAATAAACACAGAGCCTACAAGTGCAAACTGACTTTTATTAAAACGCAAGCTTGAGCCTGGGGGGGGTTATAGCTCTGATAATCTCTCTCTAGTTAAATAAATTTTATTTTACTACTTACGTATAATATACGTATTAAATGCTTCCGGCATAAAATATTAATAATATGATTTTTAAAAGATATTTCTAATTAAAGTTATTTATTTTTTATAGTTTCTCTCCTTCGCTCTTTAGTTTAAAGCATTTTATTTCAATATGTTAATCAAACATCAAAATTATGAAAGAATAACAGTAAAATTTGTTTTTAAATGCTTTTAACGAATTTTCTTTCCATTTTTAGAGCCTGTAGCTTTCTATTTTATCGTTCTCCTTCCCATATTTCTCTCTCTCTCTGTCTCTCTCTATTTAAAAAGGATTTTATTTCAATGGATTGAATGTCTCCAACATAAAAGGATAAGAGCATGATCTTTTAAAATATTTTTATTGCTATTTTTTATTTGATAAAAGGCTGTACGTGTATAATGCCTTCAATTATGTTATCTCGAAATTTTATGAAAGTTTCAGCTATACTGAATCTCTCAATAATTGGGCTTAAAGTAACAAATGTCCTCTCTATAGTTGTCCAAACAATTTTTTAAAAGTTAAAAGTCAACGGTGGGACAGATTGGTTGTAATTTTTAGTATATTATTGCTTGTGATCAATTTCTGGTTTCGGATTCCTCCCTAACACTTTTTTTAGGTGCCTTCGTAATTTTATTATATATGCATCATAGCATCTATAGTCGTCATTCAGTCCATCCATCTGTCCCCATATAACAAAACAAAAACTACTCAAACGAATCATTTGAACTTTAAAATATATAAATGTTGCATAATTTTGTCAAGTCATTTCAAATTTTATGAAAATTGGTTGTATATTTTAATTACAGGGACAATCAAAAGCATTCTATTACATTACGGTCAATGGGAAAAATAGTTTCAAATGTATTTCAGTTATGTATGCTCTTTCGAACATAATAAATTGATATGCATCTATGAAATATATACTAAAAAATAAATTCTGCACACTGTGCTGCAAAGAATATTTATTAATTATTTACGGGGCCACACAAAAGAATTCCGTTATACAAAGATACTGTGGGAAACATTGTCTGTGGCACGTTTTAATTATATTAAACTATTTCACATTTTATGAAATTGATATAGGTTGCTGAGATTTATTACAAGTTACTTCCTATATATTAGAAAGCAGATAGTATTTACAGGGACACGCAAAAGATTTCGGCCACTGTACTGTATCCGATGTATTGTATACTATTATACCAAGATCTGAATATTGAAGTATGAACGCAGGTCATTTGTTACGCTTGTTTAATTTTCAATTTGTTTTAAATTTTTTCCATCGGGAATGATTTTAAGGTAAATTGAATCTAACTTTCTATCTAGGCTTTATACTTATTGCTACAGGATTTTAAGAATGACGTCAAGTAGAGAGAAGATAGTCAAATGAGTGCCATTTCTTCTCTCTCTCAATTTCGCAATTTAATTAAGTCCAAGATCCCAGAGCCCCCAGACGTTACTTAATTTCTCGCAAGTAAAATGTATAGCATAATGTCGTGTTAGTACGTGCTATGAGCGTAGTGATACCTGCTAGCTAGTGCCGACGGATAATTTACAAGTACCAGGTACTGAAGATAGGTAAAAAGATTACAAACTTTTCTTAAATTGACAGTGCTGATTTTCATGTATGTTTTACAGAATTTTGTTAAAAATTAATTATCAATATTGCCAGACACTTCCCGTGAGCAGTAACTTTTACCAGACGCTTTGAAGCTCCCTAAAAAAAAAGATGTAACTTTACTTATTTTCTCAGTCATGATTTTTATATATGATGTTCAGGGAACTATTTCAATACTTTATGTAAGCAGCTAGACCAATTGCATGGGCCAAACATCCAGTCAGACATACATAAAGTGTCGCTATGAGAGTGAGCGCGAACGTGATAATTGGATAGTTTTATAACACAGCTTCATAAAACTTATGTTATTAATGGTCTAAAGGGAATCTTCAGTAATAATTAAGTAATATTTTAACCTTTAATTTAAAAAATAATTATAGCATACCAAAATGTGAATACATTTGAAATCGTAATCGAAATTATAAACTAATCGTTATTAATTTATGAAGAGTGTTTTTTATTGGAAACATTGAGGAAATTGGTGACTTTCAACAGAAATCACTTTATTAAAATAATAGTTTATTGACGTCTTATGACGGCAAAAACAATAAAATTTGTAAATAGAAAATTTCAAAATAATTCATTTAAATATTAATCATTACTTTATTAATGATTAAAGTACGATCTATTTTTTTTTATCTACATTATCGTCATCGTGAAGTTTCATAATTCATTAATCCAATGTTAGTATTGAATATCTTTATCAAAATCATCATTAGTCTCTTTTTAGGTAAATAATATATATGTAATTAAGAATCAAATAATTACAAGTTTATAAAAATATTTAAATTGAAATTAGAATACCTGATTCTTCTTGAAGCGATTCACTTACAAAGCCTGGTAGTTGGTCCCCATCAAACCAGTTGAAATGATATTGATTATCTTTTAATGTCCAACCATTGTTTTCAGAACTAAAAATATCTAGTTCCTTCTTATGAGCATTATTCTAGAGACTAGCGATGTAATTAGCTCATCGAAAATGCCTACAAAAGGTCCCTCCTGCACGCTAGTAAGTTGCAAGTCATTTGTTTACTTACTGAATTTTAAAAAAGTACAAATGCATTTTTGGAGACAATATCAATGAGAGATAGAGACCGTATGTGAATGGCTGATGATTAAATATATTAAATTCAAATTCCCTCAAATTCGCACAGCTTGTTGCCAGATGTTTTGCGAATTTTAGATTTTTGCGGTGTTCTGGTCGTACTTTGATTGCATTGTTTAAGTAGTAATTTAAATGTAATAAAGCAATATAAATTTAAATGAATGCTTGCAATACAGTAAACAAACTAAAATGATAAAAAAAAGTAAGATAATTTAAAAAATTATTGAATTATTAAGAGTAAATATCAAGCAAATATCTTAGAGTGTATAATGAAAATTCCCTAATAAAGATCTGATCCATTTTCTTGGAATTATTCAGTGAAACTTTGCACATCAAAATTATAAAATAAGGAAGATTTATTTCAGTTTTAGCCAGTCCTAATAACCAAAAAAAGCCTAGATTGTGATTACTAGTGATATCACTAATATCTTTACTTTATTTTTTTTTCAGAAATAAATTTATATTTATTTCTTGAAAAAACACAATTTCAGTCGTATGATTGAAAGTAACATACTACACACAGAATCAAATAAAGCAAAAAAATTTGTAAACTTGCCCCTATTGTAGGGTTTGAAATGTCGTAAAATGTAGCTCCAGCTGGATTGACGTGCCAAGTTTGATATTTTTGTCTTATACTGGAGATTTTGACATGGAGATTCCAAATATCTTAGGTGCCATTTTTTTCTTGCACGTTTTTGGGGTTATTTTTACGGTGGCATCCAAGATGGCTGCCATTTACTGACTTCTTTAATATTTGTTGAATATTAATGACTAATATGTCAAACTATATGTTTTCGGGGTCAAGAAATACAAATTTTAAACAAAATTAGGAGTAAATTGAGTTTTTAAAGTATTTTAAGTGATAAGATGCAAATAAATTACAAACATATGAAAGACATCGGATATACTACAGTTATATTAATCAGTTATACACAACCAAAATATTTAAATGAAACAACATAAATAACTGAAAATATTAAAAATAATTATCAAAAACTGCATTTATATGTATATACACTACTGGGATATCACATATCCTCTTCTGAATCGCTATTATCACTGGGATGGTATTGATAGTCCTTTGTATTATTGCAGTCACTGCATTTGCAAAGGGTAGTACAAACCAAAGAATTCTTTAAACAGGAACATTTCCCAACTGTACATGTTCTTTTACACTCACATTTCACAAGTTCAATAACGCCTTTAGGCGCAGGTAACTCCAGGGATTTGACTGGAGTAATTTCTCCTTCGATATCTATTTCCCAACCATTTCCAATAAGTGGGGGTACAATAGGTTGGGGATTTTTGTAGCCCTTTCCAGTGGTGCAAATTAAGTTGGATCGTAGATTATGTGGCTTCAGTGCTCCAATAGTTGGTGGTAATTTCTCTTCCTCAAAACTTTTAGTTCTGAAAAGGTGCCATCTTAGCTCTGAAATGCTTGAAAAATTACTATTTCTCAAATAAGTCAAGTTGGTGAATTTTTCAAATAACGACAGATTGGATAATGGATCAACGTTAGGTTCCCCAAGTTCTTGAAAAGCTGTTATAATATCATCATCACACGGAAGACTGATATATACTTTTATCCACTTTTGTTTTGAAATGCCCAGAAATTTTCCTCCCCAGTCTCCACCAGTGTATGGATGTACCTTTGCTTTTAAGATCACCTATTGCTCGACATCTTTCATTAATATTAATTTTCCTATGTTTGTTGCCTCGACCAGTAACAAAATTGATTTCACTGTTTACTAGATGATTTGGAACGAAGTCAATCAGCAGTATGAAAATGTCTGTATCTTGTGAAAATACATCTATCTCACAATTATCGTAATATTTAACTATATCAAGTACATGAAGAGGTATAATGGTGTCTGCTTCTTCATGTGTATGATCACATAATTTTGAATCATAAACATTTGCTTGATTACTGTATGTTTTATTGCCAAAAACGACAACAATTTTCTTGATGCTAACAGCAAAAACCTGTAGTAACTTATTCCCAAGATATTTGGTTAGCTGTGATTTTGTTTCATTGTGTGAAAGGAACGTCTTTAATGATACTAAAGATATATTGGTACTATTTGAAATAGTAAATTTTATAGGTTCTGTTGCCCCTAATCTTTTCTTACGAGTTTGTTCCTTCAATGAGTTTTCAAGATATTGATCAAATATTATTCTTCCCTCAGTGTATCTCTTTGTCATTTTTATAATGATTTCGGTAAAAGCATTTGCAAAGTCCTCACAAGTTTTCATGGCAGGTGTCTTTTTTATAGATTGTACAATTGTCATTTTATCTATAATGCACACTTTTTCTAGCGGAAAAGTAATCGAGGATGCTAATGATTCATGTACGGGAGAACGATTGTATTGCTCTATTTCTGCAATAAATAAACTTTTGTCAGATGGAATATGAAGATACCCATCAGAAGAAAACAATGATCCTGGTATTATAGAAAACTCGTAATTCCCAATTGCATGTTCTAGGTTTGTAGACATTTGAGGTCTGGATTGTTGAAATAAACTAATCACTATTTCAGCTGAATAAAATCAAGTTAGATATATTCACAAAGATTTTATTTTTTGTCATAAAAAAAGCAAAAGAAATTATTTTTTTACTTATTTCGGAACAATTCAACAACGAAATAAACTGTTTCATTCAAGGACGCTTATTCCTTTTCTACTGCAGTGAAGTCACGTGACAACGACCAAAAACAAAATAAACGAAAAAGAACATTTCGAACTCTTTTTTTGACATTTTTTTTTTCAGTGTTTGTTTAGTTCTCTCTGTGGATGTAAGTCATGTAAACGTCTATTGTTTCGCTGCTAAAAGCAGCTATGTAATTTATGTGAATATAATATTATTATTCAATTCAAACTTGCGTCGACCCCATTGTTCATTAAGAACACATATTAATTAACTATTTACAATTTCAGCATTGGTTAAAGTAATTAATAAGTAATAAAAAGCTGACGTTAAATCGAAGATTCCAAAAGAATGAAGGCCATGAAGAATGGAATATTTTGAAGAACCAGAAGAATGAAAGGTAAGATTATCTTGCCTTCTTATTATTATTGAAAGATATATAATATGATGAATTAAATCCTTCTATAGTAAAAAAAAACTAGCCTTAAAAGGAATGACTCCTGGAATGATGCTGATGTGGAAGATTTCCGGAACTAACGAATCCGGTTTGTCCACTCCTTCCATGAGTCGAATAGACCAATCAGGAAAGGGCTCCGTCTATGCATCGCCGTATAGGTTACCATAAAGAGAGGAAAGGTTACCATCGCCAACAATCGCCAAGTTTGTCGCCAACTTGGCGATATATCGCCAAATTTGGCGACCAAAATTAGTTGTCAAAAGTGACACCAACTTGGCGATAACTGTAATTTTTCGCCAAATTTTTAATTTCTTTACAACACCAGTCGTTTGATACATCATTTGAGAGGTTTGCAACTGCTTATTCATATAATGGATGTCTTGTGTGTTATCCCCTATTCTGCTCCCCAGGGGGGACACATTTTTATTTTCTTTACAACACCAATCGTGTTACACAAGATTTGAAAGGTCTGCAACTGCTTATTCATATTATGGATGTCTTGTGTGTCACAGCCACACTCTGCTCTCCCCAGGGGGGTCACATTTTTATTTTCTTTACAACACCAGTTGTGTGACACATCATTTGAAAGGTCTGCAACTGCTTATTCATATTATGGATGTGTTGTGTGTCATCCCCCACTCTGCCGCCCAGGGGGGCACATTTTTAATTTATTTACAACACCAATTGTGTGACGCATCATTTGAGAGGTCTGCAACTGCTTATTAATATTATGGATATCTTGTGTGTAACTTCCCCTCTGCCCTCAGAGGGGGCGCATTTTGTAATTTCTTTACAACATCAATTGTGTGACATATCATTTGAAAGGTCTGCAACTGTTTATTCATTTTATGGATGTCTTGTGTGTCACCCCCACTCTGCCCCCCCAGGGGGGCACATTTTTAATTTCTTTACAACACCAGTCGTGTGACACATCATTTGAAAGGTCTGCAACTGCTTATTCACACCAAGGGGCATTGGCGAGCGCAGCAAGCAGGGGTAGCCAATAATTTGTATTCGCGAAGCGATTACGCGGGGGGTTGGCGAGCATAGCGAGCAGGGGGGCGGGACCCCCCTAGTTTGATAAAGCGATATTAAACAAAAATCCTTATGTGGCGTAAAGCGCTATAAGGCATAGTTTTTTAATACATTTCCAACAAATCGATCACGAGACTGAAATTAACACATAAGGTTATAATATAATATGATATAAAATAAATAAAAATGGCCTTATAAAAATAAATCGTATTATTACTAATGCATATAATTATTGTGAAAAAATATATTTGTTCATCTTTTCTCAACGTTATTGAAAATATATGATATATATGAGTTGAAATTGAATGAGTAAACATAACAAGTGATATGTTCGTTATATTTGAATGAATAAAAATAAACAGAGAAAATCTCTTATATACTATAAAGAAAAATAAAAACAATTTCTCATCGAATTACGATATTAAATATTTATAAGTTGATAAGTAAGATCCGTTATGGCCGCATCGAAAGAATTTCAGTTAGTAGAAAAATTAAATCAAAACAATTACTCAACATGGAAATTCAAAATAGAAATGTTATTAATAAGAGAAGAAATTTTCGAGGTAATAACAGATACAACACCAAATCCGATTACCACAGATTGGCAAAAGAAGGATAATAAAGCAAGAGCAATTATAAACCTTGCAATTGAAGATTCGCAGATAGTGCATGTAAAAGGGCTAAATGCTGCCCGACAGACCTGGGACGCGCTCAAAGCCATACATGAAAGGGGGAATTTGTCTAGTAAATTGCATTTATTAAGAAAATTATATGGGGCAAGGCTGCCAGAAAATAGTAACTTAATTAAACACATAACGTACATTTTAGAATTAAAAGATAAACTATTAGCGATTGGGGAAACTATTAACGATTCGCACCTTTCAGCATTATTGCTGTGCTCATTACCCCCAAGCTATAATACATTGATTGTAGCACTTGAGGCTCGCGATGAAACTGATTTAACACCAGAATTTATTATAAATAAACTAACTGATGAATATAACAGAAGGGTTGAAAACGCGGATCAGGGCGACAATTCTACCAAAGCGTTTAAAACACAAAAAAGGTTCCCAAATGATAATAGCAAAAGGAAAAAATATTGTACGCACTGTAAAATGAAAAGTCATACTTACAGGGAATGTTGGCATCTGAAAAATAGACAAACTCACCCAAATGCACAAAAACAACAAACATACAAAAACAAAAACAATACAACGTCTCTCTGTTATCAACAATCGTATAACCAAAATGAATTTAATGATCGTAAACAAGAATATAAGCCAAATTACAAAACACAACTAAAAACAGATCGAAGCAGCGACGCAGCCTTTCTAATTGAGAAAATTGGAAAACAAACATGGATTATTGATTCTGGTTCTTCCACACATATTTTAAACGATAAAGACTTGTTTACTAAATTAAACGACACCGAAAAAACTACCGTTATTATTGCAAATGGAAAATCGTTAAATTCGCATGGTGTGGGAGAAACCACATTTATGACAAAAACATCCGACGGAGGTGTAAACAAAATTACATTAAAGGAAGTATTATACGTACCTGATTTAGAATCAAATTTAATTTCAGTAAGTAAGGCAACAAAGAACGGTTATAAACTAGTTTTTGATAAAGATAAATGTATGCTATCCCGAAATGGGAAAATATACTTAAAAGCAAAAATGAAAAACAATCTATATGAGGTTGAATTGTTAGAGAATATAGAATCTAACACAATAAACATTGCGCATGAATGCAAAAATAAAAATTGCATAGAATTGTGGCACAAACGCCTAGGTCACAGAAACTACAATTCCATAAAGGAAATGATTAAAGAAAATTTAACCTATGGAATAGAACTAAATAATTGTAGCCATGAAACAATATGCGAAACATGCATACAAACAAAAATAAGCGATGCACCTTATCCAAAAACAACATATAAAAACAAAACAGGCAAAGTACTCGATTTAGTGCACACAAACGTATGCACATCCATAGGATCCCCCACAATTGGCGGAAAAACAATGTTTGTAACTTTCATAGACGATTACTCTAGGTTTACAGTAATATACATATTAAGTCATAAAGACGAAGTGCACGATAAATTAATCGACTATATAGCTATGGTACGAAACCAATTCGGTTCATATCCGAAAGCAATAAGATCCGATAATGGCGGAGAATACATGAGTAGAGAAACAAATGACTACCTAAGAAAAAGAGGTATAAAACACCAACTATCTGTGCCATATTGTCCGAGCCAGAAAGGCGTGGCTGAAAGGAAAAATAGATCACTATTAGGCATGATTAGAAGTCTATTACGCGAAGCCAATTTACCGCAAAAATTTTGGGGAGAAGCAATTAATACCGCAAATCATTTACAAAATCGCTTACCAACAAGATCAACAAATAAAACCCTATACGAGCTTTGGTTTAAACGCAAACCAAATTTGCATTATTTACGTACATTCAGCTGCAAAGCATACGTATATGTAAACAAACAACATCGAGGAAAATTAGACGATAGAGCTCAGGAAGGGACATTCGTAGGGTATGATACCAATTCAAAAGGATACCGCGTATACACTAAAGATAACAAAATAGTAATAGCAAGAACCGTAAAATTCCTAGAGAATAGCAAAATTAACTTAAAAGAAAGTAAAGATGCAGAAAATTCATATGATGATAAAAATTACATCGAAGCAGAAATAAACAACACAATCGAGGAACCAACCTCGTCCAAACAACCCACCACTGAACTTAGAAGATCGCAAAGATCAAACAGGGTGGTACCACCAGACAGATACGTCTGTTATGTAAACAATAATCGAATGAACCCACTAGTTGGAATGACATACAGGAAATTGATAATCCCTGTGAAAAAGAAAATTGGCTCAAAGCCACACAAGCCGAAATCAATTCGCTAAAAAAACATAACACATGGGAATTAGTGGATCCTCCACCAAACAAAAAAATTATAGGATCAAAATGGACATTTAAAAAGAAATTAGATAGTTACGGAAATGTTCAAAAATATAAAGCACGCCTAGTAGCGAAGGGCTATAGTCAAAAATACGGTGAAAATTATGATGAGACATTTGCCCCTGTCGTCTCACAAACAACAGTTCGCGCATTTTTAGCAGCAGCCGCATACCACAAACAAAACGTTAGACACATAGATATTGACACCGCCTTTCTGTATGGTGAGCTTGAGGAAGAAGTATATATGAAACAGCCGGAAGGCTACATAGAAAAGAATTCTGAAAACAAAGTCTGCAGACTGAAAAAATCAATATACGGGCTAAAACAGGCAGCCAGAGCTTGGCACAAAAGAATCGAACAGTCCTTAAAAAAACTGAATTTTAATCAAAGTATAGCTGATCCCTGCTTATTCACCAGAAAAGAAAATGAAAATTACACTTACATAATTATATATGTTGACGACATATTACTATTCGGTGAAGAAAAAATTGTTGATGTTATAGTAAAACTATTTAAAGAAGAATACGAGCTTAAAGATCTCGGTCATATAGCGTATTTCCTCGGTACTGAAATAAAGAAAACAGAAAATGGATATACTCTAAGTCAAAAATCAAAAATTGAAGAACTGGTAAATAAACTAGGATTAAAAGAAGCTAAACCCGTAGGAACTCCGATGGATCCCGGCTTTTATAAAATAGAAGACGAACAAAATTTGCTGCCTAACAACACAAATTTTAGAAAAATTATTGGATCTTTGTTATACATAGCCACTAACACACGTCCAGATATATCAGCCGCTGTTAATATCCTCAGCAGAAGATGCGAAACGCCCCGTGAGATGGACTGGAAAGCAGCAAAACGAGTGGTCAACTATCTTAACTGCACAAGAGAATTAAGGTTAACAATCAGCACAGACGAGCAACCAGTATTGGTAGCTTATGCAGACTCCGATTGGGGAGGCGACACCAGAACAAGGAAGTCAACAACAGCAAATGTTTTCTTTCTAGGAAAAACACCTATTAATTGGTACACGAAGAAACAGAACTGTATAGCGTATTCTTCGGCAGAAGCTGAATTTATCTCAGGAGCCGCAGCAGCCCAAGAAATTATTTGGCTGGAGAAGTTATTGAACGACTTAGACTTGAAACAAGACGAACCTATAACGATTTTCGAAGATAATCAGAGTGCGATAAAAATGGTAGAGAATGCAAAGTTTTCGAAATATACGAAGCATATTGATATAAAATTCCACGCCATTAAACAACTCAAAGAAGACAAAACAATAAATTTAGAATATTACCCATCTGAAGATATGATAGCCGATGCGCTTACAAAACCCCTGCCAAAGCCTCAATTAGTAAAACATCGAGAATCTATGAACCTACAGTGTTATTCATCTGAAGTGATTAAGGAAGGGTGTTGAAATAAACTAATCACTATTTCAGCTGAATAAAATAAAGTTAGATCTATTCACAAAGATTTCATTTTTTGTCATAAAAAAAAGCAAAAAAAATTATTTTTTCCCTTATTTCGGCACAATTCAACAACGAAATAAACTGTTTCATTCAAGGACGCTTATTCCTTTTCTACTGCAGTGAAGTCACGTGATAACGACCAAAAACAAAATAAACGAAAAAGAACATTTCGAACTCTTTTTTTTGACATTTTTTTTTCAGTGTTTGTTTAGTTCTCTCTGTGGATGTAAGTCATGTAAACGTCTATTGTTTCGCTGCTAAAAGCAGCTATGTAATTTATGTGAATATAATATTATTAATCAATTCAAACTTGCGTCGACCCCATTGTTCATTAAGAACACATATTAATTAACTATTTACAATTTCAGCATTGGTTAAAGTAATTAATAAGTAATAAAAAGCTGACGTTAAATCGAAGATTCCAAAAGAATGAAGGCCATGAAGAATGGAATATTTTGAAGAACCAGAAGAATGAAAGGTAAAATTATCTTGCCTTCTTATTATTATTGAAAGATATATAATATGATGAATTAAATTTGATAAAACGATATTAAACAAAAATCCTTATGTGGCGTAAAGCGCTATAAGGCATAGTTTTTTAATACATTTTCAACATGGATTGCATAACTACGAGAAAACGAGCAAGAAGTTGCCTATCTTCTCGAATTTTAACTAATTTATCCCCAATCTTAAATGCAGTCTTCTTGTTCCAAGTACTGAATGTTTTCAATTTCATTTTTTTCATTGGATGCCAAATTGACAATTTAGCGTGTTCACTCTGTAGTCTATCTTTTACAAATTTTTCGAATTCCAATTGGCCTTTTTGGTCACGGTTCAGAATATCATCCTTCGCAGATTCTGGAACTTTCATAGAGGATGCGATATTCATTAGTGTAGTATTATCTCGGAACGGGTTTCCTCCAAAATGATTCCGAATGCTTTCCTTGATGATGGCTGCATTGTGAAAAATTCTTAATGACATGGACGTCTGAAGTTTATAATGTTTCATGGGCTGCTTACATATTTCATTTGGGCAGTACTTTCCAAAGAAACTTGAAACAATGCGTAATATTTCTGGTGCACACAAGAAATACCTTTCGAGGGCGCTTTCGTTCTGAGTCAAACCAGTAATTCCTCCAATGTTCTTCAGCTCTTTGATTTTCTGTTCCAAGTTCTGGCCTGAAAATAGTTTCGTAAACGGCACATTGGATTTTGATATTGCAAAACAACCAGATTCAAGAGCATTCCATACGTCTGGATATGTTGTTTTAAGGTCCTTCATCTGTGCTATGTATACTGGAATGTGTCGGGCGTAATGAAATAAGTCATGTGCAAAGCAATATTTGATTTGTTCCTCTAATGATGCGAGATGCAGTGCCCAATCTCCTTGACGACTGGCACGGATGAAACGTAACAAAGATCCATATTGGTTCATATACTACAGTAGGAACTTTGCCATGTCACCACTGCATTGTGTAATATGTGGAAGACAATCTTTTCCAACTACTGTTTTGATCTCTTCAAACAAACTTATAGCTTCAACTTCACAATTATGCAATTTCTCACGTAATAAGTTACATTTTTCTTGCAGAGAAATAATCTCAGTAGAATGTGGCAATGTTTCAAAGAGAAGGTCGTAACATGCCAAAACTATAGTCATGTGGAACTCTATGCCTCTAGTGTATTTCTTACCTCCGAAAATCTGACGAATTGTTGCAGGTGAGTAAAGACCAGTTTCAGTACATATAAGATCAAGACAACTGCCGTCAATGTACTTTCCTAGTGCATGGTGAGATCAAACATGAAGCTCTCCCACTCGGAACAGCCATTTTTGATTGCCGGTGGACAATTGAATTTTCAGAGCACGTTCATACAAGTCCATATCCATCGTCATTATGACTTTAGCTGCTTGTCCCTGAACTAAAGTTGCAATTTCTTCAGCCATGCATATAACTGTGTAAAGTGCATTGATGTCTGTTGGTGGTAATCTCATTAAAGGAGCCACTACAGCACTATTTGTTTTCTTATTCTTTTTCCCCTTCTCTTGCATCTCAAACAGAACAGAATTCGATGAAGCCCACGTGGGCATAATAGCTTTCTTGAATGCAATTTTTTCTCGAACTTTATTTAGTTTTGACACGATTGAGACACTTGTGTTTGAAGTTGAAGCTTCCATAGTGCCATCACGGTGAGCGTAACAGCAAAAAAACCATGCTAAATCACTAACTTTATAATTCTTGATGATGTCATTGTCACTGTCTAGTCTAAAATTAGTAAAAGTAATTGTTTTTACTGAAATATTTGGAACTGTTTTATATAACACTTCATATTGGACAATGAGGGTTTTGGGAGAATCACTAAAGGATCATTCATTGCTACTTTATCATCATTTTCCTCTTGACTAATAACTAATAAAGTTCCATGTAGAGTTCTTTGACCATCAGGAGTATTTTCTTGGAAATCAATATTGTCTATTGCGAACGTTACATTGTCACCTTCTTTGATAAATGGTGGGATGAAAAATCCACCTGTTTTTGATACTCGTTCAGAAACTGCTGTAGCTATTCGCTTTTCAAGTTGTACTGTATAATCATAGCTGGATCCAATTTTCAACTGAGATATAATATTAATCATTTCTTTGCTTCTTGTTTTTTGTGAACAGCCAGTGATAATCCAACAGACAAAGGCGTCTCAATTCTATTTTGAAAACCAAACCCTGACTTTGGCTGATATGTTACTTGTCTGTCGGTCTGGAAGTTATTTATGAAAAGCATTGCTAGAAAACTTGATAAACGGTGCAGTTCAGAACTACGATCTTCTGTTAACTTTCGGTCTTTTGTTCCTGCTATAACCCATTTTATAAATGAAGAAAGCTTGAGAGGAGGCTCGTAATCAGTCATTGAACCACTAAAGTTCCAATTAACGCTACAACTAATTACTCTTCTTAAAATGGCTGCTGCTTTTGCTAGGCATTCAATATCTACCTCTTCATTATTTGAAGTTTCGCGGAGATTTGTCACTTTTTCTGACAATAATTGCTTGCTCACTATTTGTTCACTTTCGTATACGCGATGAGGCATAACAAATTCCGCTTCAGGAATATGTGTGCTTATCAGTTGTTTTAAGTGTTCCTTGTGTATTCCATTTGCTCTAATTATTCCATACTCAGAAAGTAATGTATTATAATTTTCATTAACTTCATTCATTGTAATAATTGATCCAGACGACAGAGAACACTTAACAATATTCACTATGTCAATATCAGCAATCAAGTAAGCACTACTATTAGAAACTTCTTTCTTTTTTATATTTCGTTGACAAGTCCTTTCTTCATGGCGCAGACAGTCGCGGTGATATGCTATATCCAAAGCATGGCAATCAAGTGGTTCATTTATCATTGACAAAGCTGCACGAATGTTATTATTTTCTGTATTTTCTTTAATAAACAGGAATGTCTGTCCCATATTTTTGGTTGAAACAAAAGACAATTCAAATTTATTGGGTGTCTTACATTGAAATGTACATCGCTTCTTTTTAACATGTTCAATGTTTCGCGTAGAATTAGAATTTTTACTATCATCAGCCATTTCCGATGAGGACGTTGAGGGACGACCCTTTTTTGCTGGCATGGGTGACGATTCGTGAAATCGTTTTTGAGACCTCTGTAGTTTTTGAATGTGTACAATTTCTTTATAGCAAGAACTATGGTATGAGGATAAAATGTACTCATCTGCTGAGAGTTTATTCATTCTTTCACACAGTGGAGCAAGCTTTGACTCACCGAATTTTGTTCGATTTGTAGCATATTCTTTCAGTTTCTTGAGATTGTCTATTCCAGGTTTTTGACATAACTGTCCACCTTTCAAGCATACTATACAATTCATTGTATATTTAAAACAAAATAACACAATAACAGTTATTAGTAAGTATCTTCCAGACAAACAATTTTTACATTGCAGCTAAAGAGAAAATCGGCAATATTACTAATTTTGTAATAAATTTACAGATAATAAATAAAATAATTTACGCTTTTTTTTATTGTAGATTTGAATTTCTTGAACCGTAAAACATATAATTTGACATACTGATCAATAATGTACCACAAATGTTAAAGAAGTCAGCAAATGACAGCTGTAATAGTTCTACTAAACGTATCAGGAAAGCAGATTTATGTCGACTTTAATCCTATCAGTAAGTCTCTTACTATACATTAAATCTTAAATGTAAATAATACTCACATTAATACCTTTGTGCTCTGATATTTCTTACATTTATTTCGCAATTCATATGGTGAGATAATAACTAAAAATAATAGCAATAACAACTAATGAAAACAAGCTAACATTTATTTTTTCTTTCTTCTGAAATTGCCAAAAAAATAGAAGTTGCCACAAAATTTATCAAAACTTTTTTCTTTTTTTAACACGAGACTGTCACATGTGAACGCGCAATAAAACAAAATATTAAAATGTCATTTCAAGCTATTTTTTTCTTATATTGTTTATAGCTTTTGAGTTTTTGAGTTTTGAGTGAACAATGCTTTGAGGTCTATAGCGACAATGGCTGTTACCTCGAATGATCCATAATGTACAGAAACAAATACAGAACACTTTATTATTACAGAACATACAGTACATACATTTTTAATACACATCAAAGGGACAACACAGACACCCATGCCGCTAGCTGGACTCGAACCAGGGTCCAGCGGTGTGGGAGGAGCTGATGCTACCAACCACGCCACTGTTTATAGCTGGTCGAGTGAATTTGAAGAAAATAAATAAATAATGCCGATTCCGTATCTACGACGCCATCTTAAAAATAACCTCGAAAATGTGTAAGAAAAAAAATGGCACCTAAAATTTTCGGAATCTACATGTAGAAAGCTACAAAAAAAAAAAAAAAAAAAAAAAATATCAAACTTAGCACAAAAATCCAGCTGGAAAACATTTCAGACCCTACTACTACATGCGAACAGAAAATCACATTTACATCTGTGGTCATGAGTGAATTTTAGGGTTGCGGATTGGTTCGGGGGAGTCTACTGTATTACATTATTAGCATCCGTTTCAAATGATTAACTTTTATAGATGTTAATTAAAATTAATTATTTTGACCAACCTATAAAAAAATACAAATCAATTCGTGTCTGTTTGAGAGCATCGTAAATAACCATATTTATAACTGTGTTATAACCTCTTTAAAATTGTTATACTACACACATCATCTAACATTATAAAAGTGACCGTCATAACAAATTTCATTTCCTGCTACGTTCTACAAGTCCGATTTAAGGGGGTGCGGAATACAGTTTAAAATATTTTTTTTATTTTTTTATTTATTGATTTATTTATTGTGATGGTTAACAGTATTATTTGTCAGCAAAATCACATGATAAAACTTTTTAATTTATTAAAAAAGTATACACAAAATCGTTATAGCTCGAAGTATTATTTCTAGAATTTCAATTTTTTACTATATAATAGAAAATAAACAGAAATATGTAAATTTTTACTTTAATTGAGCATTTTTAAAAATATTAATTTTTTTTTAATAAGAAATGTTTAAAGTAAAAATTGAAATACAAGTGATGTAAATTTTATTTTAAAAAATCATGTTTTCAAAAGTAAATATTTTTTTTTTCAAATTTGCTGTATCAAATTTAAACTAAACAATAGAAAAATGTTCCAAGTCTAAAGTATTTATCTTTAACGGTTCTTAACTTATAACAATTTAAAACTGAGAAATTGTAAAAAAAAAAAAAAAAAAAAAAAAAAAAAAACGCATTGTTACAAGAAGTTATTTCCATGACAACCTTGTTTGAAAAATAGATTTTGAAAAAAAAAAAATCTGAAAAATTAACATTTCCTCTTTTAATTAAGACATTAACATAATTTAAAAGTTATTTTAAACATGAGGAAACAAAAAAGTTTTATTGCAATATATATATATATTTGGGGGGCAAATTTGAAGATTTTTTTTGTTTTCGACCGCCGTAAAACGTGTTTTTAAAAAAAGAAAAAAAACTTATACAAATTTTATCACTTGATAATCTATACACATACAGGATAGAATATTAATAATGAAATTAATATTATTTTAGATTTTCTTGGTTATTTGAAAAGATATTGAAAAATGTGCAATGAATTTTGAATCCAGTTTAAAATAAATTTTCTCTGTAATGATGCAATTAGAATGGAACGACAATGTAATTATAAATATACTTTCTTTTGTTAAAAAATTCTAGTTGACTACATAATTAAAATATAAAATGTATCTAGCAAAAAAGACCGAAAGAATGAATCCATGAATCTTCGTTTAATTAAAAATCTCATTTAATAAAAGGTTGAACAAGCTGTTCAGCTACTTTGTTTCTATTCTTTGGAATAATGAATTTATATTTTTAAATCTCTTTGTCATTGCTTTTTAAATGATTAAATTAACGATGTTCTTTTTTACAAGACAGTTTATATTTCCAATAAATTATAATTTATAAAAGGGAAAACATGACCCTAAATGAAATTGAGAAAACTTGTAAAGTAAATTATCATAATTAAATAAATAATAATGTTGACATCATTGATTAATTTTTGTGAAACTGGCGCCGAATTAAGCATTAAACCTTACTCATTTTCTTAAAGCTCGAATATTTTTCTCAACAAACCAAACATAGTATATGTTACACATTATTGCTGGTACAGATTTGCACGTACTATATTTGGATACAATTTCTCAACTTTTTGCTTCGTTTTGGGAACAATGGATTTCGAGCTTCATCTATCGACGATAATTTTCAGAGTTTTCAAGCTATATTTTTGAGATTTTCACAAAATTTGCTTTATACATTTAGCTAATACATTATACACATTATAGTTTGACTGCATTTATGTATGCGTAGTGAAACATTATTTAGTAAACCTCCGCGTTTTTTATCCATTTTTTATTATTTTTTAATTCTCATTGCAGGGTATTGTGTACAATGCTTTTTTACACCAGGTAACCAAGAAAGTTCATGAGGTTTACAGCAGACATAAAAAAACGACCCACAAAACTCTTAAATATTTTTTTACCATCCAAAATACTTAACATTAGCTTCAATTATATATTTTCAAGGAGACAGAAGCTTATAATTACTCTTTTTGTAAAAATCTTTTTTTTTTCAATTTAAAAAAAATCGTGTAACGGTCTTTCTGAGAGTACACTGTTGAAAATCTTGTTCTAGTCTGAACCAAATTTTGGTACTCAGACGCTGCCACCATAAGATGGTGGAATCTCGAACCAATATTTGGAGCTTTCTATTTCAATTTCACTCCCACTATTGGAACTATGCTTCAACAGGAGCTCCAAATATTGGTTCTATGTTTCACCCTCTTACAGTGGCAGCTATTGAGCACCAAAATTTGGTTCAAACTAGAACAAGATTTTTAACAGTGTACCTTGCTTTCTAAATTGCTGCTCCTACAATTAATTATTTATGGCCAAAAACAGATAATAGTCCGGCAAGGCCACGTCCATCGAGCAGGACCTTAGCTAGAAGTGAATAGTAGCAAAGGGAGGCTCAAAATTTCTCTCTCTCTGACGCAGAAAGAGTAATTAGTATATATTCACTCTGAAAGTACTATCTTTCTTATTAATCTGTTGTAATAACTTCATTTTATGCTAAAAAAAGAATATGATGATGAAAAATTCGAGTGCATTACTAGTGCAATGTTAAACATCATGTTAGCTTCATATGTGCAAATAGGATGGGCAAGTGTTAAAACACTTATTTTAGTTGAAAATTTCCGCAAAACTGTGAAAAAGCCACAAAAAAATTAAATTTTTGAACAGAATTTCATTTGGATTTTCGGAACAGAAATTCATTGAGTGATCTTGGAATCTTTTCCAGCGGAGGCTCAAAATGTTTTAGGGGGGGGGGGGGATGTCTCAGCCCCTTCCTCCTCTACCACTTCCACAGTTATGGCCCTGCCAGGGAATAAGATGAATGTGGCAATACTTACCAGCCCACTATTTTGATCAAATCCCTGGTTGCGTTCACTGTATGACATCTCGCTTTATGATGGAAGACGAGAACTCCTCTCCTGTTGATCAGCGTTGGTCGCTTTTGGAGTGTAGCGACTGAAATTTTCGCATATAAGACGAGTAGATGTCATTCATGACGGTTTTTCTGCTTTCTAAGAATTTACAGAGAACTATACAAGCGCTGGTCCACCAAACACACAAGATTATTTTTTCTGGGTAAAGTCTAGTTTGGCGGCCAATACGATGAAATCAAAAGTCGACCAGTTGTGTTTTCTTTTCCGGCTACCATATATGACCCAATTTTTATCACATGTCAATAGTGATGTAAATAGTGTCGGGTCCAGGAGAAAAACTTTGCTGCGGTGTGACAGCAGATTTTCAACCGTCGGAGCTTGTTTCCGTCAGACAGGACATGAGGAACACTCTTGCTGAATTTACACGTCCTTATAAGGTTATTGCAGATGCGAATGGATGATTTCATCATATACTCCATGATAGTTTGTATGATAGCCCTTGTCAGGTTAGAGGAAGATTCTGTTTGATTCCCTCTTCAGCTGGACTTTGGGGGGATGGACGACAAACACGGGACTTACCTTCGAGGCTGCTGTATATGGACAAAAATAGGCTAAACATCTTTTGAGCTTAATCTCTTTCTGTTAAATCTCTTTTAATAAGTGTCATGCAATAAGAGATAGATTTTTTTTTTTAAATTAAGCATGAAAACCATCAGGAATCTGTAAACTGAAATACGATTTTCAAACAAATTGCATTGCAAAGAATAGTTTTCCCCCATTCGAAGGTATAAAAACTTCAGTTGTGCGATATTTAGTAATTGATATTGTAGTAAAAATTATTCTAGTAAAAATTGTATTAAATAATTGTAGTACAAGTGAAAGTATCATTTGTCAGGTGTATCCACTGTGTATAAGATATATGCATTTTTCAAGGGCATGTTTTTATTTTATAATATAAATTTATATATGATTAAAACGGGCGTCACCATGTAAAAATAACAAACTCCTTGTAAGAGAAAATCTTCTTCCATTTTGTCACCCTTTATGTTTTTGATTTTATACGTTTTAAAAACGAATCTACTTTTTCTCATTGTAAAATGCATCAGCACTACTTCTTTTAGGGAAGAAAGTATGTTTTTCATATTGCTATGTAGATTTTGTAGCAGTTTCTGCAAAAATTTCGTTTTTCCTAGAAAGTATGAAACGATTTGTTTTACCACTTAAAATATGAATCATTTCTCAAAATGGATATTAATTACATTTAATAACCTTTAATCAATATATACAAGTAGCTTTTATGTTAATCTTTCATTTCTAGTTATTTTAGTGTGTGTTATCTCGTAAGAAATGATCATATTGAAATAAAATATTTGTTCACGGGCGGGATTATTTTATCCCAAGAGCCATATTTCTTCCCTTCTAATGAACAAAGAAAATCTATTACACCTCACCAGCCCCTTCTTAAACTTGATCTTGATATGCACAAGACAGATCAGAAGCGTACTCAAAAAAATTTATCTTTTACTTTTTTTCGAAGAAAAATTATTTGTTGTAGATTTTATCCCAACGCATGTGTTGACGGTTTAAAGTATGGAATGTAAAAATATCTATACATATCATGTGAAAAAAAAGAACAATTAAAAAAGCAAAACGAAAAAAAAATTAACCAACCCAAAATAATACAACAAGCTATGGTTGTAATAAATCTGAGTATCCACAATTTTTGAGTTACCAAAATTTTGCTTTTTTTTTGCCAAGTTCACTTTGTGGGTTACTAATACATATGTTCCCATAATTTTATAGATAAAGAATATTCTTCAAAATGATATTCATTCTTCTGTTACATTACTTTGACCTGAAATAGCTGTTCTATAAAGAGGATTACTTGTATAACTAAATTAACACATAAAGATTTACAAAATATGTCATTACACTTACATAATCGGTCATTGTTTGATGATATATCCTATTACTGTTAATTTAAATCTCATTAATACCTCCTTATACAGACATTTATCCTTAACTAAAATAGAGACTATTGAGATGTTAACGATCAGATTAGACACTTATTCTGTTTCTATGCAAAATTGAATAATGCTAAAGACGAAAATTTTTCTTAGCAAGTTAAATAGATATTTACAGAAACAGTTATATTTAGCTCATTCAGCCAATCAAAAACATTTTCCTTTTTCAATTTTTTTTTTTTTTTTTTACTATCGTTAAAAAATGTTTATGAATTCGGTGTTGGTGTGTCTGTCTAATTATGTTTAATTAGCTTAATTATACTCGGATTGTCTTTTAATTCTTATGTATTACAAAAAATTGTAAAACCCTGATCGGTGATGAAAGTGAAATGCATAGTATTTATAGCTCGTTGAGAGGGACACTCAAAATAATTTCATTGTCTTATGGTCTTTTCGAAAAAAAATAATTTGCGATATATTTTAATATTGTTACACTATTTGAAACATATTGAAATTAATTTACATCTTTGATTTATACTGTATGAAGCTTATTATAGAATATGATGTGCATAGTATTCATGCAAAAGCAATAATTGCTGGGTGTGCGTTTCAATTCTCATATTCGCTTTTAAATTTAACTAATTTTTCCCATGTTATCTTGCATATATATATAAGTACTACAGATCATATACATCTCTACATAAAAGATTTTGAGAAAATTTCCGTTTATCGATGTAAATTGTGTGAAGAGAATTTTCAAATGTTTTATGTATTTCTTAATTGAACCAAGATTTTGCTTACTTTGTCGCATATATACAAATCTATATATTACATACAAGTTTACGATAATCCGAAAATTTTCTGACTATAGAAAGCATTTGCTGGAATCGGGTTTTTAACTTATTATGCATTTTCTACATTGTGATTACCTTTTTCATCTTTTTAAAGATTATTTTTTTATAATATTCTGAATGTGTTGGAAAGTTTTTCATAATCTAAGCTAGAAGCATGGTTTTATGTTCTTGTTTATGCCATTTTTTTTATAATTAAAACAGACGTCGTTCTGTGGACATGGGATAAACCATACTTAGCAAACAGAACTTTATCAATACTTCTAAAATTATTAGCAGGTATCATTCACACTTTTATCGATCAATTATTTTCAAGAGAATGCGTCTCGCGTAAAATTACAGTTCTATAAAGAGCATTATTGTTATATTTAAACTTAAACATAAAAATTAATATAGATAAGAAACTTGTTATTTCCTAAATTTTTTTTGGTGATGCATAGATAGTCAAAATGTAAAACAAACTTGATCTGACCGTAAGTAATGAGATTGATTTTTTTTTCACGCTAAGCAGTAAGCTGAATGAACTAAGGTTGCAAGCGATACATGTGGTAGTGTCTGTCAACTATATATTTTAGGAGAAATCGGTTAGCTTGGAGCCTTTGCAGCACACAGATCAATCATAAAACATACATGTGTTTGAACTTGGCATTAGGTTTTCAGAATGAAGCAAATTATCGAGCACCGATACACTATAAAGTTTTGAGTAAAACTAAACAAATTGGCTTCTCAGAGACTTCCCATGTTACAAAAAACCTACAAGAAAGATTCTTTGTCCAAGCATTTAAATAACACAAACCATTCAAAGAGAGAAGAATGGACATCGATGACGGACAACACACTGGACGCCCATCAAGTTCTCGAATTTAAGACTTACTGGCTATAATGTAAGTGATTTTGCTCTCTGATCATCGGATGAATGTCCAAATGATTTTGAACGCATTGGGACATAAAAAAGCGATTCTACATCAAATTTTCACAGAAAAACTTGGAAAACGAAAAATTTGTGACAATCTGGTTCTTCAAACTGACTCAGTTCCTGGTAAAATACAACATCCAATTTTGAGAGCTTGTAGAAAAACGTAACGGTCATTCTGAACAGCATTCCAATTTAGTCTTCCAGTCGGTCATAAATGCGTGGAACAATTGTTCAAAATGGTATATTAATGCAGAAGGAAGCTACTTTGAAGAATAATAAGTGTTTATAAAATTATCTTCAAAGGCATTGTTGTTCAAGACGATGTATTAACACAGTAGGAAGCTATTGTGAAGAATAAAAAGTGCTTGTAAGATTAGCTTCAAATAAGTGAATTTTATGAAATCTGTCTCATTACTTCATGGACAAGCCATATATTATAAGCAAGTATCTTTTACATTTGTTTAGATAAAAAAAATGATTTCCTGAAAAAAGCTCATCTATATTTGATAATTCCGACTAAAACTGCTGTTCTGTAAACAGTTTTGTTGTTATAAATACCCAATAATTAAATGCAGTTGAACCTCGATTATCCGAACTAATAGACTGACCATCCTTCAAAACATTAAAATTTACGGATACTCAACAACGCTTTAATTGTAAGATTAAGGAGAAATGTATGCGCTATTTCTTATTATGGTAACAAGAGCTTAATAAAAATAAAACAATTAAAAATCAGAAATAAATAAAAATTACCAAAATTTTTATTTTGAAATTAAGAACTTTTTGCATATTCCACAAGGATTTGACACAATGTTCTGTTTAGAGAAGTTTCGATTAATTTTGATGTACAATTTTATCACTGTATTTTTTAATATCATTAGTTCGCCAATATCACAGTCTTTTTGTTGATCCAGACATGCTAAATTTCTTGCAAAACAGTCAAAAAGCTTCAAAATTCGTCCCACTCATCAGCTTACGGGAGCTCGAGTAAAAGTCAAAGGAAATAGTCAAAAGAAGTAATTCAATTGTAATTCGGATAAGACCGCTACCACACAAGGAATATGATATTTAAAAAAAAAAGCTTTCAAAATGGATTTTTCATACAAAGAATATGAGACTTTAAAAAATGGATTTCGGTTAACTGAGATTTTTGGTTAGAAAAATTTCATATAAAAGAGATTCTATTGTATACCCAAACATAAATATTAATTTAATGAATTCACATGTCTCCACTAAATTTATTTGGTTAAGAATAGATAGTTATGTATTACATAGATACTAAAAACGAAATTGGCTCTTAATTTGTTTCTAGGCAAAGGCGAGTGCAGATGAGTAAATCAATATCTAATTATGAAAGACAAACGTGTTCTTCTCCTTTCTTCTGACTTCACTTTGACAATGTCAAAAGCATATAGTTAAATTTGACTTATAGAGTAATTTTTTTCAACTTCTTAATATCTCACATTTTCAATTTTTATTCGGTAGAATGGGGAAAAAGGTATTTTAAAATGCAGTTTGATTAAAAACTATAGTGCAATTCGTTTGAAAACTGTATTGCTATTCATTCAATTTTAAAATAATTTTACAAGTCCGATTTAAAACGTTATTAAAAATGTTACAAAATTACTATATTTTTAGCTCTTGATTATCTATACACATGTAAGACAGAAAATCAATAATGAAACTAATGTCATTATAAATTTTCATGATTAGTCGAAAATGGATTAAAAAATGTGTAATGAATTAAAAACACAGATTGAAGTAAATTTTCTACTTAATGATACGATAAGAATGCAACGATAATGAAAATACAAATATATTTTTTCTTACAAAAAAAAAAATCTAATTCTTGATTGCATGATTAAAATATTAAATGTCTCTGATATAAAAGAACGAAAGCATGACTCAGCGAATCTGCTTTTAATTAAAAATCTCATTTAATAGAAGGTTGAACAAGCTGTCCAGCTATTTTGTTTCTACACTTTAGTAATAGTGAATTAACATTTTTTTTAAATATCTTAGTCATTGCCTTTTAAATTATTAAATTAACGAGGTTGTTTTCTATAGGACAGTTTAGTTTTGCATTAAATTATAATTTATAAAAGTAAAAATTATTTGTGAAACTAAATGGAATTGAAAAATATTGTAAAAGAAAATATTCGCAATTAAATAAATAACAAGTTTGAAATTGCATGTCAAGCCTGACAAATGAAGTTTTTTTGTACTATAATTAGTTTTATCAGTATTTAGTTCTTGATGCTATAGCTGTTGTACTCTTATGCAAAAGTGCATGAACACAAAATTTTTTTCGGTCGCATATATTAAATTCAGCAATACGGAAATAGTATGACTCCACCTTAAATAGGACCTAATCACCACGGCGATTCTAAAATATATTATTTATCACGGGATGGCAACGAATTGATTACGTATAATAGGATTTAATAAAATGAAGAAAACTTTAGTTTCTCTTTTTTTTAAGTATTGGCTTTATTTTCCTAAAATTTGAAATGACTCGACGAAATTTTGATCCAGTTATATACATTAAATTTAAAACCTTTTGGTTGCATAGTTTTTGCGCTGTTTTATGCGGACAGACATGCAGACATTTTTATACAATTAATTTTTGAGCGTATAATTAATTTACATAATTTAGTACTACGTATTTATGTAATTACGAACGCATCTAATAAGAAAGTAAAATAAACTAATGCTACATTATAGAACAAAATACCAGTTCTTTGAAGAGGTTTACTGTTGAAATATAAATGTAGATGGATTCTTTATTGCAGACGACCTCTCAATAATTGGGAAAATTTTATGTTCCATTCTATTAATAGCAATTTAGATTTAATTAATATCTTTCATTTGGGAACATTTATCCTTCAAAAACTTTACATTATAGAGGTATCAAAGATAAAATTAAACTTCTCACATTTTTAAGAAAAGGAGATTAATGGCAAGGCCGAATCTTACCCTGCAAATTCAAATGAACACATTTTAGAAAACTTTCCGTCACCAAATTTACAACATGTCAATGTGTTGCAAATTACTACCTCTGACAAAAAAAGTTCGATGAATGATTTTAGAACGGCCGAATTGGCAACACTGGCGGAACAAAACGCTGCACTTGCGTTGTGGCAGGTATTGACCATCTGCCCTCACCGTTGTTCAGTCAAGTATCGATTGTGTCTCATGTAAGAAGTGATTTACAAAGTGCTTGCTTAATGGGTGGGTTCTTAAAAGAGAACAAGAAAATGAGCAGTAAAAGACCAGTTTCAAGTTTTGTTTAAACTTCGCAAGACAAGAGAGAAACTCGAGAGTGGCGGTGTAAATTGAATATCCACCATACTCACTAGATCTCATTCCTTCAGACTGTCTCCTATTCCCACGACTCAAACTCCCCTTGAAAGGAAAGAGATTTGACAATATTCCTGACATTCAGCGAAACGTGACGACGCTTTTGAATTGCACCCCCCCCCCCCAAAAAAAAAAAGACTTTTTCCAAAGTTTCCAGGACATGTTTAGCAGATCTCAGCGTTGCATAGTTATGGGAGGAGACTATTTTGAAGGGCAGTAAAGAGTAACTTTCGTTAATATTTCATCTACGTTACAGTTACAGGACTATTTACCGAATTTTATTGTCAGAGGTTGTAGAAAACTTCATATATAAAACTTTTTTGTTCTTTGATAGTGTTTTAAATGTGTTGCTATCTAGAAATCAATTTTAAAAATAGTGTTGTTAATTGTGTTGAAATAGTGTTGTAAAAGGTATTGATAAAAATATTTTCTTACAAAAGTGTTATGTTGCACATCATTTTGTCACCAAATTAACAACAGATTGTAAACACCACACAATTTAGAACAGTGTAAAACAACAAGCGCAAAACACTTTCAAAGAATTTCTACATGGTACCTTTAAAATTACACAATTTTAAAAAGGAAATAAGAGACAGTTTGCATTATAGAAAAAAATGAGTGAGTTAGACTAATTTTGCCAATAAATATCCATAACTGCATTACTGGAAAAATCATGTAATTTTTAACAAGACTTTTTGCATAATTTCCTTGGCATAACACATTCCCAACACATACAGAAGACAATGAAACACGATTTTAGTTGAAAGTGTTAATTATTATGTTCAGTTAATGTTCTAAAAGTGTTCTGTATGATGGTTTAAGAAAAAACGCGCAAAAAAAGTTTCGGTATTAAAAACTGCAAAAGACTGCTATTAAAAAAAAAATAAGTAATTTCATTAATATCACAAACAACATAACTAACAAATAATTTTGGTAGCTCGTTTTCCGTTTGTACAAACAAAAATTAGTATTAATCGCGTAAATCTTAGGTTACACAATATTCGTGTATGCTACCAAAAAGAAAAAGTATGAAAATAAACCGTGTTTAACATTTTTTACCAATGGACCACAAGCATATCTGACATCAAAGAACGTCACAATGGATTAAAGCTAATCAGCTTCTCGCTTTATCCCACAAGCGTTCACCAAAAGCCAATCAAGCACCGCATCGCTTGTGGGAAACATTGCAAACTCCGCCCCGTGCTAGTGGTCAATTAGTTCTTTTTCAAAAAACAGAAACGAAATAAAAAGTCGTTTTCCCGGGAGAAAAAAGAGGTTTTCCGCTGCTTCTTCTTTTAGCCAAAGGAGAAAAGTTCAGGTCGTTCACCGCAAGGTGGCGCAGTGTTCTGCATCAAAGCTCCGTTTGGAAAATTAAACGTTTTTCGTTCCGATTCCCGACCGGTTTTTAATTCATAACTTTTTAATTTTGGTCCCACGTTCTCGAAAATGCCCGAAATGACTTTCCCGGAATTTTTCGAATCGAAAGACACTTCTTGCGACTTCCAACTCGCCCGCGTTGCGAACTGTAATCGGCTTCAAGCAGACAGACAGAGGCGCACGGATTTTATTAGTATAGATTCATATATAATCTACTCAAAAAAACTTGAACTGAATATCATAAATTTAATAAATTTTTGAAGGATTTTAGAAGGATTGGAGAATTTAGAAGGATTAATTAAATTTGAATTTTCAGGGATTTTGTGTAATTTTTATAACCCCACACAAATCTTTTATTTTTAATTGTTTTCTTAGTATTTTGCAGAATTATAAAACGTACAAATGTGATGTTCTTACAATAGAAATATAGAAAATTTCCGAATTGAAAAATCCCCATCCCCTGCTTCAGCACCAAGAAAGCTGAGAAGACACAAAAGCAAAAGAAATCATCCTTTTAAAAATATTTTTGTTTTTTGTAACCAATAATGTATTTGGAACGAAATAAAGTAACGTGTCTGTAACTCATTCTAAACAGTATTACAACTAATTGGCGTATTAAAAGAATTTTATAATAAGTAAATTTAATGGTACGTATAAGTACCATCGGTAGGTAAAGGGTTAAAAGGCGCCTGAGAATAATTAATGTGTCCTTCATATTATATAGATCAATTATTTTTAGGACAGTAGTTAGCTACCTTATAGTATTTTTGACTAAAATAACCCGTTCTGAAAAAAAGGATTGTAATTAAACTATAGCATAAAAATTATTATAGAATAAATCCGTTACAGGATAATGCGTGATGGCATTGCGAACTCTATTACTAGTAATTTAGATCTCACTGATATATTCTTTTTAAGACATTTATTCTTCACTAAATAAAGATTATTAAGGTATTAAGGGTATGATTAAATATTTCTTCTATTTCTATTAGAATATTATTAATGCTAGTATTTTTTTCTTTTATCGTCGTTCTTAGATCAATATTAGTTACCCATCTTATGTAGTATAGGGTAAGTCTTCCAATCGTTTCGAAAATCGAAATACTTTTTGACAGATTTACAAGTTTCAGACACTAGATATTCCGAAAAACATATTTTTAGAAAAAGAAATTTGCCATCCGCCAAACTCTATCTCTCGAAAAAAAGGAGATATAGACTTGAAATTCGGTGTGTTCTTTGTAAGTATTAGTTGGAAGAGGCCTATTACATATAGGTAACCTCGAATATCCGAAACTACTTTTTTCAGATTCTCGAAATATTCGGGCTGATGCCCGAAATGACTTTCCCGGAATTTTTCAAATCGAAAGACACCTCTCGCGACTTCCAACTCGCCCGCGTTGCGAACTGTAATCGGCTTCAAGCAGACAGACAGACACACAGAGGTACACGGATTTTATTAGTATAGACTAGCGAGCTACGCCCGCTAGCTGGGTCACTTTTTCCAAACGAACCTCGATATTAAGCAGTATATAATAAGAAAAAAAATTCATTTAATAAGCAAGTCTTGGTGTTCGAATTCTCAAGCACAAAAAGGTAAATTAAAGAGCTATGGTTGTTATGCGCCCATTATCCCGTTAAAAATATGTGATTTCTCACAGTGGGTGCTACGCGCAATTGAAAAAAAAGATTGTGGATCGGAGCCATGGTTGCTTCGTGCCCATCGTCCCTTTAAAAATATTTGGTTTTCCACGGTTGGCGCTATGCGCCCATAAGACATTTTTTCGTATTTTTTGGTTCATCAGAAGCAGACTTTTACGCAGATTCTGAATGTGTAATCAGTTTTTTTCTACTTTAAAAACTGTCTGCATGATGGTTTAAGAAAAAACGCGCAAAAAAAGTTTCGGTATATTTTCTCTGAGGCGGCCTGTTTTATTTCTAAGTTCAATATTTTAGCGAAAACTACGGTAAATAATCGACGGCAAGTCAAAAAAATTGATGCGGAACAAAGCGCACTTAGCGCGGGGAGAAAAAGAGGTTTTCGGCTGGTTCTTCTTTTTGCGCTCTTAGCCAAAGGGGAAAAGTTCTAGTCATTCACCGCAAGGTGGCGCAGTGTAAGGCAAGCTCTTTTTGGGAAATGAGACGTTTTGCTTTCCGTTTCCCGAGGGGTTTTTAATTCATAACTTTTTTAATTTTAGTCCCACGGTCTCGAAAATGCCCGAAATGACTTTCTCGGAATTTTTCGAATCGAAAGACACCTCTCGCGACTTCCAACTCGCCCGCGTTGCGAGCTGTGTTCGGCTTCAAGCAGTCAGACAGACACACAGAGGCACACGGATTTTATTAGACTAGCGAGCTACGACCGCTAGCTGGCCACTTTTTCCAAACGAACCTCGGTATTAAGATGAATATAATAAGCAAAAAAATTCATTTAATAAGCAAGTCTTGGTGTTCGAATCCTCAAGCACAAAAAAAGTAAATTAAAGAGCCATGGTCCCGTTAAAAATATGTGATTTCTCACTGTGAGCCACGTGCACTTGGAAAAAAAAGATTGTGGATCGGAGCTATGGTCGCTTCGCGCCCATAGTCCCGTTAAAAATATCTGGTTTTGCACGGTGGGCACAACGCTCCCATAAGACATTTTTTCGTATTTTTTAATTCATCAGAAGCAGATTTTTACGCAGATTCTGAATATGTAATCAGTTTTTTTCTACTTTAAAAACTGTCTGCATGATGGTTTAAGAAAAAACGCGCAAAAAAAACGCAATTATCGCCGGTAGAAAAAGCGGTTTTCGGCTGTTTCTTCTTTTAGCCAAAGGGGAAAAGTTCAGGTTCTTCACCGCAAGGTGGCGCAGTGTTCTGCTTCGGAGCACCGTTTGGGAATTGAGATATTTTCCGTTCCGATTCCCAAGGAGTTTTTAATTCATAACTTTTTTAATTTTGGTCCCACGGTCTCGAAAATGCCCGAAATGATTTCCCCGGAATTTTTCCAATCGAAAGACACCTCTCGCGACTTCCAACTCGCCCGCGTTGTGAATTGTAATCGGCTTCAAGCAGACAGACAGACAGAGGCGCACGGATTTTATTAGTATAGACTAGCGAGCTACGCCCGCTAGCTGGGTCACTTTTTCCAAACGAACCTCGGTATTAAGCAGTATATAATAAGCAAAAAAATTCATTTAATAAGCAAGTCTTGGTGTTCGAATCCTCAAGCACAAAAAAAAGGAAATTAAAGAGCCATGGTCCCGTTAAAAATATGTGATTTCGCACTGTGGGCCACGTGCACTTGAAAAAAAAAGATTGTGGATCGGAACTATGGTCGCTTCGCGCCCATAGTTCGCGCCCAATATTTGGTTTTGCACGGTGGGCATTACGCGCCCTTAAGACATTTTTCCGTATTTTTTAGTTCATCAGAAGCAGATTTTTACGCAGATTCTGAATATGTAATCAGTTTTTTTCTACTTTAAAAACTGTCTGCATGATGGTTTAAGAAAAAACGCGCAAAAAAAAAGTTTCGATAGTCCTGTTTTATTTCTAAGTTCAATATTTTAGCGAAAATTACGGTAAATATTCTACGGCAAGTCAAAAAAATTGATGCGGAAAAAAACGCAATTAGCGCCGGTGAAAAAGGGGTTTTCGGCTGTTTCTTCTTTTAGCCAAAGGGGAAAAATTCATGTTCTTCAACGCAAGGTGGCGCAGTGTTCTGCTTTGGAGCTCCGTTTGGGAATTGTGACATTTTTCGTTCCGATTCCCAAGGGGTTTTTAATTCATAACTTTTTTAATTTTGAACCCACGGTCTCGAAAATGCCCGAAATGACTTCCCCGGAATTTTTCCAATCGAAAGACACCTCTCGCGACTTCCAACTCGCCCGCGTTGCGAACTGTAATCGGCTTCAAGCAGACAGACAGACAGACAGAGGCGCACGGATTTTATTAGTATAGATTATAGATGAATAACACCGCAATTTTTCTGTAGGAGATTTAGTCAGCAAAATTTCTATTGTAAAACTATCATGCCTTAAAATGATAAAAAAAAATCATCATTCTTATTTTTATAGATGAAATATGTTTAGCAAAATGCTCGATTACAGTAACACGTGAAGTGCTAAAACAGTCACTTGTGACTGCCACTAAACTTTCCATTTAGGCGTGACTGACGCGGGCGCATATTTCAGATGTGTATATTGCTGGGACGATTACTGTTTCTAAACCAATAGGAGACCGTCATTATCACGGTCAAGTACACGCCCACACAGTTTGATTGACAGGAACTCGTGGACAATTGATCGTGTGTGTTTATTATTTATTTGTACTCGGATTGTTTGAATTTGTACTCGGTAATTAAAAATTAAAGGTACGAAAGAATTTTTTTTTTCCAAAATGACTGAATTTTATTTACTTCAATTAGAAATTATACTTCCTCTGATCCTGAAATAAATAAATAAATAAATAAATAAAAATTAAAGTAAGAATTTTGCTTATACGGATATTTTCGCAGAATACTTTTTTCCCATTTGTTTAATATATATATAAATCATTTTGGAACGATATTTAGAATATTAAAAGGGTTTGAAATATTTTTTTTTTAAATGTCTTATTTATTAATAAAAGACAGCCTCCAATAATTAAAAAAAAAATCACCAACGGACTCTCGGCCCGCGATAGACTCGAACCCATATCCTCCGGTTTCAAGCTCGAAGCTCTAACCATTCAGCCAGTCAGCTCACTTTCATCTGCAACAGATTATCGTTATAATTAGCACCATCAATTGTCCACGAGTTCCTGTCAATCAAACTGTGTGGTTGTGTACTTGACCGTGATAATGACGCTCTCCTATTGGTTTAGAAACAGTAATCGTCCCAGCAATATACACATCTGAAATATGCGACGCGGCCTGAACGGAAACAGTATCTGCCATCGTAGCACTCAACGTGTTAAGGCGCAACACTAGGCACAGAAAAAGACCCGGATGATAATCTAAAGTTTATGGGGGCGTTCTTTTCAAATATTTCGTTCAAATTTTAATATTTTTACATTATTTTTTTGCACAAGATAGCTGAGGAAGATCCTCAACCGGCCTAGTTTTTACTTTTCAGTTTTGGTTTCAGATATACTTTTTAAAAATTACTTTAACTTTCAAAACCGGTTTAAACCAATTCTGAAACTGAAATTATCGTAATATAGAAAATATATAAGCAAAATCGAAAAAGCAAAAACTAGGCCGGTTGTAGATGGTCCTCAGCTATCCTATGTAAAAAAAAATCATGGAAAAATATTAAAATTTGAGCGAGATATTTGAAAAGAACGCTCCCTTAGACTTTACATTATCATCCGGGTGTTTTTCTGTGCCTTGTGTAGTGCCTTAAGTAATTCCGGACAAATAATATCTGTTTTATAAAAAAGAATTATTATTGTTGCTAAACTATAACATAAAGATTGAAAAAATGTGTCATTACACAATGAACCTTTTATAATCACCCAATATGTGATTACGTATTTATTTTATTACTGCTGATTTAGATCTCAGTTATATTTTGTTTCGGGGACATTTATACGTCACTAATCAAAGCTTACTGAGATAGTAAGAATAAAATTAGTAACCGTTTGAGTCCCAGAAGCTTTGAAAAACAAAGTTGAAACATCTCGAGCAGCGCGGCGTCTTTTCTTTTATTTTATACAGAAAAGATCCAATCAGGGCGATTGCGCTTACGCCGAAAAGACACAATCAGCATGATGGCATTGCTGTTGTTTTATGCCGAAAAGACCCAAGCGCCGTGTCAGCGCGTCTTCTATTTAACCACTTAGAGAGCGACACGTATACGTGCCAAAAAAAAGGCTTAAGAATCCTTGTTTATCCCCACAATTAAAATTTTACTGTAAAATCTTACATATTTAATCGAAACACATTCTCGATTTAATAAGTCACAAATTTCTGTTTTTAAAATCCGGTGACCAATGATTAAAAATTTCGTAAAAGGCTCCCGTCGCGAAGGGGTTAATGTCGATAACTCTCAATCGGCGGGCATACCATTAGTGGTGCAGAACGTTCGAAATGTGCTGCATTTTTCGACACAAAAACTGAACATCGCGATACGCTGCTTGGGACTCAAATGGTTTAACATATATATTTCTTGGTAAAGATGATAATTCGTAAATGCTAGATAATTTTATCGTTAAAAATCAAATCAACAATTATTATTATATTCATATTTAATACATCCAACAAATTTGTTTTTGCATATCAAAAGAATTATTTTTCAGTCATCATTATTAATGATTAAATACGACGTTGTAAGACAAACAACAGTTAGCAAAATTTAATTTTAAATCACACTATTATGTAAGCCTAAATATTTTTAATAAGTATTAATCATACTTTTCTAGATAAGTTAAGTTTTGGTAAATGCTTCGCTACATTAAATAATTCTGGATTAAAATAGTCTTTCTGAGAATAAGATTATTATTGTCATTAAACAGTAACATGAAGATTGATAAAATGTGGCGTTACACAGCAAATCTTTATAATCAAACAATGTATGATGACGTATTTACTCTATTACTGGTAATTCACATCTCATTAATATCTTCTTATTGGGATATTTATACTTAATGATTTAAAGGTTATTAAGATAGTAAGGATAAGATTAAACAATTATTTCTTGGTAAAAGAATTTAATCGTAAAAACGGGATTTTTTTATCGTTTTATTTAAATAAATATTTATTATAACATTAATAACTATTTAATCCATCCAGCAAGCTCTTTTCTGCACATGCTAAGTATCCTTTTTTCTATCATAATTATCGAAGTTAAAAACGGACGCAACTCTGAGAAACAAACCCAGTTAGCAAATTTCCATTTTAAAATTTATTCTATTTTGAAGTGAGTTTAAAAATTATTACTAAATATCAATAATATTTTTATGCATAAATTATATTTTGGAAATTATCCTTCTATATTAAATTATTCTGAATTAAAATAGCCAGTCTATGAAAAGGATTAGTAGATTAGTAGAATACGATTCCTAAACTGTAACATAAAGGCTGATAAAAAGTTGCGTCACACAATAAATGTTTATAATCGAATAAATGTGTGATGATGTATTTATTCTATAACTGGTAGTTTAGATTTCATTAATACCTTTTCACTAATAGACATTTATCCTTAACTATAAAAAGATTATTGAGATAGTAAGGATAAAATTAAGCTCTTCCATTTCTAGATAATGATCATTAATGTTACGGACATATTTCTTTTAGCGTTATGTGTAAGCCAATATTTATTTTAACATTTACAGGTTTCCCTACCTAGCTGAACCTGAATCTGTTCAAAGCCAAATAGTGAAAAGTTTAAAACGGTGGAGATTTTTCTTTTTCAACATTTAAGTTATAAAAAATAGTTTGACTGAAAAAACATTTTTTAAATTTTTTAATATTTAAGTTATAAAAATATATTAATCAAATCAAATTTACTTGAACAAAGAAATGGAAACATTCTCTTTTTGAACATTTAATTAAATTATAAAAAGAATTTTAAATAATATTAGCGATTTACGTGATGAAAAATTTTAATATTCGTTACAATTAAGGTTTTATAATATGTCAGGCATTTTATAAATTTCTACACTATGATATTCATGTATCTATTTGATGTTTGTTTATTTATTTATATATATTTTTTTTCAAACTCTCATAAAACAATTCAGTAGTATATGGTACCGACTCTGGGAAAGTTTTTATATTCCACTAAACGCAAATATTTAACGATTTTTGTAAGATTTTCATCAAAAAGTTTGCCTGTCTAAATATCGCGGATGTATCGATTTTAGTACGATTTATGGAGCAAATGATGATAAAATATTGCATTGTGTGGATATTTTTCTACAAAATTATGTAAAGAAGAATTTTTAAGAAAGGGTTATAGAATAAAGAATCATGATAATAACGTAATCAATTGAGATAAAATAATCATGATTTTTAAATGCTAATATTTAATTATTATTGTGATGAAAAAATTTTGACTGATTATAGATTGCCGCACTTTCTTAATAGTCTACCAAATGGTAATGAACAACCTACCTCTAGGATAGTGTTGATAGGAAAAGCAAAGAGCTGCATTGTATAATATTATTATCAATTGCATTACATTGAAGTCTGAAATAAAAGTTAAATGCTTTTTATCATATGTTTTTTAATGTGAATATTATTTTGATACTTTCATAGTTCAATAAATGGTATTGAGTAGAATCCATTTGATTATTGTGTTATCAGAAAGTTCGTCAAATAAAGGATATAATCCTTCGGCTTAAAATTGAAATTTTATTTAAAAACCATTTATATATGATATCCATTCCCAATCAATTTTATCTTCAAATTCTTTTAGAAAATTATGGGATAATATTTGACGAAAGGATATTCCTTCCCAATCAACTTTATTTTGAAATTCTCTAATAAAATCTTCTGATAGTGTCTGACGAAACGATATATAATACCAATTAACTTTATCTTGAAATTCTCTAATAAAATCTTCTGATATTTTTTCATTCTGTGATATACAATCCCAGTCAAGTTTATCTTTAAATTTTCTTATAAATTCAATGGGTAATTTCATAACTTTTTCACTTAAATGAAAATTAATTTTATTGATATATAATGAAATAAATGTGTAAAATTCTTTACATTGCGATAATTCGACAAATAAATCTTTATATTTATGAATTATAATATCGTCTAATCTTTGAGCCAACACCATTTTATATCGAAGCAATTTTATAAACACTTTTATTTTTCGTCTTTATTCAAAACTTGTCTCAATTCATTAATAAATCGTATTAAAATATTTTTTAATTCGAAAATTTCATCCATTAATTTTTCTCTGTTCGGTAGTTCTTCTTCGTAATAATGGCCAAATTTTTTATTTAATTCACCCAGTTAACCGGAAAGAATTTTTTTCCATTTATCGTTGTAAAAATTATCTGGTAATTGATCAAACTTATATTCAATGAGATTACAAAAATCTAGTTTATGCATATACTTTTCTAAAAATCTTTCACCAAATGTTTGAAAACTGGTTATTAATAGCCAATTAAGTCCTTCTTCCAATGTGCACATAGTATTTTCTGCAAGCTGTTGAAATTGAGATACTTTATGTAAATCTAATTTTTCATGATAGGTTTGAATAAATTCGTCACTTAAGGTTTGATATTGAGATATAACAACCCAATTTATATAATTCGAATGTTTTAATATAAATTCCTCAGACAGCTTCTGATTTTTACAAACTAAATTCCAGTCTAATTCTTCTTTATATTTTTCTATAAATTTTTCCGAAAGTTTTTGAAAAATGCATATAACATTCCATTCGATATAATCTATGAGTTCTTCCATAAAACATTCGGATAGTAAGGAATATCTACAAACTAACTTCCAATTGAGTTTATCCTTCAAATTTCGAAGGACATCTTCGGATAAATTTTTCGTCTTAGAAAATTCGTCCCAGTTGATATCCATTTAATAATGAAATATTTTTAAAAAGGAATTTTTTCAATATGCATCCAAGGTTTTAAGGTGACTGGAAAATTACTTTTGGATTTTATCAAAAATGTAATCATGTCACCACTTTTTCCATAATCAAAACGAGTTACGGAATAATCATCAAACATTTCTGCGCTTAAAATTATTTTATCTTCGATTTTTAGTTCTATCACTGTAGCCCTATTTTTGCCGATTAAACTATTATATATTAATTATATAGTAATTTTCATATGCATATCTGTAGATAATCGCATTTCTTGATCCAGTAATTTAGAACTCATTAAGTTAAAATTTACTTTGGTAAATTCTTTATCTGTAAAAGTCTGAAAATTATCTTTTATAGTAACCCAGATATCTTTACTGTCAATATATATTTTATTGACTACGTCTTTATCGTTTTCGGGTTCTGAAACATTCGTAATTATTTTATTTTTGGCATCAAATTTATCATTCTTTAATATTAACGAATTTTTTTCTAAATATCGTTTATTCACAACATTTTTATCATCTTTCGGATCTGCGACATTTCCTATTCTTTTTCCTTTAGCGTCGTAAGATTTTCCGTCGATTAGATGTAAAGTATTTTCATCGAGTTCTTGTATTCTCTTACCCGTTTCTTCTGTGAAAGTTAAAAAATTACTATCGTAATTAATATTATTTTTCTGTATAAAATCTCTTAGTTCAAAATGATTATTTTCTATTTTATTCAAAACGAAACGTTTAGGGGTTAAATCTAAATCATCGATGGGATCTGAAGCATTTTTTAATATCTTATTATCCATATCGAAATTTCCATCCGGCGTTAATTTAAAACCTATACCGGGGGGTCCGATAGGGCCTTTTCGCACTGGATTATCATACGGCGGATAATAAACAGCCATTTATAAAGACTAAAAAATGTTATTCTCCTAACGTTTTAATCATAGTAATTTCTTTTTTATTCATATTTAATATACATTTCTTTCTTACTTCTAAAATATAGTAAAATACATATTCTTTGGTTGTTTCTTTTTCTAATTTCCAATTGAATTCTATTCTCAAATTTTCAAGAGTGGTATAATTTACATGATTTGACAAATCAAAATGAATTATGGGATATAATTTACCAAAATCTGAATAATTGACAATACAACCGGTTTCTGTATTTAGATTATTGAGACCTGATTCCAGAAAAGATTCATATAATCTATTATATTCCTTTTTACCAAAATCCATAGTATATCGCTCTGCAGGTAATGGCGATCTGTTAATCATCAACCAACATTCGATCATATCCAAATTATCAAATATCATATTATTTTTTTTAGGATTTTCATTTCTTTCGAAATATTGCGGTATGACGAATAATCTTAAAACTTCATCGGATGTAGCTGATATAGAATCGGAACCGCTTTTATATTTATTAATAGGACTAGATCTGTTAATTTCATACTGATTCCAGTTTATTTCTATATCCGTATTAGATAATTTTAATTCATTATAGAGAATCTCCGCTCCATTTTTAAAATCGACGTATCTCACCCAGAGCGCTATGTCTTCAATTTCTACTTTATAATCTGGATTTGCAACGTCTGTGTAAATCATATTTCTACTATCGTCTCTTTGGAATTCCATTCTTATTATGAAACCAGAAATGGCTTTTTTATATTCTGCGACGAAATCAAAAATTTCCTTTAAAGGTGTCCATGTTGTAACTGAATTACTATTTTTCGACAATTCCCATCTTTTTTTAAATCCTTTATTGTAGTTTTCATTTTTTACAATTTTTAATTTATTGACGATATCTGTTACAGAGGTTGTAGCCGTTATCGTACCATCGATTTCAAGTAAACTTTTATTTCTATCAGCACTATCACTGGTATCTGGATAAAAACCTATATTGGTGGCTTCTGATGTTGAATAATCTCTGGTATAATCCTTCAGTCTCTTAACCTGCAGAATGTAGGAGTGATAGTCTCCAACTGATTCGATTATTTGTTTACCTATCTGAAGTTTTACGCCTTTCATAGAACCTACAGCTGCGACATTATCGTCGTTTATAGAATCGCCATTGGATTTTATAATTTTCCACTTTGTCTCCAGATAACTCTCCGATAATGAAATAGGATCATTGGTATCTGTAATTTCGAAATGAAACGTAGTATTTTCTTTTTTGTCATTATGGCTTGTACTAGGCAATCTTATTTTTTTTAATTCGCTACTTTTTATATCGTTATTATAATAATAATGAGTATCTCTCAGATCATAAATTTTTTCCATTTATTTAGGAAGAATTTTCAGACCTGTTCCTTTCATCTTTTTTGAAAATATTTCTTTCAATATGTCAGCATCAGTCAATTTGTCAACAACTGTCAAATCTACTTTTTTAGATTTAAAAAATCCTTTTCCTTGAATTCTTTTACTTTTCCTATATAATCTGTGTTGATTCATTTATTTATTGAGAAAATTTAGTTAATATCAATTGATATATTTTTTCAACATAGTCTTCTTTTTCCTCTACGACTCTAAAATTATACTCAATTAAACCTTTATTTAAATCAATTAATTCGCCATTTTGATTCGTAACTGTCATCCTTATTCTACGAATTGAATCCCTATTTTTCACAGGATAATATATTAAATTATTGAATTCTTTCGAAATGATAACACCCGGTACATCTCTCGGTGTAAAAGAATAAATAACTTCTGAAATATTCTGGTTGATTAAAGATCCATTCACTACATCACAATGAATATATATAATGTCGTTTCCGTTTGTTATATCCGCTATATTTTCACCTTCTATTACAGTCTCTTCATCATGACTTTCGTAAACTTTTTTTTCAAAGCCTATTAACTTATGAAAATCGCTTTTTGTTAAGTCGATATTCCAACCTTTAGTTAATTTAATAAGCATTCTTAGTCTAGATTGTATTCTACCAAATTTTACCGGAGGATCGTCTGAACCAAACGCTTTCATTACATCTATATTTAAATCTTCAACATTTTTATTACCATAAGGAATAGTGATAGATTTAACATTATTCTCATCTGTGTATACGTCAAATGTATTAGTTTTATCTGTTATGTTAAACCATGAAACTGTCATAGTAAAAGATTGCAATGTTAATTTTTTTAATTTAAGAGGTTTTGGAAATTCAACAGTGAAATCCTCTGATTTTTCATGAATTTTTGGTTTCAATTTGATCATTTATTAGACAGAAAAAATCTTTAAAGATGAAAAACAAGCTTTTCGTTATAATCGCTAGGCTGTTGAGAAAATGAATTAAGTACACATTCTGGACATTTGCCTTTATTTCTTTCCTTTATATATTTCATACAAAATAATCCACAGTTTACAGAAGTAGGTTTTTGTAAAAAACTATCATTGTGAGCTATATTGACTTTTTTATTGGAAAGTTTAAGAAATTTCATAATATTTTCAGGAATATATTTTTCTTTGAGTTTAATATTTTTATATATATATTCACCGAAAGGATCGAAATATTCTACATAGTTATATTTCGGGTCATTATAGTAACAAACCCAGTGTGTTCCTGGGCCGGTCGAGATATCTAAATTAATGATCCCGCTTTCAAAATTTCCAATCTTTTTAGGAAGTAAATCGCTTGTAAAAACCCCCCTGAATCCTCTTTCATCTTTCATATTTTCTTTAATCGTTTTATCCGATATACCCAATTTTGTTATCGGAATTTTTTTTTTAGACAGGGAAGCTGACGCTTTTAGACCAGATCCTTTGTTTTCCCAAGGCTGATAAACTCCAGATCCCGAAATTTTATCCAGGATTTTTTTAGTTCCCCAACCTGCTGCCCCACTCGCGGCACCGAGTCCTAGTAATGTTAAAATAGGAATTAAAAAGGGTAAAAATCCACCGTTTTTATCTAATTGAGTTTTGCTTATATTTATTCTTTTACCTTTACTAATCTGATTAATCTGTGTTTTAGTTAAATACATTTCATAATTAGGAGGTTTAGAATTGTCTATCTGCAGTGTCAGTTCTTCTTTTTTTCTAAGAGCAGATTTCAATTTACTAATCTGCCCGTCACTCAAATGAATCTTCTTTTTTACATAACTCATTTATTAGGCAGCAAAAAGCTGACGCTTTCAAAGAAGAAATTGGTAGTATAATCGTTCTTTATCTCCATTAGTTATTTTTTAGCTTTAATGAGTTTGTCTATTAGCAGTTTGATTTCATTTTTTAATTTTTTCGACTTGCTACCTTGACATATTTTATCCAGCAATTCAGATAATAAACCTAATCCTTTACCGACTTTCATTACTTCGCTACCTCGAATTGTAGTTAATCTAGCCATATATTTTTGTAGCTCCCCTTCGTTATATTCAACTGCTTTATATTCAACCTTTTTCTGACTTAATTCCTCCTCCGAAAGATTTTTAGCCCTCGTAATTGTACTTTGTAAGTTGCCTTTTTTCCTCGATAATTCTTCTTTTAAATGCTTTGCCTTTGTATACATTTCATCTAATTTTTCTTGATTGTCTAGGAGTTTCGAAGGTCTGTATAATTGTACAGATTTTAAATAGCTTAGATCTAAATTTTGATCAACGTTATAAGTAAGCGGCGGTTCTTTATATAATTCTTTGACATCTTCGATCGCTTCAGGAATAATTCTAGATGATTCTGCAATAGGCTGCAAAAATATATTTAATTCGTCCAATTTATCATTGATAGCTTTAATATTTTCTTTTCTACTTTTATCCTGTTCTTCTAATTTTTTAGTGACAGGTTTATGAAATTCAGTTAAACTTTTGTCTATACCTAGCTTTCTATCACGCTGTTCTTCATTATTTTTTCTAATATCTGCTTGTAATTTGACAAGTTTTATTGCATTTTTTAATTCTTTTTTTTTTTGTTTCTTATTTCGATTTTTTTCAAAATCGTTTATTTTATCCATTTATAGACAGTGAAAAGCTGAAGCTAATTAGAAGCGATAGCACAGACGTCTATTTTTACTGACAGCTAATATGTTTTTACTAGCAGTAATTTTATTTTTTACTAGCTGTAAACACAGAACCGGAAGAATTGCCGGACCCTAAACAACATCGTTTTTTACCCAGACATCCTTTCAGATTATTAATAATCGGCCCATCAGGTTGTGGAAAGACAAATTTACTAATAAATTTATTAAACGGTTTTGAGAATCCTAGTAATGTAAGATTAGATTTCGACGCGCTATATTTATGCGCAAAAGATATTTTCGAGCCAAAGTATTCTAAATTACAAGAAGATTATACACTGTTTGAAGGTGTTGAAAGAGACGATATTTTAAAATGTAAAAAAATAAATAAAAATAAAAAAACGGAAATATTAAAATTGTATGATAAATATAAAAAGAATGTATTATTTTCTTCAGATTTGAGTGAATTTATTACTGTCGACGATCTAGATTCCTCAGAAAAAAATCTTGTTGTGTTTGACGATTGTGTTACAGAGAAAGACCAGAAAGTTATAGTAGATTTGTTTATAAGAGGTCGAAAGAAAAATTCATCCATTATTTATTTAACGCAGTCTTATTACTCAACTCCTCCAGATATTAGAAAAAATTGTAATTACTTCATATTTTTTAAGCTACAGCCTAGGGAAATCAATCAGATAATCAGAGAAATAGACGGAAATCTAACGAAAAAGGAATTTCTAGAAAAATATAATTCTTGTAAGGGTAATTTCTTTATGCTAGACTTAGTAAATTCTGAAATGAGATACAGAAGAAATTTTGAACCTATATAAATATGGAAGAATATTTAGAAAAGAGATTATGTTTATCGGAAAAGTTACAATTTGTATCAAAAGATAAGTATTTCCTTATCTGTCAGTAAATTTATACTAAGTGCTTCGGGATTATCAGCTTTTGTATTAATACCACTGGCTGCATTGAGTTTGAGTGCAGGAATTGTAGAAGTTATTGAGAAATCTTTAAATATTTTAGAACGAAAAGAAGAATACAAGCAATGTTATAATTTTTATAAACAACAATTGAATTTGTTGAAAGCTAAAAAAATTTCAGAAGAAGAAGTGTATGTAAGAGAACAAGATTTTATAAATAATTTAGTATATTTCCCAATCGAAAAGTATGTAAAAAAAGTACAGTTGAATGGATATAAATATTCTTCTTAGAAAGCGTCAACTTTTTGCTGTCTAATAAATGAGTTGTAAATGTAAAAAATTTGTTGTTACATCTTTAACTAAAAAGGGTAATTTTAAAGGCGGTTGTTTAAAATGCGGACAAACTGGATCGGGTTTTCTGAATAAAGTCATTAGTAATTTACCTTTCGAAATGCATTTACCCGGCCATAATTTTACTGGGCCGGGAACACAGTTATTATGGGGAAAAACACGATTAAATCCAGATTTAACGTATAAAAATTCGTCTAAACCTGTTAACAGAGTGGATGAAATTGCATATAAACATGACAAATGTTATTTAGAAAATAAAGATACAAAAAGTAGAAATGAAGTATGCGATAAGAATATGATTGATGAACTAGATAATATTGAAAATCCTACGATTAGAGAAAGAATTGAAAGAGGAATTGTAAAACCGATTATTAAAGCTAAAAAATCTTTTGGTATGGGAAATACACAGATCTATTGTTTAAAATGTAAAAACCATACAGAAACAAAAGATATTAAAAATACAATGTCTAAAAATAACAGGCCAATGATGAAAGGTATTTGTTTAGATTGTGGTTCTAAAAAGAGTGTTTTTTTAGGAAAACCTTAGGTCCTAAAAATATCTTAGAAAAAATATATTATCATCCTGAAAGTGGTTATTGTGGGATCAATGAATTAAAACGGAAAACAGGTTTCAGTCAAAAGCAAATTACAGATTTTTTACATAGCCAAGATGTTTTTACCAGACATAAGCCTTTAATTCGTAAATTTAAACGAAGACGCATTTATGTAAGTCATATCGATGATCAATGGCAAGCAGATTTATTGTTTATCAAACCTTTTAGTAAATATAATAACGGAACTAATTACTTATTGACAGTGATAGATGTATTTAGTAAATATGCTTGGGCTATTCCGATAAAAAGAAAAACTGGACAAGAAGTAACGGAAGCATTTAAAAAGATATTTAAAGAAAGAATTCCTGAAAAACTGCAGACGGACAAAGGCACAGAATTTTTAAATAAGTTAACTTTAAAGTTGTTTAAAGATCATAATATTCAGTGGTTTACAACTGAAAATGTTGAAATAAAATGTTCTGTAGTCGAACGTTTTAACAGGACAATTAATAAAAAAATTAGAACCTATCTAGCGGCCAACAATACTAAAAGATATATAGATGTTTTGGACAAATTAGTTAAAAATTATAATAATACCAAGCATAGGTCTATCAAAATGACGCCTACCGAAGCGAGTAAGGAAGAAAATGAATCTGAAGTTTATAAAAATTTATACGAAGAAAAAATAATAAGAAAACCGAAATTCAAGGTTGGCGATAGAATAAGAATTTCGAAATACCAGACTGCTTTCACCCGCGGATACCAGCCCACTTTTACGGAAGAAATTTTCATCGTTTCGGAAATATTAAACACTGACCCCATTACTTACAGAATAAAGGATTTGAATGGAAACGAAATAAAAGGAACATATTATGAACAGGAATTATGTGAATATAATAAAAAAAATAATTTGTTTAAAATTGAAAAAATATTAAAAAAGAAAGGAAATAAATGTCTTGTAAAGTGGTTAAATTATTCCGACGAATTCAATTCTTGGGTTGACGAAAAAGATATCAAGTCTATTTAGAAATCCGCATTAAAATATAACCAAATATTAAGTTATAAACATGCCAAAGTATCAAATAATGAAGTATTAAAATATAAACATGCTAAAATATCAAAATTATCTACTTTTAAATAATCGTATCTATTACTAGTATTAATACATTTTAGATATGAAATAAATTGGTATTTATGTCAATCAAGAAATTTTTCAGCGTCTTTTTTGGAAAAGTGCTAACACTGTGTAGAGTGGAAATTTAGTTTTCCAAAATTACCTCACAGTTTAAAAATTAAGTATCGTACATTTTATATAAACACTGTTAAAAATATATAAATTTAAATATGTAGTTTTTTTACTCGTTTCGAAAATAGAACACGATTTAGTATTTTTACTCGTTTCGAAAATAGAACACGATTTAGTATTTTTACACGTTTCGAAAATAGAACACGATTTAGTATTTTTACACGTTTCGAAAATAGAACACGATTTAGTATTTTTACTCGTTTTAAAAAATTAAATATAATAGTATCCTACTAATTTTGGTGTTACTTCGATATTATCCAAATCAACTACTGGTACAGTGTTTCCATAAGTTCTATACTCTGTTCCACCTTAACTTGGCAGCACTGTGAAAGGAAACAGTAACATTCCGCCGTGAAAAATAGTTCTCCGATATTTTTTAATCTTGTGATGAAAATACATAGAAATTTACATGGTTATGTTTATAAATTAATAAATTCGAGATTTTGTAACATATATTCAAAGTAATTTCTCTGTTAAAAGTATTTAATTCAAAAGTAATTTCTATTTTAAGCGCACGTATAAAGTAAAAATCTTGGCGTGAAAAATTCTCCTTTGGCGAGGAACAAATCTTCAAGGTTAAATATCTGGCGCGCTTTTTAAGCGTCTGTCAATTGTTTAACTTGTCATTCTCACTTATCGCATTCTTATTGTTTTTATGAAAAATTCTGAAGTATAAAACTGTATATTAAAATTATGTTACTACTTGGAGAATTAATTGTTTAATAATTATTAAGATGCTACTTCAATCATGAAAAATCCCGTTCGCTAATATTACTTCTACGGAAGAAATTATAAAAAATATTTAATTTGCTTTTCCGTATTTTTAAATTATTAACTTTGCATTTAATAGCTGAGGTCGACAGTGTTGAATTCAGATATTTTTCTCCGGGAGAGATTTCTGCGGCTTCGGAGGAGGGGGGGGGGAGGGATATTTTAAACTACTTTAAAGAAATTGCAATTTTTTGGCCATTGAAAACCCATAATTTCAAAATTTTCGGAGGGGGGGGGGGATTTCATTATTCCGGAAAGGAATGCCCCCATGGCAACCTCCTGAATTCGACATTGGAGGTCGAGTTTTTCAATGACCCTTTTTACTTTCTTGTTTTTGTTTTAGGACTTTTTTTTGCTAGGATGATTTCACTTTCGATACAAAGTCTGAAAATTGAAACCCTCCCCTCCCCCCCGAAAATGAAATCCTACTGACAAAACCTAAAAGTTTTAAAAAGGGTCTTTGTAAAGATTGAGCTCAACTATCCAAGCAAGAATTAAAAAAAACCTCAATAAAATATTGAAATGCAAACGAGATATTTTTAAAAAATCGTCCATAGTATTGATTTGGAGTGTTTTTGCATGAGTGAAGTAGCCCCTTAATTTTAAGCAGTGTTAGCAATTTAGTGTTAAATGCAGTTTTAAATTATTTTAATAAATGTAAATATCTGTTACATTTAATATTGTTTTCCATAATTATTATAGAATTTTTACGAACATAATGTTAGTGGATATTAATAAATAATGAAATTACTAATTTGCAGTTTATATAATTTTCGAAATTTCTAACTAATAATTATAATTTTAGAATTAAAGTAACATATTTTATATTAGTAATTAAAGCTGTAATCGTTTATGAAACAAACTCTTTATCAGAAATTATGTATTTTAAAGCAAAGGCGGGGGCGATAATAAAAAAATTATAAAATAATTTGATCTTTTAAAAATCATGACGTTTTTACACCCAAATATCTATAATTTTATATGCATTAAAGTTGAGAGATACTTAGCCTGATAGCGTGATACCTGGCTTTTTCTAGATTTCCCCCAGTGGTTGGATAAAAATAAAAAAAAATTCTTTTTTAAATAGATTTTTGGAGAATTTGGCTTTAATGTTTTAACTCAATAAAAATAATGCTTTCCTCTTTTCAATAAAATTTGCTTGCAATTCTATCTTTATTTATTTTATTTTTTTAATGTTATTTGTAGAATTTTTTGCTTTTTGAGACTTTTTTTAACATTTGTAAGAAGTATTATTTTTTAAATTTTGAGTATAAATTTAAATTTTGTCCTCTCTCCTCTGCAATTAGAAAAAAAAATCACACCCAAAGGAAAAAAATCGCACTGAAAATTCTTTAAAAAAAAAAAATGTGACATATATGCATGGAATTCAATTTCAAATTTTTAGCTTATTCCAGTAAAAATTTCCATCTTTTTCCAGAATTTGTGCAAAGTTTTTAAATTTTTTCGTGATTTTTTTTATATTTTTCGCATTTTGTGAGTCGGGCAGATCAAGGGCCTGACTATGAATAATTGGATCTTGGGACCCTGGGCAAAGATAAATTAGGGGGCCCCTTTCGAATCATTGCAACAGTATTCAAATAGAAATGATGGTCACTCATATGTGCATATGTAATACATAAACATTTTCGCACCTTCGATTAAATAGAAAATTCTAAGCTTTGTCAATTCTAAATTAACTACCTTAATTAATAAAAGTACACTTTTTTCCCCTTTAGTACAGAATAAAACTCTTATATAACTGTAGCAATTTGTTATATTATTTTAAGATTAGTTTAATAACTTCAACATATGAAAGAGTTGGAATTGGAAAAAGAACAAAAATACTTTATAATTTAATTTATGGATTTGAGATTCGGGAATTATGGGCAAAGTCCCGATTTGACCATACGATAATAAGGGCCTGGGCAGATCAACAATAATATGAAACAAAACTGAAAAAAAAAATACGGTGAAACAAAGAAAATAATAATATTGATGTTCGTTATTTTAGTAAATGTTTATATAATAAAATTAATTTCATTAGAACCTCAAAACATATCAATTTTTGCACACGCATTATATTTTCACGCCAAAATAGCGCTGTTCCTTGTTTATTTGCAATCCCGTGCTTTTCCAGCAAACCCTGGTTTCTACGGCAACGGCTGTAATTCGGCTCTAGTAGCATATTCAGTACTGCCAAGTTAAGGTGAAACGGAGTATAGGAAATCTACTAAAAACTTTTATTTTATGAGGCCAGTGATTGCATGTTCTTCTATCTTCGAAATATTTTATTCTTTTTTTAATTTGATATCTGTTTGCTAATTTTGCAAATGATTCACATTCTACAGAAACAAAATGGCTGTGGTTTGGCATTTATAGAATCTTGCATTAAGCACTGATAAGTGAGGCGAGATTGAAAAAATTGATACCGATTCAAACTTTGATATCACAGAAGTGCGTTGAAAAACAAACACATACTTCCTCTTTTCCTTAAGTAAAGCGTCCGAAACTGAGCTTTATCAGCTGAATGACCTCTAAGTTAAGTCGAAATTTCTTTCGCGCGTCAACTAACGAACTCGGCCGTCGAAAAATGTACTTAGAAGGAAATGACGTCTGCAGTGTTGCTCTATCTACTTTGAGTGAAATGCATTGCAAGAAAATAAGATTAAATAAATGAATTGCGATTTTTTTAAAGACGTTTTAATAGATGATTCTAGCTTAATGGATTCTTTTGACAAAGAAAATAAATGTCCTGAAAATTATCTCAAAATTTATGACCAGATGAAAAAATGTGAAATTATATACGATTCGGATAATGATTGTTATTTTACATATAAAAATATAGATGCTTTTTTAAGCGAAAGACGTAAATCCCGAATAAGTCGTTTTAACGCATTGAAATGGAAATTTAAGTTAAATATTACAAATGAAGTTGAAGAAATATTTTATAAATTTTTAGATTTCGCGTACTATAAAAAATCGATAAATTATTTGTATTTCATTAAAAAAATATTAGATTATTGTCAAATAGAAAATAATTTGAAAATAAAATTTAATAAGAAAAATGAAGACATCTGGAATTCCTTTCTAAAATTTCTTTCTTATTAAATGGAGCTGTCTAAAGTTTGCAAGCATTGTGAGATGACAAAAAATTTAGACCAATTTTATACTCGATTTCGTTACGGTAAAACAGAACATTACGCCAATTGCAAAAGTTGTCATTTAGCTATGAAAAATAAAAAAATTGATTGCGAATGTGGTAAAACATACACTCTAGCTCATAAAAAGAGACATTTAAAAAGCAATTATCATATCAAACGAACGTCAAAATAAATTTATGATATTTTATGTTGTGTTTTAAATTGAATGTATTTTTTAGTTGAAAATGTTTCAAAAATAGAACACGATGTAGTTTTTTTTCTCGTTTCAAAAATGGAACACGATGTAGTTTTTTTCTCGTTTCAAAAATAGAACACGATGTAGTTTTTTTCTCGTTTCAAAAATAGAACACGATGTAGTTTTTTTTCTCGTTGCAAAAATAGAACACGATGAAGTTTTTTTACTCGTTTCAAAAATAGAACACGATGTAGTTTTTTTACTCGTTTCAAAAATAGAATTGTGGGGAAAAAGTGTTCATAAAATTGCTATCAGAACCATTTATAGAAAAGTTCCAAGACAGAGTAGATTGGCATTTTATATTCAAATCTATCAGAAAAATTTTATTTAGAATTTAAAGGTAAAATAGAAGTGCCTGATTATGACAGTGATTTTTAAGCTAAATAAATGGGTAATTCAAAAAGTACAAAGATTTTGACAGGTAACTGTACAACTGAAAGAATAAATGTAGATTGGAATCATACCTTTAATGTTCATCCCAATGTTCATATAACACCTGTATGTAAATACAGCGAACCATTTTTCGTTAGAATAACAGAAATAGATAAAAACGGATTTCGATTTGAATGTTTAAAATTGAATGGCGAACCTGTAGAAAAAAATTTAGATTTCTTTCAATGGACTGCAATTAGTCCTTTTGAGTAAACGATGAAATATATTTTTTAATAGTTGTTTTCAGAAATTCATAATTTTAACGACATTCATTTTAAATCGCTTAATCTAAAATTACCTGCTACCGAATTTGGATTTATAGATAGCTATTAAAAATGTGTAGCAAAAAGTATTCATAAAATTCCTTCTATATAAATGGAGGAAACTCTAAGATTGATATCTGTTTCAAAATTGAGACACACTGCAAAAGTTTTAAATATTAAACAACCCAAAGGATGTAAAAAAGATGAATTAATTAGATTGATAATGAGATACATAAAAAGAACAGGCGAATATAAATATGTTTTAGTAGATTTATTAAATTTAGACGTCACAGATTATTTAAATGAAATGAAAAGAGAATTTATCAAAAATCCTAAGAGAAGAAATAAGTTGAAAAAAATATTCGATTCTTTTGATTTAAAATTTAACAATAACACAGCAGAATTTAATCCAAAAAATAACGAAGAAAAAAAGATAAAAACAGTGGTCAACCTTAAAAAATTATTTCCTGGTTTAAATGAAAAATTGAAACAATTTATAAATGAACCGAAAAACCGTCCAAAACTTAAAAAACTCTTTGATTATTACGGCTTGAAATATAAAGATGAAAAATTGATCAAAAAGACAGAAAAAAAAGTCAAATTACAAGCAAATTTGGAAAATCTGTTTAGACCCGATTATGAAATTGTTGAGAAAGATAAAAAATTTAATACTTATAGATATGTTTATAAAATAAGACAAATAAACAAACTCACACCTGGCCAGTATTATAGTATCTTAAAAGATTTATTCAGAAGAGCAATTGGAAAAATCGAAGGAAAGGTAGATATAATTGTATTCAATCCCTATTTGACACAGCCCTTTCACCCTAAAATGATGTCAACGAAAGAAGCCTATGAGACCTATTTAGATGTTTTAACGCATAAAATTGAATACAAAGAGTTGGATATTAAAGACTGTGAATTTATTTTTACAGTCGTTGATTTGCCTAAAGGTGGTAAACATTTGAAATTACTGAACGATAACGATGTTGTCAATAAAAAAAGTATAATTCAAATTAAAAATGACGATAATATCTGTTTGGCGAGATCCATCGTTACAGCCCTAGCTATTCAAAATCGTAAAATTTTATGCGAAAAATTGAATCTAGAAAATCTTACAGATAATGAAGTAACATATATAAAAAAAGGTATAGAATTACAAAAAAGTTTAGCGAAAAAATCACAAAAAAGTTTAGCGAAAAAATCACAAAAAAGTTTAGCGAAAAAATCACAAAAAAGTTTAGCGATAAAATTGCATAAAATGTGTAAAATTCCATTAGAAATATGTAATTTAGAGCATGTTAAACAATTCGAAACTTTTTTAGATATTCAAATAACTATATTTTGCAGAGAAAATTTTAACGAAAGAATATACAGCGGCGCCTATCAATACTATTATGGTAAATCTAATTGTGTTTACATTTTAAAAAATAGAAATCATTTTGATGTCATTACAACGGTTACAGGATTTTTAGGGAAAATTTTTTTTTGTCATTATTGTAAAGTCAGTTATTGTAGAAGGGATCAACATAAATGTTCTTTAAAATGCAATAGATGTTTTAGAAAAGAAAGTAATTGCGAAGGCGATGATATTCAGTGTAATGATTGTTTTAGATCTTTTAAAGGAAAAAACTGCTTCGAAAATCATAAAAATCACTCAGTCTGTGAAACACTGTGGAAATGTTTAAAATGTAAGAGAAATATCCGTAGAAGTGAAAGAGAACCGAAAGATCATAAATGTGGAGAAAAAAAATGTCTAAACTGTAGACAGTGGGTTTTGGAAGATCATAAATGTTATATATGTAGGAAAGAATCTAAGGGAGGGACTTGTGAAAATATCTGTCCTAAAAATATAAAAGATAGAAAGGAATGGTGTAAGAAATGTCAAAAGTCAGAATTTACAGAAAAATATATGTTTTTTGACGTTGAAACGAATCAAGAGACAGGAAATCACCAAGTCAATCTAGTTATAAATCATGATTTTAACGGAAATGAAAAAATATTTCAGAATGAAAATGAATATTGTGAATGGTTATTTCAAAGAAAACATTGCGGTTATACAGTATTAGCGCATTATGGAAAAGGATTCGATTTTCAATTTCTAGCTAAATACTGCTTTAAAAATAAAATTAAAGTGTTTACAATATATCAAGGAAATAAACTCATATATATGCAAGCAACCGCATTTAATATAAGGTTTATCGATTCTATTAATTTTACACTGATTCCGTTAAGAAAATTTCCTAAAACGTTTGGACTAACGGAATTGGCTAAAGGTTACTTTCCTCATTTGTTTAACACTGCTGAAAATCAAAATTATGTAGGAAAATATCCTGAAAAATACTATTATGGTTATGATACAATGCCTTTTGATCAAAGAAAAACTTTTGATAAATGGTTTAAATCGGTAAAAAACGAAACATTTGATTTTCAAAAAGAAATTATAAAAAATTGTAGATCTGATGTTGATATTTTAAGAAAAGGATGTTTAGAATTGCGAAGATTATTTATAAACATTGCTAATATTGATCCTTTTAAATATATCACTTTAGCAGGCGTTTGTATGGCTATATACAGAGATAAATTCATACCAGTGAATACAATAGCAATTGATGAGGAGTGTATTTCAAAGGATCAATACAGTAAGAAATCGATCATTTGGTTAGACTATCTGTCCAAAAAACACAATATCAAAATACAGCATGCTTTAAACGGTGGTGAGAAAAACCTGAAATTAGGTGATAAAACTTATAAAGTAGACGGTTTTTATAAGAATACCGTTTATCAGTTTCAAGGATGTCATTGGCACGGTTGTCCTCGCTGTTTTACAGAATCCACTGTCAATCTTCAAAATCAGATATGTATGAAAGATTTGTATGAAAGAACTCAAAAAATAAATAAAAAAATAAAAGATAAAGGATTTGAATTGATTGAAATATGGGAATGTGATTTTGATAATCACAAAGAAATTAAAAAATATATGAAAAATGAATGGAAAAGAGATTTTGTAGAACCTTTAAATCCTAGAAACGCATTCAGCGGAGGTAGGTGTGAACCTACCAAATTAATATACGAAATGAAAGAAAACGAAAAGGGTAGATATATCGATGTTTGTTCACTTTATCCAACAGTGAATTACTTTGATTACTATCCTGTTGGTCATCCGGTAAAGATTTATAATCCGGAAAAATATGATAGGAATTGGTATGGTTTGATACAATGCAAAGTACTTCCACCTAGAAAGCTCTATCATCCTGTTTTACCTTATAAAGGAGAAAAATTAATATTTAGTTTGTGTAAATTATGTTCAAATCCTATAAAATGCCAAAAGAAACAATGTAAAAAATGTTATGAAATACGGAATAAAGAATGTAATCATACGGATGACGAAAGAAGTTTTACTGGTTACATGGACAACTACCGAAGTTGAACTGGCTATTGAAAAAGGTTATAAGATTTTAAATATCTATGAAGTTTGGCATTTTGAAAAAAAATCTAATACATTATTTAAAGATTATGTTAAAATGTTTTTGAAAATCAAATTAGAAACTGATGATAAATGGTCTGAAAATTTCAAAACCGAAAAAGAATATAAAAGGTGCGTAGAAAAGAAATTGGGTATAAAGTTAGGAGAAATCAAAGAAAACCCTGGAATGAGATTTATATCCAAAATTTGTTTAAACTCTTTATGGGGAAAGTTCGGACAGAGAAAAAACTTGAACAGACAGAAAATGTTATGGAATTATCAGATTTTTATAGAATTATACTGAACGACCGCATTAAAGACTTGAATATGATATTTTTAAATGATGAGTGTGTGCAAATGGATTATAAGATGAAAGATGAATATGTCAAGAATAACTTTAATACGAATATTTATATATCGGCTTTTACTACCAGTTCGGCTAGAATAAGATTATATAAAATGCTAGATAAATTAGGAGATAAAGTAATGTATTACGATACAGATAGTATTGTTTATATCGACGACGGCTCTAATAAAGTAAAAACGGGTTGTATGTTAGGGGAATGGACAGATGAATTAGGAGAAGATAAATATATGAAATCGTGGATATCTGGAGCAAGTAAAGATTATGGTTATATTCTGAACGACGGTTCTGTAAAAGGAAAAGTAAAAGGTTTTAAAATGAGTTATGAGAGCGAAACTAAGCTGAATTTTGACGAGAGAATGAAAATAATAACTGGGGAAATTGACCATATAGATGTAGAAATAAATCAATTTCAGATACAAAAAGATAGAAATATTAAAGTGAATAAAATGAATAAAAGATATATGTTTGGATATGATAAAAGAAGAATTTTAGATAACTTTGATACTGTACCTTTTGGATTTTAAGCCGATTTTTTTTAATTTATAAAAATTGTTTTCTAATAAAATGGACGATGTCACCCTTATCATAAATGTTCAAGGTTTTATACTTCCTTTTAAGTCTATAGCGAGAGAAATAAGCTGGGTTCATTTAAAACAGGGAATAGGTGAAACTATTTCTGTGTTTACACCTAACTATGAATTGAGTGATCAAGACCATGGAATAGTTCGTAGATGTACTAACGATGTCCATGGTTTAAGATTTAAAAGATATTCAGATAATACAGGCTTATGGATTAGTAGTGACAATGTAAAAGATTATTTCATACAATTGCATCAGATATACGGAGGCACATTTGCTTTTAAAGGAGGAGTTTTTCCGAAAAGTACGTTTGAAGATTGGGGAATTCCTATAAAAATATTAGAAGTACCGAGATGCGTAAGAATCCTAGGACCGGGTTGTTCTATGTACAGATGTCTGTACTATAAAAATTGTCTTTCAAAAAATATACCTTAATAAATCGAAGAATTCAACAGTCTCAGATCGTTCCCTGTAATTCAAAAGTTAAAACATTTAGAGACAGGGAAATACAAACTGATTTCGTTGAAGAAAATTCAAACAAAATTTGGAAATATGACTATTGCGAGATTGGAAGTTAATGATGTAGAAAAAGATTATTTTCTTAAAAAGAGTCATGGAAAAATTTCTGAAACAGCAATAACAACGCTGAATAAAGGTGGTTATATCTTTCATTTTAAAGGAAAAAATAATGATGGCTATTATGATTATGAAATAGAAAAAGCTTAATCCTGCAATTTGTTTTATACCTTAGAATAATCGAATGGACCTTTTATCGAACTATGAAACTCACTAAATAATATTTACTGAAATTCAAACTATATCCGTTTTAAGTACAAATTTCTTTCCTGTCAAAGATGGGCTCATTTCGACACAAATTACTTTTTTCATTTTATCGAACTAACAGAATAGTGTTTATAATTGTAAGTAAAAAGAAAGAATTAAAAATTTAAAACATATGATAAAAATCATTTAACTTTTAATTCACATAGAAATCTTCAATGTAATGCAATTGATAATAATATTATATAACGCAGATGTTCGCTTTTCTTATTCTATCAATATTATCTTATAGGATAATTTCTTATTTGTTCACCTTTCAGATTAATTTCCGTAAGAGAAAATGCGATGAAAGCGAGCGCAAACGAAATATTCAAGGACGCATTTGTAGAACTCACTTCGAGCTCTGATAAGGCACCGATTCAAAAACTGATAACAGATATAACAGCCGAGCGATATACATAGCGGAAATGCGTTCCAAAATTTTTTTGAAATCATTCCGTCCATGCCAGGCGTCCGTTCCGGAATCTATGACGTTGCATTGATTACGTATCGCTGAAACATAAATAGAAATGAATATTGATAAAAGGGGGTTACATCTTTCATTTTAAAGGAAAAAATGATTATGTAGTAGAAAAAGCTTAATCAGGCTATTTGTTTTTCTGTCCATACTAAATATTATCTTAGCTTATTTATTTAATCTGTCTAAACTTTGTTCGAATAGGTTTTATTTAATACCATTTATCGAACTATGAAAATATTATACTCCCTGAATATATCGGTTTTAAGTACAAATTTCTTTCCTGTCAAAGATGGGTTCATTTCGACACAAATTATTTTTTTGAATTTTATCAAACTAACAGAATAGGATTATAATTGTAAATAAAACATATGATAAAAATCATTTAACTTTTAATTCATATAGCAATTGATATTAATATTTCTTATTTATTTCATCTGTCTAAACTTTGGTCGAAAATTTATTTCTAAATAAATGTTACAATATTTTGTCATAAGTACGTTACTCTTTAATTGTCTTTCGCATCACTTTCATTATTTTAAATTTGAGCCCATTATTACAAACCATAGCATCGATAACTCTAATAATTATACTATATTTCATAGTTTCAATCATACAATTAAATTAACTTTGACCGCTAAAATATACAAAATGGATCAAGCCTCTAAATTTTCTCAACCTGGTGTTTATTTTTGGATAGAAAGTAAATGTGATAACAATTGGAATATATTACCCGAAACAAAAGAATGGTTCGATATTTATATTCCGGGAGCTAATAACTTATATTATTCTATAGCTTTTAATGCTACTAATGATTTTAGGATTGGTTATAACGCTGATAACTTATTATATAACGCAGCTCTTTGCTTTTCCTATCAAGATTATCCTAGAGGTAGGTTGTTCATTACCATTTGGTAGACTATTAAGAAAGTGCGGCAATCTATAATCAGTCAAAATTTTTTCATCACAATAATAATTAAATATTAGCATTTAAAAATCATGATTATTTTATCTCAATTGATTACGTTATTATAATGTTTATTCTTTATTCTATAACCCTTTCTTAAAACTTCTTCTTTACATAATTTTGTAGAAAAATATCCACACAATGCAATATTTTATCATCATTTGCTCCATAAATCGTACTAAAATCAATACATTCGCGATATTTAGACAGGCAAACTTTTTGATGAAAATCTTACAAAAATCGTTAAATATTTGCGTTTAGTGGAATATAAAAACTGTCCCAGAGTCGGTACCATATACTACTCAATTCTACCTTTGTTAAAAGGGTACGAATTGAAAATATATGTATATTTGATAAATGAATTTGAACAATTCAAGAACTTTGTAACTTTTTCAAAAACATTCTTAACATATGTGCATCAAAAATGCGCGATGCTTGATATAGTCGATCGTTATTTCCAAGGCATGGAAAATCAATGTGGTCTAAAAATGGAGTTATGAATAAAGAGAAAAGACATACAGTGCATTGTCTAACAGTTGCGAGTAAAATAACTGAGGTTGTTGTCACAAGATGCAGCAAGTTTGCTATTATGATTACCGCCCATGAAAACCAGTAAATCTGAATACAAATTTTTATCTAATTTAAACGCCTCATTCATGGAGAAATTCACCCACAAATAGTGTACAGTTATTCTATTTCTTTTTACTGGTGTCAATTTGCACAAGTATTATATTTTTTTCACTGACACTGACAGTAGGTTATCGTGGTTGTCACAATGTGGCGGAACTACTACCGCCGAAGTTAACTTCTACCAGCAAAAGTGAATATAAATTTTTTGCCATTATTTTTGATTGAAATAGTCTATTAATGAGACTTTTAAATAAAGAGAAACTCTCCAATTAAAATTACAGATGGAATTTTTCTGCGGTGGCAATGAATCCCTACGAAAACGATTGCAGTTGAAGCTTCAGAATTTTAAAGGTATGTCAGTTCTTTTTCCTTAATAGTTCCATGGGTCTAAATCAAGCGAGTCAATCAGGAATGCTACGGATCTGAACAGAGAAGGTTATATAAATATGCAGGCGACAGCACAGACAATCAGCTAATTGAGTTCACGGATGAAATTTCAGTATTAGTTAAAACTCAGTTTGCATATTAGAACGCAATCGGTCTGCAAAGTCATATATAGTTGTAAAACACCTGAAAACCCGATTTTAGCAGTTAACTCGCACGTTTACTATTGTGTTTTACTGCGCGCAAAGATATGAAAACATGGTGAACTGGGAGCAGAAAACACAGGTCTTTTCCAGCAAGATGACTTGTCAGAATGATCGTGTTTTAATACGCGAATCTAGTTTTAAATAATTCTGGAATTTCATCTGTGAACTCGATGAAATGATTACCTGTGCTGCTACATCTTCATCTAATAAGATTAATCCTTTTTATTCATAATTATTGATGATTAACATGAATATTTTTCTGTAGGAGATCTAGTTCGTAAAATTTACTTTTTAAATATATCGTATTTCAAAGTAAACCTAAAAGTATTAATAATTAGTAATCATATTTTTAGAAATAAATTATGTTTTGGGAAATGCTCAGCCACGTTAAATAATTCTGGACTAAAGTAGCAAGTCTATGAATAGGATTAATATTATCCCTAAACTGTAACATAAAGGCTGATAAAATGTGGCGTTACACAATAAATGTTTATAATCGAACAGTTTGTAGTGGCGTATTTATTCTACTACTGGTAATTTAGATGTCACTAATACCTTTATATGAAGACATTTATCTTTAACTAAATAAAGATTATTGAACTAGTAAGGGCAAAATTCATCTCTTCTATTTCCAGACATTGGTCATTAATATTAAAGACTTTTTCTTTTATCGTTACAATTAATTATTTTTATATTAGATATTCATTTACTAATACTTATTTTAATATTAATATTTAATCAGTTCAACAACTGAGGCTCATATAAGAGCCATATCAGAGGCCACGAGGTTCTGCTCTCAAAGCTAGTAGACGGGAGGTACTAGATTCGAGCCCGTTGTCCTAATCACTAGTTTTTTCCGTGATTTTCTTCGAACCTTGGATTTCCTTGAGTGAATACGGGCATGGTTCCCTTAGAAAGACCTTAGAGAGGGCACTCTCCCCTTAGCCTGCATCCCTCGTGTTTGTAACACAACCAACCGTTTCTGCATTACATAAGCATCATTCTTTTTTTCTTTTTCTTTTTTTTTTTTTTTTTTAATAATAATAATAATGATAATTAACAGGGACGTCTTCCTAGAAGAGATACAGTTAACAAAATTTATTTTTAAAATCCATTACATCTAAAAATGTGCTCAAAAATAATTAATAATTATCATTTATAGATAATTTTAATTAATTTTTCAGTTACAGTATAGAAATTATGCTTAAAATTATTGAATTATTGAATATTTAATAATTGAATTATCACATTGCTAGCCAAATGCAGAACCAAAGAGAATAAAAAAATGTCCAAGCCGGGGATCGAATCCGGAACCCTTGGAATAGCGCTCCCAGTTCTCTGCACTACGAGAGCTATGAGAACGTAAACCAGTAAAGGCTAAGCTGGGAATTTTCCTAGCATAAAGTGTTTGCTTTGAATACGCGCGTTGGATCGCTATTCCATCCAAAGGCTTCGTTTCGATCACCAGCTTGGATAATTTTTCACTCTCTTGGTTCAAAGCTTAGCTAGCAATGTGATATTTCACTTATTAAATATTTTCATTCATATTTTTATAAGTCAGTTATGATGGAAAAAGAACTTAGCTTCATTAAATAATTCCGGTCTTGAAGTGCTACTTTGGATGATTTCGAAATCAAAATGCTCAACTTCAGAACTAGCCGTTTTATGAAAAGAATTACTATTGGAACTAAGTTGTAAACAAAATGTATGATTACGCAATAATTCTTTATAATCCACTTGTGTTTGATGCTGTATTTACTTTATTACTGGTGATTTTGATCTCACTACAGTGAAACCTCCAAATAAGGGACACTCCGAATAAGGGACACCTGTATTTAAGGGACAAAACTTCCGGTCCCAGTCCCTTGGTATAGGACGTGTAATGTATTAACCTCTGAATAAGGGACACTCGATTTAAGGGACAGTTGAGAATAAGATCAAAGTTTCTGGTTTTTGTATTTCAGTTAATGAAGTAGTCTGCGATGAAAATAAAAATACATATTTTTGTGAATTTGTCAAACAGACAGACAGTCATGTGGATACAGTGGCATATGACACAATTGATGAGCATTTATTTACCGACAATTATAATTTGACATCTAAGTTTATCCGCATTGAAAGTAATGCTGAAAATTGGGAAGATGATTCTAAAATCAGAGAATAAAATAAAACTGTGAAATAAAGAACTTTACAGATGACTTTAGGCTATTCTCAAATCCAAATAAAGCCACTTTTAAGACCTAATTTTTTAAATTTATTTTTATTTTAAAATGTCTGAAGCTAGGAAGCATTGTTGTTCTGAAAATGTATAATCGAGCAGTTCTTTCTTTCTTCTTTTCTTTTTTTCTTTCTTTTTTTTTTTTTGGCAAATGTAATAGATATTTCAGAAAATATTGTCAAAGTGGGCGTTTTGAAATGAATTTTCATGTAAAAGAATAATAACTACTCAAGAAAGGGTAAAAAACGTCTTTGTCACGCGATCAAAATCGTTTATAACTTAATAGACAATTTATTTATCGAAAAAAATGAAAACACATTTCAATTCCAAATCGCTTCCATAGTCAAGCATTCCAATTTTAATTGTGTCAAAACATTTTCCACTTGCTAAGCAGAGCAGTTGAGATATTTGTTGTTTTAAAATACGCAAAGCAATTGAATACTTTTTTTTTTTTTTTGTAAATACGGCTGATAATGAAGAACTATATTTTATAAGTATGGTAAATGAACACTTGAAAGGTTTGTACTGATGAAAAATTGAGATTTGCAAAGCAATTCCTCTTGATTGATTACTTCAAATACATATTTTTTAAATGTTTTAATACTTTTTGCATGTACACAGTTTGCATAAAGAATACAATTCAATAATTCTACAAATCATTTAATGATTTAGTAATTAATTGAAAATTTTAATTAATTCTTTTTTTTTATTTTTGTCCGATTAATGTAATTTATACACTTTGGGTACATTTAAATCTCAGGTTTTATGCTTTGTTATTTTCATATCATTCTTAACGATTAATTAAAAACAATATAAAAAACTCCGAATAAGGGACACCTCTATTTAAGGGACAAAAGTTCTGGTCCCATAGGTGTCCCTTATTTGGAGGTTTCACTGTAATACCTTCTTATGGGGACATTTGTACTTCACTAAATAAATATTATTGTGAAGTATTCTATAAAAATTAAATGCTAATTTATGTTTTAAGTAGAAAGAGTTAATAGTAAAAGAAAGATAATTTCTTTTACTGTCTCAATTAAATCAATATTTGTTATGACACTCATATTTAATCGCTCACAGAAACTTGTTTCTTTATATCATAAAAAAAACTCAGCCTTTTTTTAATCATAATTATTGATGAATAAAACGTTCATCATACTCTGAAACAACCAGTTTAGTTTCATTTAGAAATTTAACGCACTTTAAAGCAGGCCTGAAAAATAATTAATATGTATTATTCATATTTTTAAAGATACTTTATGTTTTAGAAAGTGTCCAGATACACAAAATAATTCTGGAGAAAATTAGCTGTTTGATGAAAAAGATGACTATTGTAACTGAAATGTCTCATAGAAATTCATATATAATGTCTTTACAAAACAAAACCTTTATAGTCGGACAATAAGTGATGCCATACTTACTCTGTTACTGACAAGGCTAGTAAATATGGTGATAGTTTCGAAAATATAAAAAATAAATAATACTTTCATGTATGTTTCGTATTATCCGGTATTTTTGAAAGGTTTAATTTATTGAATCTTTTCAATATTTTCAGATTTAATATAAATTAACGAGTAAAATATATTGCATGAAAACTTATTAAAACATTTTTTTAATTACGTTATTTTTTCTTTTTTTTTCTCTTAGTAATAAAACTTAAGTTCAATTAATTCAAAACAGATATAATTTGCTTTTTTGCACTCACAAGAAATAAATTATAGCATTAACGTAAATTTTCGAGAAAGGTTTACTCCATACAACAAAATTTTACATACAAAATATTTGTTTTTATAGAAAATTTTGAACTTAAATGCTTGTCTATTTTTTCATTCCCTAACTATCCCTAACTTGTTGTACAGTTTTTTCAAAAGTAAACAAAACCAAAACCAAAACAGATGTCTTTATGATGAAGCTTTTAATGACGTCATGTTCTCAGTAAATACTGCCAAACATATTTATTGATACAACATTTGAAAACTCATCTTCAATCATAAAAATCAAAAATTTTTCTGTGGGAAAAAAGGTCTAAAAACACGACTAGCAGAGCAAAAGTTCATTTTCTACAGAACGAAACACTCAACAACTGTATAAACTAGTCGGATATGCTAATCTCAATTTTTTCTTCTGTCTCATACGTCTTAATACTTCAGAAAATAGTTACAGATATAATTACTTTAATATTATTAGTTGAATACTATACCAAATTTGATTTTTATCTTAAATTTCTGCTTTAGTCAATTAATCGGAATTAAAAAGCGTTAATGTGGTATATGATATTTAGTAAAATCAAAAGATTTTCCTTATTTTGTTATCATCAGTTGTTTACGCATAACAAATATAGAAGAACCGGAGTTCTCGTCGCTACAAAAAAAGCCGATGGATAAAACAACGAAAAATCGAGAAAATCATACATGCATCACTATTAGAGTCCCCCATTTCCGACAGAATTTATTCTAATTCAAGGATGGCCTGCTCACCGTTGTCAAAAGCATACACAAGAAAATTGGCTCGATTTCATGCATAACCTCATACACTTTTCATTAATGCAATACTGAAAATGGTACAGACATTGCTATTGTAACGCTCTTTTTTGGTGGATTTTTTTTCAAATTCAGGGAGGACATGATGTCCACAGCCAAAAACATATACAAAAATTTGTTTCAACTCTATGCGAAACTAGATACACTTTTCGGAGGTACAATATTGAAAATGGAAGAAGAACCGCTATTACAGCGTCCCCTTTCGGCAGAATATTTTTAAACTAAAAGAAGACCAGCTTGCCACATCCAAAAACATACACAAAAAAATTATTCAATTCTATGCATAACTTCATTATATTTTTTGATGGTACATTGAGGAAACATGGACAGAGATATATTTTGTATAGACATGCATTTAAGATCTCTGACCACTAAAGAGTGCAAATCTGTGTAAATAAGAAAGTCGAAAAAAATTTCGATTACAATACTTTCTTCTGTTGAAGATAAAATAAAACAAGAAATGGGATTTATTTCTTTTGCTGAAAATACCATACACAATATCGAATATTTGAAAATATCAAACTTTACATTATTTTGAAAATAAATACCGGATATGTATCATGATAAATATAAAGATATATATAGATTTATCCATATCACCGAACTGTATGCTTACTGCTAATTTAGATGTGGCTAATACCTTCTTATTGAGGCATTTATCTTTCACTAAACAATAAAGATTATTGAGATGTTAAGGATAATGTTAGATTTAAGATGATATTTGACGCAATACTTTTAGATAAACAACATTGTTAGCAAGACCTTTTAATTTTTGGCAAACCATCTTCAGTAGCATTCAAGGTACAGTCGTCAGTGTAAAAGCTGATGAATTTTTTTTAACATAATGGAATTTCGCTAATATATATTTGTCGATAATACTTAAGGCAGACTGGACAGTGGACACATGTGTACAGTTCACATAAATATAGCTTTTTCTCATAATTGGGTTAAATTCCATAAACAAAATCTACTGAATATAGTAATCAGAATGTTGTTTTAAATACGGTATTTTTTTAACCCTCCAAGCGTCTTGCAAATGGATAAAATTGTAATGTTGTTTTCTCTGCATTTTGTTTTAAATGCTAATAAAATATGATTATTTCAATATTACATAAAAAATCTTATTTAGGAATATAAATGTAATCCTTGAGAGTCTTAATCATTCTTCAATACTTCGAAAATTCATTAAATTTATAGAATTATAATATCTTAAACATTGCTTATATTGCAGTGAAACCTGGAGCTTAGTGTATGGAATATTACGGGCCAAACACTTAGAGGGCTAAAGTGATTTTTCTAGTTTTTCTTACTTTTTTAATAGTTTTATATATTCGAAAAAATGTTCACATGTGCCCCACTAGTGGGACAGTTGTGGACACACGTGGTACACATATAAACACAAAGAAAAAAATATCCTTTAACATGCTTTTTATTCTGTTATTCATTTGTTGTCATAATCATTAGCCATATTATATGTTAAATTCACCATAAAGAAGAAAATGTATAAATTCCTCTTGTTTCTGAGTGATATGTTTAAACACAAGATTATAATATGAAAATAATTAGAATAGAGAAGAGAAGGGAAGATTAGATGACTGATTTATTGTTACAATAAAATAAAAAATGAAAAAATAAATAAATAAAACTTTTAAACTTTGCTTAGTGGTTTTTGCTTCGGAAGATTTTAGGGAGAGGGCATGTAGATAATATTTTCTGGAAATCAGAAGAAATACGGAATATTTTTACCCTGTATTTGCCTTATTTACTTCTAAATTAATGCTAAGGAAAGGTTTTTTAAAGATTCTTAAAAAAATTATCTCGATTATAAATTCTCCTCTAAATTTAATTTATTTCACTTTTGAAAGAGGGTGCGGGCAGAAGGGGGTGCTTACAATCGGGATTTTCTGGTAATCAGTTTGAAAATTTTACTTTCTTAAGGTATTACTAATATCTAACTCCATTCAAAGCATCATATAAGCTATTTTAGAGATGAAATTAAGCCATCATTGCAAGTTTGAAAGAAATGAAATAGAAAAATTTTCAAAGTTGTTTAGCGCAATGCTTTTTGTATTAACAATAAACCATTTTAGTATTAATATTTCAGTAAACCATTTAGTAAAATATTGCATAACATTATTGCATTTTCGAAAACATAAAATGCATTTAATATACAATTGAACGTAAACGGGATTGTTGCTCGATATGTAATTGTTAACATATGTTTTTATGAAAGTTTCAATACAAAGTCAAATGTTGTATGACAAAAAGTCCTCTATTTCTGAAAAATTAAAGATTTTGAAGCTGACATTATTTTTCATTAAGTTAACGAAAAGGAACAAAATCACAGAACGATTATTGGACTTTTATAAACTGTTCATCTTATCCCTAACTCAGTTCACAAGTCTCCATATGGTCACCGGAATTAAAATGACAAATCATTAAAATTTTTCCATTTTAGAAGAAACTTTTTCATCAAAGATATTTATTAATATTTATAGTATATGTTAGAACACTAAAATTCATATAAATGAAAATATAAATAAAGTTATTCGCTTCGCAAATTCGAACTGAGATTTTACTTTTGAGATCTATGAACAGTGTTTTGGCTACCGAGAACAAATAAAATGTCAAAGAGCTTCAAAAAATGTCCCATATATCTGCAGGTGTTGTCATTGTTGATAATTTTTTTCAATAAAAAATCATATCATAATTAGTGAAAAAATGAGGTGATTACACCTGCCCCATGTTCACATGTGCCCCAGTCTCCCCTATACGACCAAAATTCCATCATTCTTTTCACAGAACACAGAGCGCTGAATGCTACTGAAGTTATCTGCTGTAAGTTAAAAAGTTCTGATGCTAATAACGGCGTTTTGTATATTTATAAGGATAATATTGAACGTTTATTATATTTCTAGGCAAGGTGATTAAATATTAAGACGAGAAATTTTTCTTCCCTTTACCATTATAGTTAAATCAATGTTCTATATAGCATTAATATTTTAACCATTAAACATATTTCTTTTTGCATTTTACAGAAATCTTCTTTTTATAATCAAAATTATTTCTAATTAAAACGGACGCCAGCCAGTAAGATAAAACCCAATAAGCAAAATATCGATTTAAAATTTATCATACTTTAAATGTAGGCCTAAAAATAATTTATAAATATCATTCATTCGTTATTTTACAGATAAATTGAGTTTGGAAAGTTATCCACTCATATTGAATAATTCTGGCCAAAAATAGCCGTTCGATGAAAAGCATTATCATCATCAATAAACTGCAACATAAAGATTATCAAAATGTAATACGACATAATAGATCTTTATAATAGAGTAACGTATGTTGGCGTATTTGCTTTATTACTGGTAACTTAAATCTCATTAATACTTCTTTATTGATATAATTTTTCTATGTTAAAAAATAGACTAATAATAAAAATTAAATATATGGTTTGGTAGTTATTTTGATATTCTGACTGTAAAATGACGCAATTGGTGATTTTTTTTAAATCGGAAATTTTCTTTTACCAAGACACATTAAATAAATAACTATTAAATTATTATATTTTGTTTATTCTACGAATTTTTTAAAAGCATAAAGAAAATTATTTTATTTTTAAGGTTCATTCATCTGACGAAACTCTATTCAGCTGACACTTCTGTCTGTCTGTTCGTCACAGAATTAGTTCTCTGAAAACGTATATCTGAGAGATATGAAATTTTGCATAATTATAGCTAAATATACACGACAGATTATATAAACTTTCGAAAAAAATCATATATTATTTTAATTAACTGAATTAATTTACTAACAACCGAGCATTTTTGCGATGTATGTTTTAAAACAGAATTGAAATTTCAGTTATTTTCGTACAAACTCGATAGCTCCGTTTTAGCGCATTTGATTGTTAATAAAAATGTTCCTTGTTCAAAGATCGGATTCAAAGTTTAGTTTTTTTTCCGAAATCTATTTCTGTGTCTAATAAATTCAATTCATTTTTAAGACAATTTTTTTAAATATTTTATCAATATTTTTTAATATATTTAATAAATGATTTATCACTCGATAACTAAGCGTAGAAAACAACAAGGTGCAAAATATCCAAGTCGGGGATCGAACCTGGAACCCTTAAAATAGTGCTAGACCATTTTAGCTACAAGGACGATGCCCAGGTTGGCATTTTTCAAACTCATATGTTGTAGGGTAGCACTGCAGCACAAAATGGAATAGTCTTCATGAGCACACAGTCCTGAGGCGTAACATGAGACATAAACAAACCCAGCATCGGTCAACACATATACAATTTTTAATTAATTTTACGCAATGAAATTACACTTGAAATTATTGAATATTTAATACGTGATTTATCACGTGATAACTAAGCGTAGAAACCAACAAGGTGAAAAATGTCCAAGCCGGAGATCGAATCCGGAACCCGTGGATTATCGCCTCAAATGCTCTTCCATTTAAACTACGAGGACAATGCCTAGCTTGGCATTTTTCAGCTTGGCACTTTTGCAATACAGCCTTACTTACATAAAGGTGTGAAAATGCCAAGCAAGGAATCATACTTGTAGTTAAAATGGTAGATCACTTGAAATGTTGTTCTAAGAGGCAGGGCCGTAGCTAGAAGTGAACAATAGGAGGGGCTCAAGAGAATGTAGTGGGGGGCTCATAATATTTTTTTTCTATCTCTCTCTGACGCAAAAGGATAAATGAGTGCATATTCACAATGTAGGTACTATGTTTCTTATTAAACTGTTGTAATAATTTTATTTTATGCTAAGAAAAGTACATGATGATGAAATTTTTGAGTGTATAACTGGTGCAAAATTAAACATCTTGTTTTCTTCATATGTAAAAATAGAACAAGGGAGTGTTGAAACACTTATTTTAGATACAATTTAGTTATTCTGCAAAACTGTGAAAGAATCTCAAAACTAAATTAGATTTTTGAACAGAATTTCGTTTTTATTTTCGGAGCAGAAATTCATTTAGTGACCTTGGAATCTTTTCCAGGGGGGGGGGGCTCAAAATACTTTAGGGGGGTCTGAGCCGCCCATAGCGCCCCCTTAGATACGGCCCTGCTAAGAGGTCAAGGTTCAATCCCTGACTTGGATATTTTTCACCCTGTTTTTTACTATGCTTTTTTGCAAGTGAAAAATCACGTATTCAATAATTTCAAATGTAATTTCATTGTTGAAAAACTCTTTTTTTTTACATATATTGCCAAATTTTAAATTGAATACAATTCATTGCCGAATGCATTTAATTAACTGATGTTTTCTATCTTTATTTATTATTTTAACGGTCTGATTTTCATTTAGTTAAAAAAAAATAATGCATGTAATTAAATTTGATATACGAACATATTCTGTTGCAATTGTCTGAAAAGCTGTAGGACTGAATATTTTTAATTTGATTTAAAATATCTTCCAGTTGTAATAATTTTAAAATTAAATTTAATGATGCTGTAATCTATGTTCTTATTGAAAAGGTTAAGTATTTAAATACTATGCATCAATGATTTTTATTTATTAATTAAAGGATAAAACGTTTCGAAAGAAATATTAAACTATCTTAGATCCCATTTACCCACTTGTTATACATAAATATTAATATATAAAGAAAGGACGTCACTACATGAGAAGAAACTCAATCATTACAGTTTCACTTAATTTTTTTTATTAAATAAAACCAAAAGTTATTAATAGGTATTTACATTTTTATGTATCAGTCATACAAGGGAAAATGTTACTTAATACAGGTGCCTAGCTACAGATGTATTAAATTAATTCTTCTTTTTGTAGTTCATTTATGTTCTGAAAATGTTCAACGAAATTAAATAATTCGGTACTATTTGGTTATCCCATCGACCAATTTCGCCAAATTATACAAATCGCCGGACTAATAGCCAAATTATACATATTGACATAATTTTTATTTTAAATAACGAAAAAACAAATATTTAGTAGAATATTAATAAAAAGACAAGTAAAAAGTTGAAATAAAAATCACATAATGACGTTTTAAACACATGTATCATATTAATATCATCGAGTGTATTGGCATTTAATCTTATAGTTTGGCGATAATTTTTTGGTCGACGAGTTAACCAAGTAGAACTAATATTTCTGTGCTATATTAGCAATTCTGTGAAAAAAGGTTATTGATATAAATAAACTGAAGCATAAAGAGTAACAAAATTTGCCATTATACAATAAATATTAGCAATATATTATGATTATACACTTTTTTATATTACTAATAAATAAAATATCATTTATGTTTTCTTATGATACTTTTATCCTTCCCAGAATAACGACTATTTTAACATTGAATTTAGGATTAAATACTTATTTTATCTCTTGCAAAAAGAAAAAAAAGGCAGAAAAAATATATAGAACACATAATTTTGTTTATTTGTTTACTTTTTATAACAATTAATTAATATTCATTTTTATTCATTTATTTATTTTTATTTTTTCAATTCCGGAAAGTGACTTTGTAAAGACTAAAAATACCAAACATATTATTTATCTTTAAAAAAAACAAAAAGTTAAACTTACTTAAAATCTAACAAACAGAAAAAAGAAATCTTTTAAAATTAAAACTAAAAGCCACTGGTTATATGCTACTGGTTAAAAAAAAATCTTTCACTATTTTTACAACAATTATTAATAAGTATTAGATTAATTTATAACATGATTATTCAATCAGTAAATCAATCATAACAGATGCAAATTTTCCATGTGGGTGAAAAAATTCCGGGACAGGATTCAAACCAGGGATATACTGGCAGAAGTCGCCAATGCTCTTCCGACTGAGCCATCCCGGACACGAACAGTGAAGGACTATTTCACCCAAATAACCTAAACGATCACATCTGATACTATGGATCAGCTCAACAGAATAAATCAGAGATCAATATATGGAACAGAAGAAAATACTTAGAAAATTACATTAGATTATAACACGATTATTCAATCGGTATCAATTATAAAAGATGCAAGTTTTCCATGTGGGTGAAAAAAGTCCGGGCCAAAATTCGAACCAGGGATGTATTGGCTGAATTGTTTCAGCCACTGTATAACCACAGTCGCTTAGATAACATATTTAAAAAAAGAATACATTTTTCATTAATGTGCAAATATTGATTCAGAACGAAGCATTCGCACATCAATCCTTGGAAATCATTGGTCCACTGTAGTACCCTTATGAAAGAGTAGTTGAGCATCCTATTATAAAATAAATTCAAAGTTCAATAAAACTACTTTTATTCGATAAGTAGTACTGCGAAACCTCTATTACTCTACAGCTTTCGTGAAATCCTACTAAAAATATAATTTAAATACTTTATTTCGTCTATAACTTTATACATGAATCTATTTAAAGAATCTATTAAAAGACTAAAATTATTCCATTTAATTTTAATTTAAGCAAGTAAATTCTTACTTACAAAGGTTCATCTTTCCTTCCATAACTGATTTTGAAAGACGTTGATAAGGGATTATTTTTTATGGCTTATTCTTTAATATTTTTTTCGAGAATATATCATTTATTTAAAGCAAACAAAAATATTCCAGCGATTAATTTTGAAGTAAAAAATTTTAAAACTAGTTTCAAAGAAAAATGGTGATACATGCAGAAGAAAATGAGATATCACAAAATAATAATGTAAAAATTTACAAATTTCAGTTGAATTACATACATTTAAATAATATGACAATGAAAACATCTTCAATCAATTGTCTTCACGAAATCACAATTAAAAAACAATTTTAGTATCAACAACTTTTAAATACTTTACGTCTATTGAAATTTGATGTATGAATTTATTTCAAGAATTTTCAAAGAGACTCTAAGTAATTCAAATTAATTTCCACTTGAACATTTTATTTCTTGTTTGTAAAGTTTATTCTTTCATTATTCAAATACCTTTCAGGAGGTCCATAACTAAATTCTTTTTAAGTTATATTCATTAATATTCTTTTTACACCATTTATTTGCTGAAGGCATCAGACGATATTAGTCAAGCGATTAATATTTTGAAAGAGAAAATCAATAGAAAAGCTTCAGAGAAGAATAAATATATACAAAAGAATGGAGAGATTGTGAATAAATTATTTTTGTCTTTAATTTATTAATTTTAATTAAAATAAATTGCAAAATTCAGTAAAACTTTATTTATTTAAAGCAATTTTGTTATGAAAACTTCTATATTATTTAGTTTTCGTGACATTGTCTTAAAAATACAAAAGCAATTTAATCGATTTTTCTTTCCAATATCATTCATTCTTAAGTACTTCACTTCTCTTCAGATTTAATGCATAAATCTATTTAATGAATCTTCAAAGCGACTCTAAAACAAATCAATTTAATTTTCACTTATGCATTTAAATTCTTATTTGCAAGATTTATCCTTTTATTCTCTGTAAAGGTCGATCGATAATTCAATTATTTTTCTGGCATATTATTTAATATTTTTCGAAAATGATTCAGTTAAGGAATGCAGACGACTTTAGTCGAGTTATAGAGTTTGTAGAATAGAAAAATCGACTGAAAAGCTTCAGAAAAGAATAACAATATACAAAATACTGAGCAAATTGTTAATTAATTATTCTGCTTTTGTATATGTTACCGTTAAAGCATATAATTAAGGTATTTCATAAAATATCTAGCTATTTAATGAAATAACTAACCAAGTCCATTAAAGAGTGCAAAATTATTGGATTCTATGATTTAACTAGTTATATTATGGAATAACAACTGCCTAGCCGTTAAAGTTTAAAATAAACAATTTAACATTTAAAAAATTCTGTTGTTTTATGAATTAACTGGTGATAAATGTTAAGCACATTCGAAAAATGTCTTTCAAATTATTAATAGATGATTTGATAAATAATATATAAAAACTGGATATCTAATATATTATTTTTATATTAGTTAAAAGTAATACAAAATAACAGAATGTAGTGTGCAAATAGTTACGTTTGAATTTCTATAACTTATATTTGCATAATTATTAGATTACTTTGCCCTATTGGCAAAAAATAAATAAAATGAAATGACATTGTCGATTCTACAATGTTTAAATTTTGCGATCGGAAAAATTCATTAGTAAAATCAGATGATCAAATAAGTCTTCTTAAGCAATTCCAGCTATTAAATGAAAGTTACTGTTAACTGATCCCATAAGAGAAAACGGATTTATCCCCTAACCGTCTGTCCGTGATAGAAATAGATTTGAAAAAAAAAATGCGCTTGAAAATTATATTAGAAATAAAATAATAATAATAATAATAATATAATAATAATAATAATAATAATAATAATTGAGAAAATTGCTATATAGTTTCCAACAAATTGAGATACAGTTTGGAAACAAATTTCATTTGAAAGTACATTTTTTCCCTATCTGGCAGTATAAAAATTGAAAACGTGCGGCTTTAAAAAATAGAGAATTTGCAGAAAAAGTTAATAAAAGCTAAACGTTAAAATGACGTCAGGGTTATGGGAACTCTTATTTGTCCTTCATAATATATGGATGTTATATAAGATGTATGGAGCTACTTTTACATAAAAGGATATCTTTTCTTAAAATTATAGTTTTATTTCTGAATCCTGAAACTGAGTGTTAAAAAATAATATTACAATGTTTTAACGTACTATTAAAATCAGTTAACATATTTGAGATACGTAATCATTTTATATTTGTATATTATGCATGTATATTATATATATCTCTATATATGTATATTATATATATCTGCATATTTTTATCGATAAAACAATAAATCTGACTCGCAAGTACACGAATAAATAATAAACATCATATCCATTAGCCGTTCCAAAATAGGTAATTTTGATTCTGCTCAACAAATAATAACTTCTCTTAGTGGAAGACACGATATTAAAGTTCTTCCATAGAATCGCATACTTTATTTACGAACCGTTATTCTCTGCTCCATCTTCATTTTCCACTTCATTTATTCTCCGCAATTCATGCGTAGCAGCGTCGCTTTTGAGATCAAGAAGACTAATTGCCAGATATTTAACAGTAACTTTCACTTCATAGCTGGAATTGCTTAAAAGACTTGGTTGATCGTCTGCTTCTACCAATGAAATTTTCCGATCTCGAAATTTAATCGCTGTAGATTATCATATAAAAAGAGAAAAATCTTACAGATTATTTGAAATTATTTTTAAAATATATACAGTTTTTTTCTTAATTTAAAAATTTAAAAATAATAATAATAAAATGTAATGTAAAGGCGCCACGAATTTATTTATGATATTTTAAAAAATGGTCCATAATTGAACAGATATTGTTTTTTTTATTTTATTATTATTCTGTTTAATAAATAATAACTTCTCTTAGAAAAGAAAACGATATTAAAATTCTTCCAGGAAATCGCATACTTTATTTGCGAACCGTTATTCTCTCCTCTATCTTTATTTTTCGCTTCATTTATACTCCTCAATTCATGCGTGGCTGCATCGCTTTTGAGATCAAGAAGACTGATTGCCAGATATTTAACCGTAACTTAATAGCCGGAATTGCTTAAGAAGACTTATTTGTTTGTATGATTTCACTAATGAAATTTTTCGATCTCGAAATCCAATCATTTTAGATTATCATATAAAATGAGGGGAAATCTTGTAGTTTATTTTAAATTAATTTTTTTAAAGGGTTTAAAAAAATAAGAATTTTATATTTTAAAAAATCTGCGACGGAGAGACGCCAAAAAGTCGTTTTTAAGATTAAATAAATTGATTAATAACTGAACAAATACTGTTTTTTTTATTTAAATTTATTAATAATTATGATTATATATTGTATACCAGTAGTAATTATAAATCAAAACCAACATTTTTTTTTTTTTTTTTTTTTTTTTTTTTTTTTTTTTTTTTTTTTTTTTTTTTTACAATTTCTAGGGTGCTCTACTAAGAGTTGAGTTACATTCGAGCTACCGATTCCCATTCAAACACTGAAAATGCAGACTCTAAAAACACAGTAATTTGATCGATTTGAAAAATATTACAGAAAATTAAATTATAATTTAAAATCCAGTGGCGATCTCGCTGTCAACATATTTCCATTCATTTCTCTTTGATAGAGGAGGGGGGGGGGATTTCATGGTCAAATCAGCTGCTATTAAAACATTTAATGAATATTTTTGTGTTTGATTAAGTAAGGTCAGTGAAATATTTGAAAATAAGCTAATAAAAGTGAGCTAAGTAAACAGAGTCTTTGTCTACAGGTATTTTTTCAAGATCGTTATAAGAAAATTCTTTTAAATGAGTCATTTTACATGTGTCTTTTCAAATCTCTTACTTTTCGCCAAAGTTTCCTTATTAATTTTCATATGAAAATATTTTTTATTCTTAGAAAAGAAATATTTTTTGTATTGTCTCAGCAATGGCCACAATAGTATAAAAAAGATTATCTCGAAATCATTCATAAACGTCCAGTATAAGTACATTTTTAAATTTAAATTGTTTTTCAATATTTAGTCATTTAAATGTGAAAATTTCCTCCCATTTACTATTTATTTATATATTGGTGAATTTGTTATTTTAAGTTTTCTTCACGTGTATATACTATTTTTATGACGTAACTTCCGATATTTTCCTCTTTTAATACGTAATCATTTAGTTCTAATTTCAAAGTTTTTATCTGTTTTTAATAGACCAGTGTAAATAAATTTTAATTGAAAGGAAATATTTTTCTTTGGGTTGTTTTTATATATTGCAACAATTTAAAGTAATAATCTTTTCTAAAATCTGCAGAAATATCCCTCAAATAATGAAAGTTTGATCAAAAAATTAATAAATATTACTCAAGTTTAAAAACAAATAAATCTGCACACACCGTATGATTGAAATTATATTAAAAGAAAAAAAAAAGATTGAATTGCTATGTTTGGTTTTTTCTTCTTTTTCCTATAAAACTTTTTTAATGAAATGATTTTCATCAACATTAACAATAAATATCTTTTAAAATAACATTTCAATTTATGTTATGGTCGAAATATTTAAATCGAAATATTTTATGAAGTGATCTTTAAAAAAAATTGATTATTTAAAAATTTTTATATGATGGTTAATGGAAATACGAATATGATACATTTATTAACGATAAAAACACTGTAAGGAAAAGAAGAAATATACATTAAAAAGCTCATCTCAACAATTACTAACTTAAATACTAAACTAAGGAAAAGAAGAAGCGTACAACATATTTTTTATGGCATATAAACAGTTGTTTATGGGGATAGAGTATTTTTCGCATGAAAAAGTGGGCCATAAAAACATTATTGTGCGCTATAATCCAAATTACTACATTTTTTTTCTTCCATCTCATCTAGTCTTTTTTTAAGTTGTTCGTTTTTTTTTCTTTCTAAAATTTTCTAATTTCGAATAATTTGCATTTTTTATTCTACATCTAGAAGAAGCATATCATTGCAATTATCATATCATAATGTACTAGTGAATAGTTACCCAATCTTTAGCTTTGTTAATTTATTCTAATTGTGTCTTTTCTTAATTGATGCGATATTTAATATGTTCTTTTCATTACATTTTTCTCCTTATTGAAGGAAATCTGTCTTCCTGTATTTTTTAACATGGAAGTTATCGCTTTCTCACAGCTTTATTCTTTAAGCTCTAGGATTTATTTATTTAATGATTCCGAACTTAAAAGGTACTTTTATTCTGATTTAATAAATTGAACATTTTCTTAATCTGCAAAGATTTTTCTCTTAAAATTATAATACGCATTGTAAAATGTTTAACGTTATGTAGATTTTCGAAAAATATTAAAAATTATTTAAATTTCCAATTTATAAAAATGTAAAAGCTTTCTTACAGATCATAGGTAAATTGTTTCCCTTTTTTATATATATTAGAATTGCTAATGCAAAAATCATTTACATTAATTTTTTCTAATTTTGTTCAAAATAAATAAATAAAAATTAGGTGCAAACATTTCTTACTATAACTCAGTAACTATAAATTTAATTAAAGTTACCAATGTTGTTCCCGTGACCGAGAGCGTTACGACGTTCATGTATGATGGATTTCGTAGCGATTTGAATAACGGGGATTTTAGAACACACACATAGTGTGAAATTCTTGACTATGTTTTTACTGCATTGTTTAGAAAATGTAACAAATGTATAATCTTAAAAGTGTGAATTTCGTGAAAAAGATTTAAAAGATGCATGCAAAAGAAGAAAATTTTAACAGAACTTTCATGTGTTCAAAAACTTTGTAATAACGAAATCTGGTGAATGCCTAGCTCCTCTCTTAGGAAGGCAATTTTTACTGCGAACTTGTTTTTCTATTTCTAATACACATGCGTTAAAGTGCAACATGTTCGTCATTTCTCTTACTATAGCAATGTGCGATTGTAAATCAATTAATCTAATCGTAGTAGTTGATTTGTATGGTAATATGCTAAACTATACATGAATTTCTATGCATATATTCTGTGTTTATATCCATTTTTGTTGTTGATTGCATGAATACGGGTGTTGCGTGTATGTTATGCAGATTTTGGCCGGAGTTTCCCAGTGGTCTGAAGTACAAATTCAATTAGCATGGGAATGTTTTGACTGACGAAACATCTTCGACTTCCAGGTAAAACGTTAAATCTTTAGTATTTTCAGTAAACTGAAATTAAAATCCGTCGGATTCTTTAAATGATTTTGCCATATTTTAGAAAGTGGCGTTATATTATTATGTTTTCAGCGTTTCTAGCCATCTCAGGCAAAACTTTGCTTCGAGCTGTTAGAGTTAACATTTTTTTCTTAAATTTAATTTGAATTATAGTGGTTTTATTCATCTATGTGAGACTTACTTAGTAGCAATAACTAAATGTTTCCCAGTTCCACTGTATCGGCCATTTACTATATGACTTAAAATAAAATTGTACTCTATCTTTTTTTTCTTCAATGGCTACACTCTTTTCACTCTTTTACAGCAGTGCCTGCGGAGTATGGGAAATAGTCGTTACAGCAACTGAGAGTTACAAAGTTGGCACATGCGTATTGGAGCTGTAGTTTATCGTCTGCACGAAAATAGAGATCGAAACTAAACAGCGGTACAGTTTTTAATCGGATAAATTTCACTGGTTGACAAGCGGCTCTGTACCATGGTCAATAGCATACAGGATTTGAGATTTTCCTATATGAATTCGAATCTCGTTCGCACTTATTTTTCGGAACGAAAATTTATTTCTATGTTAAAATTAGCAGATTAGACATTGAAATAACTATAAAAAATTTTAACTGACAACAAAAGAAAATTGATGATCAATAGGCATAAATATTTGTATTTTTTATTCATTTGTTTATTATTATTATTATTATTATTATTTTACTTTTCGTTAGATATTTAAACATACAAAATTCCGTAGTTGAAAAATTACTTATACGATAAAATTTACATTTAATTTATGATCTTTTTTTCAAATTTTAATTATAATGCATATTTTTTTCAATTCCGGTTCAAAAATTATTGGTGAAAATGTGCGTTCCAAAAAATAAGACGGATTGATATTACATCAATCTTTCGCTCTGTTTTGATTTTCGAACAGACGACAAACCACAGTTCAAATACGCATGCGCCAACTTTGTAACTCTCGGTTGCTGCAACACCGGTTCCTACAGAACACGCCACAAGATCATTTGAGACAACATGAATAGTAGCTAAATATTTTAGATCAACATCCCTAAATCTCAAAATTAATAAGTGAAATTAAAGAAAAATATTTTTGTTTAAACAAAATGAGTCTGAAAATTTTGTAATACTAATTTGATTTTGATTTTATTAGTTTTATTTTAAGAATAAAAGTTCATTTGAATTGATTTAGTGTGCATTAACAATTATTCAAAAATACCTAATGTGATACGCTTTAAAGGTTTAATCCACAATTCTATTCAAAATAAAGGCCAAAGTAATGCTGAAATAATTTTATTAAACAGAATAATTCAATTACATATTTAAATTCTTATATGCGACAGTTCATCCTTTTATTCATCAAATACTTTCTTAAAGACGACACTTCATTTCTTTTTGTGATATATTCTTCAATACTACGCGAACATAATTCATTTATTGAAAGCGGGCGATCAAGTCAAGTGATTAATTTCGTCGAAGGGGAAAAAATCTATGGAAGCGTTTCAAAGAAGACATCGAAAATGAATTATTATATCATATTACTCATTAAAAGAAATAAAATTTCAATGAAATAAAATTCTGTAGAAGAGTTTTACATGAGAACAACAATATATACAAAGAATGAAGTGCCCGCAAATGCACTTTTTATTGGTAAGCCAGCAAGAAAAAGAAGTAAAATAATTCGTTCTGGTAATAAAAGGGAAACAAACATAATAGTTATAAAATTATTCCATAAAATTATTGTAAGCCGCAATAAAAGTAAATTTTACCTTGTATGATATTATAAATTGAATATCATGTTTTGTTTAGAATTCCGACTTTCTGTTTCAATTTGGTACTTGCATGCATATGACGATTTGCAATCGATGTTCAATTTAAAAGATTAATTACCATAAACAACTTTAGTTTCTTGACTCATTTATATTTTTTAAATATTGGACAGTTCTATAATTTAACATTAATTTAATATCACTTAATCAAACAAGATTGCATGACGGACTGATTACGCCAACGTTCATGTGAAATCCGTTAATAATCCCTTATTAATCATTCATAAATATTTTATTTCTCCCGTAATTTATATTTGTTGATGTGATTCAACATATAGATTTCAATGAAAGTATTAAAATCTTCAAAGAAACTACATTGGAATGCTATATATTTAAAATCTTACAGCCTTATATTCTTCAAATAATTTTAAAAAACGATAATTTTGTTTTACCAATCCTTCGAACTTATTCTTTTTATTTCATATTTTTAATGCTTTTCGTCTTTTATTGAAAAAAAAAGACGTTTCTAATCGATTAATTTTGTCGAAGTTAAAATTCGTTAGAAGAATTTTTAAAGAAAATAAAAGAATAGACCATTCAATTGCAAATTTTTCGATCGATATTGGTGGGGAAAAGAACAAGAAACTAAAAAACAATGATTTATAACATAACAACAAGAGAAAAATGTTTATACAGTTGTGGTGTCTATCAGCGTCAAACGTACAGTAGTAGAATTTATATCAAAAGTAATTGTATAAAATGTAATTCATCCTAGTTTACAACAGTCATTTTCTGATATTGTATTTAATTTTTTTAATCAGTTAATCATTCTACAAGACTGACTAAAATAGAAATTTAATTTGAATATATTCAATTTTTCATCAATAACTAATAAATATTTTCTTTAGGAATATAATCCAAATATATACAAGGTGGCCAGAAATAAAACACCCCTACTCTGACCTCCATGGATATCGAACTACTCAGTGTAAAGGCTCAAAATTTTGTACACATACTATTCAAAATATGGGGAAACGGATTTCACGAAAAAAAAATTAGTTCCTGAAATCACCGATAGGTGGCGCTGCACAACTGGAACTATGATCAAAAGACACAAATAATAATAAAAATTAAAATGTTTATGCGGAATGGAATGCTTCCATGCTTCCTTTTTAATTTTTCTGCCCCTTATGGAAAATAAAAATAGTAAAGAAGCTAGAACTCCCGTTGTAACTGCAATTTCATACTGTAACCAGAAAAATTTGCGTAAAGCATGGGTAGAAGCCATGTTCTGGGTATAAAAGAAGTTAAAAGGTGGGGAATGTCATTCTTATTAGTGATGGCTGTCACGCTGCCAGAACGCGCTTTGCTTGTGAAGTTGTTTTACGAGAATAAAGGAAATGCTCCAGCAGCACTTCGAGAGTTTCGCCGACTTAAGGATTTGCGTAAGGGACCATTGCTTCCACAAGCTCTCAGGAGAATTATCGCTCGATTCGAGGAAACTGGACATCTTGGAGTTCAGCCTGGTCGAGGACGCAAACCGGTTCGTTCAGATGTCGTTGAAGATGTTGCCACCGGTATTGTTGAACAGTCAATGGATAATGTTTTAGGCTGCAGTAGTGCACGTGCAGTGTCACGACACTTGGGTGTTCCCTATAGCACAGTGTGGAACATACTCAGAAAAATGGTGCATTGTTTCCCGTACAAAATCCGCCCTAATCAACAATTGCTGGCCACAGACAGGGAGATGCGACTGACCTTTGCATTGACATTTCTTGCTAGAGTTGAAGTGGATGCATCGTGGCCGTGGCAGATTCTGTGGAGCGATGAGGCCCATTTCCACCTCAGTGGAACAGTGAACACCCATAACTGTCGCATATGGGACTCGACAAACCCCCGTACCTTCCAAGAGATTCCACTCCACTCACCGAAAGTTACAGTCTGGTGTGGATTCACAGCCACATTCATCCTTGGACCGTTCTTTTTCGAAGAGGTTACTCCCAATGGCCTTGAGACATGTACCGTGACGGCCAACAGGTACAAAAGGATGCTCGAAACATTTGTTGTACCCCATTTGCAGCAGCGCCAATGCCTTGACACCATTACTTTTATGCAAGATGGAGCACCTCCACACATTGGACTCCCTGTGCAACAGTTTCTTCGCCAACATTTCACCAATGACAGAATAATCAGTCGCGCGTTTCCGACAACTTGGCCATCTCGTTCACCGGATCTTAATCCGTGTGATTTTTGGCTTTGGGGACACTTAAAAAACCTTGTTTATCGAGAACGTCTGGTAACCTTGGCAGATTTGAAAGAGAGTATCAGTCTGCATGTGAGAAGCATCTCAAATGACCAGTTACGATCCGCAGTTGAACAAGCTGTCCACAGACTTCACATTTTACATCTTCAGGAAGGGAACCATATTGAGCAGCATTCCCTGCATCGATAACGTCCTTGTTTCATGTATGCTTGGTACTTTCAAATAAAATGTTTTTAAAACGTGTTTTTGTGTCTTTTCAGCATACGTCCAGTGGTACAGCGCCACCTATCGGTGATTTCTGGAACTAAATTTTTTTTTCGTGAAATCCGTTTCCCCATTTTTTGAATAGTATGTCCACAAATTTTCAAGCCTTTACACTGAGTAGTTCGATATCCAGGGAGGTCAGAGTAGGGGTGTTTTATTTCTGGCCACCCGGTATTTATAAAATTTTCAAAGAAACTTCAAAGTTATTCAAATTTCACTCTATTAATATTTTCTAATTGAATAGTTCATTCTTTTAATCTCGAAATACATTTTAGACGACAGCAATTCGTTTATTTTTTATGACGCATTCTTTATAACTTTTTAGCAAAATGCATTTCTTGGAAGCAGATGAATTCTATTAATTTCGATGGAGTGAAAAATCGATTAAAAGCCTCTTAAGAGTTACTATAAATAAATCAAAAAATCGCATGGTCACAAAGAATTACTTTATCAAAATATATCAAAGTATTCATTTAAAAATACGGTTTAAAAATATATAAATACCTAAATAACAAAGAAAACAAAAATATTGTTTGTACATTGGCGGTGTTTAGTTAGTATACAATTCAAATAGAAGTAATTTACCTAAATTTATATAATCAACTAATATCATTTCTTTGTTTAGAGATTACGATTCTGAAAGTGGAACATCGGTGGAAAAGTTCTAGAAGACAATAACAATATACCACGTATTAGAGAAACTTTATAAGATTTTTTTCCTCCGGTAAGCATGAAGGCAAAGGAGAAATACAATGATTTATTACACGAGCAACAGAGAAAACAAACAAAATATTTGTAAAATGTTGTATTCAGACGCTTTAAAGTAAATTCAGTTTAAAATGCAATTAAAAGTTCAATTTGTTTGTTTTGTTTAGCGATTGCAATTCTCGAAGTAAAACATCGGTGGAAAATTTGAGTATAATACGAATAAAATATGAAAGATTAAAGAAACTATATTGAACTTTGGTAAACATGAAAAAAAAAAAAGAAAAATAAATCCAATGATTCATTGCATGAATATCAGAAAAAATAAAGAATTTTATTTTTACAAATGCTGTGTTCGGATGCCATAAAAACAAATTCTTTCTAAAATTATATAACAAATGGAATAATTTTGATTTTGTTCAATATTTACTTTAAAGTATATTTTTTTTAATTTAAAAGTATATATTGAGATTTGCAGGTTATATTAATTTTAATATATTAAGTTTCATAAAAAATGTATTTAGTCGATTCACTGACATAACAACTAAAGATTAGTTATTTCTATAAGCGAACTTTTATTTAAAATCACTAACTTATGAAACTTTAACCAGGACTCATTGAGATTATGTTCTACTTAAATTTATTAATGTTTCTTTATCAATCATTGTCAACCCTTTTATTCAAAACTTAATTTATGTTTCGTGGTATAGTTTATTATGCAGATTTCAACGAATCTGTATTAAAAACCATCAATAAAGTTATAAAAAATTCACTTGAAATTTTATATATTTAAATTCTTTTATCCTTTTATTTCTTCAAATACTTATCAAAAACGAAATTTTCCTTTTACTAATCCTCCAAATCACTCCTTTTTATTTCATATTTTTATTAGTTTTCGTCTTTTATTGAAAAACAAGTAAGGAAAATCATGCATTAAGCATAGATTATGAATCACTTTCCAACTCTTTCAGAAATCTTTAACAAAACTTTGTTACTTAGGGAAATAAGATGCTACTGTCAATAGCCAAATATGTATTGAAATACTTTTGAACAGCCCTGTATTTGATCTGTTGATTGATATACATATATATGGGAAAATTTAGTTTAGCAAGAAAATGCGTAACTGGCTGAAATTTCTCTTGCAGCATTTTATTCTAATAGATGGAAAATACTTCAATACTTTTGTTCAGCCCTGTAATTTATCCAGTATCTTTACTAAACCAGTATTTTATTAAATTTTTTTTCAAACAAACACATTCTTAAAGCTACTTAAATCACATTTCCAGAAATTATCACATATGGGTGACATCGGTGTAAAGTATATTTTTAATGTATGTAGCTTATTCTTTGCGTGACCCTGTAAATCATTTTATCTATATTCTACAAATATTTCTTAGTAAACTGAAAGCAGTTCTACGTAAAAATGCATAACTACCTCCTTTAAGTTAATTGCTCTCATATTCAGTAACATTTATGAGCTCTTTTTTGTAACCCTGTATATCAACTATAACATTTATTTAGACCTCATAATTTGCAGACATTTTGTAAAACTTAAAAGCGCATATCATAATTGAAAATGCATTTCAACCATCCATCAGATATTATCAATAATACACAGTATTTCGGATACAAATATAAGATTTGAAACATTTTGTGTGTAAAAGTAAAAGCTATGTACTTCATATTATGCGTTAAATATTAAGTCTCAGCGGAATATATAAATTTTATGATATTTGAAACCGTTTAACATCATTAAAATATGTCGCAAACAATTCCCTCCTTTATTATTGTGTAATGGAATTCTTTTGAGTGGCCCTGTAAATGAATAATAACTATTATTTTGACAGCATATTTTACCGATTGCGTATTTTAGTGCACTTTGCGAATCCATGTAAATTTGAATAAGTTTAACAGGGTGTAACACTTTTATAATTCATTTGAAACGATTTTTCCTCATTGGCCGTAATGTATCGGAAAACTTTTGACTATCCCTATAAATAAACTAATCACAATAGGGTTCGTGCTAGGGTAAACATCAATAACATATAAAAATTTCAGAGCAATCCGAGTATATTTACAGGAGTTAGAGCGCGGACAGACAAACCGAATGCATAAACACTTTTCAAATTTGTTGGAGAGTGTTAAAAAGACGTTTTTAATTGATTAATTTTGCCGAAGTTAAAATTCGATAAAAGTATTTTAGAAGAAAGCAAAGATATATATATATATATATATATAGAGAGAGAGAGAGAGAGAGAGAGAGAGAGAGAGAGAGAGTACTCAAAGACGAATTTCTTGATTGATGATAAAGAAAAAAGAACAAGCAACAGAAAAACGAAGATTTTTAGCATACTATCTTATAAGTATTAACAATAGAAAATAATAATATTTATAAAAGTGCTGTATCTGGTGGCGTCAAAAGTTTAATAACAGAAATTATACAAAAAGTAATATTTTAAATGTATTTCATCGTCCTTTACAAATGACAGGTTTTTTTATGGCATTTATTTTTTTGTAATCAAAGAAATTTTTTCACTTAATTGTCATACAAAATTGACTCAAATCAAAATTTAATTTGGATATTTTAAATTTTCTTTATCAATAATTCATAAATGTTTATTTCTTCTGTAAATTAATTTAAGAATATATTTATAAAATCTTTAAAGAAGCTTTAAACTTATTCAAATTTTACTCATGCTCTAATATTTTGTGATTGGATAGTTCATTCTTTTATTGTTGAAATGGATTTCAAAAAAATATACAGTGGCTCACAAAAGTGTTCGTACACTTTAAAAATTTGTACTAAAAAGAAAAAAATTCGTTTAATTCTCTAAAATTAAATTCGTATATAAAGTCCAGTATTTTTTTTTATATTATCTCCAGGTTAGTCTAAATAACACACAACCTTTCTGTTTAACATTAAAAGAAGTAATTCCAGTTTGTATGTCATATGGATTCGCACAAGTTACAATTTCATTTCGGTGAGGCGAAAAGTTTTACAACGATAAATGCGGGAAATGACATAGTAAATACCTTCCAAATTTCAAGTCTCTATCTCAATTTGTTCGAGAGATAGAGAATTTACAGACAGACGGACTGCATTTTTTTTTCTAAAAGAATGTTTTTCTGAATCTCCAGTGTCTAAAACGTGTAAATCTTTTTTTTTTTTTTTTTTTTTTTTTCATTTTGAAAATGATTAAAAGACTTATCCTATGCTATGTATGATGCGTAATTAAAATTACTTTATATAAAGATTATATTAACGTCATGATTTCTTGAAGTGTTCACCCATTCCCCTTTAAAAAGCAATTTTGAAATTACAAATTATGATATAGAAAAAAAAAATCTTTATGATATTTTAAATTATTACTACATTTTGAAAACGATTTTTATTAATAAAAAAAGTTTTTTTTTAATACATTAAAATACAAAAATTTCCGTTGTCGAACTTTCATAATAAAATTATGTTAAGAATATCTAGAATTAGACCTTTAATAGAATTTTTATTAGAATTAAATTCTAATATAGAATAAACTTTCTAAATTTCTTTTAATTAAAAAAATATAAATATATAATATCTAATAACTATTATTACAACCAGCAGAGAATGTTAAACAAATCTGATTGATATCAACATGAGAGTTTAAATTAGTCCTATGTTGGTAGGGAGGGGGGTGTCATGTATGGAATAACCATACATGAGTTCCTCTTTCAATCTGCTCTGGAATTATCAACGTATAAGTGAATGCATTTCGAGAGCATGTATTATCAAAGATGAAAGGCTGGAAGTAAGGGCGTTAACAGTTGCAATGAGTCCATGATAATAATCGAATAATGCGTTTAACTATTTGATTTGATAGTAGTTTTGGACAATACAAATTTGATGCTTGATGCTGGAATATGTTTACATAATGATATGCTCTCTTCAGATACTAAAAAACAGGATATTTGGATATTATAAGACGTTTATGAAAACCAGTTTATTGAAATAGTAGTTAAAAATGCATTTCTAACGCAAACTGGACTGTGTTCAGAGGGGGGAGGGGGAGGACCAAATTTCAACTCCTGAACACAGTTAAGTTTGCGCTACTTAGCAACTCTCGACGATTCAGATTTTGAGCTCAAAATTTAAGATTAAATCTAAGCTTTTCAAAGCATTTAATGAAATACAAAAACCTCGGTCAAAATAGTTGTTAGTTACTCCAGAGTCAAAAGCGACCTCTATCGGCATTTTTTGAATTTTATCTTTAGTAATTATTTTCAAGAAAATATTGAGATAAAGAACAGTTTAATGAAAATCGCAAACGAATCGACTAATTTTCCCCTTTTTTTAAACTAATTCAAATTTTCGATTAAAAATTTTAATGGCGCCTCTCTTCTTTGAAAGGCATTTGGGACTCTTAGTTTTATATTTAATATTGTTTGTATTGAACTGTACTATCACCCTTTAAAATTTTATCCAAGAGTTTAGATTCACCCTGCAGTATATATATAATACAGTGAAACCCCGATCTATCGTTCCCGCATTCATCTTTTTCCCGCATTGGTTGTTTTAATTCTATGGTTATATTATTAACACAAATGATATTTAAATAATGTTAATGAAACCCGCATGCATTGTTTTCCAAAAAGTCGTTTTTCCGCATTCATCGTTGTAAAATTTTTCTTATCCACGAAATAAAATTGAAAGTCATGCGAATCCATATGACATACAAACTGGAACTACTTATTTTATCCTAAAATACCTCATTTGCGCTGTTTGTGTTGATGATGGCGACAATAATGCAGATGAAATGTGGTTGTATATAGCAGAGGATACGATTGTGTATCTTCTGATCAAGATGTTGTGACATTTGGTGTCCTAAACATACGAGAAATGTGTGATAATGCAAAAAATTTAAATAATGGCGAAGAAGCATTTTATACCGTTCACGCCGTTGAAGATGAGTCAGCAGTGTCAACTCAGTTTGATGAACTTCATATGAAATTATGTGAACTTTTACATAAGTCTATGAAATTAAATGACCAAAAAGATGTTGTATATCTTGAAAATTTAATTTTTGTCTCGACTGAGTTCATTGGTCAGTTTCCTCCGTAATCTTGTTTCAAAATGACAGCCATTAAAAAAAAAATTAAATTTTGAAGTTACGTATAAAAAATTTAAAAGACTCTTTTTTAATGAGTTTTCCTTGATACAAAGATTCCAGAGCTTTTTTTGTTTTGTCTATATCTTAAAAAATGGCTGAGTTATAGCATTTTGAATTTCGAATGTGGCTGACATTTTGAAATGATCTTATTTTTGTCAGGTAATAGCATGTGTATTTATAAACCGATTTTAATGTAATTTGGTGTGTACATAGTCAATACCGATGTCTCAAACGAGCTTGTTGACCATCTTTATCCGTCATCTTGTTTAACAGATGGCACCCATTTATTTTTTTTATTTAAATTTAAATGAGGTAAAAAATATTTAGACGTTTAAAAAGATGTTTTTCTATGTGTTTGACTTTGATTTAAAGATTCCGCAGCATTTTTTATTTTGTCTATATCTTAAAAAATGGCTTGATTATAACACTTTGAATTTCTAGTGTGGATAACATTTTAAAACAATTTGATTTTTGTCACACAATAATCTGTGTATTTCTAAATCAATTTGTATGTAACTTGGTATGCACACATTACATGATAATGTCTCGTCCAAGTTTGCTGACAAACTTCATCCGCCATATTGGTTTAAAATGGCGGCCATTTAAAATAAAAAAATATATTAAGTTTATAATGATGTACGAAACTTAGAAATAATAAAAATGTTCTTTCGTTAGTGTTTGATCTTGATACAACGATTCTGGAGCATTTTTAGTTTTGTCTTTATCTTAAAAAATGGCTGAGATATAGCAGTTTGAATTTCTAATGTAGGTGACATTTTGAAAAATCTTTTTGCCTGTGACAACATTCGTATATATCAACCGATTTCGATGCGAGTGAGCATGTACACAGGAATTACTAAGATCCCGACCAAGTTCATTGATTAGTTTCACCCATCATATTATTTTAAAATGGTAGGCACTTCAAAATATCATCAAATTTGACGATCAAATATAAATCCTTTTAAATAAAACCAGCTTGGATAAAGCTGACTAATTTTGGAAAATTCCTATTTATATTCAGTATTGACAAAAATTGGTATTGAATCTTCTGTAATTGGTATTCATTAATTTGAGCTTCGTATATTCGAATAATATAACCTGATAAAATAAATAAAATTAGGAATATGAAAGCTAACTATTCCTCCAGACACTGGCCGAAAGCACTTTTTGAAATTCCCCACCCCTCCCTCTTTGAAGAAAAGACGTATTTTGAAAGGATAAATTATTAGTAATGAGAAGAAATGCTTTAGAATATTTTTAATTATTAATACACTTTGAAAATGATTTTTTAAAAGAGATTTTTATTTATTTTATGTATTTTTTAAAATTCGAAATTATTTGTCGTTCAACTTTTTTAATAAAAGTATAAGAAATCTTGAATTAAATTTCGAGAAGAGTTTTTAAATATTTTTACTATAATTAAATATTGTTTCAGAATGTGCATTACAGATTCCTTATAATTCAATAATTATAATATATAATTTAATATTATTATAACTAGTAGAGAGTTTGAAATAGCTCCGTTTAATATCATCACGACTGTGTAAATTAGTGCTCGCTGAATTAGCTAGTTTGAAGGAGGTCGCGTTTAATGTATGGAATAACCTTTATCTAAATTAAATCTTCTCTAGAATTATACATGAAGTTAATAAGATTCGACAATAACTGCTATGAACCATGAAAGGGTTAGAATATTGACGTTAACAGTACAAGTGAAATTGTGATGATCATCGCATAATGCGTTTACCAATTGACTTTCTGAATAGCCTACAATATATATGCATCTTTATTTGATCTGTTGTTGATAGGATAAGAGCTTTGAATAAGTACAATTTGAGTTTGATGTGAACATAGGCATGCATCAGAGTCTTTCGAGTTGAATCCGAGTCGAACCTGAAAATTCCATAAGAAGGCAACCCGATCTTATAACATAAATTTAACATATACTCGCACAAAAAAAAAAAAAAAAAAAAAAAAAAAAAATCATCGACCCATAACCTAACCCGAACACAACAAATTAATTTTCTTCGACTCGAATCCGACATACATCAACCTGAATCCGAACCGAATCTCGAAATACTTCAACACGAATCCTACTTGCATCTCAAAATAAAAGGGTACCAACTCATATTTTAATGGATTCTGAAAACCAATCTTGAACTGCAACTCGATTACCATCTTTATGTTTTCTATAGAAAAATAAACATATCTATATTCTTTACTACTGAAATATAGTAAAACCAGTGAGTAGCAGATACCTCGGGATCTTTAAATAGAGTCCGGCATCGTTTGGGGTTGTCCCTATTCTTCTTTTTCGAAAAAGCATTGTCTCAAATTTTCAGTTAAGACATGTTCAATTAACCTGCGGGTAAGCTTAACCCTAGAATGCTTCTTGTGAGTTAGAATTATGTTTATACAGTTTGGACTGGTGAGATTTTCCTAAAACGTTTGAGAAGAACTATGTTTCTGAAGAAAATAAATGCGCATTTGAATATGAATTGTATTTTGAAAGTATAAATTATTATTATGAGAAAAAATGGTTTAGAATATTTTTAATTATTAATACACTTTGAAAACAATTTTTTAAAAGATATTTTTATACACTTTATATAAATTTTAAAATTCGAAATTTTGGTTGTTCAACTTTCATAATAAAAATATGATATGAAAACCTTCAATTAAACTGCTGGAAGAATTTTTAAATTTTTTATTGTAAATAAATTCTATTGCAGAATATGCATTATTGATTTATTTTAATTCAGTAACTATAATATATAATACAATATCATTATAGCTAGAAGAGTGTTTTATATAGCTCTGTTTAATATCATCACGCGTGCGTAAATTAGTGCTAGCTGAATTAACTAATTTGAAGGAGGTCGTGTTTCCATGTATGGAATAACCAATATATAAATTAAATCTTCTCTAGAATTATATATGAAGTTAATGAGATTCGACAATAACTACTATGAACCATGAAAGGGTTAGAATATTGATAATAACAGTAGAATTGAAATTGTGATATTCATCGCCGAATGCGTTTACCAGTTGACTTTCTGAACAGCCTACGATATATGTGCATCTTTATTTGATCGGGTAGTTGATTTGATAAGCGCTTTGAACAAGTACAATTTGAGTTTAATGCAAACATAGGTTTGCATTATAGTCCGTCGAGTTGAACCCGAGCTTAACTTGAAAATTTCATTGGAAGTCAATTCGCAACCCGATTTCAATCTGCCACATGCACACACAAAAATAAATAAATAAATAAAATGAAAAATCATCAACCCATAACCAAATCCGAATCCAACAAATTAATTTTCATCGACTAGAATCTTGAAATATTTCAACAAGAACTCGACCCGAAACTCAAAATAAAAGGGATATTGATATATTCTGTATTATAAAGGCCAAACGTATCTGTGCGTAACGCATACGTCATTTTGTGAATGGCAACACTTTCAAATTTTAAATAAAATTTCGGCATTGCAATTTTTACTACTACAAATTTTTAAACTTATAAATATTGCACATTTTCAATTTTTACACCACCGTGTAGGGGAAAAAATTACTTTTAAATGAGATTTGTTTGAAAGCTGTATCTTAATTTGTTTTTGAAATAGTAATTTTTTTGTAGTTTTTAATACCGCTTTTCTTATTGTGGCAACAGGAGTACCCCATTTCTATTAAAAGCAAAGAAAAAAATGGGAAGAAATTGATTACTGTATCTTTATGTTGCCATTTTCTTATTAAAAGGAAAAAATTTAAATTTAAATAGCTTCTGTTATAAAAACCTGTGAATTTTGATTTTATTTACAAAGTTTGACTTACACGTAAAAGAATAACAACAGTAATCTGTTTCAGCTAATAACATTGAGACTTCAAGTTTTGAATCAAAAGGATCAAATTAAAATGCCAATTTTTTCTGAAAAGGGTAATACAGATACGAAATGTGCATTTGTAACTTTTGATATGATGAAATGATGCCGGGTTTATATTTCAAGGGGAAAAAAAATTTATGATTGAGTCAAAAATGAAAAAAAATTGCTTTTTTTCATTTTTAAATGCTAGAATAAGGACCTAAATTGATAACTTTATCGTAATAACAGATCTTTATTATTTTTTACTACTTACATGCACGAATTAAAGTTTATTTTAAACAATTTCTACGACTGAGTTTTATAGAAATAGTATTTAGTTAATTTGATGTTAATATCGTTTGTTTAAGAGTTAGATTTACCAATATAAAATACATTTTTTACTATAACTAATTTTGTAGACTTATTATAAATCAATGAAACAGTTCCTTTATAAACATTTTCTTTCGTCGAAATTCGACGGGTTCTATCTTGTTTTAATGCATTCTGAGAAGTAATCTTACATTGCAAGTCGATTACTATCTTTATGTTTTCTACAGAAAAATAAAAATAAAATATTTATATTTTTTAATATTGAAATATACTCTCTTAAAACGAAAGAGTGGATTTGGCTGCTCAAGAAAGAGTTCTAATTTATTGGATCGTGAATGAGTTGATTTTTAACCGATTCAGTCATCTTGGTTTGATTTTTTCTCTTTCTAATCCACTCATACAGCTTTAAAACTAAACAACTCAACTCAATAATGAAACAGCTCTTCTCCCGCGCTGATTTTCGCCGCTGACTCGTCACGTGACCTTGCAAGATAAGATGGAGACTTCCGCGTCCGCCGTTCGCTAAACAATTTGCTGAAAATGCCTTTTTTACGAAGTAAGTAAGTTTTATATAAGTATTTTATTTTAATTATGCTTTCTTTTAATAAATTTCCCTTCTCTTTTTAACAGACTAAAATTCATAACAGTATCATACTTTGAAATTAAAATGTCGTGTCACGCGGTAATATTGAGGATGTGTTTAATGCATTTCTATATTAATAAATGGTGTTACAGTGCTGCTACAAAACTTTCGTGCTTTGATAAAATAAATTAGTATATTTAATCAGAGTAAAAATTGTTAATGCAATGTAAATATCTCGTTATTTAATTGCCTTGTATTAAAGTTTTGTAATTATTATATCTTTATTTATAGAAATTTATCAAAACATTGTATTTACTTCTTATTTGCAGTGTCTTGGTAAAAACGTGCTCCGGATTACATACAGGGTGATTCATAAAAGATGGGCAGAACTTTAAGGGGTTATAGTACACTTAAAGACAAATAATATTAAATAGGAGACTAAGGGTCCCAGACGTATTCCCAAGGAGATAGGGGGCATTAAAGTTTAGGGTCCGAAATTTCAAATGATTATAAAAAATGGAAAAATTGGTCGATTCGTTTGCGGTTTTTGCAAAAAATTTTTTTATGCCAGTATTTTCTTGAAATAAAATTTTAAAGTTCAATTTCCAAAAATGCCGATAGGGGGCGCTTTAGACTTTGGAGTAACAAACAACTATTTTTTAACGTTATTTTTTGTATTTCTTTAAATGATTTCGAAAGCTTAGACTTAAACTTAAATTTTGATCTAAAAATCTGAGTCCTAACGAGTAGTTAAGTAGCGTAAACTGAAATTTGAAATTTGAAACCCTTCTCCCCCCCAGAACAAAAATCAGTTATTCCCGATCTTTGTGTCGTAGATTAGGCTCTAACTACTGCCGCGTTTTGCTAAAATTATTCTTTATGTCAGTATTTTCTTGAAAATAAATTTTAAAGAAAATTTTCAAAAAATTCCGATAGAGGGCGCTTTAGACTTTGGAGTAACGAACAACTATTTTATACCGTTATTTTTTGTGTCTCATTAAATGCTTTCTAAAGCTTAGACTTAAATTTTCAGCCCAAAATCTGAATCGTTAGACGTGGTTAAGTTTCTGGGAGAGGGTTTTGAAATTTCTACTCCTGAGCACAGTTCAGTTTACCATGTCCACACATTGTGTGCTGTGATACGAGGTAAAAAGACACAAATTAGGATTATGTTACCAAAGCATATTTGTTAACATGTAATTACAATAAATGTTCAAAATTGTGACCACCAGAGGTTATGCACGCAGAACAACGGCGAAGAATGGAACGGCGAACATTCGCGAAAACATCAGGCTTTTCGAGCACTTCCCCTACAGCGGCAGAAAGTCTGGCAACCAGTTCCTCGGGGGATTCAATGGGTGTCTCATACATAAGAGCCTTCAATTGTCCCCAAAAAAAGAAATCGAGGGGTGAAAGATCTGGCGAGCGAGCAGGCCAAGCAACAGGACCACCTCGACCAATCCATCTGTTCGGAAATGTGATGTCCAGATAGTTGCGGACGTCTCGTACGTAATGGGCTGGCGCTCCATCGTGCTGGAACCACATGACCCGCCGGATGCGTGGAGGAACAACGTTTAACAGGTCTGGCAGCACATGTTGCAGAAATGTGAGGTATGTTTTACCGTTGAGGCGTTCAGGAAGAAGGTACGGTCCGATTAGGTGGTCTCCGAGGATTCCTGTCCAAACATTGATGGAAAAGCGTCTCTGATGAGCATGTGGATACGTAACATGTGGAATGACATCCGCCCATACATGTGCATTGTGTGTGTTAAATGTACCTTCACGTGTGAAGGTACATTCATCGGTGAAAAGCACAGTTCGTCCAAAATGTGGATTTAGCGCGTTCTGCTGCAGAAACCAGCGGGCGAATTCAATACGATTTGGATAATCCCCTGGAGACAGTTTCTGGACTCGTTGCACATGAAACGGGAGCAAATGTTCATCCTTCAGTACCCTCCAAGTCATGGACTGTGAGGTATCCACCTGCCTAACCACTGTTCGTGTACTTGTACTTGGCTGCGCCGCTACTACATCCAGAATGGCTTCTGCAACAACTACTGATTCGTCCTTTTTTGCACGACCTGCATTCGACCGGGAAGCGAGAAATGATCCCGTCTCACACAACTGTCTGTGCAAGCGCTCGAAAGTTTTGCGGTTAGGCAACCGCCTGTTGGGAAATCGCTCTCCGTACATTCGTTGTGCATCTGCACCATTTCCATCTGCCGCTCCGTAAATTAAATGCATCTCAGCCTTTTCCTTATTCGTGAAGGGCACCATCTTCCGATTCATTACTACAGCGACTTACACTTGACTCACCGTTCAGTGGTTTTTATGCCTGAATCGTGTCGAAATTTTGCATATGTGTTCTTCTTCTTCCCCATTTGACATTTGCATACTTTCTGTCTCCTTCTTCACCCGGTGACTAGCGTCAGGAATGGAGCTTTAACGTTTGCATGAGCGACGTTTCCAACTGTGCCAGTGCCTTTATGAGTGAATTCCGACTATGCAGTCCTTGACGAAAGTGGTATTTTTGCCTCGTATCACAGCACAGAATCGTTGGGCATGGTTAAGTAGTGCAAACTGAACTATGTTCAGAAGTTGAAATTTGAACCCCCTTCCCTCGCTACTGAACCACGCTCAGCGATTCAGATTTTGAGCTGAAAATTTAAGTTTAAGTCTAAGCTTTAGAAAGCATTTAATGAGACACAAAAAATAACGGTATAAAATAGTTGTTCGTTACTCCAAAGTCTAAAGCGCTCTCTATCGGAATTTTTTGAAAATTTTCTTTAAAATTTATTTTCAAGAAAATACTGACATAAAGAATAATTTTAGCAAAACGCGGCAGTAGTTAGAGCCTAATCTACGACACAAAGATCGGGAATAACTGATTTTTGTTCTGGGGGGAGAAGGGTTTCAAATTTCAAATTTCAGTTTACGCTACTTAACTACTCGTTAGGACTCAGATTTTTAGATCAAAATTTAAGTTTAAGTCTAAGCTTTCGAAATCCTTTAAAGAAATACAAAAAATAACGTTAAAAATAGTTGTTTGTTACTCCAAAGTCTAAAGCGCCTCCTATCGGCATTTTTTGAAATTGAACTTTAAAATTTTATTTCAAGAAAATACTGGCATAAAGAAAAATTTTTGCAAAAACCGCAAACGAATCGACCAATTTTTCCATTTTTTATAATCATTTGAAATTTCGGACCCTAAACTGTAATGCCCCCTATCTCCTTGGGAATACGTCTGGGACCCTTAGTCTCCTATTTAATATTATTTGTCTTTAAGTGTACTATAACCCCTTAAAGTTCTGCCCATCTTTTATGAATCACCCTGTATATATTTATATATAGAGGCTACATATATGGCATAATATGTAGTTTTTGTACACATTTCTAAGATTTTTTTTTTCATTCTTAATGTTGAACTTGTGTTACTGTTTTGTTTGGCAATGTTTCATACTGTTATTGGGCAAAATTATTGCATGCATGGTCTGTATTATAATAATCTGCTTAATATTTATAAGTTGTTACATAATGCATGCAGAAATAATAGTTTTCTTGTGCCTGCTTCCCAGGTAGCTTTAAATGAGAATTTATAAATAAAACGAAAACAGTAGACAAAAGTTTGTCTTTCTATACTGGTAAATGCAAGTATTTCCTAAATATTATGCAACGATACCAAAAAGCAAATCCTCTTTCTCTTTAGAAAATACCTTGTAATATCATTGCTTTCCCTTTCCCTTAACATTTTTTATGCATAGCCCAGTGGTAGAATTGATTTTTAAAAAAGTTACTGGTCCCAAAGACCAGTACGCATGAGAGTTTACTGGTCAGAAATAGTCATCAGTAGCCCGCTACATAAAATTCTATAAAATACTTTTAACCGTCCCCCCCCCTCTTCACACACACACTCCTACTAGAATGTAAAATAAACCAAACTTCCTTTGCAGTTATACAAAATTTTTGGCATAATAAAATGGAAAATTACTATTTTATAAAAAAAGTATGCAGTATGTAAACTAAAACTATAAAATTGTGTATTTTATTTCCGATCATTTATTTAACAGATAGTAAGGATTAATGCAATATTTTCTTATAATTATCTTTTCAAGTAATATTTTATGGTTTGTGTTTGGTACGGTTTTCTCAGGCAGGAAAATTTATTTACTTGTCAGAGATGAAGTGGGTGTGCAGTGGTGTAGCTAGGATGGGTGACATCCCAGGACAGATGTAAAAGGTGTCAAGCCCCCCCCCCCTCCACCTCTGTTCCAATCTGTCATATTTTTTCAATCTCAATTCTACATTCTTATAAAAAATAACCTTACCATTCCTTATTTACCTTTTGTCCTGCATAAAAAAACCGCAGAAGTGAATCATCACTCGATCCATAGTCTGCATAAGTCAATGCCGTGTCTATACGTAGAAAAAAATTCTTTCTTTTAAAGTTTGCTTTTGTTACCCACTCGTGAATAGGTGGGTTTTTGTTCCCTGGTGCATATCTTATTTAGACACACCATTCTGTATAAAACTCCACTTTAGCAAAGAAAAGAAAACTAGCTGTATTGCATCGTGAGTTAAAAATCTCATTTTATTTTCTAATTAGTCTCCAAAATCTTATAAAATTGTATTTTTTATTTGCAAATAAAGATTTGGTGTCACCCTTTAGAGGATGACACCCGGGTAATTTCCCTAATCAAGAAGAATTTCTTTTACAGCTTGACTAAAATCTTAAAGATCAATGAGTTATGTGTCTCTCTTCAGAATCACCATGCATATTATGACAGATTACTTAAATAATTTGCTTTTTTAAAAAATATTTTATACTAAATATTATCAAATGTTTTTAATCTATTTTAAGTTTGATAAATTCACATGTTTAAGCTTTTTCTTTAGAACAATAGGTATGTTCATCAGCACAATTTTAAACCTATCAATACAAACGCAGGAATAGTGTTAAAAATAGAAATTATTTATATCCAATAATTTGAAACATTTAAATTAAATATAAAAAGAGAGAATGTCATTATGTTTTTATTAAAAAAGAAAAATTTTTGAAGGAAAAAAACAGTTGGTTTAAACTAGGGGTGCACAATCTTTTCAAGAAAAGGGCCACTTACAAATATGCCTGGAAAAAAAACCTGTCTTTTGTTTCATAAAAAACCAAAAAAGTTTTTTTTTTGGTTTAAACCGGGGTTTTTTAACATCCCTTCTTATTACAGTACATGCATATTTATTGATAAAAATGGACATTGGATTATAAACTGTAACTTCATTTTAAAATGATTTAAATTAAATATTTACAATGAATTTATGTAAAAAATAAAAGAAATTAAAATTTAATTTAAACAGTATTAGCAAACTGTCTTATGTTCTAAGAATAAAGTGCTGTTTACAGTGAAGCATTGATACTCTGAAAATCTTTATAACTAATCTTTTAATTACTAATAGTAAACATTTGAAAGTAGTCTGATAAATAAAATATTCTTCTCCATAGCTATCCAAATAATAAATTTCAAATACTTCTTGAGATTTTGTTTCTTGAATGACAATTTGAAGTCAACATTTTTGTCATAGATTCAGCAGATAACTAACAGGGGGGGGGGGGGATCACTATTATTAAAATGCTATAAGTAGCATCCAATCTTTGAAAACTCTCTTATTCGACTTTGTATTTTGATTTTAATGCTTAAGATAACCTCCCCAATTGAGATTGGGGATTTTTTTTACAGCTTGAAATCTTATGGATTGTGTTATATTATTGCGTTAAATAATCTGCAGTTTTCAAAAAATTAAGATATTTTCTATTAAATATTGAATATTTTTAATCTATTTTATATTAGATCAATTCACATGTTCGAAGCTTTTTCTAAAGAGAAATAAATATATTCACCAATGCAGACTGATTTTAATCCTATACCCAAAAAATGATCTAAACCTGCTACATCCAATGCTTATTACTGATATAAAGTGTTAAAAATAGAAGTTATTTATATTCAATAATCTGACATACATAAATTAAGAAAAAGAGAAAATGTCATTAGATTTCTTCTGAAAAAAACATTTTTTTTTTTAAACCAATTGGTTAAACTAAACCGTTGTTTAAACCAAAAGGAGTAAACAGTTGTTTAAACCATAGTTAAAACCAATTGGTTTAAACCGTGCCAACCCTGGTCTAATTGTTGTAGGTTCTATCTTGTACTATATAAATATGCAAATATATAGAAAAACAACTAAAAATCCACAAAAACCTGTATTGGTTGGGTATTTGCCAGCGCTGATACATTTTGAAAGTAGCAACAAAGGTGAATTTTCAACAAATGTTGCTTTAAGAACTTTCATTTTAAATTTGTTTTTAAAATGGTGATTTATTTTAAGATTGTATCAGAAGTAACACCATGATTTAAACAAGAAGATAAGTGTAATCGCACAGGATTTATTTATTCTATTTCCATTTTATTCATGATTGGCCGAATTTTCAGTAGTGTAATATTTATAAAGCTAAAATTTTTAGTGTATGGTTCATTTTTTGTTTAGACTATGTATGGGAAATTTTATAAAACATTTAATCTGAAAGCTGCAAAATATTTTAATATGTTCATAATCATTCCTTAACATTATATTTATTGCTATTTAACTTAATTTCAATATTTTCTTTTAACACAGGAAGATGGTGATTTCATGGAGGAATGAAATTCTACTGTGAGGAGTCAAATTCAACAATCTTATTTAATCTCAAGGATCTTCAAGAAAGTGTCTATTTTGCCTAAGATTTTAAAAGTTGGACAAACCAGTGGACGAATTACAATATGCTCTTTATGTATTTAATGTTTAATGCAAATGGACTGTTATATTTATAAAGGTCCTGTTAAAGATGTTATTGAAACTTGTTTATCTGATGTTGGAAAGAATTGTTATCAATTAATGTTAGGTTTATTTTGTTCTTGCTAAATAAAATGTTTTTGTTGTTAAATAAAATTAGTTTTTTTTCTTTCTTGCAACATTCTAAATTGCACATTTGGCTCTAACTTTTGACATAAAATGCTGCAGTCTTATGCTTTTATATTTATTTAAAAGTTAGTTGATTTAAGAAACATTGAATAAAAGCAAAAATTAAAAGATTAGTTAAGAAGAAATAAGTTATTCTCGAATATAAATTCAAGTTTTAACAAATGTTTTAAATGATATAAAGAATAATTGCACATGGTCAATAAATCCATTTCTCAGTTATTTCTGTATTTAACTTTTGTACTACAATATTTAGTGGAAGGTTCTTCATACAATAAAATAATTGTCCATAATCAAAATTTTAGCTATACAAGTTTTTTAATGGCATTCCTCCACATTTCCCAATTGCAATGTGCTTATATAAATGCTATGGGTAACAATTATTTTATCTAAGATTTCAAAGCCATTTCAGATTTCAAACTAAACAATTAAAATATTTTTTTAAATTTTAGTCAGTTTAAGAAATATAAGATTTTGATTGAGATTTAAACCGAGGAATAATTACAACAAGGTATCATGGGTTGATGTTTATCCATTTAAAATATTTTCAATTTCATTTATTTAAACCCTGCACTGTCCATGTGTGTGTGTTGGGGGGGGGGGGAATACTTTTTTAAATTTAGGTTTTATGTTTTTTAATACTTTCTTTTTCAAAACTGGTTCTGAAACTCCTATTAATATTTAAAAAAAAACTAACCAAAATTGCAAAAGTAAAAACTAACCCACTTACAGATCATCCTCAAATATTCTATGCCACCCCCATCCCCCCCCCAAAAAAAGGTAAACATTTTAAAATCCAAACAAGATATTTGAAAATAACTTCTGCATAGGATTATCTAAACTCTTAAGGGAACAATCAGCTTCTGACATTGTGGTGCTGAAGTTGAGTCGGGCTGATATCAAGTTTATTTTTTCAATATTTTTTTTTAGTAAGATGCTTGAGATTGGTTTATTTAATTGAAATCGTAAATATTTAATAAAAAAATAATTGTTATTTACAATTAAATCAGAAGCTAATGAAAAAATTAAAATTGTATATAAGCATATCTGAAGCTATAAGTATCATTGGAAAATATGTAAACTTGAAATTGCCCAAGAAAAGAAAGGAAAAATCCCATTAGCACCACAGCATCAGAAGCTGATATTCTGTTTAATGTTGTTCGGGTGCTGTTGTACAGTTATGCAAATTTAGGCAGTTTGCATGAATAAGTGTTTTCAAATTTGCAATTTTGAGATCACCAGTATTTTTAATTTAATGAATATATGTACTTTTAAATTTAACAAAAGAAAATACTGATGTTAAAAATTTCTGATTTGACAGAATAATAAAAAATTCATGTAAGCTCTATTTAATTTTGTATAACGATTCAATTACCTTTTCCCCTAAATTGACATACGGAACAGATTCATTGATTTAGAAAGAAAAAAAAATGTTTTTATGATTCATTAGAGAACTTTCAGTCATGTAAATTAGAATGTTTTAAGTCTTGATAATTAAAGACTTGGAAGAAATATTGGAGAATCCATGTTACAGTTTTCCAATCTCTCTCTCTCTCTATATATATATATATACCCTTGTAATGTCAATAAACATAAATTTAAATCCAACACTTGAAAATGTGGCAATAATTCCATGTTATATTGAATTTCATTGATAAAAATTAATCGAGGATTACTGAATTTAGTTTTAAATGATGTGATTTTATTTAGACGATTTAGAAATCACTTGAAGATTTTTGTAATTTTAAGCAATTTTGCTTTTCTTAAGAGTGAATTTATTCAATTCTACAAATTCAAGGAGTTTTGGATTAACTCTTAAATGAGTTGATTTCATTCATGTATGAATTGGTTACAAATCGCCTAAGTGCTACTGGATTAAATCAAAAATGACAACATTTCACTCCAACTTGAATTGATAACAAATCACTCAAGTGCTACTGGATTTGCCTTAAATTATTTCACTTCACTCAAATACGAGTTGGCTGCAGCTAACTCAAGTGCTACTCGATTTAATCCTAAAGACTTCATTTCACTCAAGTATGATTTGGTTACAAATCGCTCAAGTGCTACGAGATTCAGTCTTAAATGACTTCATTTCACTCAAGTATGACTTGATTGCAAATCACTCAAGTACTACTGGATTTAACCTTTATTGATTTGATTTCACTCAAGTATGAGTAAAATAGAGATCACTCAATCATGAGTTGATTAAAAACAACTCATTCACTTGAGTTGTTTCAGCTCTTCTTGAGAAGGTTCCTTTCAACATGGGAAAAGAGTGGATTTCAGCTCAACTTGAGTTATTTCAGCTTTTTCGTTTTAAGAGAGTACTTCAATTTCATCTGAAACTGTACGACGAGTGTAAGCCCAGCTGCATTATATAGGCGTTCTCCGTGTAGAAAATTTTTTGTTAGGGCAAAAAACAGAAAGGTTAGGCTTTCTTTGGCAAAATCAATGATAAATAAACCCGAATCGTATTGGAATAATGTTTTATTTACAGATGAAAACTAGTATGTCATTCTTGGCTCCAGTAGGTGCATTATAGTATTGAAAAAAAAAATAAGAATTTAATTCAAAGAACTTGGTTGGAACAATTAACCACGATAGTGGAGATGTCCTTTTGTGAGGGTGCATAGCAGCATCAGGATTAAGTAATTTGGTACATATTGATAGGAAAATAAATCACGATCTTTATTCAAATATTTTAAAAGGCAATTTAAAATTATCAGCCTAAAATATGGGTAACAGAAACAACTTTAACTAATAATAACACATTGCTCAGTGGTGCACAAAACAGGAATTTTAATATACATTAGTACATATTAAAATAAAATAAAATTTTCAACGTTTCGCGCCGTCTTCTGCGGACGTCTTCAGGAAAATATGAAATGGAAGGACTACGTTTGCATCTTGTTCGAGAGATATTTCTACTAAATTAAAAATTAAATGAATTAAAATTGTCCTATATATATTTATTTAAGAAACAACTTTGTTTTTTTTTATCAGGATAATGATACAAAGCACATGGTTCTCAACGTTCGCCTCTGGTGTCTCTATAATTGTCCACAATTTCGGAAAGCATCACCTCAATTGCTAAATTTAAACCCAGTAAAACATATTTGGAGATAACTGGATGTTAAAATACGAAGACACAGCATTGAAATGAAAAGCGAAGTAAATATAGCAATATTCGATGAAGGAATCAACTTTCATGCAGAAATTACAAAAATACTAATCAAATTTATTCCCAAATGTTTAAAAAACTGTTGTGGGTGCTAAATAATATCCTTTTAAGTACAATTTTAGCGAAATATTGCAATATTTACAAATATACAGAGATTTTTTTAAAGTGTACGAAGACTTTTGTGAAGTAATTTTTTTATTATTTTTTTATTAATGATTTTTTCAAAAAAAATTTGCTATGTCTTTAAAATATTTTATGTAGTTTTGTTAAGAATGAGACATAGATCTTACTCTTAAATACCCATTCTAAAATATTAATTTTAATTAATGGATAGAGCACTATTTCATTGAAATTCCTATGTGCACGAACACTTTTGTGAGCCACTGTATTTCTTAAAAGCAGATAAAAGCGATTAATTTCACTGGAGTGAAAAATCGATTAAAGCCGTTTAAAGATGACTGACAATAAATCAAAGAATAGCGTGATTACAAAGATTTATTCTATCAATATGTATTTATTTAAAAATGCAGTTAACAAAATTATAATATTTATTTACATAAATAACAAAGAATACAAAAATATTGTTTATACAATCGCTGTGTTTAACAAATCACAGCTTCACAAGTAAAATAAAAGTAACTTACCTAAACTTGTATTATTAATTTCCTATCACTGCTTTGATTACAATTTTGTGCAAGTGAAATAGCGATGAAAAATCTATATAATATAATAACAATATATCAATGATTAAAGAGACTTTATATGAATTTTTCCTACAGTAAGCACGAAGAAAAAAATATGAAAGAGAAATACAGTGATTCATTACAGAAACAACAGAGAAAACAAGAAAAAGAAATACTATGATTTATTTCTCGAACAAGAGAGAAAAGAAACAAAATGTTATTGTACATGTTATGTTAAGATGCAATAAAATCAAATTCTTTCGGAAGTGAAATTAAAAATTGAATATCTTTACCTTTGTTCAATATTCAGTTTGTGGCATCGTGTTTCATTTGAAAATACATTTAGAATTTTACAATATATTGCACTTTTTTACAAGATTAAGTCATATAATCAATGTGTATTTTAATGTTTCACTTATATTTTCTGAATATTAGGTGGCGATTTACTCTTAATTTATTTTAATATAATTTTGATTTTAACCTAACATGGCGAGTTACAAATTATATTTGTTTTAAAATTTTCAATTCTATAAACAACTTTTATTTCTTGCTTCACTTATATTTTATAAATATTCGTTAGTTCTATAGGTAAACTTTTATTTAAAATTACTTATTCTTGAAACATTATCCAGAACTGATTAAGACAAACCTTTTCTTGAAGTTAACTAATATTCATTTATTAATCATTTCTAAACGTTTTAATCCTCTCTTAACTTATATTGGTGATGCAATTATATTACATATTTCATACTTATTTACATATTTCAGTGAATTTATGAATACACATTTTAATGAAGTTGTGTTTGAAACCTTCAAAGAAACTATAAAAACTGCATTTCAAATTTCATAGATTCAAATTCTTGGTACTTTTCGGCTATCCGTGTGTCAGTATCATATATACTTATATATCTAAACATATATATATGTACCTTATCTATACATACATTTACGTATATATGTACACATGTATGTATTTATGTATACGTACGTATCATATACATATATATGTATATAGAAATATATGTTGGCATAAAATTGGTGCCCCGCTAACCGATAAGTACCAAATTCTTATTTCCTTTTATTCTTCAAATGCCTTTGAAAATCAATATATATATGTATATGTATCATATGTTACTAATTCTCCTATTCGATTATTTTAATGTTATACTTTTATTATTTTTTAATCAAAATTTTTTACCAGAAAAAGACGTATTTAATCGAGTAATTTTACCGACGTGACTCTCTTACTCATGAAACATTATCCAAGATTCATTAACACAAAGTTATTATTAAATTTATTAATTATCCTTAATCAGTTATTATAAACCATTTTAATTCTCTTAAAATTTATGTTTTGTGATGTGATTTTTTCAGTAAATCTGCATTTAAAGCTTTCAAGAAACTATAAAATAATTCCCTTGAAATTTTATATATTTGAATTTTTATATCCTTTTATTCTTTAAATGTCTTTTAAAAACGATAATTTTCTTTTTCTAATGTAACAATTCAATTACTTTTTATGCTAATTTTTTATTACTTTTCAATCCAAGTTTACTGGATATAGAAAAAAGATATTTCTAATTGATTCATTTTGTCAAAGTGACTCACTTACTCAATCACTTACTCATGAAACATTATCCATGACTGATTAAGACAGCGCCCTTCTGAAATTTACTGATGTTCATTTATCAATCATTTTTAGCTATTTTAATACTTTTATAATTTAAGTTTCATGTTTTAATTTATTACACATATTCCAATGAGTCTATATTTAAAATCTTCAAAGATAGTATAAAATAATTCACTTTCAATTTTATGTAATTAAATCCTTATATTTCCTTATAATCCTTATAACCATTTTAATTCTTAAAATACTTCCAAAATAAGATAATTTTATTTTACTAATCCTCCGATTCGATTCTTTTTATTTCATATTTTTATTACTTTTCGTCTATTATTGAAAAAAGACGTTTCTAATTGATTAATTTTGTCGAAGTTAGAATTCGATAAAAGTATCTGAGAAGAAAAGAAAAATATACCAAAGGAATAAAGCACTTAAAGGTGAATTTCTTGATCGATACTAGTGAAAAAAGAACAAGAAACATAAAAATGATGATTTAAAAATAATAACTTATAACATAACAAAAGAAAAATGTATATTTGCAGTTTTTGTACTTGTGGAGTCAAAAGTACATAAATAGAAATTATACAAAAAAGAATATTGTAAATTGCATGTTATAGTCTCTTGCAAAAACCAGTTTGTATTAGTATTTTTTTATCACTTAATTGTCATACACGACTGACTGAAATCAAAATTTAATTTGAATATTTTTAATTTTTTTATCAATAATTTATAAATTCAAGAATCTTCCTATAAAATCTTCAAAGAAACTTTAAACTGATTCAAATTTTACTTACGCTCTAATATTTTGTAATTGAATAGTTCATTCTTTTATTGTTGAAACACATTTCAGAAGAAGAACTCGTATTTTTTTATGACATATTTACAAATTTTCAGAAAAATACCTTTCTTAACCCTTTCCGGCACACTGTATCCAATCCGGGATACCAAATTTTAATTCCAAACTTGCAAACGGCACCAATAATATCTGAATAAAATTTTGCTTTTACCGTGAAAGCTTAAATTAAGTGATTCATAATTTCTAAGAAAGTTGTGTTTAATTTTCGGTGACAGTTAATATTTTCTCATTTTACTGCAGAGTTTGCCCGTGCCGCAAAGGGTTATAAGCAGATGAAAGCGATTAATTTCGCTGGAGTTAAAAATCGATTAAAAGCCGCTTAAAAATGACTGTCAATAAATCAAAGAATCGCATGATCATAAAGAATTATTCTATCCATATGTATTTATTTAAAAATACAATTAACAAAAATATATTTATTTACATGAATAACAAAGAAAACAAAAATATTATTTACACATTTGCTGTGTTTCGTTGCTTCACAAATGGAAGTAATGTTCCTAAACGTGTATTATCGATTTCATATCATTGCTTTGTTTACAATTTTGGGGAAGTGAAACATTTATAAAAAAGTTTTATAATATAATAACAACTAGCAGGGGAGACCGAGCTTAGCTCGGTCAAAATTAACTTTGTGTTCAACTCGATATAGTATTTTCACTGTATCATTAACTCTGTATTATTACTGTAAAACATGTTTATAATAGTATTATTTAGAAAAACAATCAATAAGAAAACTATGTTTTTATGCGCATATTTATAAATTTTATTTTATTTTAAATTTTACAACGAAAGGACATCGATCTAAATCACTTTTTTAGCTCGACTCTGATTGGTTTAACCATGCATCTCGAATCCTCTTAAAAATGTATAAAAAAAATTCTTTACATTCTGAAAGACAATATATTTTGCTAGATATAGCCAAATTTGGAGGCATTCTTTCATTTGGCTCCAAATACGTGTTTTGGTTTCCGTAATTTTTATAGCCGATTTTTTGGCCATATGTCGCCAATATTTTGTCAAATATCACCAAGTTATTGGCTTTTGCCATATTCTCGTGACCCTGACCCGTATTACCCAAAATGAGCCACTAATCAAATTTGATCAAGCATGTGACATAGCTCAATCGTCTTCAGGTAATCAAAAACAGTAGAATATAAAATTGAATCAAAATCGTTCAAGCCATTTTTTAGGTAAAATTAGCTTGGCAGCATTCAGCAATGAAACGAAATGACCCACTAATATAATTTTGTTTAACATGCGACTCAGCCCAATAGTCTTCTCGTGACAAAAAACGTTTTGTTTCAAAATTTAGGTAAAATTGATTGAGTCGTTATTGTATATAATTAGAATGACCCTAGCTCATTAAGACCCAAAATGACCCACTAATAGAATTTTCGCGAGCATGTGTCCAAGCCAAATGGTTTTCTCTTGCTCAAAAACGATATAATACAAAGTATAGTCAAAATGGTGAGTACCATTTTCTATATAAAATTAGCATGACCCATCATGACCAACAAATGACCCTTATAATCGAAATCTCTTAAACGTGTGGCCTAGCTCTTTAGTTTTAGCATGTCGAAAAACATTAGATACAAAATTTAGATAAAATCGATTGAGCTGTTTTTTAGATATAGTTGGTTTGACCCTGACCCCTTATAAACCAAAATGACCCATTGATCGAATTTTCACAAAAATCTGTCCTAACCCAATGATTTTCTTGTGACCGAAAACGATAAAATACAAAATTTAATCAAAATTGCGCGAAACGTTGTCAAGATAAAATTAGAATGACCCAAAAGTGGCCCACCAATCGAAATTTCTCGAACATGTAACCTACCCCAATGATTTTCTCATGCCAAAAATATGTTGTATACAAAATTTCGTTAAAATCGACCCACCCATTCTTTAGATATAGCTTGACCTTGACCCATTAAGACCCACAAATGACCCTTATAATCGAAAGCTCTCGAATATGTGACTTAGTCCATTAGTTTTCTCATGTCAAAAAACTGTCACATACAAAATTTCGTTATAATCGATCACGGCCGTTCTTTAAATATAAATAGCTTGACCCAGACCCTTAATGACCCAATATGACCCATTAATCGAAATTTTTCGAACATGTAACCTAGTCCAATGATTTTATCGTGCCAAAAAAATGTTGCATACAAAATTTCGTTAAAATCGATCCACCTGTTCTTTAGATATAGGTTGACCATGACCCATTATGACCCACAAATGACCCTCATAGTCGAAATCTCTCAAACATGTGATTTAGCCCATTAGTTTTCTCATGTCAAAAAACTGTTACATACAAAATTTCGTTATAATCGATCACGGCCGTTCTTTAAATATAAATAGCTTGACCCAGACCCTTAATGACCCAATATGACCCATTAAAATTTTTTCTCGAATATGTAACCTAGCCCAATGTTTTTCTTGTGCCCGAAAACCATAGAATGCAATTTTTAATCAAAATTGCGTGAGAAAATCTTTAGATAAAAATAGCATGACCCACAATGACCCCAAAAATGACCCACTAACCGAATTTTCTCGAACATGTTACCTAACCCAATGGTCTTCTTGTAATCCAAAGCGATACAATATAAAATTTGGTCGAAATCGTTAGAGCCGTTTTTTAGATAAAAATAGCTTGACCCATAATGACCCAAAAATGACCCACTAATCGAAATTTTTCGAACATGTGACCCAGCTCAATTGTTTTCTCGTGCCAAAAAACGATTGGATACAAAATTTCCTTAAAATCGATCCAGCCGTTCTCTAGATATAAATAGCTTGATCCTGACCCATTGTGACCCAAAATGACCCAGTAATCGAATTTTCCCGAACATGGGACCTAGCCCAATGATCTTCTCGTGCCCGAAAATGGTAAAATCCAAATTTTTGCGAAAATCGTTAGAGCCGTTTTTGAGATAAAATTTACCCACACGCACACACACACACACACACACACAATTTTTGCTCGCATTATAGTATAAGATATATCACAGATAAGAGATACTTTATATGAATTTTTTCTCCGGTAAGCACGAAGAAGAAACATGAAATACAAATAAAAGAAATACAATGATTCATTACAGAAACAACAAAGAAAACAAAAACAAGAAAAAGAAATGCAATGATTTATTTCTCGAACAAGAGAGAAAACAAACAAAATGCTTTAGTACATTTGTCAAACACAATAAACGCAAATTCTATCTGAAGTGAAATTAAAAATCCCTGTCGGCTTGGCCTATAGGCGGAGGTAGATTTCCAAGAGTGCTCATTTCAACAACAAAAAATAATTTTATTACAGATAAACCCAGTTTAACAACTTTATTTGTCCTCTTTTGAAAAAATTTTAATTTCATTTTTCTGTAAGGACTGGTTTTATCAGAATCATCTTAAGCTGAATTCGGCTCAAATGCCCATTTTTACAACATATTTTGAAATAATTCTTACATTATTAAAAAATCGACTAATACGGTAGATTACAGTGGGTTGCCAAATTATTAGGGACAATCATACTTTTTTGCTAGTTTTATACTTTGGGTGCACTTGACTGCTGTTCTAAGTGGTTTAAGTGTTGCAGGAGTGTATTTTACAGTTATCAATGCTTGTATAATTCAACTTTTAAGAACTTTTAATATGTTAAAAGGTTTGTTTGCTTTCTATAACTATTTTAAGAAGAGGGTAGACGTTGAATCTTTTACACACGCAATAGTGGAAAACGCTTTTCTTTAATTTAAACAAAATTCTTTGGGCTTTTTTGAAAAAGTTAAGAATTATATGTGAGTATTATGTTTCGTTTACTTATTAAATATTTGTTTTTTGTGAAGTTATTTATGATTTTAATTCCTTTTGTATTTTTATTGATTTCAGTATGGGTTGTGGGGTTAATTTGTTCCCTAAGAAAAAAAATCTCAAGTAAAAACCTTTCTCCTGCATACGAGTCATTCTCAAAGGAAGATAGCAAAACTTGCTGGAGTTCCAAAATCAGTAGTCAACAGGATAAAAATAAATCTGGATAAAAATCAGCCACTTTCGCCCAAACAAAAACGTAAAAGGGGAAGAAAACGCATAACATCTCCACATACCGATAGAAAAATCAGGGATATCTGATTTTTCTATCGGTATTTCGGTATCGGTTTTTATATCTGTTTAGGAAACATAAAGAAAAAGATGGGACTCCTTACTCACATTATTTAAGAATCTGGAATGCTTATTTGGAGAGAAATGTGCAGTGGAGATTAGCGGAGGAAGGGTTGACAGGATTTGCTTTGTCCAGGCAAGAAACCGAAATTGACTGAAGCACATTGCCTAGCTTTGCCTAGCTCGCACATTGCGAGGCTCGTGAACACCACCAGGAGACATTTGATGACGGTAGTAAGGTGACTTGTTAAGATAATTATTATTGATGTCATTGAAAATCATTTATTTCTAAATTATTAACAAATTTAATTTTTTTCAGGTGTTTTTCTCAGATGAATCAAGCTTTGAGATTTTAGCCGATAAAAGCAGTTTTGTCAGGCGACGCCCAGGCGAAAAATATCGCCCTGACTGCATCGTGGAGAGTGTTAAACACCTTGATAAAGTAATGGTGTAGTCTGTCATAAGGGTTAGAAGAGTTGGATGCCTCTACATTGTTTAGGGAATCATGAAACAATATCAGTACAGGCAAGTTCTGGAAACTAGGCAGCTTCCACAAATTGAAGAAAGGTTCCCAAGTGGTGAAGCGTTTATGTTTATGCATGATTCAGTGCCTTGTCATAAAGCTAGAAGCATTACAAAGTTTTGGGAAGACCACAATATCCCAGTTTTACCTTGGCCTGGCTATTCCCCTGACATGAACCGCATAGAAAGCTTATTGAAGATCACCAAGGCAAAGTCGCCAAAGATATGATTACAACCAAGGTACAACTCATCTAAAAACTAATAAATACATAGCATGACAACCCTGAAATAAAAGAAAGTGCCAGAAATTGCGATGAGAGAATGACGAGATGCACCAAAGCGCTCCTTGAAGCTAAAAGAAATGTCACCAAATATTGACATTCTTTACTTAACACTTTTAAATTGACTGTATTATATTTTTATTGGGTTTTTTTTTCATATAATATTACATGAATACTCAAACTATTAAAATAAAGCTTTTTAAACTTTAAAACAATGTTTATTTTCAAATTATATCCTGTACAAAAAACCTATATTTCATGACTGTCCCTAATAATTTGGCAACCCACTGTATATAGTTCCTAAAAAACGGAAAACTGTCAATTGAATGCGTTTGAGAGCAAAATTGAATTTAAAAATGAGTTATAAAGTAACCAATTTTGAATGCAACCTCAATTCTTAATCATAATAGCTTCGGGAAATTTTGCACGAAGTGCCCACTTTGACAGCATTTTTAAAAATATATTCAGCCTTTATCAAAAAACTGAACAATGTGGGACATTATACAGCTCCTATATAAGAGAAACTGTCAATTGGATGCGTTTGAGAGCAAAACTGAATTTAAAAATGAGTCAGAAAAAACGCAATTTGCTATTTCAATGCTTCCTCAAATTTTCAATCACGATAACTTCTTGAAATTCTGTTCAAAATACCTTTTTGTCAGCCTTTTTTTAAATATATTCTGTCTTTATCAAAACATTGACCAATGCATCATATTATACAGTTCCTAAATAAGAGGACTTGTAAACTGGATGCATTTGAGAGTAAAAATGGATTTAAAAATGAGTCAGGAAAAACACAATTTGTTATTTGAATACTTCCTCAAATTTCCTATCACTGTCACTTCGGGAAATTCTGTTCAAAATACCCTTTTTGGCAGCTTTTTTTAAAATATATTCTGTCTTTATCAAAAATCTATCCAATGTTTCACATTATATAGTTCCTAAATAAGAGGATCTGCCATTTGGATGCGTTTAAAATGAAAAATGAATTTAAAAAACGATTCAGAATGTAAGCAGTTTGAATTAGAAGTTTTTTCTCCAACTCCAATTTTTGTTTAATTTATTTTTGCTATACGAATTGATCCTATGAAAAACTTGTCAATATAAAAGTTGTAGATATTATTGAGAAGATGTAAAATAAATTTAATTGGATTTGATAGTTTAAGAATTGACAAAGTTATGGATTTTTTCCTTTTTCGAAACCCCTTTTTATTTCCGTTTCTAATTTTTTTACCGGTAAGAGTTAGTCCTATCAAAAACTTGCAAATACAAAAGTTTTAGATAATTTTGAGAATATTTATAAAAAATTTAGATGGATTTGATATCTTGAGAATTAAAAAAGTTATGATTTTTTTTCTCCCAAAAACCCTATTTTTTTCGCCCCTTGAGCCCATTTTTATTTTTATCAAAAATCTGTCATGCATAAACTTTTGGCCCATTGTTTAAAAGTAATATAAACTTTAAACTGATTCGATATCTATTTTCATTAAAAAGTTATGGGCTTTTTTCTGTTTTCACAAAAACGCCCCCTATTTCGACCCCCTTGGTCCGATTTTGCCTATTAATGAACTTAGCCGAGATTTTATCTCCTTTAATTTTATGTACGAGTTTGGTGGAGATTGGTGAAGAATTATAGAAGTTAAAATCCATCAGTTGTGTCCATAAAAAAGTGAGATATATATATAGATAGATAGATAGATAGATAGATAGATAGATAGATAGATAAACTAGTGCGAATGCAATAGGTAGTATTTCATACGAAATCTACCTAATATAGATAGATAGATAGATAGATAGATAGATAAACTGGTGCGAATGCAATAGGTAGTATTTCATACGAAATCTACCTAAAACTGAATATCTTTACTTTTGTTCCATATTCAGTTGGTGGCATTGTGTTTCATTTGAAAATGCATTTTGAGTTTTACAGTGTATTCTATTTTTAAGGGATTAAATTACATAAAACAATGTGTATTTTAATGCTTAACTTATATATTCTTAACATTAGGTGAAAATTTATTCTTCGATTATTTTAATATAATTTGATTTTAATGAAACAAGGCGAATTAAAAATGATATTTGTTTTAAATTTTTTAATTTTGTAAACAACTTCAATTTTTTGCTAAACTTATATTTTCAAAATATTCTTTAATTCTACAAGTAAACTTTAATTTAAAATTACTTTTTCATGAAACATCATCCAGATTAAGACAACCTTTTCTTGAAGTTTATTAATGTTCATTTGTCAACCGTTTTAATTCTCTTATAATTGATGTTTGATGATGTAATTTATTATGCATATTTCAGTGAATTTGGATTTAAAACTTTCAAAGAAACTCTGAAAAAAAATTACTTGAAATTTCATAGATTTAAATTCTTGGTAGTTTTCTGTTAGCCGGGTGCCAGTATCATATATAGATCTATATCTAAACATACATATGCACCTATATGTACACTATATTGCCATTGATTATGGGACACTTGCGATTTTAGACATTTTACTAAATATCTAGAAAAATACATGAGGAATCATCTCGAAACTGCTAGTGTATAAATATAATAGTATACGTCATACATCTCCATGAAGATTTTTTACCGAAACTCCATAAGGGACCGTCAACAAATTAAAAAAGAATGAATATCTTTTGAATAACCCTGTCAAAACTAATGTAGAAAAAGCGCTCAAACTCTAAATTATGAATGAATGCTTTATTGTAATACACTATGTTCATTTTTATGCAAATAGCATGCACACTCGCAGAGTAATTAAGGTTTTTATAAAAATGATTCCAAATTTGTCCAAGTTTTTTCATTATAATTTTCAGAGTTCTTAATATAAAATAATATTTTTTTCAGAAAATATGGCAAACAACATTGCACACAGTACCCTGTAATCAGAATTAAAAAATAATAAAAATTGTATGAAAAATGAGTAGGTTTACTATATAATTTTTTACTGCGCATGCGTCAAAGATATCAAAATTTCATTTGCATATTATGTTAGCTAAATGTATAGAGCAACTTTTGTAAAAGTCTCAAAATCATAGCTTGAAAATTCTGAAAGTAATCGTCTATAGAAAAAGGACAAAATCCGTTGTTTCCAAAATGAAGCAAAAAAATGAGGGATTTTATCCAAATGCAGTAGTACATCCCATATTGTGTATTCTATATTGACACTAATCAATGAATATATGGATACAACCCCTCTTGTTTTTGCTTCATTTTGAGAATAACGGATTTTCGACTTATTCAATTGGCGATTATTGTCAGAATTTTCAAGTTATGATTTTGTGACTTTCACTAAAGTTGCTCTATACATTTAGCTAACATAATATGCAAATGAAATTCTGATATCGTTGACGCATGCGCAGTGAAAAATTATTTAGTAAACCAACTCATTTTTTATACAATTTTCATTATTTTTTATTTCTGATTACAGGGTACTGTGTGCAATGTTGTTTGTCATATTTTCTGAAAAAAAATAATATTTTATATTAAGAACTCTGAAAATTATAAGGAAAAAACTTGGAAAAATTTGGGACCATTTTTATAAAAACCTTAATTACTCTGCGAGTATGCATGCTATTTGCATAAAAATGAACAAGGCTTATTACAATAAGGCATTCAATTACAATCTAGAGTTTGAGCTCTTTTGCTACATTAGTTTTGACAGGATTATTCAAAAGATATTCATTCTTTCTTAATTTGTTGACGGTCCCCTTTGGAGTTTCGGGAAAAAATCTTCACGGAGATGTATGACTTATACTATTATATTTATACATTAAGAGTTTCGAGATAATTCCTCATGTATTTTTCTAGATATTTAGTAAAATGTCTAAAATCGCAAGTGTCCCATAATCAATGGCAATATAGTGTATAGGTACATACATTTATGTATGTATGTACACATATTTGTTTTTATATAGAATAGCATGTATTTGTATATAACTCTATATGTATGTATAGCACTGGCGTCCGGCTAACCGAAAAGTTTAAAATTCTTATATCCTTTTATCCTTCAAATATCATTAAAACGATAGATATACAGGGGGTGGACAAAAATATAGAAACACCTTTTGAAATGCATGTTTGAAAAGAAAGATTGATTTTAATTAACTATGTAGATGGCGCTGGCGTTTTCGCCTACTGACGCCACCTATACATCTTCGTAAAATCGCTGCACCACTCAGTCGTTGTTGGAGCACTGTTATGTGAAATTGTCATTGCATTATGACAGAGCTAACAGACTTCGAATTTGGCCAAATTGTTTGCGCGCGTATGGTGGGTGCTTCCGTAAGCAAGGTAGTCGAGGTTTTTAGTGTTTCAAGAGGTTTTGTGTCGAAGATTTATTCCGCATATTTGAAATGCGGAAAAACATCATCTACTAAATCACAGCGAGGACGAAAGTGTGTGCTGAGTGATCGTGACAGACTATCATTAAGGAGGATTATCGCGAAAAATAAGAAGACCACAGCAGCAAAAGTTACTGCTGAAATGAATGTCGTGTTACCAAACCCTGTGAGTATCAAAACAATTAGAAGGGAGCTTCATAAACAGAAAATTACTGGACGTGCTGCAATTGAAAAGCCATTCATCAGTGATGCTAATGCCCGTAACAGGAAAAAGTGGTGTTTAAGTCATAAAGCCTCGACTATAGAGCTGTGGAAGTGAGTAATATGGTCTGATGAGTCTTCTTTCACATTGTTTCCCACTTCTGGCCAAGTTTACGTCTGGAGAACTCCATCTCAAGCCCATAATACAGACTGCTAGTTGCCAAGAGTGAAACATGGTGGGGGTTCGGTGATGGTTTGGGCAGCCATATCATGGTTTTTTTCTGGGCTTATGATAACTTTATGAGGGTGTATTACTGCTCAGACTTATGTGAACATTTTGGCCAATCAAGTCCATCCAATGGTACAAACTTTGTTCCCCAATCGTGATGATATCTTCCAAGACGACAACGCCCCCGTTCACACAGCTCACATTGACCAGGCTGGTTTCCTGAGCTCGAGGATGACTTGTCGAATCTCCCGTGGCCATCACAGTCACCAGACCTGATTATTATCGAACCTTTGTGGTCTACATTGGAGCGAAAAGTACGTTCTCGCTATCCACCGCCAACATCGTTATCTGAACTTGCCACTGTTTTGCAGGAAGAATGGTACAATATTCCCTTGGCAAACATACAGGAACTGTATTTATCCATTCCGAAAAGATTGCAAGCTATATTGAATAACAACGGGTACCCTACACCATATTAGGCAAGGAAACGTGTTTTTTTTTAAGGTGTTTTTGTCCAACCCCTGTATGTATATGTATATATATTGCTAAAATCTCCTATTTGATTATTTTAATGCTATATTTTTTATTACTTTTCAAGCACAATATTTTTAATTTAAAAACGACTAATTTAATCGATTAATTTTGTCGAAATGACTCACATATTCATGAAACATTATCTAAGACTGATTAAGGCAACATTATTCTGAAATTTATTAATTCTCCTTAATAAATTATTATAAACCATTTAAATTCTCTTATAATTTATGTTTCGTCATGTAATTTATTAGACATATTTCAGTGAGAAAAAAGACATGTCTAATTGATTTGTTTTCTCAAAGTGACTCACTCCTCAAGCCATCAGTCATTAGTTATCAGTCATGGATAATTATCCATGACTGATTAAGACAACGTTTTTCTGAAATTTATTGATGTTCCTTTATCAATCATTCTTAGATATTTTAATACTCTCATAATTTAAGTTTCGTGATTTAATTTACTATACATATTCCAATTAGTCTGCATTTAAAACCTTCAGAGAAAGTATAAAATACTTCATTTGAAAAAATATATATTTAAATCCTTATATTCTTTTAATTTTAAAACACTTTTAAACTACGATAATTTTATTTTACTAATCCTCTGATTCGATTCTTTTTATGCTGTATTTTTTACTACTTTTCAAGCATATATTTCTTTATTGAAAAAAGACGTTTCTATCGATTAATTTTGTCTATAAGGTAAAATTCGGTTGAAAATTTTTGGCAGACTATAAGAATATATCAAAGAATGGATCAATCTCAAGCGAATTTCTCGATAGTTATTAGTATATATATAAAAAAAAAAGAAAAAGAAACAGAAATAAAAAATCTTTTTAATAATAACAGGAGAAAAATAATTTTTATACAGTTGATGTATTTAGCGACGTCAAAAGTACAGTAATCTAAATTATACGAAAAATTATGCAATAAATTGCATTACATCGTCTTTTTTGTTAGTAAGTTTATAACACCAAACTTCATTTTTAGATGCTATGTAAATACGTAGCACCTATAGTCGTCGTTCAGTCCGTCCGTCTGTCAGAATATAACAACGCAAAAACTACCCAACCGAATCGTTTAAGTATATAAATGTCCTTTAATATATATGTCGTTTCAAATTTTATCAAAATCGGATGTATAGTTTAATTTCAGGGACAATCAAAATTATTCCGTTACATTACAGCCAATGAGAAAAAATATTTTCAAGTGCATTTTTATGATTTTACACTCTTTCCAACATAATAAAATAGATAATACGCATTCTGTACAATCTGCGTTGCAAACAACATTTGTTATCAATTTACAGAGCTACACAAAAGTATTCCATTACATAATAATATAGAGAGGAAACCTTGTTTGGGCGCGTTTTAATAATATTAAACTATTTCACATTCTATGAAATTGATTTATGTAGCTGAGCTTTACTAAAAGTTACTTCCTGTACAATAGAAAGCAGGTAGTATTTATTGTGACACACAAAAAATTTCGACTGCTATGTTGTATTTGCAGTACTATATATTATTATACCAAGATATATATATATTTTTAGAATATTAAAAACTTCGTTATAGTACGAACGCACCTTATTTGCTACGCTGGACGTGTAATTTCCGACTTGTTTAAATAGTTAAAACTATATCTGAATTTTATTTAAATATGTCTAATTTTCTTTATAAGTTAGATATTTTTTGGTTAGCCAGTTCAGGAGTTAAATTGCCAAATATTGTTTCTCCCACCATTATTCGTATTGGATTTATTTCATTTAAAATATAAACCTTTTGCCACTTTCATCTGAAATGCATAACTGTACTTGAAAATACATATATTACCAACATTTAAATTACGCATATTTCACTTGTTTTATTCAGAATTTAAAAAGAAGAAAGAATGAAAAAGAATAAAGAACAAAGAAAGAAAGATATATTAAAAATATTAAAATATACCATAAGGAAAGCATTTTATTTCAAAATAAAAGCCTCATTGTTTATACAATTCATTTTCAATTTACACATGGGGAAAAATTATCTACTGGCAAGTAACAAGATGCAGTCGACGAGATTTCCGCCTAGCCAACATAAAAGTACCTATGTTATACATCCTAAAATATTTTTCCTTACTCGTGATTTAATTCAAATATCGGTTTTTAAACTCTTCAAATAAATTTTTAAATTATTCAACTTTTACTCATGCATTAATTTCTTTGCTGTTGTTGTTAGCGTACCTCTTTGTTTTATTCTCGAAGTACATTTAAAAAAACAATAAATTTGTTTTTAAATATCTTCTACAGCAAAATATATTTCTTGAAAAGAGGTAAAGTCAATTAATTTTATTTAAATGAAAAACCGATTGGAATCGAATTATCAATGTATCAAAGAATCGTTGAATCGCAAAGAATTATTCCACCGATATCTATTCATCAAAAGTAAATAAGAAACAAATAAACATAAGTACATTATTTAATTACATAAATCACAAGAATATAATAATAAAATTGTTTATACAATCACTTTGTTTAGCCACTTCAAAAGGAAAGTAAAATAATAGTAACTTACTTAAATTGATATTATCTATTTCACAGCGTTGCTTTGTTCAGCGATTGCAATTGATGAAGTGAAATATCGATGGAAAGTTTTATAAGGTAATAATAAAACAAGATGAATGTAGATTCTACCATTGCAGAATTCAGTTTCGCCTCCGATTAGAAAAAAAAAATCGATAGAAGTTTTTAAGAAGGGCGACCCCGTTTAGATTGCAATGAACTAACTTCATTTTTCTTCTGATTATTAATATAATAGCAAACAGAACGGCGTGAAATAACCAATTGAATAGCAATTTCTCTCTGAGACATTGGAATTGCGGAATAATAAAGAGATACAATTTGACGTGCTACTTTTTCATTGACTAGATTCATCAAAAACGGGTTTTTTCTTTAGTTTAAACGCTTTTTTATAGACTCTGAGTAAAAAGAAATGCAATTTAACAATAAAACGAATGGAATCCCGTCGAATTCGACAAATGAAATGTTTAAAAGACCCGATCGATTTGGTTTTAAAAAAAGCAAAAGTAATTACATTATTGAATCAATATATAATAAATATATTTACAAAGTAAATGTCAAATTTGCCAGTTACAATTTTGCATTCAAAAATTCGCACATCTACAGTTAAAATTGTAATATGAGTGCCGGCGAAATCCAGAAATTTTATTTTATATGCACTCACAGAAAAATAGCTTTATTTAAAAAAAAAAGAAAAAAAAAGTAATATTGGGTACTACTAGGTTATCCCATCGACCAAAAAATTATCGCCAAAATATAAGATTAAATGCCAATAATGGATGATCGTGAATGTCACATTCAATGACTTTAAATACGATTCATGTGTTTAAAATGTCATTAAGTGATTTTTATTTCGACTTTTTATTAATATTTTTATTAATATTCTACTAATTATTTATTTTTTCGTTATTTAAAATAAAAATTATGTCAATATGTATAATTTGGCTATTAATGTGGCGATTTGTATAATTTGGCGAAATTGGTCGACGGGATAAGAGAGTAGTACCTAATATCTTTATGAGTAAAAATACGATGTTTTAAATAGTGACGTCATTTTCTCTTCAAATGTTCTTTAAAAGTTACTATTTATGAAAAAGGCATCCATAATAATATTGTAATTCCCTTTTATCTGATTGCTGAATGACATAATTTTCCTCATTTGAAATTTCTCTTATTTTGATTTAGACATTAATTTTTATCATAAATTATTTTCTGTCATTTTATTTACATTTTATTAATATTATTTCTCAGTAAATATATATTTTTTAACTCAATTAGTGCATAATTATACGCAATCATTTTAGAAAATAAATTTTTATTATCGAGAGAAAAGCTAAACTGTGTTGCCACCATTTTGAAGAAATGTCATGAAAAAACTTTTAAAATTAAAAATAAAATATAAAAATGGAAATAAATTAAAAAATAATTAAAATGGGCACAACTACAAATAAATAGCTTTCATTTAAAAAAATAATTATCAAAATCGGTTGACTAGAAAATTCAGGGCTGATGACACGACATTTTTAGCTTGTCTGAAAGAAATAGCATCGGATGCTAATATCAAAGACTGAACACATTGTATGAATTTTCCTTCTTGTAAACAGGAAAAGAAAACAAGAAAATGAAATACGATTATTCATTACACGAACAACAGAGAAAACAAACGAAATGTTTTTGCAATTGCTGCGTTCAGATGCAATAAAAGCAATAAAAATCGTTGCTTTTATGCAATATTCAGCTTATGGATTTCTGTTTCATTTGAAAGTACCTTGGAGATTTACAGTCTATATTAGTTTTAAAGGGTTACAATACTATAAACAACGTTTATTTTCTTGTTTAACATCTTTAGATTGTGTTTTATTTGTGAATATATTGAGGAAATTATGATGGGTTTTAGTTTCAAAATTTTATATTCCTAGTTTGTTGTTTAATTTCACTGTAAAACAGTTCTGGTAATTTCTCGCATTCTCCCCCCCCCCCCAAAAAAAAAGTGCTATCCAAGTCATTAATAAAAATCCGTTAGTTCGCAAATGTATATACAGTGAAACCTCCAAATAAGGGACACTCCGAATAAGGGACACCTCTATTTAAAGGACAAAACTTCCGGTCCCAGTCCCTTGGTATAGGACGTGTAATGTATTTACCTCAGAATAAGAGACATTTGAAAATGAGATGAAAATGGCTGGCTTTTGCATTTCATATAATGAAGTTGTCTGTGATGAAAAGAAAATACAGATTTTTATGAACATATCAAAAAGGCAACCAGACATGTTGATACAAAGGCATATACGCAATTGACGAGCATTTATTTACCGATAATTCTGATTCGACTTTAACGTGTTTATTCACATTGAAAGTAATGCTGAAAATTGTGAGAATGATTCTGAAAATGGAGAATAAAAGAAAGTTGTGAAATAAAGAACTTCACAGGTGATTTAAGGCTGTTCTCAAATCCAAAAGTGCAACTTTTATGAGATAAATTTCAATTTATTTCTATTCAGAAATGCATGAAACTAGCCGGAATTGTTTTTTGAGAAACTATGTAATCAAACAGTGTCTTATGAGTTGTTTTTTCTGAAACGCACTAGATTTTTTAGAAAAATATTGTCAATTTGAGCATTTTGAACCTAATTTCTATGCTAAAGAAGAATAACTACCCAAGAAATTGTGAAAAACATCTTTTAAAGCGATCAAAATGCTTATAACTCAATAGGTAATTTATTCAAAACTTGAAAATACAGTTCTATGGCCTCCATAGTCAGGTGTTGTAATTTTATACCTTTCCGTTAAAAAATTAATTTGTAAATATTTCAGCGTTTTCCACATGTTGAAAAGAGCAATTCGGAGATTTGTTGCTTTAAATTACGCAAAGTAATTGAAATTGAATACTTTCTTTGTAAGTACTGTTGATAATGAAGAACTAAAATTTATATGATAAATGAACACTTGAAAAGTTTATAGAGAAAAAAAAATGTTATTTGCAAAACAATCACTTTTGATTGATTACTTCAAGTAAAATTCTTTTAAATGTTTTTATACTTTTTATATGCACACAGTTTATGAAAATAGTACAAATCAATAATTCTACAAAACATTTAATGATTTAGTAATCAATTGAAAATTTTAATTAATTAATTTTCTGTTCCTTTTATGCGAGATTAACGGGATTTAAACAATTAGAATGCATTTAAACTTCACCTTTAATGTTTTGTTATTTTTATATCTTTCTGGACGATTAATTAAAAACATAATAAAAACTCCGAAAAAGAGACAACTCTGTTTAAGGGACAAAAGTTCCGGTCCAAAAGGTGTCCCTCATTTGAAGGTTTCACTATATATATATATATGTATTTCATAAAATGAAAAAAAATTACAAAACGTTAGAGCGAATTTATTTATTTATTTGTATATGTTCTTAAAAAATAAATAAATAAAAAAATTTACAATGAATAATTAAAAAAAAATAGATATTTTCTCTTGTAAATTTCATTTGTAATTGTAGTTAAATTCAAAGGAATCATAAAGCATCATATTACACATAAAATACATTAAAAATTATTTTAAATTTTAATCAAAATTAGATCAAAATTTTTAAGTAAATATTGTAGTTACCACTTTTTTTTCAATATTAAATAAGTAAACTCAATGATACGCAAAGCAATTTTATTTTCTTAAAGATACTATTTTTGTCATAAACATACAATTATACTGAAAAAATATATAAAAACGTACTCTGAAACAAACTCCCATTTCCAAGCAATAACGATGTTTTTCTTCGTTTCTAACCGAAGAAAAAATTATTAATAACAGGAATATCCTTACTAAATTTAATCGAGTGATGAAAATTTTTGATCCGGATGAAGGCATTTAGTTAAAGATTGGATTACGGCGAAATAATCACTTTCACGATAATGATTGACGTCATCTAATGCAAACGAATTTCTTTCAAAGGCTTAACATTCGTATTTTCCAAAACAGATTGCAAATTTTGGAATGGAATTGAACATAGTCTAATATTTTAAGTTTTTCTTTTTTTTTATAAATTATTTTTAAAAATTAAAAAAAAAAAGAATTGCGAAACAGCGTAGGGAAAATAATTTTCTTCAAACGGTTAGTATTAATATTTTTTTTTAATCAAAAGCGACTTTTGAAAATGTAAAATACGGTTTTTAGTTTAGTCTAATTGTTTTTTTTTTATATTTTGAAACTATTCATTCCAATTACTAAAAGAAAAAAAATTATTATAAATATTACAAATTTGAACATAATGCTTTAATCTTTCGATGGACTATTTGTAGAATTCCGAAAGCTAATGGTTATTTTAAATAGGTTTATCAAAAATTAGTAAACATGAAATGTTCTTGGAGAACACAGTATCTACACTGTAAAAAAATCTGTAAAGGTACTACACTTTATCTAGGAAACTGGGATTCCAAAAACTTTTCCTGTAACGGTAACAACAAAAACTCAAGTTTTAGAATAGATTACATAGATTTTTCCTGTTATCGTTACATGAAAAGTTCTTGGAATCCCAGTTTCCTAGAAAATGTTTAGTACCTTTACAGACTTTTTTTTACAGTGTAGTACTTTAATGTTCTCTAAACGTATGTTGTTTATGAGTTAAAATAATTCCAATAAAAGAAAGATTACTCCGACTGATTAGACAGCGTTACTCCCTGTTTTTCCTTTATAATATAGATTGTTGCCATTTTTTACCTGCTCCCTACTGCACAAGATTAAGAAAGATAAGTTTACCAAAATTTATTCTGCATTCATAACAATCACTCTTGAATATTTCACTTCTCTCGCGACTTAATACAAGAATATATTTTTAAAATCTTATAAGAAGCTTTAAAATATTTTAGTTCAACATTTACGTATGCAATTCAAATCATATTTCCGTAGTTTATTCCCTTATTCTTCAAACACTGATCAGAAGAAAATAAGTCTTTACTTTTTACGGTACTCTCTTTGATATTTTCCGAATGCAAGCCGTTTATCGCTGAAAAACGATGTAAGTGAAGTGGTTTATTTCTCCGAAGTGAAAAATCGATTGTAATATTTGAAAGAATAATAAATGAACTTAAGTTAAAAATGTACTATGTGAAATTAAACAAAATATATACAACAGATCCTCTATTCTCGAAAAATCCGATATTCGGATAATAAATTCTATCAAAATTTGATTTGTTGTTTTATCATTGAGAGTGTTGAGGCCAAATCGGCCAAATGAACAAAGTAGTTAAACAATTTTGTTTATTGTTGTTTGTTTGCTCTGTTTTGTTGTTATATTTCAAACACTGTTGCGATAGAAAATAAGCCATTTCCTTTAACCCTTTCAGGTCTGGTTTACTATTATTAGTACATGTTTTTAATGAAGTATTATTTTGTTTTAAGAAATACTTTTGTTACTATTTACATGTAGTAATGTTAGTATATGTCTATGCATTTACTATATGACTTCATTTATGTCTTGGCATTTGGTAATAGTAATAATAATTGTTATTTACTTAATTTTCTATGCGCCGTTTGCGACTCTTTTATTTTAAACATATATTTCACTTATTAAATTTAAAATAAAAGTTACTTTTCTTAAAGAATCATGTATAATAAAGCGAAAAGAGTATAAGAAAATTGTGATATAAATTCAATCTTATTGTAATACAATATTTTTTAAACATCTCAAAAAGTTCTTCCTTAGCCTATTGTCATATGAATATGAATTGAATAGTACGCAAAACAACAACAATCGTTATCTTTCAGACAATGAAATATTCGTTAAACATTAATTAATCTATATGGACAGCTAGTCTTAATGTTATAACATAAAAGTAATTTTTTCTAAAAACTGAAAAAAAAAATTGAACCCGAAAGGGTTAATGACACTCTTTTTAATATTTTTCGAATCAAAGTCGTTCATCGGCTAAAAACGATGTCAGTGAAGTGATTAATTTTCCCGAAGTGAAAAATCGATCGTAGTGTTTTAAAGAAGAATTAGTGAAAATTAATCAAAAATTTACAAAATAAATTAAGCGAACTGGATGAAATAAAACCCAGGTTTTCGAAAAACCAAAAATTCGGTCGAAATTTGAATAGTTTTTTGATCGGTGAAAGTGTTGTGAGGAGAACAGTCAAATGAACAAAAGTAGCACAGCAGTTTTATTAGTTTTTGTTTCTTATCTGTTTGTTTGTCAAGTATGATGTGGGTTTTTCCCGTAGATGTATAAAATAATCCTCTCCCCCTGCAGATTGGAGATCTTAGTAGTGACAGGGCATAAAATAGAAGAAGTTGAAAATCGTGAGATTGGGTAAAACAGTGTTTAAGGATTTCTTAACTGCTCCACTCAACAAGCGCAAAACGTTTTGACAAATTCACAAACTCATTTTTTAACAGAAAGAAATAAAATTGGAAGGCCTGACTAGATAAGCGCTTTTGAATAGAACTGAGTTTCCCATTTTATCATAATTAAATTGCCTATTGAATTATGAGCCATTTTGATCACATGTTCACGCTATTTTCTCCCTTTCGTTGACTAATTTTTCTGCTTTCGTCGGAAAATGCGTAAAAAACAACAACTTTGACAGCTTCTTCTGAAATATCTATTTCGTTTATGAAAAAACTTTTAAAAAAAAGTGCAATTCGATAGTTTCTTAACAGCAACACCTGCTAGTTTCATGCATTTCCTAATAAAAATAAATTAAAACTAATGTCATAAAGTTGCCCTTTTTGATTTAAGAACACCCTTAATTATATCTTGTGGAAATAGGATGTGTTTTTAGGAGTACATGCACGCCAAGATTTTGGATATATCTGTGCGGACGTGGTATTTGATAAGCCTTGTGACGTGTAGTAAAGAAAGACTGGAATAGTGTATTTAAAATGATATACCTAGTAGTTAGATAATATATCCTAAAGCGTAATTTAACTTAGGACAGAATCTGGTGTATATTTCCCTATATATAGAAATATTGCGTTATGATGCAAATATTTAAGTGTATTGTAAGTAAATATCTAAATTAATATTCAGAGCTGCCAACCTCTACGCCTATTTAAATCGTATAAACATGTTTGGAACCACAAAAATATTTTAGTAAAATGCATGCCAAATATATTCAATGTTATGCATTACAGCATATATTGTTAATCCTTTACAAACTTTTCTGTTTTTAACATGTTTATTTTACTCTAAATAGGTGTAGTAGTTGGCAGCCATGAATATTTATTTGAAGTGTCCTGATAAACTGATTCCCAACCGTACATCGTATCAAACACCTTTACCAATTGTGGAATTTGTTAAATAATATTTATATCTTCACATGTGATGAATTGAAATCGGTGCAATATTTATCACAATTTTGGTAAAGTCAATTACAAAATGTTAACAAGATTTATTATAAAAATATTGACAAAGAATATTTTACAAAAATATTAAGATTTATTTAAATTGACATAAATTGGAAAAATTCAGTAAAACTGGATTTATTTAAATCATACTAACATGAACATTTCATAATTCTAATTTGATTTTACAAAATCGTACTTAAAATTTATTTGAATTGATTTAAAGTTCATTAATTAACACTTTTAAAAACTCTTACATTCTTGTAACATTTAATGCATAAATCTATTTAAAGAACCTTCAAAGAAGTTTTAAAATAACTCAATTAAATATCTAAATATGCTTTTATAATCTTATCTGAATAGTTCATCCACTTATTCTTCAAAAATTTTATTCTTCTAAATAATTATCAGTAAATCGTAAAAAATAATAATAGGATTGAACATGCAAAGTGAATCTCAAATTATTGAACACCATTATCAATCCTTCTTAAATAAGTTTACTCTTTAGTGACGTAATACATGATTTAGTTTTTAAAATCTTAAAATAAGCTCTAAAATAACTCTTAAATAATTCTTTAATAATTCTTAGGGATTTTTAGATACGCATTTAAATTTTTATTTATAGAATTCATCCTCTTATCTTTCAAACGCTTTACAGAAGAATGATAAGTTGTTTCTCCTTATGACGCTTTATTATTTTTTGAGTGTTAGCCATCATATTAGTCAAGTGATTAATTTTGTGAAAATCAAAAATCGATAAAGTGATTTATTACATGAACTAGTCTTTAAATTTTTAAAAGAAGCTCTAAAATAGTTCAGGAATTTTAAATTTGCATTTAAATTTTTATTTTTATTTGCAGAATTCATCCTCTTATTTTTAAAACGCTTTTCAAAAGAATGATAAGTTGTTTATCCTTATGATGTCTTAATATTTTCAGAGCACAAGTTATTCATCCATAGGCCATCATATTAGCCAAGTGATTAATTTTGTGGAAATCAAAAATCTATATAGTCATTTATTACATGAACTAATTTTTAAAATCTTAAAAGAGGCTCTAAAATAGTTCAAGAGTTTTAAATATGCATTTATTTTTTTTATTTTTATTTGCAGAATTCATTCTCTTATTTTTCAAACGCTTTTCAAAAAATGTTAAGTTGTTTACTCTTATGACGCTTTAATATTTTTCGAGCGTAAGTTATTCATTCATGGGCCATCATATTAGCCAAGTGATTATATTTGTGGAACTCAAAAATCGATACAGTTATTTAATACATGAACTAATTATTAAGATCTTAAAAGAAGCTCTAAAATAGTTCAGGAATTTTAAATACCCGTTTAAATTTAAATTTTTATTTTCAGAATTCATCCTCTTATATTTCAAAATCTTTCTAAAAGAGTGATAAGTTGTTTCTACTTATGACGCTTTAATATTTTTCGAGCGTAAGTCATTTATCAGTGGATCATCATATTACTAAAATAATTAATTTTGTCTAAATCAAAACCGATATAGTGATTTAATACATGAACTAATTATTAAAATCTTAAAAGAAGCTCTAAAATAGTTCAAGAATTTAAAATACGCATTTAAACTTTTATTTTTATTTGCAGAATCCATTCTCTTATTTTTCAAGCACTTTTCAAAAGAATGATAAGTTGTTTATCCTTATGATGCTTTAAATTTTTTCGAGTGTAAGTCAGTTATCGATGAGCCATCATATTAGTCAAGTTATTAATTTTGTGGAAATCAAAACCGATATAGTGATTTAATACATGAACTAATTATTAAAATTTTAAAAGAAGCTCTAAAATAGTTCAGGAATTTTAAATACATATTTAAACTTTTATTTTTATTTTCAAAATCCATAATCTTATTTTTGAAACCCTTTTCAAAAGAATGATAACTTGTTTCTCCTTATGTTGCTTTAATATTTTTCGAATCATTTATCGATGTCATAATATCAAGTCATTTATTGATGGACCATCATATAAATCAAGTGATTAATTTTGTGGAAGTCACAAATAGATAGGAGCATTTGAAGAAAGAATATCAGTATGTTAATGCATATAGAGTTCACAAATTTGAAATATTCTGTTGATGCACATAGAATCAAAACAAGTTACTGATATATAGAAAGATGTAAGCAATTTATTGAAATGATTTCGTAAGCTATTTTTCTTGTTTCCATTCTGAGAAAAAAAAATCTGGGAAACTCCAGAAAATCGCCTATTATTGTTAGGTGCTTTCGTAATTATGTAAATGCGTACAACTTATTGTTGCCGTTCAGTCCGCCCGTTAAATTGTCCGCATATAACAAAGCAAAAGCTACACAAGCGAATCGTTTGAAATTTAAAATATATAATTGTTAAATAAATTTTACGAGTCATTTCAAATTTTATGAAAACTGATCTATAGTTCAATTACAGGGACACTCAAAAGTATTCCGTTACATTACGGTTAACTGGGGGAAAAAGTTTTAAGTGCCTTTTAATGGTGTTACACTCTTCCAAACATAATAAAATTGATATGCATCTATGAAGTATATACTATAATATACAGGGTGTCCCAAAAGGTCATGTCCAAACGGCACACATGGTTGTGTCAGGTCATTAGGAAACAGAATTACATAGGAAAGGGGGGTCGGAAACGCGATTGTAATCCGCTAGAGGGCGATAAGCGATGTCAGACGAAAGCGCGGGCAGTCGGATCATTCGAAGCGCGGACGTTGCAGAGAAAGGATGAACCAGTTGATGAGCACTTGGATGAGCACTTACTATGAGTTGTAGCATTTTTCTTTTTTATTTGGTACTGTTTTGTTGTAAAATAAAGATATTTTACACCGTTTGTTATCTTTTCTTTGCGTGACGGTTACGATGCAATTTCACTGTTTAGATCGCGTTTCCGACCCCCTTTCCTATGTAATTCTGTTTCCTCATGACCTGACACAACCATGTGTTCCGTTTGGACATGACCTTTTGGGACACCCTGTATATTCTGTACAATCTACGGTGAAAATAACATTTGTTATTTATTTACAGGGCCAGACAAAAGTATTCCATTATATATTAGTATAGGGTTAACATTGCTTGGGACGCTTTTTAATTGTAATAATCTATTTAACATTTTATGAAATTGATATACATAACTGAGGATTACTATAAATTACTTCCTGTATAATAGAAAGCAGATAATATTTACAAGGATACACAGAAGATTCCGGCTACTATGCTGTATCTGAGATACTGTATACTATTATACAAAGATTTGAATACTTTTAAATCCCGTTTTACTAGGAACGCACCTCCTTTGCTACGCTTGATGTGCAATTTCTGACTTGTTATCCTTTGATTGGAATGTAAATTAAAAGATTTATTTTTTAAATAGCTCTTAAAATTAATAAGACCGCTCGAAGGTTACGTAACTGCGCTGTCCGAGGCGATATATTAGTATAAACAAATTATAAAGCATTGTAATTACCGCGGTTATTACATTTAAAAAAAGGTATTTACAATATAGTAAATTTGAAAGGGTAAAAGCCTAAGTGAAAGTAAAATTGAAAACGTGACCGTGAAACCTAATTATAAAAATGCTCGATCGCAGATAAAAATCGAGAAAATGATATCCCTGATCCAAAAGAAAATCCTCCGACTCAAAGATTCATTGCATCGAAAATAGGAATGTCATCTCATACTGTAAATAAAATCATTCATAAAGATTTGAATTTAAAGCAGAAGCTTAAGATATCTGAATACCTTTAAAACGTAATTTTCTATCAAAATATCGATTTTTCATTTTTCCAATAATAATAAAATTAAATATTTTATTTATCGAAATCTGCTTGAATTTTGTCTGTATCTGAAATAGAACCCGAGTTACAGTTGTTTAAAATTACATCTATTACAGCTTTTGAATTGTGTTTTCAAGTTATCTTCACCTTTTACTTATAATAATGTTTTTCAGATTTTTACTATATACAAAACATAAAAAAACAAAATATTATGCATAAAATGCCACGAAGCTTTCTGTACTTATTTTACAAATGCTTTTCAGGGAATAGACTACACTCATGATTATACATTAAATAATTTTACAGGTATAAAAAACAAACTCGAGACAAATTTTGTGAATTTTTCATTGCATAAGTTCTTTAACTTTCAAATCTTCTGAAATAAAGATGCGATTATAATACGTGCAGTTCAAGTCCTAGAGAAAATTATTCTGTTTATTATGCAATTTACAAAATAACAATACATTGTTTTATTTTTGAGTTACAATGTTTTGTGGCAATGTCCATTTTTGACATAATTTTGACTATTTTTCTCTTTAAAAAATTATTTTTGTGTAAGTGCTAATATTTTTATTTTTTTCAAATTTTTAAAGTAAATGTTACTATAAAAATGAAATAACGAGAGAAAATTTTTAAACAATTCAAAAAATAACTTCCAAAGGCATGCGGATACCTTAAATCGAAAGTTCATCTGCATTCGCAAACGCACATTGCTGAAAGAAAAAGAAATTGTAGAAAATTGTATGGAAAACACCCAGTTACTGAAAAATGTATATTTGTATTAACACTAGATGTGGCATGGGTATATTTAAGTTACTGTAATAAGAAAAAGGTTAGATTTCTATTGCTTAATGGGCGGAAATGAGAATAGGAAATGACTTCACCAATGTAAAGAAAAGTTCCAAAGGGATTCGTGATAGTGGCAGGAATTTGTTACAACTTCAAATTAAAATTAAAAAAAAACTCTCAAGAAGCTAAAATGAATTTACCCTAATATCAGCAGAATTATTTTAGAACCAAAACCATAATTTTAGAACCAAAAACTAGAACTAAAAATACTGCGAACTAAAAATATTATGTAAGGTATTTATTTTTGCTTACTACGGCCTATTTTCTTTCTGCCCTCCCCCCCCCCTCTCAAATAACAATATTTATGCGACCATTCAAAGCTGCCATGACTTTTTTTTTATCTGTCTCATTCTTTAAAATCCTAAATTTGAAATTTGATGCAGCTAACTATTTATAATGTACTTTTTTTATTACTTGAATTTTCTTATACATATTTTCAAATATTAAATCATGGCTATCAATGTAATTTATTTTATAGCTGTTATACTAATATTTTTATTTATTTTCTTTTTTTTTTAAATGAATGACAAACTTTTCTTTCTTACAAACATTTATATTCTTGATAATGGTAGAAAAAATGTGACGAAAATTGTAGATCAGTCCAATTTACGCAATTGATGATTGCTTGTAAAATATTTTAGGTTAAGTATTTTAAATATAAAATAATTATTTTTTCAAAATATTGTTCAGTGTTACATTTTGTTTAATTACAAAGCATTCAAATAATAATAATAATAATAAAAATCCTAAAATTTTTCTTACTAATAAAATATGTTATTATTGAAATGAATTATCTACAAAAATTGTACACAAATCATGTTGCCCGGTTTGGATTGGAACCTGCATCTCTACAAAAACTCAAAGCTTAAAACAGCAGCGTTACCTCACTCTACCAGGAACACGCTGAGTAGTCTTCTATAATGGAGAAGTTCTAGAATCAGTTGACGCATGCGCAATTGTCTGGAATTTCGATTATGATTTTACAGAAACTGTTTTGTGTTTTAATGTTTATGATAACTTATTTTTTTAATATATTGATATCAGCTACAACTTAAAATGCTAATATTTCTAATCTGCGTGTGTAACGGCAATTTATAATAAGGATTACCAGTCGTAATTTTTAGCCTCAGATCATTCAGTTTATCTTCTATGTGTAATACGACACCTTCCGAAATAAACCATATTTTTGAATTGTTAATAACACTGAAAGAGACAAATAATAACTTTGTGATAAAAAGAAGAGCTTGTTTAAAATAAATTTGATCAAATAAACTTGAATAAATCTGATTTGAGATGCAAACGCATTTAAAACTAAACTTCTAGCTGTGAAGTGATAGTTCAACTGAGCGAGGATCTCTACGCATGTGCAGCGCGTCACTCCAAAGGCAGACTTGTACTTACATACCACGCATGCGCATACGTGAAATTTTAATTGAAAATTGTGGCTAATTAATAAGATTTTTGAACAAACAAATGTACGATAACAAATCTGTGGCCGAATACTTTTCGTTTAGAAAAAGAATGGTGTGATTTGATGCAGTAGTTTGCTCTCATGGACTGTCGAAAGGAAATGCTTAGCGTTTTAAATATATAGATTTGTCATCAATTCCAAGAAATGGACTATTTAAGGCATTAAATCTCTGAAAAATGCACCTACAAAAGTGTTTTATCTTGAAGAGAAATAGTTGATTAATCTTAAGAATTGGTAAGTTTAACTTGTACCGTTTAACCGTATCACTAAAATTTCATTGTGACCCTCGCACTTGAATTAAATTTTAAAATCCTGAAACAAATTCTAAATCAGCTAAACCGTGACTTACGTATATCAATTGTTATCGGCATCCTCTTACTCCTTAAATACTATTCTGATAAAAGATAAGTTCTTTCTCATTCCGCCATACACCTATAACATCCTTTGACTGTAAATCATTTATTAGTGGAAAACGATATTGACCAAGTGATAAATTTCATGGAAGTGAAAAATCGATAACCAGGTTCCTAAGACGAATATTAATATGTAAAATAACTTAAAGATCGTAAGTGAATTGTTCTGTACACTACAAATTCTCAAAACACATAAATAAACACATTTTAGAACACTTTTTGTCACTAAATTAACAACACATTAATTTATTGTGAATTAGAAAGTAGCATATACAAAAAGTTTTCTGTGTTGCGATTGTGTTCTTAACATATTGCAAAAAGTGTTGATATCTCGAAATTTGTTCTACAATTAGAAAACATTTAGTTTTGCGAATTGTGTTGAAATATGTTATAAATAATGTAGTCGCAGTATAGTAGTAGTTTAAATATTGTAGGAAAAATGTTTTCTTACAATAGTGTTGTGCTGCATATTACTTCATCAAATTAACAACACATTATAAACACTGTAAATTTGGTAACACTGTAAAACAACGCATGTAAAACACTTTCCATACAGTGTATTTAAATTTACACATTTTTAAAAAGAAAATGCGACGCAGTTTGCTTTATAAAAAAAATACAGGAGATTACTGAGTGAGTTAACTAATATATTGCCAATAACTTCATTTTTGGAAAAATACGTAATTTGTAACACTTTTTGCAAAATATTTTTAGCACAACATATTCGCTATATAGTCACAAGATAATCGAAAACGATTTTAGTTTGAAATGTTAATTATTATGCTCAGTTAGTATTGTAAAAGTGTTTCACGAATTTGCAATGTATGCAAACATGTAGGCAAAATAGCAAACACAAATACATAAATTTGTAATAGGTTGCTAAATGAAATCTAAATGTTATAAATAAATAAATAAAATACGAAATTAAGAAATTAATAATCAAACTAAGCTCTTAAACACTGAAATAAGGAAAATCACCTAGTTTGGTATAAATAGCGATATGTTTCGCAATTGACAACTGAGATGCGGCAAATACGAAAGTACCAGAAATACTTTTTGGTGTAGAGTTGTTTGATCAATATAAAATAATGTTCTTAATGTAAAATATCTATTAGAGTTTTCAATTAAAAACGAAATTCTTTTACATTTTGTACACAGGGTAACATATCGGACATTTTTCACTTATGTAGCTTGGGTTGGATTGCTTGTCTTTTTATAATATTCAACTAACAGCTAAAATAACACAATAAAAAATTGTTTTTGTGCTTTTAAATTCTTATTTGCAGAATTGAAATTCTGCAAATAAGAACTGAAATTAAGAAGAATATTGAAATAAGAATTGAAATTAAACTGTTTCTTATTATCTTTCAAACATTTTTCTGAAGAAAGGCAATTCGCTTAGTTTTATATCATAGGCTTTAATATTTTTTAATTGTAAGTCATTAATTGGTGGGAATGGATAACTATAAAACGATTAATTTGTAACGGGAGGGTACACATACTGGGTGTCGTTTGTAACGTTAGGGTGGTTATGTAGATGAAATGAAGACATAATTCTAAATATAGGATAAAATCAACAGTTTATTTAAACCGCTAGGACTTGGGGATAGTGGAGCGTCAGTTCGAGGATTTCAATAACTAATCACAAATACTAAGAGATTAAGTCGAAACTATACTCACAACCTCGGCTTTTAGACTCAGTCGGGGCACTTCAAACCAGCTTCTCGTTCAGACTTCGGCTAAACGCTAGATTAAATCTTTATAAGACAGCCCGTGGCAGCAAAAACTCTTTATTGTTCAAAATACTCGACGTATTAAACTATTTCTTACCACCGGCACTCTTCTTGGGTAGCTCCGCTCGTGATAAACTAACTCGACGCACGCTGTTGGCTAGCTCACTCTAAAACATCATCTAATTCACTGGAGGCTAATCTCTTCACTACTCTGCGGGCTACTGCCGCTTCACCACACTGACTGGCTTCCGCCACCTTCTCACCACCACACCACTAGCTGGCTTTCGACACTACCACCACACACTCTGCACTTCACTGAAAGATTTTATAAGTTGCAAACTGAAGACGGCGCTATGAATTTGCAAATTACTCCTAACCGCGAATTAACTGTAGAATCGAGGACGACACACACGAGGACGGCTCTGGGATGTTAAAGTTCAATAAAGGATAGATGTTGCTTTCACGCTACACATGTTAAAACATTGACGTCACGATCTCATTAAAATGCTAGAGTGCCTTTATCACAAAGGACACTCCCTCACAAATTTTCTAGAAGTTTAACATTGATAGAAGCTAATCCAAATAATGTATGTAACTAGAAGATGCGGTGTTGTACAAGATGCCGTATCATGTGGTTTTCATATGCGCAGGCACTGTTGAAAAACGCTGATCAGCTGTAAGAAACAGTGTTTCTTATTATTATTTTAATTTCAGTTTTCTTTCTTTTAAGTGGTACTTTTTATTGCTGTTTCATCTTGAAACTTCTATTACGTGTCAAAATATTTTATGTGACTTTTATAATTGCCTATATATAAGCCATAGTTTAAACACCAGAGAAATAAATCTGATGTTTTTAGAAACTATACCTCTGCCTGACTTATCTGCAAAACATAAATGGTGGCCAGTTCCCACTTCTTCACATCATTGGAGATACCCAATGTCTTGTCCAATACTTGAAGTGAGTTGACGAAAAGTTTTGGCGGTAAGATGCCGGTTATTTTTCGCTTGTGTAAGATGCTGATTATTTTCCATTAGGGTATAATACCAGTTATTTTACGTTGGAGTAAGATACTGGTTACATTTGATTGAGTTCAAATTACTATTTTTCTACATTGTTTTAAATTATTCTTCAATATTTAATATGGCATCAACGATTTCAATCGGATTATTAAAATCAGTAAAATTCCAATCGTGATTTTCATGAAGTGATATTTTCAAATTGGGAATTGAGGGCGTTGAGGATTTTATTGAAGCGAATGAGAATGAGTGTTCAGATTTTCTAGCAGAGAAGGCAATAAATCCTTGGAAATAGTGATTTGATCAAGTGCATTCAGTGAGACTATTAGCTACCGCAAAGTTTCTAAACAAATGTACAGTTTGTAGCATATCTGAGATACTGCTGAAAAGAAAATCATTAACACAAAAAGCTGGACTTTAAAGAGGTTTATCACAATGGCTATTTAAACTGATTATAATGTTTTAAAAATAGGCATACTTAATAGGCATACTTCTTTTAGATGCTAAGCGTAACATAACCTTTTTTTCGAATATTTGTTTGATTTTTATTAAATCACCGACGTTTCTTACATTTATATATTTTTTTAATAGCCTAATCTTAAGTAAGTTAACAACTTTACTATGAAAATAGTAAAATAGTAAAGTAACTTTCATTCATCAAATTAAATTTTATGCTTTTTCATAAAAATTATCGTTTACATTAAAATTTCAGAAGGCGTCTTACCTTAGATAATTGGTCATCTTACCCCGAGAAATCGGTAAGATGCCGAAAAGCAAGCATTTACAAAAATAAGAAATTTTTTTCTATAACATCTGTAAAATGGAAGAAGTTTTTAAATCATATTTAAAGGTACAAACTTTAACAAAAAATCAATGAACAATGGCATCAATGGGAACAATTTTAAAACAATTAATTCAAAAACAATGGCATTTTCACTCAATCTACCCTAAATATGATAAAGCAATCATAGATAACAAATGACTTATTTTATTGGTACACATACCTGGGTTAACATTTGATACTTTTATAAAATATTAAAATTTCAAATTCACACCGGAAATAGCGGAAAAAGAATTTTTACTTTGTGTAATCGCGAGATATCTGCCATTAAATAGAGTTAAATCATTTTTTTGATTGGAATTTATGTTTACTGGATTTAAAGGCTTAACGTGCAACATGAGATATGCACACATGCAAACAAATCGGGAAAAAGATGATTTTAACGATACACGATGATTTTAACGATGAAGAACTAAGAAAGCTAATATAAAATAGCTGGCATACCAATTCTTTATGTTGCATTTGCATCAATTGAGATCATTTGATTGGAAAAAGGTTTTTTTTATTCTACATCAAAAAATATTTATTACATTAATTTTATTAATATTTTTACCATAAATGAGCAATCACATTTATAACATATATGAACTAACTGCAAATTGGGAAAATTGCATTCTCAAAGTTACGAGGTTTTACTGCAAGCATGCTTTTACATTTTTTGAACATTAGTCATTTTTGGTCATAAATCATATTAATCAAGTGGTTAATTTTGCAGAAATTAAAATTTGGTAAAGGCTAATCCAAAAATAGAATATAAATATGTTATAGCATTTATAAATCGCAAATGCATCATTCTGTCAATTCACGTGAAAACAAGAAACAGCAATCGTAATCCATTACGTTCCATTTGCAATGCATGAAATTATTCTATTCGAAAAAATAAATTTAACTTTATTCTACATAAGAAAAAAAGATTTATTATATCAATTTTATTAAATTTCTTATTGCTAGTAAAAAATCCTATTCGTAATGTAAATGAACTGCAAAGTACGAAAATTTCTTTGTAAAAGTTGCTTAATTTTGATCAGTTATAATAGAAAATCGTAATAAAAAATGAAAGGATACGGCCAAGGAAAACAAAATAGTTCTCTTTATAGCACACTTTAATATTTTTCGACACTGCAATGGACATGTGCGGGAAAAAAGTTTTTCAGCCATTTTCAACATTCGCTTACATTTCAGAATTTTATTTTTATTTTTCAAATTTAATAATTTCTTTTAAAAATGGAGACAGGTGTTAAAGTAAATAGTTGAGGTACATGAAAAAAAAATTGGTTGTGCACTTTGCCCTATAATATAATATGTAAATGCTATTTAAAGTTGGCTTGCAAGGCAAATTATCAAGTCCGTTACCATACAAAATTACTGAAAATACTCAGCTTTAAATTTATTAAATTGCTTAAAATCAACTTACTTTGAAGTGACTTATGTCTCTAAATTTTAAAACATGATATTTATCAACAATACTTAAATTAAATTGAAATGAGAGACAGTTTTAGCCACAAGATTTTGATCACATAAAAATTATACAAGAACTTTTCTAATAATAACAATACATATTCATGTAAATTGTTAAATTTTAAGGAAATTGCATATTTGATTTTCAGTTGAATAAATAATAACAGTAGAATGGTGAAAGAAATGATAATCATTGAAAACCCGAGCGGTAAATCACTTGACATATGGTAACGGACTTGACACTACGTTGAAATGGCCGTAATAGAAATTATGAGTAAGACAAAACAAACAAAATGGTATATCTATTGACTAAAATCTTTTAGATTAAAATAAACTCATAATAAATTTCAAGACTATAAAATAAAGTAAATTAATGTTGTAATTTTTCCCCAAACTTTCGAAAGAATTTCCCGTGCGTTTTAAATTGTGTGGATTTGCATAGAACTTTCGAAAAGGAAGATAGACGCTTCTTTTTGCTTCGGACTCTTTAGTATTTATCAAATGTGAGTGATTTATTTCGTGAAAAAAGATATTAGCACACAGGTTGGACATTAGTTAACGCGTCTAACTAAAATCGTTTTTGACTGTCTTGTGAATGAGTTGGGAATGTGTAGTGCCAGGAAAAAGACTGTGTGCAAAAAGTTTGTTAAAAATTCAATTTTTTTTTTCAGATATGCAGCTATTGGTATTTATTTGCAAAATTAGTTAACTCACACAGAAATCTTCTCTGATTGTTTTTCTATATAGAAAACTGTCTTTTATATCCTTTTTAAAAATTGCGTAATTTTAAAGGCACCATGTAGAAAGTTTTTTGAAAGTGTTTTCAATGTGTTTTAACTATAAATTGTTTTATAATGTTTTAAATTGTCTGTTGTTTTCAATGTATTGTCAATTTGGTGACAAAATGATGTGCAGTACAATATTAATGCAAAAAAATATTTTTATCAACATTATCTCAACACAATTAATAATACTGTTTTTAGAACACATTTTTGCACTATAATAAGAACACAATCACAACACAAAAAATGTTTTGTATATGAAATTTTCTAATCCACAACAGATTAATGTGTTGTAAATTTGGTGTTTTATTTATGGCGGCCGATTATGTATTGAGGATACAGAACCGGGAGAGAGTGCCCTCTGTAGGAGAGTCTTTCTAAGGGATCATAGCCAGGGATGTAATGGAGAGTATGTGATGTAACACATATTCTATTTTATATATCTCTATTAATATTTCAAATGTTGGTTTCCCCCTCTCTTTTAAAATTTAATTTTAAAAGAAAAGCATTTTTAATAGGTATTTTTATTGAGTGTTCGTCTCCAAATTGCATATAAAATAATAATAATAAATAAAAAAGCAAATAATAAGTTAGTTTTAAAATATCATTCCATTTCTAAATTTTTCTTTCTTGCTTTTCAGTTGATTAAATATCAAACGAATTAAATATTTTTTTCTGTTTTAAATAACTGCTATTTTTATTTCCCTATCATCTCATTTTGTCTTGTATTAAGAACGTAATTTTTACCGATTTTGTAACTTTGTTTTAAGGTTACTGTGAGTTGCGTGTTTTTCGCCATGAGCGATAATTGTTGTATTCTTGACAACACATATTTTAAATTTTTTCCCTTGCTTACTATACAGCGGTCCTTTTTACCTGTACGTTTTTTAGATCGGGTTGGGAATCTATTGTATACCAAGACATTTTCTCTTGGCGTTTGTGAAATGTGAAAAGTTATTCAGATTACGTTTTGTCATGGTGAAGTAAACCCGCAGGCTCGCCGTTGTCAAAAATGACTTTATTATATTCGAAAGCATTTATGTTAGCGTGCTGCATTCTTGTTGTTTATAAGTGGTCAGTTTCTTGTGTTTTGGAAAATAAAACAATTAATCAAGAATATTTTTAAGAATTGTGTAACAAAGTAAGTGTCGGTGTTTTCTACAAGTGTAAAAAAAATAGAAAGGAAGCAGTGTTCATTTGTATGTGAAAACATTTAATTTGATTGTGGTTAATTTTAACCAACCCCCCCCCCTTCCCCGGAAAAAACAAATTTCAGAACGCTGAACAAAAAGGAACTTAGCTGCAACTACATCTGATTTACATAATAGTCTACGAAATAACAATTTTTTTTGTTTCTCGTTATTATTTTTCCACAAAAAAAGGAAAATTATTAATTTTTTTCTTATAATGTTTCTGTCAGCTTAGACGACAGGTAATGTTCATATACATTTTTTTTCTCTTTATTTTCTTTTTGTATTTTATATTATATATTTGTTCGCATGTTATTATTATTTGTAATTGATTATAATACATTTAAACAAGCTTAAGTATTTATAAGTATATGTTTTTTGAATATAACTTCATAGAAAAAATAATTTTAACATTTCAGTACCCTGCTATGAAGGGGGTCCAAACACTTTGGATTTATTCTTTGATGTAGTCAATAATTATGCAAAAATACAAAAAAGAACAGATGACCAGGAGGTTTTGTTTATCAAAACAAAATTAGCAGGTCCTGAAATTTTTTCTTGAAAATGACAAAATTAGAAATTCAAATAGCGTAAAAGTAATTAAACAGGAACTTTCCCGATTTTTTTCTAAAGAATCTCAAACAGTTATTGATATAGAATTTGATAACATGAAACTTTTACCTAATGAAAGTGTAAATAATTTTTCTCATAGATTAAACACTTTGGCCAATAAGGCTTTTAAAACAAAAGATCCTGAATTTCTTAACGAAATAAAGTATAAGAAACTTTTGCAATGTTTACCAACTGATATTCGAATTAAAATTACGGAAGAAAAAATTGATGACTATGATAAAGCCGTAGAGAGAGCAGAGTTTTTACAAAATATTTTTTTCCGATGAGAAATTCATTAATATTCATAATGAATATTCTAATCATATTGATTTTTCTAAACAAATATCCGAATTATCAGAGAAAATAAATGCTTTTTCATTCGTAAATAATACACAAAAAGATGACACTAAACAAAACCAAACACGTCCTCGTTTTAAGAAGGACACTCGTGAGTTATATAAATCGAAAAATTCTCGAAATATGGTTTTAAGTTTCAAAATAAAATAACAGAAAGGTGAATATTTGTCAAATTTGTTCTAAACGAGGTCACTTGGCCCTCCAGTGTTTTAAATAAAAGAATTTGTGTAAAAGAAAGGAATCGTATGATCAGAAGTATTATAGACAATACAGAAATACTAATTTTGATAACTCTGGTTATAACCATTGTCAGCCTTTAAATGACCAGTGAGACGCAGTACAGCTGATCAGCTGTTGTCTCAAAACTGTCTTGGGTCATCAGCAAATGTATTTAACTGTCTGATGAAAGACAAGTAAAGTCGACATATTCACAAACTTCTAAGGAAATTCAGATTTGCAACAATCAGTCAACACAGACTGATGAAAAAGTAGTCATTTATAATGTGTATGATAAGTGTTCGTTTTTACCCATTATTTCCAGAAAATTTGGTAAATTTGAGGCATTTTTGTTACTGGACACAGGAAGTTCAATTTCAATTTTATCACTTAATTTCTTCAATGAAATAAAAAAAGGATATTTTTTACAAACATTTAGCTTCTTCAGTAACTATTTCAACTGTTAATTCTGCAGTTAAATTCTCTTCTTGCATTTCTGCGTCTATCAAAATTGCTAAAATATTCTTTCGGCATACCTTTTATATTGTTGAAATTGCAAATTCTTCAGAATTTGTTGGAATTTTAGGTTATGATTTTATTATGAAAAATAATATTGTTATTAATCCCAGTGATAATACTGCCTCAATAAATGGTGTTGAAGTACCATTAAAAAATAAATGTGGAAAAAGTCAAATAAATGCAATGTGTGTTGATAAAAGTTCTGAACGTGAGGTAAATAATAATGACAGTAGTTCAAGTGATGTTGTGCATAATGTTAACAGTAATGAATCGCATGATCAGATCTGTGCATATCTTGCACACAAAGTTAGTTTAAATCCATATGAACACAAATTTGTAAAAATTAAAACTAACATCTAACCAAATCAAGATGAGATGCTATTTTGTAGTAATATTTCCTCTAATAATGTGTTATGTGATAATGCACTTATAAAATTAGATTCTAAATTTCAAAATATCTCGTATCCCAAAATCATGCACATTGAAAATTTATCTGATCATGCTGTTCATTTGAATAAGAATATGGAAGTAGGTTGTCTGAGTATTCCAGATGCAATTGTTGATCAAAATGAACTGGAAAGTAAGTTAAATCTTTCAATAAATGAAAATTATTGTAATTTTATTACTGCATCTGATCAAGTACTTGCTCAGAGAAAAAAAGATCTTTCTATAGATGATTTTAAATTGGAACATTTAGAAGCAAATGAAAAGAAGGAAATCGCTGATCTTCTCTTAAAATATTACTCTGCTTTTTCCAAATCTCTTAAGACACTTGGTCATACTGATCGCATTGTACCTAATATAAAATTAATTAATGACTTCTCAATAAAAACTTTACCGTTTAGCATTCCCCAAGCACTTCAGGCAGATGCTTAAGATCAAATAGATAATCTTGTTGAATCAGGAATAATAGAGAGGCATTGCTCTGAATGGTCTTGCCCTATCTTAATTGTAAAGAAAAAGTCTGATGGTTCAGGTAAACAAAAATATCGTTTAGCGTTAGATTTGAGAATGCTTAATTCAGTTATTAAGGGATCTTCTTATCCTCTTCCCAAAATTCAAAATATTATTGCTAATTTATCCTCTTATAAATATTTCATTAGCTTAGATTTAAAGCAAGCTTATCATCAAATTGACTTGCCACCAGAGTTGCAAGATAAACTGACATTTACATCTGAGTATGGCTCTTATAAGTATAAACGTTTAGTTTTTGGCTTAAAAAATTCTGCCTCAGTGTTTCAAGCAGTAATGGACATGATTTTAGATGAAATAAATTTGGAAGGTATATTTACATATCAAGATGATTTTATATTTGGTTCAGACACATTTCAAGAAACATTACAAAAACTTGAAAAAATTTTACAGGTTTTATCAAAGTATAACTTGATTCTTGCTTCCAACAAATGTAATTTTCATCAGACTTCCACAAACTATCTAGGCTTTCACACTGAAAATCATGCAATAAGTCCTATTCAAAGTAATATTTTGCGTATAACATATTTCCCTGGGCCAATAACTAAACGCCAACTAAAAGGTTTTATTGGTTTAGCGACCTTTTATAGAAGTTTAATAACCAAATTTTCTGAAATCATACATCCATTAATTCAGCTTACCAAGCCTAAAGAAAAATTTCGCTGGACTCCTGAACATGACAAAATTTTTATAATATTCAAAAAAAATTTTCTGGACCAATTGTTCATTTACCAGATTGGGACAAACCATTTTTCTTAAATACTGATGCGTCAAAAATTGCTATCTCAGCTGTATTACTTCAAGAATTTGATAATAACTTACTACCAGTTGCATATTTTTCTAAAGCATTATCCCCTTCTGAAAAAAAATACTCTGCCATTAAGCTTGAATTAATGGCTATTTACAAAGCAGTTGTTGCTTTTAAATATTATCTTTACAACAGAAATTTTACTATTTTGTCTGACAGTGCTCCATTAAAACACTATACGAAAGTTAGAAACCCTTCGTATATTATAACTAGATGGCTCACCGAGTTATCCGAATATTCACTCAACTATCAACATATTCCAGGTTCGTCAAATGTACTTGCTGAGTACCTTTCTAGAAATAATTTCAAAAATAATCAACAAACATTAGATACACATCCTGAATTAATATATGATACTACTCACATTCTTCCTATCTTTGAGAATGATGAGCATAAAAAAAGTATCTCTGAGTCACATTCAGTTAATTATTTGATTGTTGATAGTTCAGAAAATCATAAAGATCCTTTGCTTGAGATATCAAACCAAACATTTGTTAATGAACAGTTAAAAGATACTAAATTATCTGTTAAATACCAAGAAATATTAAATAATGGTAGTTCAAATAAATATGAGATGAATTTTATTCATGTTGATGTCTAATAAAAAAAATTCCACAAAACTCAACATTTTCTTATCATATTTTGGTACCACATTCATTAAAAGCTAAGGTTTTAGCAATTTCACATCTTTCACATTTCGGTTTAAAGAAAACCTACGAATTTGTAAGTAAAAGATATTTTTGGAAAGGTATTTACACAGTACATAAATTATGTTGCTTCATGCATTAAATTTTTGCAACATAAACGCAAAAAAACACAGTCTGCACCTTTGCAAGCAACGTACACTCCAAAATAAGCAGGTCATACTGTATCAATTGACATTGTTGGTCCTTTTAGAAATGGTTATTCAGTATTAACAGTAACAGATCACTTTTCTAGACATATGGAATTATTTCCTTTAAAGGAGACTTCTGCTAGTAAAGTTATTGAATCTCTGCCTAAATATTTCACTTGTTTTGGGAGACCTTGCGTTATTTTGTCTGATCTAGCTTAACAATTTTTTTTCAGTGTTTACAACATTTTTAATGAAACATTAGGTATAAAAGTATCTCATGCATCAGTCTCGCACCCCCAATCGAATTCGATTGATGAAAAAATCAATTAAAACTTCAGTTAACACTTTATTACTTGAAGGACACTCTTTTGAACATGCATTGTTGATTCACAAATGCTTATACAATGGCTCTACATACTCACCTACAAAATTCTCACCAAACCTTTTACATTTTGGGCGTGAATTATCATTAATATTTGATACATATGACGCTCATGCAAATCAACCATTTCTTGATAATGTTGACACTTATAAATTATTAAAAAAACTGGATGCAATGTACCAAAAAGCTTATGAAAACATTGTGTCTGCTCAACATCAAAGAAACTCAAAATTTTCACAATATGCAAAACTTCGTCCATTAACTGTTCATGATATTGTTTATCTAAAATCTCGAGATAAATATAAACCGAAATATACTGGACCTTATGAAATTATTATGAAACATTCACCTGTTTAATTCACTATAAGTAAATATCAGTATTCACATACTGTTTCTTTTAGAGTGCATATAGATAGACTTTTACTTCCTCCACCTAGAAATGCATACCTTAATTCTAATTTTAATAAAAATGCAAATTCTAATATTAATAACAATAATAATTATCAGCAGTACAATAGCAATAACACTCCTCAAAACATTATTTCAAGATATAATCTTAGGCCAAGAAAATAAATGTAATGCCACATGTTCTGCGTTAACTGGCCAGGACACAGAATTATGTTTGGTTGAGTACTATGTACTGGATCTTTTACTGGTCTACTGCTGGTTCAGTTCATTGCGTATAAGATTCTCTATGCAGTGTAAAATTTGGTTTTATATTTTGATTTCATACTAGTATTTTGATATTTGTATACTTTAATATTTTGGCAATTTTATTTCATAGTGTACTGAAGTAAGTTTTTTCTACACTCTATTAGAATGGCATCAAGTACATTTCCTAAAATATTTTCAATATTGATCAGTGTTGATTTTTTTAATTTACATATTGTGCATATTTTGATTCTTGCATTTTAATTTAGGTATTATATGTGTGTAAATTTAATTCAACTATAAACATTGTATCAAGTAAATATTTAGAATTTTATATATTAAAAAAATTCTTTTTAGCATTTATTTAAATGTGTGTTTTAAACAGTGTATGTAAACTGTTATGATAAATTATTTATGCAAGTTTTTTCAAGCAACATCAACAAAAAGACAATTTCTACAAATAAAAAATATGCCATCTAAAAATTTGCTTTTACAGCAGAACTATTTTATGTAAGCGCTTACACTTGAAAGATGACGAAGAATATAAAAAATAGGTTGTGTATATACATCAAATTGCTTGATATTAAAAGCAATGACTAGCATATATGCATATATATATACCGGGTGTTCCAAAAATAACCGGTAGATTTTAAAATTCAATAACATGAAAACGGTGACAGCTATTAAAAAAATTTTTGCAGGAGCGTTATGTATAATGCCATAAGTTTTATCTCCGTGATTTTTGATTTTAGTTCGGAAACCAAACAATAGATGGCGCTGACGGCGATTGGCGCTCAGTCGAAGCCGAAACTGAGCTCATTCAGCATTGATACAAAGGAAGGAGATTAAGGATATGGAGTGCGTCTCTTTCGATTTGATTTCAATGAAGTGCATTTTTGCCATGGATGTAACAGATTCTTCGATAGTGGAATGCAGCGTTCAGAAATGGGTATAAATTTCGCAAACAGTATTTGAGTTTGCAGGATATTTTACATTTATAAAGTTTTATTTGCCCGGATAAAATTACTTTCTTATGGCATGATTTAAAGAATATTTTATGCATCGTATTTTAAAACTACACTGTTAAAAATTTGAAACCTTTGTTGCATCATCACATCTCCGCTTTTATAGAAAAAGATTACTTCACTGTATTATGAAGCATCCTCATTGGTCAAAATTGAGATATTCTATACTAGCAATGCAGTGACGATGCAGCAAATGTTTCAAATTTTAACAATGTTGCTGAAGATATTTTGCTACAATCTTGCTCTTACACCGTAAAAAATTGACCTATTTGCTGCAGCGTCACTCCACCACCTTTATAGAAAACGGTTACAATATTGTATTATGGAGCATTATCATTGGTCATAAAAGACATATTCTATAAAAGCTGTGGAGTGACATTCTAGCAAATGGGTCAAAGTCTTTGCAGTGTTTCTACACTGGTCAAAATCTGCTGCATTTTGTTGCAACGCACTCCACCGCTTGTATATAATATCTCTATTCCAACCAATGAGAAAGCTCAATTTCACGGCCAAGTAACCGTTTGTTTTCTATACAAGCAGGGGAGTGCGTTGCAACAAAATGCGGCAGATTTTTAACAGTGTATGGGGAGGCATTTTTGTAATAACTCTATCGCATTTTGACATTTAATTTTTTTTTTTTTTTTTGCATTGCATAGCTGAGGTCCCTCTCAAGATCTCTTCGTTATTATATTTCTTGATTATTTTCAATTATTTTGGCAATTTTCAACAACAGATGACGCTGCAGGTGTGATGAAAGCTTTTGAAGAAAACTCAGTCTCTGAGTTCGCTGTTCTGTAAGTTGTCTTTCTGCTGCAAGCGTATGCTGTTCACAGACTGCAAGTTTGCAGGTAAAAATAGTTTATTCTTTAGAACAGAGGATTTTTTTGGTGTTGGAATTCCACCGCCTAGAACACAGTGTTGCTGCAACAAGACGAAGTTTTCAACGGAAGTTTAATGTAACCAAAGGACCGAAAAGCGATACAATAAAGAATTTGTTTGAAAAATTTCAACGGACTGGAGACGTGAAGGATGAACGTGCTGGAAATGTAGGGCGACCGCGTACGACAACAACAGAGAGTAATGCTCAGCTTGTGCAGAAGGTGATCGAACAGCGGCCTCAGGTTTCCATTCGCCGTGTTGCAGCTGCGGTCCAAATAAAGCCAACGTCCACGTACCGTCTCATGCGCCAGAGTTTACACCTCTATCCATACAAAATTCAAACTCGGAAACCCCTCAGCGCTTCTTCCATTGATGCACGAGTAACATTTGCTAATGATATGGTGCAAAGGATTGATGTCGGCGATATCCAAGTGGACAGCGTTTGGTTTAGTGACGAAGCTTATTTTTACCTGGACGGTTTCGTAAATAAACATAACTGGCGCATATGGGGAACTGAAAACCCCCATGTTGCAGTCCCATCATCCCTACATCCTCCAAATGTGTTGGTTTGGGCCGCCATTTCTTCCAAGGGGCTCATTGGTCCATTTTTCAAATCCGAAACGATTACTGCACCACGCTATCTGGGCATTCTTCGAGAATTTGTACCGGTACAAAATGCCTTAGACGACACTGCGAAGACCTCGTGGTTTATGCAAGATGGTGCCCGGCCACATCGCACAGCCGAGGTCTTTAATTTCCTGAATGAACATTTCGATGATCGTGTGATTGCTTTGGGCTATCCCACACATACAGGGAGCGGCATGGATTGGCCTCCCTTATCGCCAGACATGAACCCCTGTGACTACTATCTGTGGGGACACGTGAAAGACCAGGTGTACCGCCACAATTCAGGAACAGTCGAACAACTGAAGCAGTACATCTCTTCTGTATGTGAAGCCATCCCTCCTGAAACGTTTATAAACGTTACTGGTAATTTCGTTCAGAGACTACGCCATATTATTGCTGCACATGGTGGATATGTGGAAAATATCGTTCTTTAGATTTTTCAGACTGCAGCGCCATCTGATGTTGAAAATTGTAAGTAATTTCGTAAGTTTGTCTGTCTAAAAATTTACTATTGTCCCAAGCACATTACAACAAACAGTGTATTATTGATTTTTCAAATATACCGTCATTTTTTAAACAGCCGGAATAAAGTTACTTTTACTTCCAAAACCGATTTTTAATTGAAATTAACTTTATAAAAAAAATCTGCAACCAAAATCGAAAATGTAATCAAGGAGTGATCTTGAGAGGGACCTTACTTATGCAGTGCAAAAAAAAAATTAAAATGTCAAAATGCGGCAGAGTTATTACAAAAATGCCTCTCCAAAAGAACACTATAAAAAATTGACCCATTTGATGCAGCGTCACTCCACAGCTTTTATAGACTATGTCTTTTATGACCAATGATAATGCTCCATAACGCAATAGAGTAGCCATTTTCTATAAAAGCGGCGGAGTGAATGACGCTGCAGCAAATGGGTCAATTTTTTTTACAGTGAATAGCTTTAGCTTGCGAATTTCTTCGCTGGCAGGGACAGAGGGTTTACAGAATGGCAAATTCACAGATTGCGTTTTCTATTATAGCTTTCAAATTGCCTGCAGTGCCATCTGTTGTTGAAAATTTTAAGTGATTCCGAAAGTTGTATACCTGAAAATTTACTATTGTCCCAACACTGTTAAAATTTGAAACTTTTGCTGCATCGTCACTCGATGTTATTATAGAATATCTCTGTTTTGACCGATGAGAATGCTCCATAATACAGTGAAGTAATCATTTTCTATAAAAGCGGAGGTGTGATGATGCAGCAAAGGTTTCAAATTTTTAACAGTGTAGTTTTAAAATACGATGCATAAAATATTCTTTAAATCATGCCATAAGAAAGTAATTTTATCCGGGCAAATAAAACTTTATAAATGTAAAATATCCTGCAAACTCAAATACTGTTTGCGAAATTTATACCCATTTCTGAACGCTGCATTCCACTATCGAAGAATCTGTTACATCCATGGCAAAAATGCATTTCATTGAAATCAAATCGAATGAGACGCACTCCATATCCTTAATCTCCTTCCTTTGTATCAATGCTGAGTGAGCTCAGTTTCGGCTTCGACTGAGCGCCAATCGCCGTCAGCGCCATCTATTGTTTGGTTTCCGAACTAAAATCAAAAATCACGGAGATAAAACTTATGGCATTATACATAACCCTCCTGCAAAAAATTTTTTAATAGCTGTCACCGTTTTCATGTTATTGAATTTAAAAATCTACCGGTTATTTTTGGAACACCCGGTATATAAAGACCTAGGCATCAGTTGAAATTTAATTTCTTTGGTAGCATTTTGTATATTGTATTATGTTTTATATATATCATATATAACTTTTAATTTTTATAAACATATAGTTATTCTTATTTTATAAATATATTTTTTGCTAGTGCATTGTACATAGATTCCCAACACCTTACTTTTTTATATAAGAAAAAATAATTTTTTTTCTTCGCAAAAAAAAAAAAAAAAAAAAAAAAAAATATTTTTTTGGTGGTCCTTCGAGTGATAATATGTGATGTAACACATATTCTATTTTATATATCTCTATTAATATTTCAAATGTTGGTTCCCCCCCACCTCTCTTTTAAAATTTAATTTAAAAAGAAAAGCATTTTTAATAGGTATTTTTATTGAGTGTTCGTCTCTAAATTGCATATAAAATAATAATAATAAATAAAAAACAAATAATAAGTTAGTTTTAAAATATCATTTCATTTCTAGATTTTTTTTATCTTGCTTTTCAGTTGATTAAATATCAAACGAATTAAATATTTTTTCTGCTTTAAATAACTGCTATTTTTATTTCCCAATCATCTTATTTTGTCTTGTATAAAGAACGTAATTTTTACCGATTGTGTAACTTTGTTTTAGGGTTACAGTGATTTGCGTGTTTTTCGCCACGAGCGATTGTAGTGTTTAGAAAGAGTGTGGGAACGCTTGTAGCTTTCGTTCCATCATATAGGCCAATGACCATAGTGATATTTAGTACAATGTGCTGAATGAGGGCCAGCAAAATACCCAAAAAAGGACATGACAAAAATATACCTTGAAAGTTCTTTGAAGAAGATTCTTTGATAATAATATTAAGTCAAACACTTGAGAGAAAATAATAAAAATGAAAAGATATTACCTGAGTCTTGGCGAATATGATGAGTGAAACAAAATGAAGAAGAAAAATCATTTGAGACGATTGTTGTAGATTGAAGAAGAAAAACTTTATTTATATTTTCTTTATATATGAAGAAGAAGAATGCCATAGTAATTCATAAATAATTTTTCGTTATGAAAACACATATTAAGAACGATCTATCTTGATATTATAGCTCAGACATAAACTTGCAAAAATCTTCAATCATAAAAGTAAAAATATACTTCTGGAAAGATCTCTCTATTTCTCTTGGGGATGCCATTTTATTTTTAATTATAAATACATTTCATTTTAAAAAGCAAATCCTCCAAAATCGAAATTTCATTTTTTTATGCGAGAATAATAATTATTTCTTCATCAAGTTTTTAAGAATATGATTTTCGTAAATAATATGAAATGAAAAAGAAGACATAGAAGCATCATGGTTAATATAACACCAGAACGTTCCATCAATATTGTATAAATGCAAAATTGATTCCATCGTGTTCACGGCAGCTTATACGAACTTTTATAACGGCCGACAAATCACCAGAAGGATAAGGCCGGAGCAGATAGAGGTGTCTTACGCACTGCAAAATCTCCACTCAACTAACTAACGGCCGTCACAGAGGGGAGTGCAAAGAGAAAGGGTTGCTGTAATCTCGCAACACGCCAAGTTGGCAAAGTTAGAATGAGCGAAGCGAGAGAGAAAAGCCAAGCTCCGTACAAATGTATAGGGAAATATGAATTTAATAGGAAAAAATGATAATACTCTTAAAGAAGGAAAGCCAAAAAGGTGGCCAGGAATTTAAGTGCCTAAATCACGTCATCAGTAGAATTTAATTTCATAGGCCAAGGGGAGGGCTTGATTAAACGGAAGTAACCACCCATAGAACGTTGTAGAAGATTCTAGAAGCTTTTTAAACCGGAAGGAATGAATTCAAACAAGATTTTACCGTTTTAGAACATTCGATAAGCTACGTAAGGAAGAAATATTTACAGGAGAAGGCATCAAAAAGACGAAATCGAAATAATATTTAAAATGAGAACATTAATGAAAAAAGGAATGATGGCTAATAAAATAGTTGATACAATTGAACTAAAATAAAAATATGGCAGGGGTTATCGAGTAACCACCACAGCGATAATTGTTGTTTTCTTGACAACACACATTTAAAATTTCCCCCGTTGCTTATTATATAACGGTTCTTTTTACCTGTACGTTTTTTAGATCGGATTAGGAATCTATTGTATGCCAAGACATTTTCTCTTGGCGTTTGTGAAATGTGAAAAATTATTCAGATTACGATTTGTCATGGTGAAGTAAACCCGCAGGCTCACCGTTGTCAAAAAATGACAACTATTTCTTTATTATATTCGAAAGCATTTATGTTAGCGTGCTGCATTTATAAGTACTCAGTTTCTTGTGTTTAGGAAAATAAAACAATTAGTCAAGAATATTTTTAAAAACTGATTTTCTTAATGAAATGTCTTCATTGCTCTATTCCGGAAGAAAATGTAAAACTGGACCTGGTGTGCTTAACAATATAGAACTGCGATCTCGGCCAATCACATAAAAGGTGGCTTTTATTATATTTTTGCCATCATAGGGTATACGGGGGTATGCGCCGTATACCCTCAGGATTTGTTTAAGGGAAACCTTATACCCTCTGTTTTTCAAGAAAGCTATAGTATATACACTCTAGGGTATACCCTCAGCTTGGGGCGTATACCCCCTGCGTATACCCTCTGTATTTTTTACGACTACACCACTGATCCTATCTCGATTTACGCAAGGAAAGCGAAGGTTTGAAGAAAACGACGAAAAACTTTAAACGATTAAGCCAACGGGCCAGATTGGGTTCAAGTCCTGCACTTCGCGTCTACTAGCTTTGAAAACATAACCTCTCAGCCAATGGTGGGGCTGTAAATTTGGTGAAAAAAAGTGTTCTAAAATGTGTTTATTTTTTTGTGTTGGGAATTTGAAATATATCCTCCGATTCTTAAATTTTTTTTTAAACTATAAGGCTTGTTTTTTTATGGCATAGACTTTAAAATGTTTTTCGTGCGAAACTCATTCATTCAGTATAATGATATTATGTAACAAGAATATGCCTACATCAAAATAGCAGTTTTGATTTAAAAAAAATAATTTTTTTTTAATTATTGTTTTGTTTGAAAGAGCAACCTTTAACAGTTCCAAATCTATTTTAATTTTATTCCTCATGATTACTAAAAGTGGAGATATGGTCACTTTAATAAACAGATAATATGAGTCAGTTACCGGAAGGGATAAAAAGTCCAGAAGAAGCGTAAAAATTTTTCAATGCATGGTTTTCTTAACTTTTTTTATGTAGACACTAAAAATGTTAATTTAAACTTCTAGAATAATTTTCTACGGTAGTTTTCTTACCTAAAAATAAATTTTTAAATGCGATGTCTGCAGAATCAATTTTTTCACTATTTACATAATTTAGATAAACTTCACTACATAAAACGTTTCAAATATAACATTTTGTCAGAATGCTTTCTAAATTACTCACTATGTTATGAACTAGAATTTAAGCTCTTTGTGATAAAGCAATTATTTTATAATTACTCAAATATAATAAAATGTCATTGTTTTATTAAAAACAAGTGGTAAGTGTGATCGCAAATTGCACAGAAGGTTTCGTTTAGGGCTTCTTTCAAAGCAACTTATACTTTGGTTAATAAATTCAAATTGTTAATTTATAATTAATAAATTAAATCCTTACATAGATGGTAGCACGATCAAATTTAAATTTAAAATAATTAGAATTTATTTTTTCTAATCATGTAAAATATTTTAAATAAAATTATTTAAATAAAATCCGAAATTCCAAATTTTTCAAAAATCCAAAATGAAAAGAAATTTAGCGAAGATATAAATAAAATTAAAAATTTCTAAAAACAAAACAAACTGTTCAAAATACTGAATCATTAATAAATCACAATAGTTTTTAAAATAGAATAAAAATTGAATTCTAAAAAAAATCATGATTCTCAGATGACAGAAACAATAATAATACAAATCTTTAATTTGGCAAAAAAATTATTAAATCCATCCGAAAATACGAAATTTCTTTTAATTAAATACATCTTATTATGAAGTTTTAACTTGCTGAACTGGCTAAACGTTCCAATCAACACTCCCTTTTAGAATGTAAATCGCAAAAATGAACGGCTGGCATTGATAAAACTAATTTGATTAAAATATCCGATTTTTTTCAAATGTTCATGATTTATCGTGTGACATGAGTAATTCAGCTGTAAGAACACAAAATTTGATATCTCTGGTCTATACAGTTTTTGTGTACAGACTCTTAATTATTTTTCAACTGAAATTCATTTATTCAGTGCAATGATATCTTTTAAGTGATTAATGCTGCAAAAGTGAATAATCGATTGCAAATATTTGAAATGGAAGAACATTGTATAAAAGAGAAATATTGTGAATTGATTATTATGTCAATAGAAATGCCAAGAGAACAAGGAATAAAATAATATAATGTAGAATCAATGGTTGATTTCACAAATAGTAAAGAAAATATGTATATATATGTAATAAAAAAAATTGCGCCATTTTGTTCTCTCTTAGCTTCAATTCTAAATTTGTGGAACATATTTCAATCTTAGTTTCGTAACGTATTAACTTGTAACAGCTAAAATTCTTATCTTATTTTATTATTTAATAAATTATTGCTTGCTTCTCAAAAAGGCGGGAGGTATTTCGTAACCTTTTTACTTTCTGGAATATTCCCGGGATTTCAATTTTATTTTTTATTTAATATCGCGTGACTGGTGTTAGAACGCGTTGTTAAAGGGCTTGTTATTTGCAAGGAAAAATATAGATCCTGCCGCGTACACGCCTGCTAAGACCAATCAAAACTGATCATATTTTTTCGTTGAGTCTCGAGTTAATCCTATATGGATTTTTTAAATGATTGACGCGGAGTAGGAGGGAGCTAGTTTTGTCGTGAAAATGTTATTTTTTCATTTGGGTTTTGAGGAGCGTTAGAATGCAATTGCCTTTTAAACTATCAAGACGCCCGTTTCATATCCCCGCTGAATTAGAATATCTGATGATGTGGACTGGATAACGAAAGTTGTAGTGTCAATGTGTGCTAAGCTGTTTGTTTTTATAATGGGGAAATACCCCAATGAAATTCTTCCACTGCTCGCCAACTGTCGGAGCGACTACTCTGCTCGTGCTGCTGCGGATTCCTAGAGTTTTTGCAACACAGTTATTTTGTCGAATTATATATTTATTACACATATATATATATATAAATACTTTTATAAATACATCCAAAGTTATTCAGACAATACCAATAAAAGAACCAATGAAACCAGTATTTTTACAATCATATTGTTAAAAACAGTTGAAGTTTGAAGAGAAATAGAAGGCAGATTACCAAATTACTAAGAAATATGTGGATAAATGGACATTATATAACCAGAGTAATTCATATATTACCATACAATAAACCAATGAAACCAGTATTTTTACAATCATCTTATTGAAAACAGTTGAAGTTTGAAGTGAAATAGAAGGCAGATTACCAAAATAATGAAAGATAAATGGATAAAAAGGCAGTAGAAGGCTTTTCTATTAAACTACTTCTTCAGGGGTGTATAGTTTAACAAAAAAGCAAAAACATCCAACCAGTTTCTGTTATGAGTCGTGCTGAAAGCTAAGAATTCGACTCACAATACACCCGACTGGCTGGAAGCTATTCAGATGACAAATTAGTAGAAAGATACACATAGAAGAAAATAAAATCAATATGACAAAATAACAATAATACATTATTCCATTAAAAAAAGAGGATATATATACGAAGATATTTACCATTACCCATATCCTAGCAAGATTTGTAGTGCAATCAGATACAAACTACATGTGACTTACTAACAGTCAAGGTTACGGTCATAGTATAAATCACATAAAGTTGTAACAATAATTATAAAAATTAGTAAAACATATATTATACTATATAATTCATAATATATTTAGAAAAAAATAGATGCTACTATTAGAAATATTATATTTTTATTTTTTATCAATTATTAATATTACTATATTAATTAATTAACTAGAATATATTACTACAACTTCTAGCAGAAAATTATTTTAGTGCTGCCATCTAAAGGATTAATATATTAATTAAATTATATGCTTATGGTGCTGCCCTCTATTAGAGGAAAAAAATAAATTATTTATTAGCTAAGAATTTCCAAGAATAATTTCTATTCTAATATTTTACAAATAATTTCTTTAAGACAAATACAATAGACAACCATATCTTATCTCAATAACTTGATCATTTTTAAGTTATGCATATTAGTTTTTAGGAAAACATAAACTTTATATATATTCTTACGAATGTTCTATTTCAGAATTTCTAATTAAAAAATAAAAACTTTACATTAACGTTTTAAAGTTATTAAATCAAATTTAATGTCATTGAGAATTCGTCACTATTATGTGTTTCAATAAATTAAATTTAAAATTAAAATTTAAAACGTAGAACATTGTTTAGATTAAGTTTGTCCTTAATGTTCCAAATCATTCACTCTAAATTATTTTACTTTTTACGAATCTTTTTTGTTGTTGTTGTTGTTTTTAAATCTTCAAAGAAGTTTTTAATAATTCAATTCAACTTTATTTAAATATACAAAATTTTTATCTGCATAAACAATCCTCTGATTCTTGAAGCTTTCTCAAAAGAATGACATATCATATTTTTGTGACATAAACTTAATTATTTTTTGAGAGAAAGTGATTTATACGGTGTAGTGATATTGGTTAAGTGATTAATCTCGTAAAAGTGAATAATCGATAGCAAAGTATTACGGGAGAAAAAAAACAATGAATATAAGAGAATATTGTATGTTGATTATTCTGCCCGTACAGATAAAAAGAAAATAAGAAATAAGAATATAGTGTAGCATCGATGGTTGAGTTCACGAATAGCAATGAAAACATAGGTAACGTTAATTGTTTATACAAGTTTCATGTTCTATTTCATGACGAAATTTAAAAATAAAAAATTAACTTTAAACTATTAAATTTAATAAATAAAATTTAATGTGATTGCGAATTCCTGCAATTAAGTGCTTTAATATTTTTAATTTAAATTTAAAATGTTCAAACGTAAAATATTGTGTAGATTAAGTTAAGCGCCTTTAAAGTTCCAAATAATTCACTCTAAATTATTTTATTTTTTACGCGATTAAATGCAGAAATCTTTTTAAATCTCTAAAGAAGCTCTTTAATAACTCAATTCAACTTTATTAAATATTCAAAATTCTCATTTGCATAAACAATCCTCAAATTCTTGAAACTTTTCTAAAAAGAGTGACATATCGTATTTTTTGAGGCACATTATTAATTATTTTGCGATCGAAAGTCATTTATTCAGTGTGATGATATTGGTTAAGTCATTAGTCTCATAAAAGGTGAATAATCGATGGCAAAGTATTTGGAGAACAAAACCATTGTATAAAAGAAAATATTGTAAATTGATTATTCTGCCCGTACAGATGAAAAGAAAACAAGAAATAAGAATATAATGTGAGATCCTTTGTTGATTTTACGAATGATAAAGAAAACATAATTTTTATTTTATATATGTGTATATACTGATATAAGTGTTATGCTCTTTTTGGGGATTTCAATTTTGAAAATAAAAACTTAACTTTAAAATATAAAATTTAATAAATAAAATTGTCGTTAAATATTTATCACCGTTAGGTGTTTCAATAAATTAAATTTTAGTTTAAAATTTTTAAGCCTAGAACATTGAAAAACACCGTAATCACTGGCGATAAATTGATAAATAAGCTAAATAACTTTGTTTTAGCTTATTTACATAGAACATTGTATAAAATAAGTAAATAATTCTTTAATGTTCCCATTCACTCATTCTAAAATATTTTACTTTTTACGCGATTAAATGCAGGAACCTATTTATTTTTATCCTCGAAAGAGTGTTTTAATAATTCAAATAAACTTTATTTAAATATTCGAAATTCTTCTTTGCATAAACAATCACCTGATTCTTGAAATCTTTCTCCAAAGAGTGACATATCGCGTTTTTGAGACACCCTATTAATTATTTTTCCAGCTAAAGTCATTTATTCAGTGCGATGATGTTGGTTAAGTGATTAATCTTGTAAAAGTGAATAATCGATAGCAAAGTATTAGGAGAAGAAGAACATTGGATAAAAGAAAATATTGTAAGCTGATTATTCTGCCCGTACAGATGACAAGAGAACAAGGAATAAGAATATAATGTAGCGACCACGGTTGATTTCACGAATTTAAAAAAAATGTTTGTTTATACACTATATTGCCATTGATTATTGGACACTTGCGATTTTAGACATTTTACTAAATATCTAGAAAAGTACAGGAGGAATCATCTCGAAACTCTTAGTGTATAAATATAATAGTATACGTCATACATCTCCGTGAAGGTTTTTTACCGAAACTCCATAGGGGACCGTCAACAAATTAAAAAAGAATGAATATCTTTTGAATAACCCTGTCAAAACTAATGAAGCAAAAGCGCTCAAACTCTAGATTATGATTGAATGCCTTATTGTAATACGCCTTGTTCATTTTTATGCAAATAGCATGCATACTTGCAGAGTAATTAAGGTTTTTATAAAAATGGTCCCAAATTTTTCTAAGTTTTTCCCTTATAATTTTCAGAGTTCTTAATATAAAATAATATTTTTTTCAGAAAATATGACAAACAACATTGCACACAGTATCCTGTAATCAAAATTAAAAAATAATAAAAATTGTATGAAAAATGAGTAGGTTTACTAAATAATTTTTTACTGCGCATGCGTCAAAGATATCAAAATTTCATTTGCATATTATGTTAGCTAAATGTATAGAGCAACTTTTGTAGAAGTCTCAAAGTCATAGCTTGAAAATTCTGAACGTAATCGCCTATAGAAAAAGGACAAAATCCGTTGTTTCCAAAATGAAGCAAAAAAATGAGGGATTTTATCCAAATGTAGTAGTACATCCCGTATTGTGTATTCTATATTGACACTATCAATGAATATATGGATACAACCCCTCTTGTTTTTGCTTCATTTTGAGAATAATGGATTTTCAACTTATTCAATTGGCGATTATTTTCAGAATTTTCAAGTTATGATTTTGTGACTTTCACAAAAGTTGCTCTATATATTTAGATAACATAATATGCAAATGAAATTTTGATATCGTTGACGCATGCGCAGTAAAAAATTATTTAGTAAACCAACTCATTTTGTATACAATTTTCATTATTTTTTAATTCTGATTACAGGGTACTGTGTGCAATGTTGTTTGTCATATTTTCTGAAAAAAATATTATTTTATATTAAGAACTCTGAAAATTATAAGGAAAAAACTTGGAAAAATTTGGAACCATTTTTATAAAAACCTTAATTACTCTGCGAGTATGCATGCTATTTGCATAAAAATGAACAAGGCGTATTACAATAAGGCATTCAATCATAATCTAGAGTTTGAGCGCTTTTGCTTCATTAGTTTTGACAGGGTTATTCAAAAGATATTCATTCTTTTTTAATTTGTTGACGGTCCCCTATGGCGTTTCGGGAAAAAATCCTCACGGAGATGTATGACTTATACTATTATATTTATACACTAAGAGTTTCGAGATGATTCCTCATGTATCTTTTTAGATATTTAACAAAATGTCTAAAATCGCAAGTGTCCAATAATCAATGACAATGTAGTGTATATGTATATCTATAAACAAAACATACATCATATTTGTTTATATATATGTATATATACTGGTACAAATGTTATGCTCTATTTCAGGATATCAAATATAAAAATAAAAACTTAACTTTAAAATGAAAAATTTAATAAATAAAATTTAATGTCTTTGCGAATATCTCGCCATTTGATGTTTCAGTAAATTAAATTTAAATTTTTTAAGCTTAGAACATTGCGTAAATTAAGTTAATTTTTAATGTTCCAAATCATTCACACTAAATAATTTTACGTTTTACGTGATTAAATGAATAAACCTTTTTTTTTTTTATCTTGAAAGATATTATTTGATAATTCAATTCAACTTTCTTTAAATATTCAAAATTTTTATTTGCATAAACAATACTCTGATTCTTCAAAAATTTCTCAAAAAGATGACGTATCGTATTTTTTGCGGCACACTATTAAGTATATTTCAACCGAAAGTCACTTATTCAGTGTAATGATATTGGTTAAGTGATTATTTTCGTAAAAGTGAATAATCGATAGCAAAGTTTTAGGAGAAGAAGAACATTGTATAATAGAAAATATTACAAGTTGATTATTCTGCCCGACCGATGACAAGAAAATAAGGAATAAGAATATAATGTGGCAACCATGGTTGTTTTTATGAATAAAAAAGGAAACTACATTATTATTTTTAATACATAAAGTGGGAACCAGGATTTGAAATTTGTAATTCAAAATTTCAAATTTGTAAATAAAAACTTAAATTTTAAAATATTAAATTTAATAAATGAAATTTAATGTGATAAATAACTTAATGTGATTAATAAATAAAATCTATAACAAATAAAAATTAATGCTAATTTCTCACTATTAGGTGTTTCAATAAATAAACTTTAAACAGAACATAAGGTAGATAAAGTTTGTCTTTAACCCCTTGGAGACGAACAACACGTATACACTGTAAAAAATGTCAGATGTTTCTGAATATATAAAATTTACTGTAATCAAAAACGAAAATATATAGTAACCTCTTCTAACACACCTGAGGTTTCTAAAACCGTTCTTTTACCTTTAAAAATTTCAGAAAACTATTTGTTTTCGAAATTTAAAGAAGAATTTATAAAAATTAATTTTTATTAGCTGCCCGTCCTTTTCGGAAACGTTTCTAAGTAGCTTTTACAGTACAATAACTTTTCTGAAATCAAAATATGACTTTTTCGGATGCTACCAATTCATACGAAAATATTTTGATATTCAGAGTACATGTTTAAGAGACAAACATACAATATTAACAGTATTAACATTAATATGAAAATTAACATTATTCTGCTAAAATTGCATGCACAAAATCAGTTATGCAGCTGAAAATGTTTACTTGAGAATTGATAGAATATGAAAAAGTGATATTTTGATTTGAGAAAAGTTATTACTGTACTGTAAAAGCTACTTAGAAACCTTTCCGAAAAGGACGGTCAACTAATAAAAATTAATTTTTATGAATTCTTCTTTAAATTTCGAAAACAAATAGTTTACTGAGATTTTTAAAGGTAAAGGAACGGTTTTCGAAACCTTTGGGTTAGTTAGAAGAGGTTACTGTATTTGATTACAGTAAATTTTTATATATTCAGAAACATCTGACATCTTTTACAGTGTACGTGCCGCAAAAAGACTTAAGAATCCGTTACCGTTAAGAGGTTACCGTTTTTGATTACAGTACATTTTTATATATTCAGAAACATCTGACATTTTTTACAGTGTACGTGCCGCAAAAAGACTTAAGAATCATCGTTTATCCCCACTAGTAAAATTTTACTGTAAAACTTGCCTTATTTAATTTGTGCATTTTCTCGATTCAGTAAGACACAAATTTCTGTTTTTTAAAACCGGTGACAAATCATGAAAAATTTCGTAAAAGGCACCCGTCGCGAAGGGGTTACTGTTCCATATCACTCTCTAAATTATTTTACTATTTACAAAAATAAATGCGGGATTTATTTTTTTATTTTCAAATATCTTAGCGTTCGTACGCTTCAAGGATTTTCAACAGCATTTAACCAGAATTTTAAAAATAATATATACTAAGTTTTTTATAAATAAATTCTATCTGCAGAGTTAGACACCAATACTTTACGAAATTTTTGGTATTAAAGCACCTAAAGTCCACTGAATTCCTTGATGTGTACGAGACTTGAAGAACCGCTTTAATAACTCATTTCAACTTTATTAAAATTTTCAAATTCTTTTTTGCATAAACAATCCTTTGATTCTTGAAATACTTTTCAAAAAGATGATACATTATGCATTTTTTAATCGTTTAGAAAATGATAGTTGCTTCCGGTTTAGAGATATCTGAGACATATCTGAATCCTTATGATGTCCAGATTTCATTCGTTTTCTAATTAGTCCATGTTTGATGTCCAGAAATGGAATACTTCTGTTGCCACGATAACAAAAATAATAATAATAAAAACTAGGGATGGGACGAATATTCGGCCACTATTCGGTATTCGGTCTATTCGGTCTATTCGGCCCTTTTGCCAAATATTCGGTTGGCCGAATATTGAAGGCTTGTTGACCGAATACTTCGGCCGAATACCTGTAGCCGAATATTTAGAGATATCTTGCCGAATACTGCTAAAATCTCACCGAATAGTGAAAGATATCTTGCCAAATAAATTTCGGATTTAAAGAATTTCATTCTTGCAATTTTTTTTCCCTCTTAATTCAAATTGGCTACTTCATTTATGAAGTCATTCTCACTCTTATTTACAAAATATAGAGTTATTCAGATACTAAAAAATATACAGCCTTTCTGTATTTTCTATAAAAGTTAGTGATATTCTAGAAAATGCTGCCCAAGTTGGATATTTAATTGTATGGGAAATCTCATCATTAGAGAATGATATATTACAATTCAAGATATAAAAACACTGCCTTATTCTAAAACGCTTGAATATTTACTAATGTCTGCAAATTCCATGCACATATAAAAAATGCTCTTATGAAATTCATAATTTATTTTCTATGAAGTAAGAAATGAAAAAAATTTATTCACTAGGTGTGTTAACGAAGATTCATTTTCAAAATTAAATATAATATATCACTATTCCAAATACAACGGTACATCTGAAAGCAGAACTGGTGTCAAACTCGATACACATTAGATGACACAACTTGCTTTATGAAGATGGTTTTATAAATATTTTAACATAAATTCTAAATACTCAACAAAATAATTTTTTCATTCTATAGTTTTTACTTTTAAATAATTATTTGCATAATTACTGACTTAAATATGTAACATAATGTATATATTTTTAATTTAATCTTCCTTCCTTCATATTGTTATCAATTTCTGTTTATCCTTTTAATGCTTGTTGAATAAGTGGAATATTGAAGTTGAATATTGTATGTGCCGATTGAAATGTCAAAGATTTTGTTACCATATGCATTCTACTTTAAGCATAACCTTTTGCTTTAATGTAATTTGTAATTTAAAGCTTGGCATCTGATTTCAGAACATTCTCATGCTTACAAATTTGCTTATCACTAGGGACACAAACTCTAAATGATCAAATTTACTTCATTAAAGGTTATTTCAGAAAATATGTCCTTGTAAGTTCTGAGAGAGAGAGAGAGATTTAAAATATTATTGATTTTGGATGCAAGAAGTATCAATTGATAGTAAAAGTGAAGTATATTCTTTATATTTTAATGGAAATATTTTCCCATTTTGATTTACTGAAAATCAATTTGATGTACATTAGAATAAAGGATATAATGCAATTACATAATTTTTTTGTGTTAAAATAAGTTTTTCAAATTTAAAAATATATTTAAAAGCACATTTAAGAGTAATAATTATTAATGAGCTCCTATTTTTTAAATTATATATAATCAAAATTTATTTTATTTATTGGAAAAATTGTTTTAGTATTCGGCCTAAAATTTGGCCGAATATTCGGTATTCGGCTATTCGGCCAAATCACTATTCGTCCCATCCCTAATAAAAACTACAAAACAGTTAATAACTCAAAAGCAAATTGAGATACAGCTTCGAAACAAATTGCATTTAAAAGTATATTTTTTCCCTGACCGACGCACAGTGTGGTATTTCGCTAAAAAATCTGGCCAAAATTATGTAAAACCTCTTGTGCTTTCTATAGCTGATAAAATGTTTTATAAATACATAAAATACTCTATTACATATAAAACAAATCATTTTTTGCACAATTTGCGCAAAAATTACGCATATTTACAATATACAAATTAGTGTGCTATAGACCATTAATCTATTGGTCAGAGTCTTCAACATCATCCTCTTCAGAATCACTCGTGACTATAGATTCTAGTAGTAAAAACTCTAAAGCCTCTGATGAAAATGTTTTACGTGTTTTTGCTCTTTTTTGCGCACTACAGCTCGAATAAGGATCTGAACTCAATAGCAAGCGATTGATCACATCTTCATTACATTGTTATGCGTGAGACTTTTCTTGAAAAATTCTGCCTATATGAGCGTAAATGCTTGTTTCGGGCTTCAGCTGCTTCCTCTGATAACTGTCCGATTGGGAGCAAAGCATGTTCGATGACAATGGCTCCATGACTCAAAATTTTATGTAGTGTTGGTGACATTGGGTGCCAACCGTAAAGATTTACATAATGTTTAGAGGTAGCATATGCAAATTCTTCAAATTTTTTTGTATCTATTTTATAACCGCTTGCTAATACTTCTAGAATAATTTTTAAATTTTGAATTAATTTTAAGTCGATTCCTGTAATTTTCGCTGATAATTCAGGATTAGAGAAAAATCTTCTAGAGGTGTTTCCGAAACCGGCTTTCGGAATGTCTACCAGTAATCCCATCTCAGATTTAAACTTTTCTGGTATTAATTTTTTTCTTTGACGGACAATTTCTTTCTCCTTATCACTTCTTGCTTGCCACTTTTTTATTGGAAGTTTATAAGAAAGATGTAGAATTGATTCAAAAAATCTGATTCTAGCATGGAGTATTGAAAGTCCAAATTTCAAAGAATTAGGGTCGATGTCTTCAGCTATTTTCAGCTTATTAAAGTCTTTTGATGATTGTTTGCAAATGTAGCATTGCATCGTGGAATTGGTGCTGGTAATTGCGTTGCAAACTTTAGCATCGACCATTGTCAACATTAATCTGTATTGGACTTGTAGTAAGCCATAAGCTGTGATTACCTGTGTGTTCATTAAATTTCGCGCCTGCTCTTCAATGTACTTTATTTCTTCTTGTATTATGTTTTTATCTTCATGAATAAATCTTATTCGAATGGGACGACAGAAACGTGGAGATGAAGGCGTAGGGTTCTGCCACCATATTTTTTGAAATCCATTTATGTTACTTATTAATCTCAAAGGAACTATAGAACTTTGAAAAATATTTGAGTCACTATCAATGGAGTTTTCAAACTTTTGCTTGAACATTTGTTGCTGGGAGCCATCACAACCCCATTTGCAGAATAGTTCTATACTTTTCAATTCTGCTTCACTTGCTGATGTGAAAATATCTTCTGTGTATTTACACAATCTTTCAGTAGTGTGATCTAAAAGATTTTGAAGTTTTACTTCGGCCAGATTTTCAGTAATTATAATATCTTTCGGATAACATTGCTCTTTAGCTCTCTGAAGAAGTGAATAGCAAGGATATATATACATTTATTAGAATTTTGGATGATATTATATTGATTGCATGTCAGATATGCAGCAACAAACATGGCTAAAGCCTCACTCGGCGATAACTTCAATGTACTTACGTTTGTTATCTCAGCCGAAGAATTCAAAATTTTTTGATATTTTGTAGCCCTAGTCGGGCTGGCTGTAACGTCTTTAATAATTTTTGCAACATCTGTATTTCCAGCGGATCTTTCACTCATTTGAGCTGCATACGTCAATTGTTCATGGCTAATTTCAGATCTTAATTCTTCCGTTTTACGCCTCTTGTTTCTGTTACTACAGTTTTTAAATTCCTTTGCAGGGCGACCAGGTTTTTCTATTATCCAGATAGGTAAAACTAGTGTTCCTTTCAGCCATTCCACATTTTTTTTTCTAGAAAACGTTGTTCAGTGAATTGTGAAGAAGCCCATTTTTTTTATAAGTATGTTTGAAAGATTTTAATTTGTTACGGAGCAAATGCATTTCATTTTCGGGACATTTCGTAATTTCGGCTAGTTTCTGTTCTAGAAACTCTAATTTCTTATTTACTTTTCTGTTATCACACTGTTTTATAACATCATACATATATTTTCTTGATATTTCAATAGTTTTTTCCATACTGAATAAAAAAATTAATGATCTAGTTACATGTAGTACATATCTTCTTAATAATATAAAACTATCTTACTTCGTTAATGAGTAAAGTGCGTTTTTCCACATGGCTGATCTTAAATACATTATTAAAAATGACAATAGCATTTTAGACATAAAAAAACATAATTCTTATAATACGAACACGTGGTACAAAACGAAAATATAGCATTATTTAAAGGGAATAATCAGCTTATATGTCCACAATGAAAAAATGTCTTACTTAAAAAGAACAATCACACAACCTAAAAAATAAATATTTTTTTTCACTTCAGTTTGCAGATATATCATCTGCGCACCAAAGAGTTTCCAGTAAGGAGTAAGAAACTACAGCATATATTAAATATACGCATTTTAATTAAATAAAGTTTATTAAACTGAAAAAAATTCGTTTTCAAAAAGTTTTTTTGAAATTTTGATTTAGTTATAGAAAGAATGGGGGGCAAATCGGGGCAAATTTTATTTCATATCTTTTAATTAGAAAGTCTATACATTATGAAAACACAAGAGTTCTTGCTGAACTCAGTTTAACTCCCTAACATAATTATAATTTTATCTAAAATATTTAACCAAAAAAAAATCTATGGTTTCAAACTTGAAAATCATAATGAACATGTACTGTATTTACAAAAATATTTATGTACAAGATAGTATATACCTTTGTCTTTAAGAACTGTAAAATGTTTCTGAAGTTCGACTTAAAATAATTTTTTAGACGTTCAATAAAATGATGCATAGATCAGAAGCATAAAATGAGAAATGCAAAAACCATGACTTTCAAGTAAAATACCAGACAATCGGAGAGTCTACAGAAAGAAATGAACCCGTTATCATATGCACAGGATAGTCCTCTTATACCAACCAGAGAATGATCAACTAAATGCGAAATTTAAAATTTTGACTTTTGGCCAGCTTTTTGAGCGAAATACCACACTGTGCGACGCGACGGTGTAAAAATTGAAAATGTGTGATGCTTAAAAAATTGCAGTAGCGAATATTGTAAAACTGAAATTTCATTTAAAGTTTGTTTTTGATTGGTCCAAGAATATTAATGTTTAATCCATGGCATGAATAATATATGACTCTGTTGCTACATAAACCACATTTTGATCATTATAAAATGATTATTATTGTTATTTTTTAATGTAGAATTTATTTATGAGTCTAAAATTTAATTCTTTGAAAATATCATTTTCCAAATGGTCATTGTAATTTGTTAAATCACTTTTTTTTGTAACATACTCTTGGTTATTTTTCTAGCGAAAGTCATTTATTAAATGTAATGATATTAGTTAAGTGCATCTTATAAAAGTAAAAAATCATTATCAAAGTTTTAGAAGAAAAAGAATTCCTTACTAAAAGAAGATATTATAAGTTGATTATTCTGCCCATGCAGATGACACGCGAATAAGAAACAAGAACATAATATGACATCGATGGTTTATTTAACGAATGAAAAAAACTGTGATTGTATACAAAAGAGTTATGATTAATTATATAAAACATATAAAGGAAAGTTACAAAATTTTTATCCAATGTGGTACAATATATTAAAGAGACATGGCCATTTTTAATGCTTTTACTGTAACAATTATGTTTCAGTTTAATTTTAATGACCACATTATCATGTTTTAATGTTTATGTGAACAATTATGTTTCATTTGAAAAAAAAATATTAATATAAAACTAGTCGTTGGGGGCCACCGTAATACTTACCCATCATGGATATGTATATGAAAATAAAACATGTGAAAACTATTTATACAATGCATTGCAATTCATAAACAAAATTTAAATATTGTTAATATACATAGTAATGCTATATTAAAGAACTGCTGATGTACCAATTTCGACAAATTATATAAAACGCCAAACTACTCAAGTAGTACCGAACTGCGTAAAAGAAACATCCTTATAACTCCAAAAATAATAATTCTATTAACTAACAATTAACTCCATCGGATTAAGCGTCTCATTTCCATTTAAAATATATCTCTGAATTGAAATTTGAATGAAATACAGGGTCATGAAAAATCGAAGAATGTGGAAAACAGGATTACAAATATCTCGGCAGCTAATAATCCGATCGACTTCGTTCTATATGCAAAATGTATGTTATTTTATTGCCTTTTACGTCCATTCCTTAGAACAAAAAAATTCGAAAATTTTTATGTACCTTTCATCAGAACGAATTTTTCGAGAGTACGAAAAAAATATTTCCGGATAATCGAGGTTTCTGATATTAAATAGGCTTCGTCCCATTCTTACATACTAACTACATACAAAATTTCAAGTCTCTATCTCAATTTGTTCGGGAGATAGAGCGTTTATAGACAGACAGACAGACAGACAGACGGACGGCAAAAAAAATTTTCGAACAATATGTTTTTCGGAATCTTCACTATCTAAAACGTGTAAATCCGTTAAAAAAAAAAAAAAAAAAAAAAAAAAAAAAAAAAAAAAAAATCGATTTTCAAAACGATTGCAAGACTTACCCTATACTACGTATGATGGGTAAGTAATAAAACTTCATTTTACGCAAAAATTTAATAATCACGAGATAAATAAAAATTGTTAAAATTTTGAAATAATTATAATATAACATCGACGGTTGGCAATGCATGAAAGAGAGAAAACGCATATAACGTAATATGCGAAATAATATTAATTATACAATTTTCATGTTTAATTACTTAAATGAAAAATATTTTTTTATAAATTTTGTACAAAAGGATTATGACATGTAGAATGATATATTAAAGATACATCGACATTACTTAAGATTTAGATTTCAGTAATCTTATAAGGAAAAAATTGATAACAAAGATTCAGAGAATCATATTGACCTTATGCAGACCAAATTTTGATACAGTAGTATTTTAGATGCCTTCTAATGCTTTAATTAAGGGATATTAGTTATTAATATGATGGAAAATACTTTACATGTAATTTTTAGAATGTTCCAAACTGGTAACATTGGTCATTTCTGGTGGTCATTTTCCAGTGTTCATTGGTCATTTTTATAATTTTCTGTACATTTCCTCATATATGATAGGAATGTAACTTCCATTACAAAAAATCAAGTTATCTCATTCGAAAAATCTAGTTCAAAAAATCCTTTGTACGACTGATGATTTCCCAGTGGTCATTGGTTATTTTTATGATTTTTTGCACATTTCTTCATTAATGACAGGAATGTAACTTTTATTTCAAAAAAAATCAAGTCATCGTTTTACTATTTCTGCTAATTTTTTCAAGTCAATTTTAATAAATTTTAATTTTTAATAAATTTTTAAACTTATGTTCCTAATTGGGAACTTTGACCTGTGATATACAAATATAAATAAACCATAAATTAATTGTAATGCCAGTACAGATGACAGGGGAACAAAGAACAAAAGTATAATGTGGCATCAATATTCGACATTTCGGAAAAAAAGATACTTATAACTGTTATCGTTTATGCAATTTTAATGTTTAGTTACATAAAATTTTGCAACATTTTCATAAATTTTGTAGGGAAATTTATATAACTTGTAGAATATGCATTAAAGATATATTGACATTATTTAAAATTTAGATTGCAATAATATTATAACTGAAAATTTAATAACAAAATTTGAGAAAATGATATTAACATACAAAAAAAGAATAAACCATAAATTAATTATTATACCACTATAGATGACAAGGGAACAAAGAACAAGGATATACATACAACGCGCCATTGATTTTTGATTATATGAAAGAGAAAAAACGCATATAATGGCTATTGTTTACAAAATTTTCATTTTAGTTATAAAAAAAATTTCGAATTTTTTTTAAATTTTGTAATGGAATTATATGACACAATAGAATCATATCATAAAGACTTATCGACCTTATTTAACATTTGTATTACAGTAATGTTATAAACGACAAATCAATAATAAAGTTTCAGAAAATGATATTAATATACAAGAAAGAATAAACCATAAATCAATTACTATTCCAGCGTAGATGACAAGAGAACAAAGAACAAGAATAGATACTTAATGCGACATCGATGTTTGATTATATGAAAGTGAAAATCGCATATAATGGTTATTGTTTGTACAATAGTTTACAATTTAAAAAAAAAAAAAAAAGTGAACTTTTTAGATTTTGTAAGTGAAATTGACATGTCATGTAAAATCAAATAAATAATAAAGGCATATCGATATTAGATCGAAGATTAGATTACAGTAATGTTAAAAAAGAAATTCAATAATAAAGTTTCAGAAAATGACATTAATATACGAAAAAAACATAAATTAATTAATATGTTAGTACAAATGGCAAGAAAATAAAGAAGAGAAACCCCCCCCCCCCCAAAAAAAAAAAAAAAAAAAAAAAAAAAACAAGAATATAACAAGACAATGGGATGGTTGGCTATGCATGAAAGGGAGAAAGCGCGTATAACGTCTTTTATTTATACAATTTTTATGTTTAGTTACTTAAAAATACATGAAATTTTCATAGATTTCGTAACGAAAATGTGCATGGCATGTAGAATTATATATTAAGTATACATCGACATTATTTAAGATTTAGATAATAATAATGGTTATTAAGTTTCAGAAAATGATATTTATTTACAAAAAAGAATAAACCATAAATTAATTATCATGCCAGTGTAGATGACAAGGGAACAAAGAACAAGAATGTACACGCAATGCGACATCGATGATTGATTATATGAGAGAGAAAAAACGCATATAACACCTATTATTTGTACAATTTTCATTTTAGCTACAAAAAATATATAAAACTTCTAAATCTTATAAGAGAATTATAGACATGCAGAATCCTATAATAAAGAAATATCGATATTATTTTAACATTTAAGTTACAGTAATGTTATAAGGAAAAAATCGATAATACAGTTTCAGAAAATGATATTAATATACAAAAAAAAAAAAAAAAAAAACATACATTAAATACATGTTCCAACAAATGACAAGGAAAAAAAGAATGTAATATGATATCAATGGTTGGCTACACATGAAAGAGAAAAAACGCCTATAACGACTGTTGCTTATGCAATTTTCATGTTTAGTTACTTAGAAATATATTAAACTTTCATAGATATTGTAAAGAAAAGTTATATCACATGTAGAATCATACATTAAATATACATCGACATTATTTAAGATTTAGATAACAGTAATGTTATAAGTAAAAAATCCAAACTAAGTTTAGGAAAATGTAAAAATGATGTACAAAAAAAGAATAAACCATAAATGAATTATTATTCCAGTACAAATGAAAGGGCAACAAAGAACAAAAATATAATGTGATATCTATGATTAATTATACAAAAGAGAGGAAACACATACAACGGTTATTTTTTATACAGGTTTCATGCTTAGTTGCATAAAAAAAATATTAAAGTTTCATGCATTTCGTAAGTAAAATTTATAGTGACTTGTGGGAGGAACCGTATGTTAGAAACACGTCGATTTTATTAAGATTCAGATTACAATAATATTATAAGGGGAAAATCGATAACAGTGTTTCAAAAAATGATATTAATATACAAAGAAAAAGAAAAAAACATAAATTAATTGTTATGTCAGTACAAATGGCACTAGAAAAAAGAACAAAAATACAATGTGACATCGGTGGTTGATTAGATAAAAAAGAAAAGAACGGTATAATATAATAAAAATGTGAAATTATTCACACTTTTTGTAAGGATATTTTGTATTATTAAAGGGTATGATATAAGAATTATGTATGATATGTGGAATCAAAAATATTAAACACATATTGACATTATTTAAGATTTAAAATACAATATTTATTTTTTCACTTTAATTTTAAATAAAATTTTATTTTAGGCACAAATTTAAATGTCGCAAAAGCACAAATAATAAATAATAACTATTATTTTGTTAATTGTATCTAAATACTTCTGCTGCTACTAATTTCAAAAATGTGATCTCTGAGACACAGACATTATGCGTTACTGCATTATCTAAAGTTCTTTATTATTCATTATCATTCTGTCTTATACATTTTTCTTCTCGTTATTTAATGCAATAATCGATTTGAATTTTTTCCAAAAACTGTCTAAAATCAATCAGCTCAAATGTTGCTTATTCATTGAAATTCTCAATAGCAAAATTCATTTTCTTTTTTTTTTCAAACATTTCTAGAATAAAGATAAGTCATTATTGTTTTTACACTGTTAAAAAAATTCTGAAATTCACGAAATTTTTTTCCCTGAATTTCACAGAAAAGGTCCCTTTTCACAACAAAAGGACATTTTCCGTTACAAATCACAAAATTCCACCATATTTCCTGAAAATATAGAAACTGATGGAATTAGAAACAAAAAACGGAGACACTCCGTTGTGTGGCGGGCTCCATGGCCGAGAGGTCAAGTCACCACACTGCTAACCGCCTGCGGATCCACCAGTGGCCGACAGGGTCTGACCTCCAAATTGGTGGACGGTAGGTGCTGTGTTCGAACCTAATCACGACCGTCGGCCCAACCGTTCGGTTTTCTTCGAACCCTGCATAAATACGGGTTATGTACCCTTAGAAAGACCCCCACGAAGGGCATCCCACCCCATAGGACCTATATCCCATAGTGTAGATAATTGGCTGACATAAAAACAAACAAAGCTAATCGCCTGCGACCGCAGATTGTGGGTTCGGGTCGCACTGGCGCCATAGAATAACGAAAACATAAAAATCCCTTTTAAATTACATTTTTTCTGTTTATTTTTCTCTTATTTCTTATTTAAAAAAATCTTTTAATTAATTAGCCAAAAAATAAATAAATAAATAGTGTACGACAGTTTCATAAAAGTTTTTATACTTTTTTTTTTCTGTAAAAAAAATTTTTTTTAATAAAAACTTTTTTTCATTCATTCATTCATTCATTCAAAAGAAAAAAAACAGTGATTTTAAGCAGTGATTTTTTTTTTATTTAAACTAGTTAAAAAACTAAAATTGATTTAAAAAAATAATAAGTATTATGCACCAGTCTAAAATAAAATAAAATAAACCGCTTACAAATATTCTAAAGGAATATATTTGGAATATATTTGAAAGGAAATCTTTAAAAAGGCACAACAGATTTTCCCACTAACTCATAAAAGACATACTTTGTACGATCTGGCATCAGCAACTTTAGCTCAGTTCGTAAGGATTTTTTCCGCTATCAAAAGGTACCGAGTTCGATCCTCAGGACGGCGTGAACTAAATTATGCAAAATAATAATTAAGTAAAATAACATAGCAGCTTTAAATCACTCGGTAATTTTGAATTCTTTGACGATTAATTGATTTATTAATTTTAAAAATTACATTAAATTATTATTATTAAAAATCAAACTTTGTAACGGAAAGTTATTGCTTCTTCAAACGAAGTTTTCCTTTCTTGTATTTTCCACAACGGAAAATCTACTAACGGAACGGTAAAAGCTCGTCTACTTTGCTGCCAGTAGTTTCACCGTGAATTCACAGATTTATTTTTAACAGTGTAGTTTCACTTTTGTATTTATTTGAAAAATAATAAAAATGCAGATGTTACAAATTTATGAATATACATTTTATTAAAATTTCCGAATACTTTTGACTCCGCAATCTCGCAGCCCTCGTCAGGGAATATTTTTAATAATTGCAGTTCGAATCATTAAATTTGAAACGAATGGAACGGCAATTAAATAGTTTCCTCTACATAAGTTTAATCCGAAGCACTGCTATTTCTATTTCCAGCTATTCTAAGAATTGTAAACTTCCCCATTTCAAACAAAGTAATGTATGTAAATGAATGGGGGTTGGTAATTTTTGAAAACATTCCCTGACGATGGCAGTGGGATTGCAGACCAAAGTACTCGGAAATTTACATGTATATTTTTAAACTTGTAACATCTATATTATTATTATATATTTTTAAGAAAACGATGAACTTTTTAACGGTCATATTATGTATAGCCTTTTTAGAACATCAAAGATTGCTTTAAAAATTCATCTTTACTTATTTATATTCTAGTTGTTATTTCCATAGATCATCTTCTAACTCTTCCAACAATTTTTCAGAAAGAAGATATTTCGTTTCTTTTCGTGGCACATTCTTTAATGTTTTATGAATCTGAGTTATTTATTGGAAGAAAATTACATCAGTCAAGTGATTAATTTTGTGGAAGTGAAAAATCGATAGGAAACGTTTCGAGGAAGAGTATCGATATATCAGTGAAGGCAGGGATCGCAAATGAGTGATTATGCGGCATGCATGCAATGAAAATAAGAAACAGATACATTATGATTTATTATGTGAATAACAAACAGAGTAACAATAAAACTAATACAATTTAGCAGTATCGAAATTACATTAAGCTGAAAGTAAATTATTTAACAAAATTTACACCATAAAGTTAATATCATTAACTTGTTTATAATTTGTTTATAATTTGTTTTATTATATTGTGTTTAGTTTGACGATTTATTATCAATTTCAGACATAAAGAAAAATTAAAAATACTGCATAAGCCATAGATTGTAGAACACTTTTTAATATTTTGCAATACACATACATTTAACGTCTGAATTAAAAAAAACTATTAAAAGATTGAATAATATAAACTTTTTAACATTAACAGAATATTAATGAGAATATTTTTCACGCGGTTTAATAAGGTACTAAATAAAAATTTAAGTAAAAGGTACCGTAAACAAATTTTTTTATAGATCACAATGTAACGGAATTCTTTTGTATGTCCCTGTAAAAGAGCTATAAATGCTCACATTTCATTTTCAATAGGAAGCATTCTATAATGAACCTCATAAACATATAAAAATTTCGTGTCATTCTGAGCATATTTATACAAGTGGGAGTATTTCCAGACAGACAGACTAAAATTATATATGAACAACATGGTGGAGTGAAAATGACCAAAAAAAATTTTTTTTTTTTTTTTCTTTGGATAGGTTTAAAAAGTTGCCTTTTGAAGCACTGAATGTAAGGTTAAATTTTCATTTCATTTGGAATTCACCTTTAGTTCCCTACCAGCTCTTAAAGTTTATGCCCTTTATATGTGAAAACCAAGATTTTACTAGCTAGAGTAAATTATTCAACTTAATTTTTTTTTATTACATTTCTGATTTCAGTTAAGTAACCCGCAAAAAATGACTTCTTAAAATATTATTTGTGAAAGATCCAAGTATCGTCATGTTTTTATTCTTTAAATTGCGAATAAAACCCTAAAATATAGATTGTATTGTCGCAAACAGGATAAAGCACAATAATTAGATATACAGTTCAATTTTATTTTTCGAATATACATGAAAGATAATACTCTAAATATAAAGAAAATGCAATTTTCTGAATATATAGTAATGTAATAAACAGAATATATGCGGTGTTTTGTAAAACGACCTTTCATTTCATTCTAATTTATATTGGTCATTGTAAATAAAATTAGGCATTATCTTTCGTAATTTGATTTTTGCTCATATATATCCGTTTCTTGCTTGTACTACTAAAGCCACTAATGATGCTCCAGTAACTAATTTTGCGCATCTTTCAAATGCTTGAATAAGACAGAAAAACTTAGGCAATTAAAAAGATGGAATTTTCACACTTTTCTGAGAACGTTCGGCTCCTCTTACATACTCTATTAAGAATGGTGAGGTGATTTAACATTCTTACCAGTCGCTAATTTTTACATAGTCTGTATTACAGAAATTCAATAATGGAATATAAAATTGTCTTGATGTTGAGCACATCATATATTTGGGCTTCAGTATTCTACGGAATCCAAATTCAATGTTCCTTTCTTTTCTCTCAATGACAGAATTATGCGTTTTGTAGAATAACGGGATTGACAATTTTCTTTAAATCTTCCCTCAAATGAGGGTACAACGTTTAAAAAAAAACAGGTTGAGCATTATCTTTTAAAGAAGAATCTTTGCTGAAGTAAAGCAACATAGATGAATGTTACAAATTACAAATTCAGCCTTAATCTTCAGATTTTTGATGGATGTAAATAGTCAATTGGCAGTTGTCAACCATTTAGAATGAGACATTTTTTCTGGATTACGATTTACCAGATTTAAGAAGCATTGGCCAGATGAAAATGTTTGACAGATGCCATAAAAATAATTTTGGTCTATACTTAACTCTTCTGTGTTCATTTCTCGGAGAGAGGACCAGATATTTTTAATTCCACAACTGTCTATTGTTTACATTTATTGTACAATTTTCTAATTGGAACAAAAAAGGCTCGTGAGTCTGTATTTGGTCCATAAAGTTCAATGACGTAATGGGAATTCGTTTGCGTAAAACCTGCATATTAACCACTGCAAGGGACGACTAAATCTTAGATTCAACATTCTAATAGCTTGATTTTTTATTCAACTGTTCCGTCATAATCTACTGCCATAAATTTATCAAAGTTTAAATTGTTTTCAGTGCAGTATTTTAATACTTTTTGTAATACTTTCCTGGTACAAAAATGGTGTAATGTGACCCAAATACAGTGAATTTGACTCTTCAATCAGAAATATGTGTTTTTCACTTTTAGTTCTTCGATGTAATATAACTCCAATTTTCCTGAATTTCTTTTGGATTTGGGATATCGAATAAGCTTTTGATATTCAGAAAAAATTTTAACTATCATTTGATCAATACGGCTCTGGAAAACTACAATTGTTTATGCCTTCTTTGATGTTTTCTCTCAGGATTTTATATACCTATGATTTTAGTGGATCGTTACAAATCCTGATGTGTTTTAATTATTGTTTTGTATAAAAATAATATTTTATAGCATTCTGCTATTGTTGACAAAACAGCTTTTTTTAGTTTTGAAAAAGCACCAAATATAAGGTATTCCGATACACTTCTAGTAATGGTAAACTTCCATATGCTTTCGCACGCGACAAGCATTCATTTTGTCTATAAAAATGACAACATACAATTTTTAAAACACAATAAAACTTTTCAAATAATTTAAAATAAAGACTTAAAGTTTGAAAATCATAAAAGGAACTACACTAATCATTTTAAATATAAAAATATAAAAATGTCAAACAAAATTACCAAAAAATCCTGTCAACGTACAATTTATGGTAAGAATCTATGGTATAAATCAATGAAAATATAAATGTCCTGGTAGGACGATGAAGGAGTTTTTCAAAATTTATGAAATTTTGCACGTGTATTAGAGGTAGCAAAAGGCAACTTTTGGCTGCTATCCAAAATAAAAATTCTAACTTTCGTTTTTTCTCTCCACCTAATGAACAATTTTCACTATATTGAAAAGTGTTAAAAGTCGTGAATAAACTTTTTTACTTATCGAAAAAAAAAGTCTGAAATAAATCAATTTATATTTTAGATGAAGCTATTCCGAATTTCAAAAGAGGTTACTTTTTGACATATTTCTAAATTCATTTTTGTTCGGAAATACATCAAAACACACTGACAGATGCTCTTTTTCAAAAGCTATTTAATCGAATAGCATTTTCCTTTTTGGGGGTAAAAGGTAAAAGATATTTCAGAAATTACTGTCAAAGAAGGCATTTTGTACCAAATTCTTGAAGCTGAAGTGCAAAAATAACAAGAAACTTGTCGTCATGTGACAAGAATCGATTATAACTCGATAAGTAAATTTTCTGTTAAAAAAATATAAAATGAAATTTTATTTTAAATCGCTTCAGTATTCAGCCCTGCCAATTTTATTGTTATTATTATTATTATTATTATTATTATTATTATTATTATTATGCGTTTAAAAATGAATCAGAAAATGCTTCGCGTTGTTGATCAAGTAATTTGAGAACCATCGTAAAAGATTGAATTCCACCACCCCTCTTTCTTTGCACTTTGTACATCATCTTTTTTTTTACCTTCAAAGACATTTTTTTTAATAACACATCGCAGGTTTTTAAAATTCTTTAAAAATTTTCATAATAGTCCCGGAGCCGGTGACATCGTAAGTCTTGTCATCGCGGAATTTAAAAGATTTTATGCAAATCAAAAATACAAAGTCATACGAACAAAATAAGTTAGGTATGATTAGGTTTGACGAGCTGAAAATTAGATTAATTAAATTAATTAAATTTAAAATGATGTAATGAATTAAATTTTTCGCAGTTGGTCAGAGTTCATTCGCGAAATAAAGTATCCTCTGGTAAAAATCCTAAGTAAAATAAAGATGTAATTTTATCACCGTCCGCTAAGTTTGTCATACTAATTTCTTCTGAAAAGCACACAATTTTCTAGAAATGTTCTAAGAGTGCTCCGTATCCGCGATGAGGGTAAAACACTACAGCTTCAATGAGTCAAATCACTGTATTAATACCAGTGTCTTGATGGAATTTACACCTTGTTATTAATCTTAAAATATACAAATAAATGCTTAAAAGGCGTTGAAAAAATAGATATTATTTATTTGTTATTTACCTCAGATCTTTCGGATGCCCTCTCATCCATTTTCAAAGGAATAAAAGAAGATAATTAATTAGAAATAGAAAGCGTAAAAACAAAACAAAAACAAAAAATAGTCCGCATGCGCAAACAAAGTTACGAGGAAGTTCATCGAAATCAATTGTCATCGAATCGAATTGTCTTATATCAATCGATTTACATAAAAAAAATTTCAATTCCACGATGACTGAACTTTAGATGTCACCGTCTCCCGGACTATAAGTAAATCGTCCATTGTTGAATAAAGATATTGGTCAGTGAATAATTTCGTGGTAGTGAAAAATCGATAGTAGCGTTTCAGAGAAGACAAACAATATGAAGAAGAAATAAAGCGTAAATTAATTATTCTGTCAGTATAGAGGATAAAAGAACAAGAAACAAGAATACAATGGGACATCGATTAGTCATTATATGAGTGAAAAGAAAACATATGGTATTTACTATTGTTTATACAATTGTGGAGCTTAGTTGTATAAAAAATATAAACGTAAAGCGTAAATGTTACCAGATGTGGTACATTATATTAAACATACATTTATGGTATATTATATTAATAATATGTAATTTTAGAAAAGTTTAGATAATAATAATAATTTTCACTATTAAGGCTTTCAACAAATCCAAAGAATCTACATTCAGACACACATTTGAATTTATTTTTGTTCAGATAAGCAAGAAATTTGCTGTTACTCTTATTCAGGAATTGTGCAATGAAATAGCGTATTCCACATTTTGTGATAAAGCTGATCTTTTGGGAAATACTACCAAAGTTTCCGTTTTGAATAGAATTTCCGTAGTAACAGCTGGGTAAAAGAGAAACCCGGTCGTCACATGACAACCATCGTTTATAGCTTCATAAGTGATTTATTTATTAATAAACTAAAAACGTGGGTCGAATTTTTTTTTAAAGTTCGTATTGTGTATCTATTTTTGCATTTATACTTATTACATACCCATCATACGTAGTATGAGGTAAGTCTTGCAATCGTTTTGAAAAAAAATGACTGATTTACGCGTTTCAGACGCAGGAGATTCCGAAAAACATTTTTTAGGAAAGAAAATTTGCCGTCCGTCTGTCTGTCTGTGTGTTTGCAAACGCTCTATATCCCGAACAAATTGAGATAGTCACTTAAAATTTGCTGTGTACTTAGTATGTGATAATGGGAAGAAGCCTATTAAATATCAATAATTTTGATTATCCGGAACTATTTTTTCGGACTTTCAAAATATTCGTTCTGATGAAAAATACATAAAAAAATTAAATTTTTTTTATTTTAAGGTGTGGACGTAAAGAACAATAAACTAACATAAATTTTGCATAAAAAAATTAAGTCAATCGGATAATTAGTTGCTGAGATATTTGTAATCCTATTTCCTACACTCTTCGATTTTTCATGATCACGTATTTTATTCATATTTCAATTCAAAGATATATTTTAATTAGATATGAGATACGTAATCCGACGCAGTAAACTGTTAGTTAATATGATAATTATTTTGGAGTCATAGGGATGTTTCTTGTACTCTATTAGGTACTACTTGAGTAAGTTGGCGTTTTATATAATTTGTCGAAATTGGTTCATCAGTAATTCATTAATAAAATATTGCTATGTGTTAAAAATATTTAAACATACATTTAAATTTTATTTTGGAATTGCGATTCATTTTATAAATGGTTTACATATGCTTTATTTTCATATTATGCATATACATGATGGGTAAATATTACGGTAACTCCCAACGACTAGTACCTTTCAAATTCTCAATAATTTATTTCTCTTCATAACACGCTCGTCAATGTATTTTTTCTTCCATGATTCCATTGTTAGGAAAGAGATATTAACCAAATGACTCATTTTGTAGAAATGACAAATGATTAGAAGATGTCATTGGAGAAAAAGTAAAAATTAATCATTAATCAGTTGGCACAATTGAAATCACCATAGTAGGGATTTCATTATTAGTTACAACCGAACAGAAAATGTTAGATTATTAATTATTAGATATTAAATAGCAGAAGAGATGTTTTATTAGATTTTAAAATATGAATTTATTAATATATTAATGTGATTGAATTGTAGAGTTTTTGTTCCACCACTTATATTACAGGGGACAGAGTATCATCTCTACAGTTTTGAATAATACTGTAATATAAGTGGTTATTGTACGACATTGTAGGTTATTAAGAGAATGAGAAAGAAAACCGTCGTAATTGTTAATTTTATACAATTAATGTACTAAATTGCTTAATTTTTAAATTTAAAAAAAAACAGTTTTTAGTTGTTGTTGTTTTTTTTTTAATTAAGAAAATAAAAAAATCTTTAAAATGGGGTCTTCTCCTTCGAATGAAAAGAAAGGTTAGAAATGCAGTTGCTGAATTTCTGAAAAATAATTTAAAAAGCACAATTTTTATGAGTTTGTCACCAAACGTAAATAGTTTCGTCATCATATAACATAAAATTGCATTGCTTAGTGATAAAGTTTTACTTTACGAAATGCACTTAAAACTCCTTTGAATTCCCTTTTATGAATTAAAAGAAATACAACATAATATTTAAATCGCTTTTTAAGAAATACACTCCTTGTTATATTTAATCCATCAATATCTGTAAAGAATATTGCACTTAAAACTTCTTTTAATCCTTTTATGAATTAAAAGAAATACAACATAATATTTAAATCACTTTGAAAAAATACACACCTACATACTTTATATATATAAAAAATACACTCCTTGTTATATTTAATGCATCTGTATGCAATATTTAGTGCAATTTGTTTAAAGAATATTGTACTTGAAACTTCCTTTAACAATTCCCTTAATGAATTAAAAGAAATACAACATAATATTTAAATCACTTTTAAAAAATACACTCTTTGTTATATTTAATACATCAATTTGTATAAAGGATATTGCACTTGAAACTCCTTTTAATTAGCTTAATGATTTAAAAGAAATACAACATAATATTTAGATCACTTTTAAAAAATACACTTTTTGTTAAATTTAATGCATCAATCTGCTTACGAATACTGAAACAAGCTCTAAAATAATTTCAGATAGATTTATAATATGCATTTAAATTTTAATCTGAAGAGTTTTTCTTTTCTTTCTTTAAATACCCTTCTGAAAAGACGCTAATACTCTTTAAGGCATTTTCTTGAAATTTTTTACCAATGAAATTCATTTATTAAAGAAAAACGATATCAGACAAGCAACTGATTTTGTGGAACTGTGAAATTGTTAGAAGGATTTCAGAGAAGAATGGCGAATTAATTCTAAAGCATCAATCTATTGAAAGAAAATCTTTAAAAATTCACGTATATATTTAAGTATTAAATATATTTTTATCCGCACAGTTCGTCTTTTATTCATCAAATAGCTTTCTGAAAACGCGACAATTCTTTTCTTTTTATGGCACATTCTTGAATATTTTCCCAGTATAATTCATTTATGAAAGACAGATGATATTAGTGTAGTGATTAATTTGTGGAAGTGAGAAATTCATAGGAAGATTTCAGAGAAGAATGGAGAATTAGTTTTAAAGCATCAATTTATTCAAAGAAGTTCTATAAAATTCTGGTATACAATTAAATATGAATCAAATTTTCATCTGAACAATTCATCTTTCATTCATCAAAGAGCTTTCTGAAAAGGAGACAATTCGTTTCTTTTTATGGCACACTCTTTAATATTTTTCCAATATAATTCATTTATTGAAGACAGGACAGCGGTATCAGTCAAGCGATTAATTTTATGGGAGTGAGAAACTGATAGAAGAATTCCAGAGAAGAATAGAGAAATAACTTTAAAGCACCAATTTATTCAAAGAAGCTACAAAAAAAAATCAGTTATATATTTAAAGATGAATTAAAACATTTCATCTTTTATTCACCAAATAGCTTTCTTAAAAAAGATGGCAATTCATTTCCTTTTATGGCAAACTCTTGAATATTTTTCCAGTATAATTCATTTATCGAATGTAGACGATGTTGGTTAAACAATTACGTTTGTGGAAGTGAGAAATTGATAGAAGGATTTCAGAGAAGAATGGCGAATTTATTTTAGATCATCAATCTATTCAAAGAAGATCTTTAAAAATTTACTTATGTATTTAAATATGAACTAAATTTTTATCCGTACAATTCATCTTTTATTCATCAAATAGATTTCTGAAAAGATGACGAATCTTCTTTTTTTTTTTTTTTTAAATCACACATTCTTGAATATTTTTCCAGTCTAATTCATTTATTAAAGACAGACAGTATTAGTGTAGTGATTATTTTGTGGAAGTGAGAAACTGATAGAAGGATTTTAGAAAAGAATAGAGAATTAATTTTAAAGCACCAATCTATTCAAAGAAGCTCTAAAAACATTCGGATATGTATTTAAATATGAATTAAAGTTTTATCTGAACAGTCCATCTTTTATTCATCAAATATCTTTTTGAAAAGGCGACAATTCATTCCTTTTTATGACACACTCTCTAATATTTTTCCGATATAATTCATTCCTTCGAGACAGACAGGAATATTAGTCAAGCGATTAATTTCGTGGAAGTGAGAAATTTTTAGAATAATTTCGCAGAGGAATAGAGAATAAATTTAAAACCACCAATCTAATCAAAGAAGCTCTTAAAAAATCAGTTATATATTTAAATATGAAATAGATTTTTATCAGAACAGTTCATCTTTTATTCATCTAATGGTTTTCTGTGAAAGTGACAATTCGGTTTTATATATCTGTGGCTTCCGGTAATAATCAGGTAAGGCACATTTATTTTTAAAAATTGAGATAATTTGAGAAAATGTAACTTTAAAAGAGTACTTTCATCTGCCATAGTACTGAAAAATGAAAATCGAATACTTCCTGTCATAGGGCGATTATAAATATTCATTTAAAAATTGAAATTTTTTTTAATTGGTTTTCAATTAATAAAAACCATTTTTATATAACTATTTTGGCAAAAGAAGAGGTCATTATATTCTAATTGAATGGAGTGAAAATTGTTAAGTTCTAATCTACTAAAAGTAATGATAAAAAGACCTTTTTGAAAACTTTAAATGTTAATTACTCAAAATATTAAAAATGTGCCTTACCTGGTTATTACCGGAAGCCACAGATTTATATATATATATATATATATATATATATATATATATATAGCACACATTTGAATATTTTCCCAACATAATTCATTTATTGATGACAGATGATATTAGCCAAGTGATTAATTTTGTTGAAGTGTGAAATTAATAGGAGGCTTTCAGAAAATAATAGAAAATTAGTTTTAAAACATCACTCTTTTAAAAAATCCAATTTATACATTTAAAAACAAAAAATTTCTTTTCGGAACAGTTCATCTTTTATTCACCAAACAGTTTTCTGAAAGGCGACAGTTCATTTCTCTTGAATATTTTTCCAATATAATTAATCCATCGAAAGCAGAAGATGTCAGTTAAGCAATGAAATTTGTGGAAGTGAAAAAACGATAGAAGGATTTCATGGAAGAATGGTGAATTTATTCTAAAGCATCAATCTATTCAAAGTAGCTATAAGAAATCAAGTTATAATTTTTATATAAATCGAACTTTATCCAAACAGTTCAACTTTTTAAAATTCAAATACCTTTCTGAAAAAGCGGCAAATTATTCCTTTTTATTGCACATTCTTGAATATTTTTCGAGCACAACTCATTCATTGAAGATAGAAGATATTAGTCAAGTGATTAATTTTGTGAAATGAGAAATCGACTGAAAGATTTCATAGAAAAATAAAGAAATATTTTTATAGCATCAATCTATTCAAAGCTCAAAAAGAAATAATTTATATATTTAAAAATGAATCCATTTTTTTATCCGCACAATTCACATTTTGTTCATCAAATAGCTTTCTAAGAACGCGACAATTCTTTTCTTTTTAATGACCCAATCTTGAATATTTTCCCAATATAATTCATTTATGGAAGGCAGAAAATATTAGTCAAGCGGTTATTTTGTGGACTTGAAAAACTGATATAAGGGTTTCAGAATGACGAATTAGTTTTAAAGCATCAATTAATTCAAAGAGGTTCTGAAAAGATTTAGTTAAATATTTAAATATGAAAAAAACTTTTATACGAACAGTTCATATTTTATTCATCAAATAGTTCTCTGGAAATTAAACAACTTGTTCCGTTTGTGGCATACTTTTTAATATTTTTACAATATAGTTTACTCATTCAAGACAGACAATATTAGTAGAGCGATTAATTTTGTGAAAATGAGAAATTGATAGAAGGATTTCCGAAAGAAAGGGATAATTATTTTTAAAGCACCAATCTATTCAAAGAATCTCTAAAAGAATTTATCCATACATTTAAATATCGCTATAACTTTTATCTGAAAAGTTCATCTTTTATTCATCAAGTAGCTTTCTGAAAAGGTGAAAATTTGTTTCTTTTTATTGCACACTTTTTAATATTTTCCAATATAATTCATTCATTGAAGATAGACGATGTTAGTCAAGCGATTGATTTTGTGAAAATGAGAAACTGATAGAAAGATTTTAGAATAGAATGAAGAATTCATCAGGACTTATTGGGGCTTCATGCATCAATCTATTCAAAGGAACTCTAAAATTATTAAATAGTGTATTTAACATGAATTAAATTCTTATGCGCATAGTTCATTTTTTATTCATCCATTAGCTTTCTGAAAAGGAAACAATTCGTTCTTTTTGTAGCACACTGTTTAATATTTTTACAATATAATTCATTCGTTGAAGACGGACAATGTTAGTAGAGAGATTAATTTTATGAAAGTGATAAATTGGTAGAAATATTTACGAAAAGAGGCGAGAATTATTTTTAAAGCACCAATCTATTCAAAGAATCTCTATAAGAATCCATTTATATATTTAAATATGAATTAAAATTTTTTTTTGCATCATTTTTTATTCATCGAATAGCTTTCTGAAAATGTGACAGTTCGTTTCTTTTTATGTCACACTTTTTAATATTTTTCCAACATATATATAATTCATTCGTTAAATACAGACAATATTAGTCAAGTGATTAATTTTCTGAAAGTGATAAACTGGTGAAAAAAATTCAGACAATTATGAAAAATAATTTTAAAGCATCAGTCTATTCCAAGAAGCTCTAAAATAATTAAGTTATATATTTAAATATGAATTAAATTATTATCCGCAGAATTCATCTTTTATTCATCGATTAGCTTTCCGAAAAGGAAACAATTCGCTTCTTTCTATGGAACACTCTTGAATATTTTTCCAAAATAAATTATTTATTGAAGACAGGCGATATTAGTATAGAGATTAATTCTGTGGAAATGAAAAATTGATAGAAGTATTTCAGAGATGAATGATAATAAATCGCAGAATGAAGAGGCTGTAAATAAATTATTCTCCTGGTGAACATAAGCAAGAAATTGAACAGGAATGCAATGAGACATCGATTATTCATTACATTAACAAAGTAAACATACATAATTTCTTCTCTTTATATAATTATTTTCCATATCCCGGGAAGATGCGCGGCTCTACTTGTTACATAAAAGCACGCCACAGACTTGTTGTCTACACAAAATGTTTAGAAAGTTATTACACCGGGAAGTGGCGGCACAGACTGTCACCTCGTCGATTTCACGGATGAAAATCTAGGATTAACTAAGTCACGATTCGCATATTAAAATGCAATCGGTTTGTCACGTCACATCTTGGTGGAAAACACCTTAAAATCCGATTTTAATGGGTTACTCGTAGGTTTTCCATTGTGTTTTCTTGCACAAAAAACTATGAAAACTTGGATGATTGACAGCAGGAAAACATAATGGTAAACCTATGAGTCATCCGCTAAAATCAGGTTTTCATGTATTTTTCGCCAAGATATGACTTAGAAGATAGATTGCGCTGTAATATGCGAATCGAGATTTAACTAATCTTAGATTTTCATCCGTGAACTCAATGAGGTGATTGCCTGCGCTGCCGCCTTCCCATCTATGCTTTTCATCAAAATATTATGTATAGAATTTTCACATTCAATCATAATACTTTTTTACTGCATTTAAATTAATGATCATTACTAGGAAAAATATAATCAGAAAATTCAGAATATCTGAAAGATAATTGGCTATGATTGACCTATTTTCCTTTTTATTTATGACAACTACATTTATGACGACTTGATATGATTTTACATACAATACTTCGCCGTGCTTGAATTTTAAAAAAATTGATTTTTAAAAATTCTGAAAAATTCCAAAACCTGTTATAATTAATAGAAATTTGAAAAATCAACAAAGTTGCATTTAGTTACCCATTTTAGTATAAAAACTTTTAAACTCTAACCTGTATTTACGAAAGTTAAACTAACTCATTTGACCACAGAGTAAAAATAAAAAGATAAGATATAAAGTATAGCGGCTGGAAAAGACACCAAAAATGTAACCCTAAAATCCACTACATTAAGCCCGAACACAACCATGTTCTTTCGCAAAAAGTAAAAAAACACTTTTAATAATACAGTTTTTAATTCATAATAGAAATTAAATGCTACTTTAGAAAGCTTAAATATAAGCAGATCATTTTCCTTTAGAGAAAAATTGCACGACTGATGTCAAAGAATTCGGCTCCTGTTTCACATGATTGTTTGGTTAGGGCCGAATGAAGACATTTAAATTTGAGCAATAACGCGCATCATATTAAAAGCCGATTTTACGGCATACTGCGCCTCGATCTATTTTTTTTTCCTGCATACATTTGATTTTATTTATGGCCCAAACTTAATGCCTCAATTTAAGTAAAGAACCTTCAAAGGAGCTCTAAAATAATTCGGTTAAATTTTTAAATGTACATTTAATTTCTTATCCGAATAGTTCTTTCTTTTATTCTTCAAATACTTTTTGGAAATGACATTAATCTTTTTTCATTCTATGGCACACTCTTGAATATTTTCTAATATAATTCATTTACTAAAGTCAGACGACATTAGTGAAGCGATTAATTATATGGAAGTAAAAAAAATCGATAGAAGGGTTCCAGAGAAGAATGTTAATATATCAAAGAATAAAACGACTGTAAATGCATTATCCTGTTGGTACACATGACAAGAGAACAAGAACAGAAATGCAATAAAATATCGATGGTTAATTAGATAAATGATAAAGTAAACATAAATATGTTTTGATGTTTAAACAATAATTATGCTTAAATGATTAATATACATAGTAAATGCAAAGTATTTGTGGTGACATGGCTTAGGTAAAGTTCATCACTGTTTTGAATGAAGTAGTTGATTCAACATATATTTTTTTAAAATGTAAAAAAATATATTCTCTTAAATTTATTTAGTGTCCGTTATAAATTCTTTTATAACAGATATACGTTGAAATTTAATGCATTAATCTACTTAAAAGAATCTTTAAAAAAAACTAAAATAATTCATAAATATATACAGGACAGTTGCACCATGCAATTTAACTAATAAGAATGTATTTATTAAAATACAACACATTGCTCAGTGGTGCACAAAACAGGAATTTTTATATACATTTGTACATTTAAAATAAAATAAAACTATCAACGTTTCGCGCCGTCTTCTGCGAGCGACTTCAGGAAAATACGATAACGGAAGGACTAAGTTTGCATCTTGATCGAGAGATAATATTTCTAATAAATTAAAATTTAAATGAATAAAAATTTTAAAAATGTTAGCACTTACACGTGAGTAAAAATTAAAATATTGCCACGAAATACAATTTTAAGATTTTATGATGTTATGCCATATTTTTGGTATATTGTAGGATAAATTATCATTACATGGTTTATTTTCTCGTGCAATTATTTCGATAGATTCTCTTATTTTACCTTGAACTGGGTTATTGCATTGAACTATGATTTTGGCCTCATCAAAGTTAATAATTTTAAAATTTTTATTCATTTAAATTTTAATTTATTAGAAATATTATCTCTCGATCAAGATGCAAACTTAGTCCTTCCGTTATCGTTCCTGAAGACGCCCGCAGAAGACGGCGCGAAACGTTGATAGTTTTATTTTATTTTAATTGTACAAATGTATATTAAAATTCCTGTTCTGTGCACCACTGAGCAAAGTGTTGTATTTTAATAAATACATTCTTATTAGTTAAATTGTATGGTGCAATTGTCCGGTATATATTTATGAAATATACCAATGCTAGGTTAAATTATGGACTTTAATTTCATCTTTAAATGTTTCAAGGCAGAGAGATTGCGACTTGGCAGAGAGATTTTGAACTTATCTTTTCTCCAGAAATGTAAGAAAGAAAATGTTATTCCAAGTTTATTTCTATCAAGGATAATGAAGTTTTTAAAAGATTTCCACAGAAGAAACTTAGTTTTGAGCTCCAATGCCTGAATCTATATATTAGAGACAAATTCGCATACGTCAACTTTTTATCAAATAAGGTTTTTCATCTTTATAGTGAATTTGTTGATAAAACCCCTGCTGATGTTTTCGACCATAAAATGCATATAATTTCCAGTTTGCTTCATATCCAACATAGAGAGAAAACTAATATCCACACAAGGAAATTCAAACTACTTATGGACCGGAAGCTTCGTTCTTCGCCTCCTTCAACTGCTAAACCAGTTCCTTATATTAATTATTCAAGTAAAGTCTTTTCTAGTATTGAAGATAGTGCTCTTTCTCTTGGACCAAAATTTTTATTTGATAATAATAAAAACCGAAATAGTATTATTGCAGATTGTGAAAACATCATTCAAATCATCCCGGAAAGTAATAGAGATGAAGAGCGGGCAGCAATGTACAGATTAGTAAGACACATTTCGTATAAACAGAATAAAGAACAAAGCGTAATTTTGAGGACATTAAAGAACTTAAAAAAGGATCCCAATATTATCATTATCAAGACAGACAAATCAAACAAAATAGCAGTTTTGGACAGATTAACTTACGTTGATAAAATGAATGCGTGTATTGCTGATATGGACTGTGAACTTCTGCAGGAAGATTTAAACAAGAAAATTTTCCGTAAAGTTGAAGAGTTAGTCCGCACTGGAAAATGGCCAGATAGTATGAAATCACTTATTAAGATCAATCATACTGGGGTTACTCCGATGTTGACTGGGAGACTGAAAGATCATAAGCCAGGTTTACCATTGAGACCCATAGTTTCCTGCTGTGTTGCACCCACATACTTTTTAGAAAAGGCTTTCGTGATCTTCTTGAAATCAATACTTCCTGTTTCAGAATTTGCAATTTTGTCTACAAGAGCTTTTATTGATAAAGTTAAAGTAATTCCAGTTAATACAAACACCATTATGGCAAGTTTAGACGTAGTTTCATTATATCCTTCCATCAATATGCACGAAGTCATAGAATATATTAATTTATTAATGGATAAAAATTCAAATATATCTCAAAATATCAAAACATCCCTTAAATCTGGCCTAAACCTAATAATTTTCAGTAACATTTTCATTTTTAATAAGAATATTTACCGACAGCTGCATGGTGTGCCGATGGGGTCACCAGTATCCGGTTTGTTTACTGAATTCGCGTTAAGACCTCTAGAACAAAAAAATGTTAATACGTTTAATTTAAAACCTGAATGTTGGTTCCGTTATTTTGATGATGTTTTCATCTTATAGAACCACAGTTTGGCTGAATTATATGTTTTTCTACAAAATGTCAATAAATTAAGCAATAGTATTAATTTCGCCCTTGAAGTCGAAGAAAACGCCCCCCTTCCATTTTTAGATGTTCAAATTAATAGATGCAATTCAAATTTAAAAGTTTCAATTTATAGGAAACCAATAAAAGAAAATACAGTTATCCCGTTTTCAGCCAACATGCCTTTCGAATACAAAATATCTGCTTTCAGGTCTTTTATTAAAAGAGATTTTATGATTTGTTCAGATGACATATTAAATAAAGAAATTGATTTTATACAGAAAATAGCTTTTGACCATGGTTTTCCTGCAAAATTTGTAAATAAAATAGTTCAACATTACAATACTCTTCCCAAATCTGGCCAACGACAGGATAAACTTGTGGTTTACAGAAAATTTCATTATATCCCTTACATATTTGAAAAAGTAAAAAAGATCGCACAAAAATATAACATAAAACTTGTCGCCATTCCACCTCCATGTCTCATTGACATCGTTACAGATAAGATCGACAAATTCCAATAGATCAAAAATCTGGTATTTATGAAATCCCCATCACTTTATCTAATAATGTTAAAAAAGTCTGCATCGGTATGACTACGCGGCAACTTTTAATTAGAATTAAAGAGCATCGCAGAGATATTAAACAATATAAACAGAATACTGCTCTTTCTCGCTTCTACTTGGCGAACAAAGGTTGCCGTATTAACTTTGATGTGGCCAAAATCATAGTTCCATGCAATAACCCAGTTCAAGGTAAAATAAGAGAATCTATCGAAATAATTGCACGAGAAAATAAACCATATAATGATAATTTATCCTACAGTATACCAAAAATATGGCATAACATCATAAAATCTTAAAATTTTATTTCGTTGCAATATTTTAATTTTGACTCACGTGTAAGTGGCAACATTTTTAAAATTTTTATTCATTTAAATTTTAATTTATTAGAAATATTATCTCTCGTTCAAGATACAAACTTAGTCCTTCCGTTATCGTATTTTCCTGAAGACGCCCGCAGAAAACGGCGCGAAACGTTGATAGTTTTATTTTATTTTAACTAGACGGTTGCCCGCCCTCAGTAGCCCGAAGACTATCTGAATGCCAGTTCTACAACCCCACACATTCACGTTTCTGTGCCATGTCTCGTCAGTTTCCGGCAGATATGTTTGATCGGTGTTCTGGGGTTTCGTTTGCATATCTTTTTTTATTGTTAATGAAGAGGTCTTCCATTTGTTCTTCCATCTGTTCTTCTTTCTGTTCTTCCATCTGTTCTTCCATTTGTTCTTCCATTTGTTCTTCCATTTGTTCTTCCATTTGTTCTTCCATTTGTTCTTCAATTATATTCGACGATTCACTGTTTGAGAGCCTATCTGTCCTTTTATTTATAGAAGTTCAAAATGAAAAAAGATTTTCTTAGCAGACGATTTTTTGTGATAAATACATTATCTGTTTTATATTTCTTCTGCTTTATTCCTTTTATTTATAGAGTTCAAAATGAAAAAAGATTTTCTTAGCAGACGATTTTTTGTGATAAATACATTATCTGTTTTATATTTCTTCTGCGTTTACCTAAGCTGTGTAAAATCTCTATAAATAAAAGGTATAGAGGATGAGAGCCTATCTGTGCCTCAATTATCCTCAGAATTCCTTTTATATATATAGATTGTACAAATGTATATTAAAATTCCTGTTTTGTGCACCACTGAGCAATGTGTTGTATTTTAATAAATATATTCTTATTAGTTAAAATAATTCAGTTGTATTTACTTACCCATCATACGTAGTATAGGGTATGTCTTGCAATCGTTTTGAAAATCGAAAAAAAAATTTTGACGGATTTACACGTTTTAGATAGTGGAGATTCCGAAAAACATATTTTTAGAAAAAAAATTTTGCCGTCCGTCTGTCTGTCTGTCTGTCTGTCTGTCTGTAAACGCTCTATCTCCCGAACAAATTGAGATAGAGACTTGAAATTTTGTATGTAGTTAGCATGTAAGAATGGGACGAACACTATTTAATATCAGCAACTTCGATTATCCGGAACTATTTTTTTCGGACTCTCGAAAAATTCGTTCTGATGAAAGGTAAGGTACCCTGGGGTAATAACGCCACGTTAAGGTTCTACCAATTTTCACGGCTTAGTTTTCGATTGTATTTTTCAAACAAATATAGGATCTGATACAGCAACTCATTGACTATCTATATAAAATAAAATAATTTAACAGATATGTGTTCATAAAATGTAATGGCGCTTTTTATTGACCAATGCTATTTGGCGTTATTACCCACCTATATGGGTAATAACGCCATGCAAACAAAACTCTGAAATAAGATGGAATAATTGAACGTAGATAGCCCAATTCTAAAAATACAAATTCTACAAACTTAGAAATTGACAAATTGCATTCTAAGCTTTGAAAATGTTCAATTTTTTGTGAAAGTGTAAGAAAAATAAAGGTGTGGTGTGGGAGGGGGGGATGAGGCAAAAGAATATCAGACCGTGAGCTTCTTTTTACTTAAAAAGGACCGCTTAAATAGAAATATGAGAAACATTGCACAGTTTTAAGTGTGCTTATTTGAATCAGTATTTAGGATGCAGCTCGGCCACTGTAGGGAATAAACCGGGGTATTAATGTCAAGGATTGGCGTTATTACCCCGGTATAGTTATTGCGCAGTACATTTTAAATTACAAATTATCTCGAGAAGATATCCAAAATCTTCAACAACATTTTAAAAGTACATGAAATGCACTACAAATTATGTAATAAACAAAGTATTTCCGGATAAAAAGATAGTCTTCACATCACAAAACGTATCTCGCAAATTTTAGATCAAGCGTTAATTTTAGTTGTTTGTAAATACAATAAGACCTAAAAATGAAACAAATTAACTTGAAGCTGTTTTTTGCGATTTATATGACTCAAAACCCTTCTGCGCAGAGCACATGGGTGTCATTTACCTGATTATTTCATAATTATGCAAAATATAAGCACTTGGCGCTATTACCCCGCCTGGTGTTATTACCCCAGGGTACCTTATATAAAAATTTTCGAACTTTTTTGTTTTAAAGAATGGACGTATAAGGCAATAAAATAACACACATTTTGCATATAAAACGAAGTCGATCGGATTATTAGTTGCCGAGATATGTGTAATCTTGTTTTCCACAGTCTTCGATTTTTCATGACCCTGTATTTCATTCAAATTTCAATTCAGAAGTATATCTTGATTGGAAATGAGACGCTTAATCTGATGCAGTTAATTGTTAGTTAATAAAATTATTATTTTTGGAGTTATAAGGATGTTTCTTTTACGCAGTTCGGTACTACTTGAGTAGTTTGGCGTTTTATATAATTTCTCGAAATTGGTACATCAGCAGTTCTTTAATATAGCATTACTATGTATATTAAAAATATTTAATGAATTGCAATGCATTGTATAAATAGTTTCACATGTTTTATTTTCATATACATATCCATGATGGGTAAGTATTACGGTGGCCCCCAACGACTAGTTTTTAATATCTATTAATATTTAATAATATTAAATGCATTGAGACATAGATGACTTATTAAATGTACAGTCAGCTCTCGTTAATTCGAACTTGTCGAGTCTACAAAAAATGTACGGACTATCCAGAGTTCGAATTATTTAAATCATGAGAGGGAAACATTTTTAAAAGGTACTATTTCAACAGAATGTATGTTACAGTATTTTAAATTTATTTCGGCTGTTAAAATTAGAATGTGACTTAAAATTAAACTATTATGAGTAAGTACATATAGGTCTTATATGAATATTTTTCTTTCCTTCTGTTTTCCTTTTCCTTTTTCTTATGGAAAAGAATGACAAACTTTTCTTTGCAGACATATATTCTGGGTAATGGTCAGAAAATGTAGCAAAAAAATTGCAGATCAGTGCAATTCATTTAATTAATAATTACACAGCAAACATTTTAGCTTGAATATTTTTAATATAAAGTATTATAACATATATTATGTGATCTTTAAAAAGTTTGCTCCTTTGTTTTAAAGGTGAATAAAATAATAAAAGAGATGTTTCAAATTAAAACTATGCATTTTATTTAAAACTTCTTAATAGTAGTTTCAAGTTTTTCCAAGCTCTTTCTCAGAGAATATATTTATAGTCTTTTATGAAGAATTTGGAAAAGCTTGAAAACATTAAGAAGTTATAGATAAAATACATATTTTTAACTGGTAACATCATTTTTTATTAGTTAAATTTCTTTATACGTAAAAAAGTTAACTTTTTAAAGTTCATATAATACATTTTATGGTTGAATCAATCTGAAATACAGTCGGCTCTCGTTAACTTGAAATCCGATAAATCTAATCTTCGCTTAATTTGAACTAAACATGAAGTCCCTAAATTTTCTAGCTCACAGTCTATGACAGACTGTGAGCTAAAAATTAACATCTAATTCAGATAGGAACCTGATTTAAACGTCACTTTAATCAGAAAATACATTAGAAAGATTTTAATACAATAATCTTTTTTAGAAAATTTAAAGATTTTAGTGTCTCAGACCCCCCCCCCCCTTAAATAATTTTTTCAACAAAAAAAGTCGATAAACCCTGCAGGATCCGTGCAGAGCCTTTTATAAAGCAGTTAGTGTTGTGAAATGCATACTGCAGTGAAATACTGGGCTAATAAAACTTATTTTTTAATAGTATATAATTATATACAACTGAAAAATAAGTTTTATGATATTTATTCGATATTAATATCGAATAAATATAATATGAATATCAAAATGCATAATAAAAACCATTACTTCCACATTTATATGAGTTATTATTTTTTCTTTTGCGAAATCTTCCATCCTTTACAATGTTTTACATATTTATTTATTTATTTTTATTTTATTTTATTTCTTATGTATTTATTTATTTTGCTTACAATCATTTTCAGAGTCATCGCCGACAAATTACTGGATGGAACTACTATAGGTACTAGTCTTACACCTGTTGGTTAAAATAATGATGGAAATAAAAATAAAGTTAAAATCTCACTATTTCAGCATAGATTCTCTTTTTAGGGATTCAAAAATAAATAAAAAGAATATTGCTCAGTTAAACTGATGGCACTGAGCTCACAGGCTACGCATACTGATTGTACAGTACAGCCTTGTATTTGCAAGGGTTAATTCCGTTCGAAAAACAAATTAAGGAGGGGAAACAGCTTCCCCTACTTCCCCTTTTTATACTTAATCATTGAATCTGCTAAGCTATTCAGGGACATGCTTTATCATATAAAAAATCTATATCCAAAATTCAGAGCAAATCGGAAAATTCTTAATAAAAACCCATTTATATAATTTAAGAGGAGTTATCCTCCTCTTTTATACTTAATCATTAAACTTCCAAAGCTATTCAGAGGTTTGAACGAAAGTTTATAATTCTGCATGAAAAACCCATTTATATAAACTAAAGGGGGGTATAGAACCCCCGTTCCCCCTGTTTATACTTATCTAATGAACACCTAATACCAGTCATGGAGACGCCTCATCAGAATGATCCTATATCAAAAATTTTGAACGAAAACTGATATATCTGCATTAAAAAACCCATTTATATTAATTAAAAGGGGAGGTAAGAGCCCTCGTTCTCCCCTTTATACAAATCGGATGAACTCCAAAAAATAATCAGGAAAGCGCCTTATCAGAATATACCAATATACAAAATTTAAAGTGGATCGGATATTTTTATCATCAGTTATCGCGTTACGCACGTACTCACGCACGAACGAACATACATACATACAGAACGGACGGGCACATAAGCTCTCAGGCGATGATAGCCTGTGAGCTAAAAAGTAATAAAAACTTTAAAATAATAATAATAATTAAAAAACAAATTGTGATAAAGATTTCAAACAAATTTCATTTAAAAGTGCATTTTTTTCCGTACGCAATGGTGTAAAAATTCAGTCTGATTAACTCAATCAAATAAAAATGTACATTATAAACAGTTAAAATTGTATATCTATAAACTACTGTTTTTTTATCATGGGTCTAGGAATATTTATGTTTAATGCATGGCATACGTAATATATGAATCGTTATGATCATAATAAAAATCATGTTTATTATTATTATTAATTTAAATATAGAGTTTATTTATAAGTCTTTAAAATTTTAGTCTTTGAAAATATCATTTTCCCCATAGTTGTTGTAATTTGTTAAATTACAATTATATATATATTAAAAATTGTCATTTTTAATTAAAACTACATACTTTTTTTTTTTTTTTTTTTTTTTTTTGAGTCAAAAACAAATAATTCGAACAAAAAAATTATTTAATAATATTTTTTTTTTTTCTGTGTGGTAATTAAATAGATTTTTCTGATTATTAAAATTTCTTAGTTTTATTTTATTTGAAGAAAAAACGCAAGTTTGGCCAATATGTAAAAGACAAAGTAATTACATATAATATATTATATTTATTCTATTGTTATGTTTAAGCACTTAAAATATATAGCAAATGACTCTTATACCTACGGTGAGATCATTTATATACAGTTTTTCATCTTTTCGAATGAAGTAATTTGTTTAAAATAAAATTCTGTAAAATTATAAACCATGTTTTAAATAACAGAAATTAAAGATATCATCTAAATTGCATTTAATTAAAACACATTAGCATTAAACTTTTTTTTAAAGTCTAATCTGAGTATGAAATTTATTTAAAATTCTTTTCAATTTATTTATTTCACTTTAATTTTAATGTACCAATCTATTAAAAGAAGCTCTAAAAAAGGTTATATTTTAAAATCAGTTATACTTTTAATTATGCATTTAAAATCTTATCTGAACAGTTCAGCTTTTTTTTATACTGAAATAGTTCCTGAAAAGGCGACAATTCGTTTCTTCTTACAACATATTCTCTAATATTTTTCGAGTGTAATTCATTTATTGGACGCAGACGATGTTAGTTGAGCGATTAATTTTGTGGAAGAAAAATCGATAAGATGAGTTTTAGAGAGAAACGATAAGGATCTGTGATCCAGAATATTTGAGACCTGACGCACTCTAGATTTTTTTTTCATTTTTTTGTAATTTAAATTATAAGTATAAAAAATTTACAAAATAACTAATTGCACAAAGCGTGATAAATATGAATAATATATATATAAATGCATCCTTACAATATTGTTAATGTAATAACTTATTAGGATGAGCAAAGCGAATCCTCTACTAGGCTACAAAAATTACATTTTGTCATACACAAAAGTGATTACTTTGTGTATGTAAAATTTTGACCTGCAGTGAAAATATTGGTCCCGACTTGCGCATGAGATTCGAGCTTCCCAATTTTTAAAATCGCCCCCCCCCCTTGAGGACTCTCCAGATCCGCCCTTGATATATATTGACATAATTTTTATTTTAAGTAACAAAAAAACAAATAATTAATAGAATATTAATAAAAATATTAATAAAAAGTCGAAATAAAAATCTCTTAATGACATTTTAAACACGTGAATCCTATTTAATCTCGTTGAATGTGACATTCACGATCATCCATTATTGGCATTTAATCTTATAGTTTGACGATAATTTTTTGGTCGACGGGATAACCTAGAAGTACCAATTGTTAAATTACAATTTTGTTTTCTTTGAAACACGTAATTGGCCTCCATTTCCATCCTCTTTCTCTTTAACAAAAAATGGCATTGCTTTCGAATCCTTTTTAGCTGTAACTAAAGCAGCAATATTTTAATTTTTTTTCTCGTTATTTTGCTATCCTACTTCAATAATCTTTTTCACTGCTGTACAGTCAGAATTATTAATGTACTTTTATTACATTTCATTGCAGCCATCCTTAAAAACTTTTAATATGGTATTAAAGTCTTAAAGTGATATGATTTTTAGCTGATTATTTTTAATTAGTGATAATTGATCCGTTTCATATGTTGATAAAAATTCGGTATCGTAAAAAAAAGAAATTTTTATTGTCAGAATTATTAAATAGCTCTATGTTTATTAGTTACTAATTTCGACTTTCCTTGACTTGTTAGTGTGCATAACTAAAATAGCAATGAAAAAGTTAGTTACATTATTTTTTGTAGTAATGAAAAATAAAATTAAATGTATGTTTAACACAGTTGTTTGTAATAACAGAGTCATGCTAAATTAATATGCTACAAAATAATAATTTTTTCATTACACATATCGACTTTTCACTGTCAGTAAAGTTTTTATGTAACAATATTACACATTTTTATATGAATTTTATCTTACTTTATAATTATAATTGATCTATAATATAAACAGATACAAAGTAATATATATAAGATTTTTTAATGTACTAGTTTAATATAACTATAGGTTTGTAAAGGTGTAGAAATTTAAAATTAACTTAATATTTACATAATAGATAATAAAAAAATTATGTAAAAAATGTAAAATATTTTTGATGTATAAAAAATAAATAAGAAAAAACTATAAATAAATAAATAAAATCTTTGCTTAATATTCTTTAATTTGAGCTAATTTTATAATTTGAAAACATAATATATATTTTAAAATATAGTACTTCAAAAATGTAGACTACGTTAATCATGGGTTTATTTGCTCATAATAAAATAATTTATTAATCTTAATTTCACATATAACACCCAACTTTTAAAATCACATACGGTACAGAACGGAGGTACAAAGGACCACGATCAGTTATTATTCAATAATTTTAGCTGCGTTTAACATAATAATACATTTAGATCCTTTTACCTTTTAACTATGCCAAGCAATGTCTTTTAAAGCCCATTTTTAGGTGCGTTCGTAATTATGTAAATACATAGCACCTTTAGTTGTCGTTCAGTCCGTCCGTCTGCCCGTCTGTCTGCCCGTCCGTCTATCTGGCTGTCCGTCTGTCTGTTAGTCCGCATATAACAACGCAAAAACTACCCAACCGAATCGTTTGAAATTTAAAATATATAATTATTATAATTTTGTCGAGTCAATTCATATTGTATGAAAATCGGATGCATAGTTCAATTACAGGGACAATCAAACGTATTCCGTTACATTACGGTCAATGGGGAAAAAAGTTTCGAATTCATTTTAATCGTTTGAAATTTAAAATATATAATTGTTACATAATTTTGTCGAGTTATTTCAAATTTTAGGAAAATCGGATGCATAGATCAATTACAGGAACAATCAAAAGTATTCCGTTACATTACGGCCAATGAGTAAAAAAGTTTAAAATGCATTTTAAACTACACTCTTTAGAATATATTAGAATTGACATGAACCTATTAAGTATTGCATATAACTAAAATATACATTTTGTACAATCTGTGATGCAAAGAATATTTATTACTAAATTACAGGGCAACACAAAAGTATTCTACTACATAACGCTATAAGGGGAAACATTGTTTGGGGTGTGTTTTAATCATATTAAACTACTTTACATTTTATGAATATGATATACATTGTTGAGGTGTAATAAAAGTTAATTCCTGTATATTTACAGGAACACAAAAAAGGTTTTGATCACTATACTGTATTCTAAGTACTATCTACTATAACAGCAAGATCTCAATATTTTTTTTAACTTCATTATCGTACGAACGCACCTGATTTGCCACGTTTCACGTGCAATTTCCAACTTGTTTAAATAAAGAAACGAAGACATGTGTCACTGAAAATATTTACTTTTACTTGCCACAAATCATCTAGCTAGAATAAAATGACTAAATTGTCACTGAGGGGCAAAATTTTACATTTTGATTCATCACTATAGTGCTATCAATTGTAACCCCATATATGAAATATTCAGAAAAAAATAATATGAATAATAAAGAAGGCTCATTGTACTCCGATTTCCCATGCACAGGACACGAGAACGAAAACAGGAATGCAATAAGTTATCAATAATTAATTGCATACAATGACACAATAAGTATAAATGTCTTCCTATGATTAATCAATTATTATACATCAATGATAAAAGAAACATATCTGTGGTGGCATGGTTTAAATAAAGTACGCCACCTTTTGAAAGAAATAAGTTAATTTAACATAGGGTTTTACCCAAAGTCGCACTTAAAATTTATTTGAATTTATTTAATGCCCATTATAAATCATATATCGAAATTTAATTCAGCAATCTGCCCAATAAATCTTCAAAAAAACCTCAAATAATTGAGTTAGATTTTTAACGAAATTTTCAATTTCGATTATGTCTAATTCAATAAAACACGAATGATTCGTTACATAAATGACAAATTAAAAATTCATAAATTATTTAAATATTTATTTCCTAAAACACGTAAAAGTTTTATTAAAAAAAACTTTTAAGTACATAAAATTTTTATATGCAGTACATCACCGTTTTGACTGTGGTTTAACCTGTCTATTTACCTGTGTGTCTGGTAACCTGTGTATTAACCTGTTTAACCATCACCTGACTGTGGTTAACAAAACTCTGAAAATTTCTAAAACATCTTATAACCAGCAGAAATTGGCAAAATCAATTTCAACTACATTAGTATGAAGCTTTTTTTAATTCTGATTTGTATTTACGAAATTATATTTCGTTTGTAATTTACTCAGCGCCATTTAATTTTATAGAATCAATCTACTCATAGATTTTTTTAAAAAAAATTCTGTAATATCTTCTAATTTGAACAATTCATCTTTTATTCTTCGAATACCTTTCAGAAGAGAGAATATTCGTTTCTTTTTATGACACACTCTTGAATATTTTCCATCGTAATTCATTTATTGGGGACAGACGATTTTAGTCGAGAGATTAATTTTGTGGAAGTAAAAAATCGACAGAAAGGGTTCATAGAAGAATGATAATATATAAAAGACTGAAGGTGTTATAATTGGTATATGTTATTGGTATATACGCCAAAGAAACGAAATGAGGAATGTAATATGATATCAATGGTTCAGTACATATAAATAACATAAAAAAACACTCACTTATATCTTTAAATTTGAACAGTTCATCTTTTAATCTTCGAATATCTTTCAGAAAAGACGACATTCGTTTCTTGTTTATGGCACGCTGTGGTGAGGAAAATTACACCGCATTACACGGTACGCGAAAGATAATGGTTAGTGTAAATAAAGTAATATTAAGATAATATCCCAATCCGCGTTGTGAGAGATTGAACTGGATATTACCAAATAAAAAAAATTTTCTTTTAAACTTGCCAATATTTTAAATAAAGGAAAATCGCAATAGCTCAGACTCAACTTATTTAACGTTTAAATTTGCAAATCAGGATTTTAAAGAGATAATATGAATGTAAACAATAACTGTCTTCCAAAAAAAATTAATTTTAATAATCAAGAATCTGCATCTATTAAATTACTTAAAGAGAAATAAAGAAAAGAAAATATCAAAGAAAACAAGGATATCTATGTATATACCAATATTTATTTCAAAACAACAAATTTTATTCAGAATACAATAATAAAATACCATTCAAAAATATCGATTTCATAATTAGCAACACAATGAGATAACATCACTCGAAAATGTATTCATTTCATAATAATATTTTTTTTCTTAAGTTTTATGTTATCATAAACCTACACAATTTTCTCACAGCACAACTAAAAAGGCATAGCCTAAGTTTTCTCTTTTATTCACTTTTCTTCTTTTTTTTAATTTTATTTTATCTTATTTTATTTTATTTTTTTTATTCCTTATTTAAATTTCAAATAAAAAATTATTTTTCATATTAAAGAAATTTCTCTTTATATATATATGTATAAAATCGGCTAAAAGATAATTTCTAAAAAAAAAGTAACACCACAGAATAAGATTAAATTGCTCACCATTGTTGAACAGTTGGCAGCTAAATCCACAGAAGGTCCGTCGAAACAAATAACTTGCAGCACTCTCACGCAGCACAATTGAAGTCTCGTAATTCATAACTGTCCGTTAGAATGCATGGCAGTAATTAAAAATGTTCGCAGCAATCTCGTACATCACAACTGAAGTCGCACGATTCATAATTGTCCATTATAATGCAGGACAGTAATTAAAAATGTTCTTTGGAGATTCAGATCACTAATCATGAATATCTGTCAGACAGGTCGGGCTTTACTTGTAGTTGTCCATTTGCACTCACAAAATATTTAAAGCGTAAAATTTTATTTATTATATTCAAGCGTATCATTATCAATCGCTGCTTCCTTATAATCCGCTGAGGGGATCTGTTCCGGTGAGCTCTGGTTGCCTTCTATTCGCAAACTCCATATTGTTTTTTTTTTACCAAGTCCAAAAAAAACGCTTAAACATCCGCATCGGAGTGGAATGATTTCTTTTCGGAGTCCTTTCTTCATGACAACATACTGGGAGAACAAAATACCTTCCGAATCTGCTAACTTCTCTCTCTGAGGGAGTTCTTTTTTTTATTACTTCCAATCCCTTTTCTTTATATTATTGGTTTACTTGCAAACGTTTTCATTGGGGAGCAATTGCCCTTTCACTTCTCATTGGTCCCCTGTCCAAGTAGGAGGTTCACCCCTTTCGGCCACTAGAAAAAAACTTTTTTTTTCTTCCCACGGGTTGCGGAAACTCATCAGACCCCTGTCCGGTCCTCCCTCCTGTGGGCGTTCACGGCTGTAAATTCTGTTATTGTTGGCTCCTGCGCGTAATGTCAAAGTTGGAGACAGTCTGGGTTTTTTACAACTTTGCTATTGTCATTATCTGAAGTTTTTATGGTGAGCAATTGAAATTTTACTTGGGTGTTCCTTGTTACAACCGTTCGTTCTTACCGAACATTATAGAGTCATAAAGTTTATAGCTTTAATTACAAAAAAATAGCTTTCATCTTTTCCTGAAACCTAAAGTTATTATTACTACCTGAAAGAATGAAACGAACTTAAAATGGATATTAGTGAATAAAATAAATTTAAAACTTTACTTTAATTAATGATTCTGTTTATATATATATATATATATACAAATATTTATGTATTTTCGCTTTAGTTGTGCTAAATCATTCTTTATATGTACATATTTATTCTAGCAATGTTGTGACGATTCGTCACTACATGCTATCTCCCCTTTGATTAAGAAAAAAAACATCCTATACAAGGCAAACTAAAATATATACACAAATATATCAAAGTAATACAAAATTCTAAAATAATATACATGATTATCTATGGCTGAGAAATATAATCTTTCCAATGTGGTGTTATTGAAAAAATAATATCCAAATATATACATAAACGTATTCGTTATAGGAATAGCTATATTTTCTATATTTTCCTTTTTTTAATTATATATATGTATATATATATACATCTGTATTATAGCGTTCCAGAAATGGGTGTGTATTTTATTTGGCATGTTCTATATTTCTACGAACTATGCCTATGAACAAAAACAAACTTCCCCAACTAGCAAAATTTTGAAAGTTTACTAATATCTGAAATAAGAGAAAAATTTCTCCGAAACTTCTCTTTTTTTTTTCTTTTGAATCTTAAAAAGTGTTTTTGTTATCTTCATCAACAATATTTGAGAGAAAAAAAATCTTCATCCTAAATCACTTCTTATTTCCCCTTTTTTTTACATACATTTATTTATGTTGTATATTAAATTTTTGTCACTGAAACGTTCTCTCACTTGAATTCTTTTTAATTGACTGTCTATTTATTTATTCCTCACTGGCTTTATTAATATTTTTATTAGATTATTGTGTCTGTTTGTTATGTAACCGCTTTTATACATATTGTTACTTTCTCCATCGAATGAGAGTTGCGAAAAATTAATTAATTTTTTTTATTTAGTTATTTTATTTATTTATTTATTTATTTTTATTTAAGTATTTTATTTATTTCTTTTTTTAGAACTTATGAGTATTTTAGAGATTGTAATTAATAGTTTGTGTATTTCAAATTTTATTCTAATCTAATTTTATTGCTATATTAATTAATGAGATATGATTATTTATATAAAATCTTTATGACTAATATATTTACTGTGGGCAATCTCATTTACATACAATATCAAGAAAAATATTTTTTGTACAATGCAAACTATCGACAAGCAATAAAAATTCGCATCCCGGGAAGTACCAAATATATATTTCCGATGAGATTATAATATAGCCCTTTTTTTTAATCTATATATTGTAATAAATATTTTATTTTATTCTGTTTTATTTAGTTATTTAACTGTTATTATTTTTTCATAGTGTTTTAAAATCCATTTTTACGCTGAATATTAATGAAAAATTAATGAACCTTGAATTATCCAGTTTTATTTTACCCTCTTTTTTTCTTTTGTTGAATCATATATTTATTTATCATGTGAAACTATGAGGAAAAAAATTAACGTTTAGTTTTGTATTAGAGATATTTCTTTTTGTACATGAAAGTCGAACATTTTTAGAAGTCATTGGTATTTAATTGTAAAAGTTTATAATTTAAGCTAATATGTTCAATGAATTATGATTTTTTTTAGAAAAACTTTGACAGTTTCAGTAGACAAGTGAATCAGTTTTAATTAATCATTTGAATTATACATTTATTTATTTATTTATTTATTTATTTATTTATTTTATTTATTTATTTATTTTATTTACGTACTTGTGTTCTCTAACGAATGATTATTTGTTTTAGTTTTGCTTGCCGTATTGGGCGCAAATAATTTAGAAATATGAATTCTAATAGGCTTTAGATCTGGTCTATCTCTGTTTTTAATGAGATAGTTGTCATTCCTGAAAATTCTCTCAACATAATATGGGCCTGAAAATTTCTGATGTAACGCCTTAGGTTTTATCAGCAGTTTTAAGTATACTTCATCACCTAATTGTAATTCCTTGTGTGTTGCTTTTGAATTTTTATTTAATTCCCTATCTGCTATTTCCTGATTTTTGATAACCTCTTTTCTTATTTCATGCATATGTTTTAATTTATTTTGAACGTATTTGCTATAAAAAGGCATGTTATGTACTTCGAAGTTTGTGAAAGGCGTTTTTATTTCTCTTCCAAAAAATAACATGCTTGGAGAGAATTTTGTTATTCTATGTACAGTTGAGTTATGCATCAAAATAAAATATTGAAGTTTCGTATCCCATTCATAAGTTTTATTACACATAGCTGCTATTGAAGCTTTTAAATCCCTATTAATCCTTTCCGAAATCGATTGGCTTTCAGGGTGATAAATTGATGAGGGGATTAGTTCGATATTTAAATTTTTCATGTAATCTTTAAAATCCTTCGATTTGAAATAAGATCCATTATCAGTGGAAAAATATCTTGCTAATCCGAATGCGCTAAAGTAACCATTGAGAGCATTGATTATGACCCTAGTGTCCGTCGATTTAAGTGGAAATGCTTGCAAGTAATGTGTGGCTGTGTCTATGACCGTCAGTACAAATTTATTCCTATTTAAAGATGGAATTAAAGGTCCAATTACATCGCATACCAGTCTTTGTCCTGGGAGGTAATTTTTATCCATTGTTTTAAAAGGAATTTTTATCGTTCTATGTTGTTTAAATGTGTTGCATGTTACGCATTTTGTACAGAATTGTTTTATCTCTTGATACATTCTGTGCCAGAAAAATCTTTCTTTTATAATACCATAAGTTTTTAAGAAAGCAAAATGTGGGACATGTGCACTGTTTAGAATATCTTCTTTTAAGCTCTGCGATGCGATATATAATTCCGCATTATTTGAATTATGTGAATTTTTCAGAATTAATATCCCTTCTTTATTTAAAGTATACTTTTCATATTTTTTTACTTTTCTTTGTTGTTGTAAGGCCTCAATAATTTCTTTTAATTTTGGGTCATTTAATTGTACTTTTTTATATTATCTGTATTTAGCTTTTTATTTACCATGAAAAGGTGTTTGTCCAAATCATCTGCTATTGATAGAGCATGTACCGATCTACTACAGAAATCAGCGGGATTATGGATACCTGCAATATGCGATACTTCAAAATCATAATCCTGTAATTTTAGTAACCATCTTGCTACAATCTCAGGCTGCTTTTCTAACTGTAAATGGTACGTTACTGCCTTTGAATCTGTTAACTTTTTTTCAATGATGCGGGACCTACGGGCTTGTATTTCTCTCAATTTTGTAAGTCCCCTTACCGGTTTAAATTACTTTGTCCTCTGTTCCTGTTATGATTTTGTCTACCCCTTCTGTCTCTGTTTTCATTTGGAAAGGTAATTGTGGGCTGACGTTCCCTGTTTCTCTCATTATTTTGCGGCAGAAGATTTTGGCTATTTTGCATATCTGCGAAATTGTGATGCTGCCCTGTATATGCGATTTGTGTATTGTTTCCCTGTGTTGGATCAAAATTTTGCATTGGAATCGTATTTTGCATATTATAATTTCCATGGTACATTTGATTAGGTCCTATCTGTGATTGGTGCAAATTTTGCCAATTTGGCATATGATTTTGCATATCATTAAATCTAATTTGATTGTTATGAGATCTTGCAAAATCGAATGTTTGTGGCGCTTGAAAATGTTGTGCATAGTTTTGTGGAAATCTTGTAAAGCTTCTATAATTGTTATTTTGATAGTAATTCTTCTGAAATCTTGGCCTAACATTGTTTTGTGCTCCCCTCGGTTGAAAAAAATTCGCACTTTTTTGATTAAAATAACACTTTTGTGTCTGGTGATTGGACATGTTGCATATATGACAAAAAATTTGTGTTATATGATTTATTTCCGCTTTGTTTTGTTCACTTTCGTTTTTGTCAATTTGTAAACTTTTTATTTGTTCTTTCAGCTGTTGTATCTCTGATTTTTGGTCTTGTGACATGCTAATAAGTGCCTCAAATAATTTATTTTCGCTTGTTTCCGTCAAATTATTTATTTCACCTGCACATTTACTGTTTAATGCACTTTCGATGTTTTTAGCTTTCTTTACCGCGTCTTCGAAATTTGTAGGTGGATATTTTTTTAATTCGAAAGAAATGTCCGGTCTTAGCGCCTCAAGATATTTTGTTAATTTTATAGTCTCTAATAGTTCTTTGGCTCCATTCTTTTGTTCATGACCTGATAAAGCGAGATATTTCTGTGCTTCTATATTCAACTTTTTTTGTGAATTCCTCGATGGTTTGATTGGCTGTTTGTTTGGCATTTATAAATTGCAACTGAGCATCTGCAAAAGATCTTTCTTTTTGGAATTGTTTTATCGCATTTTGTTTAAAGGTTTTATAGTCTTGTGCTTTATGCAATTCATTTGTGTTTCTCATAACTTCTCTCGCTTGCCCTTTGAATTTTGATTTCGCCAATACCAATTTTATGTCGTCGGGAAATTGTGCCGCTACAGCTAACTCCTCAAATTCTTCAAAAAAATGTGTTATGTTTTGATCCGGTTTATCCTTAAAATTTTGTAATGAATTTATCAGTGTATCCACTCCAATAGTGAATGATTCCCTTTCGGGAGAAGCCTGTCTTCCCTTTCTTCCTGTCACATTTATTTATCTATTTTGAAAATCTCTAACAGCTTGATGTTTAATTGTTTTTCTTTAATTTTTTTTAAACTTTTTTTAGCACTGTGAATTATTATGTACTGTACTCTCAAAATATAATTTTTTTTATCTAGGTATCGAAATTACACTCACATAAAGGGAAAAGAGAAAAAAAATATTTCATAGAAATTTCAAAATCCCCCTAACTATTTTCTATAGATACACACAAATAATAATCACAAAATAAATTTTCAAAGTACAGATATATATATATATAAACAAATCTTTAGTAACGAAGGCTTTTTTTTATTATTTAATGTGCTGTGAGCTAAACCAGCTCTCCTCTGTATGTATTCATTTCGTACGCATAATTATTAATTTTGTTCATTATTATCATTTTTTCTAGATATGCATAAAATATCAATTTTGTTTTATACAATATAGGTAAGTTATGTTTTGTTAGTAAAAGAAGAGAAACAGAAAATAGGTAATTAAGTAGAAGAATTAATAATACTGATTATATATTTATGTGTATAATCAAACGCAGAAAAAAATTTAATTTTGAATCCTAAATGCAAATTAAACACCTGGTATTAGCACCATTAAACTTTTAGTAATGTGGTGAGGAAAATTACACCGCATTACACGGTACGCGAAAGATAGTGGTTAGTGAAAATAAAGTAATATTAAGATAATATCCCAATCCGCGTTGTGAGAGATTGAACTGGATATTACCAAATAAAAAAAATTTTCTTTTAAACTTACCAATATTTTAAATAAAGGAAAATCGCAATAGCTCAGACTCAACTTATTTAACGTTTAAATTTGCAAATCAGGATTTTAAAGAGATAATATGAATGTAAACAATAACTGTCTTCCAAAAAAAATTAATTTTAATAATCTAGAATCTGCATCTATTAAATTACTTAAAGAGAAATAAAGAAAAGAAAATATCAAAGAAAACAAGGATATCTATGTATATACCAATATTTATTTCAAAACAACAAATTTTATTCAGAATACAATAATAAAATACCATTCAAAAATATCGATTTCATAATTAGCAACACAATGAGATAACATCACTCGAAAATGTATTCATTTCATAATAATATTTTTTTTCTTAAGTTTTATGTTATCATAAACCTACACAATTTTCTCACAGCACAACTAAAAAGGCATAGCCTAAGTTTTCCCTTTTATTCACTTTTCTTCTTTTTTTTAAATTTTATTTTATCTTATTTTATTTTATTTTTTTTTATTCCTTATTTAAATTTCAAATAAAAAATTAATTTTCATGTTAAAGAAATTTCTTTCTATATATATGTATAAAATCGGCTAAAAAAAGTAACACCACAGAGTAAGATTAAATTGCTCACCATTGTTGAACAGCTGGCAGCTAAATCCACAGAAGGTCCGTCGAAACAAATAACTTGCAGCACTCTCACGCAGCACAATTGAAGTCTCGTAATTCATAACTGTCCGTTAGAATGCATGGCAGTAATTAAAAATGTTCGCAGCAATCTCGTACATCACAACTGAAGTCGCACGATTCATAATTGTCCATTATAATGCAGGACAGTAATTAAAAATGTTCTTTGGAGATTCAGATCACTAATCATGAATATCTGTCAGACAGGTCGGGCTTTACTTGTAGTTGTCCATTTGCACTCACAAAATATTTAAAACGTAAAATTTTATTTATTATATTCAAGCGTATCATTATCAATCGCTGCTTCCTTATAATCCGCTGAGGGGATCTGTTCCGGTGAGCTCTGGTTGCCTTCTTTTCGCAATCTCCATATTGTTTTTTTTTACCAAGTCCAAAAAAAAAACGCTTAAACATCCGCATCGGAGTGGAATGATTTCTTTTCGGAGTCCTTTCTTCATGACAACATACTGGGAGAACAAAATACCTTCCGAATCTGCTAACTTCTCTCTCTGAGGGAGTTCTTTTTTTTATTACTTCCAATCCCTTTTCTTTATATTATTGGTTTACTTGCAAACGTTTTCATTGGGGAGCAATTGCCCTTTCACTTCTCATTGGTCCCCTGTCCAAGTAGGAGGTTCACCCCTTTCGGCCACTAGAAAAAAACTTTTTTTTTTCTTCCCACGGGTTGCGGAAACTCATCAGACCCCTGTCCGGTCCTCCCTCCTGTGGGCGTTCACGGCTGTAAATTCTGTTATTGTTGGCTCCTGCGCGTAATGTCAAAGTTGGAGACAGTCTGGGTTTTTTACAACTTTGCTATTGTCATTATCTGAAGTTTTTATGGTGAGCAATTGAAATTTTACTTGGGTGTTCCTTGTTACAACCGTTCGTTCTTACCGAACATTATAGAGTCATAAAGTTTATAGCTTTAATTACAAAAAAATAGCTTTCATCTTTTCCTGAAACCTAAAGTTATTATTACTACCTGAAAGAATGAAACGAACTTAAAATGGATATTAGTGAATAAAATAAATTTAAAACTTTACTTTAATTAATGATTCTGTTTATATATATATATATATATACAAATATTTATGTATTTTCGCTTTAGTTGTGCTAAATCATTCTTTATATGTACATATTTATTCTAGCAATGTTGTGACGATTCGTCACTACACACGCTCTCGAATATTTTTCATAATTTATTTATTGAAGGCAGACGATATTAGTAGAGAGATTAATTTTGTGGAAGTAGAAAATCGATTAAAATATTTCATAGAAGAATGGTAATATATGTAAGAATGAAAGGTATGTAATTAATATATATTGTTGATACGCATGGGTTAAAAGAATAAGAAAAGTAATGCAATAAGACGCCAATCATTCAATACATTTCTGTTGTTTTTAAAATAATTTTCAAGCATGACTATCTTTATAATTTTCAGTCAATTACAAAAAAAATCCGTTTGCATTAAAAATAATATAAATAACTCAGCATTTGTTTCCAGCTTACATTCTTTACCAAAATTAAAATATTCATAAAATAATAAATAATTAAAATATCACACATAAAATACAATTTAACACAATAACCTATGCACTTAAACCACTGAAATAATCAGAATTAAAAAAGCTAATTACAAATAGTGATCTTTGGCAGTTTCTTCATCTAACTCTTGGCATGAGGTCAATTCAAAATTATCGATTTTAATAAATTCTAAAACTTTATTTAAAAACATAATTGCATTTTTTCGTATAAGTATGGTGTTTAGTATTGTTAGAGCGCATTGTAAAAATATACTATTATCGTTGTCAATCAATAAAATGGGTTTCACATTCGAACCCGGGAAACCGGCGTATATCTCTTCGTCTGTAATAATTAGAAAATAAATTTTATAGGACAGACGGACAAAATACAGAAGTCATAAACACTTCGTATCATTTATTCGTATGATAATGTTACCAATAAATATGATTGCATTAAAATCAATAACATGTTCAAAATTGCTAATTATAAAAACTATTTTAACTATGTTTGAAAGTGTTAATTATACTAAATAAATTGTGAAGATTGTACCCATTAAGCATTAAAAGACAAGTAATTATATACGTTATTCAAGTTCTGTTTGATAGATAATAAATTTTAGCAGAAACGATATTAAAATTCTTCCATGGAATCGCATACTTTATTTACGGACACTTGGTTATTCTCTCTTACGTCTTCATTTTACGCTTCATTTATTCTCCTCAATTCATGCGTGGCTGCGTAGCTTTTCAGATCAAGAAGACTGATTGCCAGATATTTAACAGTAACTTTCTCTTTTTACTTGGAATTACTTAGAACACTTACTTGATCGTCTGATTTTACTAATGGAAATTTGCATTCCCGAAATTTAATCAGCGGAGGTAGTAACATAAAATTTGGGGGAAATCAAAGATTGCTTAAAAGTAAAAATTATTATTTTATTTTAATAAAAATTGTTAAACTAGAAAAAAAAATGTTTTGACTTTGCTTGAAAAATTGATTTTTAAAATCCGATCAAGAAGACTGATTGCCAGATATTTAACAGTATCTTTCGTTTTATGCTTGGAGTTGCTTAGAACACTTACTTAATCGTCTCATTTTACTAGTGGAAATATTTATTCCCGAAATTTAATCATCGAAGATAACAACATAAAATTAGGGGGAAATTTACAGATTCCTTAAAAATAAAAAGTATTGTTTTATTTTAATAAAAAAATCCCTGTCGGCTGGGCCTATAGGCGGAGGTAGATTTCGAAAAATGCTCATTTCAACAAAAAAAAAAAAAAAAAAAAAAAAAAAAAAAAAATACATGATTAGAGATAAACCCAGTTTAATAACTTCATTTGGCCGTTTAAGAAAAATTTTTAATTTCATTTTTCTGCAAAAACTGGTTTTATCAGAATCATCTTAAGAAAAATTCAGCTCAAATGCCCATTTTGACAACATATTTTGAAATAAATTCTCAATTTATTTCAAAAAATCGACAAAAACAGTACATTATACAGTTCCTAAATAACAAGAAACTGTCAGTTGAATGCATTTGAGAAAAAAATTTTATTTAAAAATGAGTCATAAAATAACCGATTTTTTGTTTGAATACATCCTTAATTCTTTAATCATGATTGCTTCGGAAAATTTTGTGCGAAATACTCACTTTGACAGCATTTTAAAAAATATATTCTATCTTTATCAAAAATCTGGTCAATGCGTCACAGTATATAGTTCCTAAATAAGAGGATCTGTAAATTGGATGCGTTTGAGAGCGAAAATGGATTTTAAAACGAGTCATAAAAAAAGCAATTTGCTATGTGAAAACTTCCTTAAATTTTCAAATCACGAAGACTTCGGGAAATTCTGTTCAAAATACCCTTTTGGTAGCCTTTTTTGAAATATATTCCGTCTTTATCAAAAAACTGACCAACGTATCACGTTATATAGTTCCTAAATAAGAGGATCCGTAAATTGGATGCGTTTGAGAAAAAAAATGGATTTAAAAACGAGTCAGAAAAAAAACGCAATTTCTTATTTGAACTTAAATTTTCAGTCCCGATGACTTTGGTAAATTCTGTTCAAAATACCCTTTTTGGTAGCCTTTTTTGAAATATATTCTGTCTTTATCAGAAAATTGACCAGTGCGTCACTTTATACAGTTTCTAAATAAGAGGATCTACCATTTGGATGCGTTTAAAATCAAAAATGAATTTAAAAATGAGTCAGAATATAAGCAGTTTGGATTTGAGGTTTTTTCTCCAACTCATAGTTTTGTTTAATTTCTTTTTGCTATACGAATTGGTCCTATGAAAAACTTATAAAAGTTGTAGATATTTTTGAGAAGATGTAAAATAAATTTAATCAGATTTGATATCGTAAAAATTGACGGAGTTATGCATTTTTCTCTTTTTTTCACCGCCCTTTTTATTTTCGTTTTTAATTTTTTTCATGGGTAAAAGTTCATCCTATCAAAAACTTGTAAATACAAAAGTTTTAGATAATTTTAAGAACATTTACAAAAAATTTAGTTGGACTTGATATCTTGAAAATTGACGAAGTTATGAATTTATTTCTCTCAAAACCCCTGTTTTTTTCGCCCCTTGAGCCCACTTCTAAATTTATAAAAAATCTGTCATGCATTAACTTTTGGCCCATTTTTAAGAAGTAATATAAATTTTAAACCGATTCGATATCTACTTTAATAAAGAAGTTATGGCGTTTTTCCGGTTTTCACAAAAACGCCCCCTATTCCGACCCCCTTGGTCCGATTTTGCTCATTAACGAACTTAGCCGAGATTTTATCCCCTTTGATTTTATGTACCAGTTTGGTGGAGATAGGTGAAGAATTATAGAACTTATCGTGTCCATAAAAAAGTGAGATATATATACATATATATATAGATAGATAGATATATAAACTGGTGCGATTGCAATAGGTAGTATTTCATACGAAATCTACTTAAAATTGTGAAACTAAAAAAAAAATGTTTTCACTTTGATTGAAAAAAATGATTTTTAAATGTAAAATTTAAGTTCTACTTATTATGGATTTAAAATTAATAGGTTGAAATATAACAATACATTCTTTTTCTTTCAATTAAAAAGTAATACTATCATAAAAATTGCTTAATAAACGAAAAGAAGAAGCTTCAGAAAATTCCTAAGTTTATACTATTGAAAGTTCTTGTAGGAAAAAATATTAAAAATTATTTAAAAAGAAATAAGAAGCATTTTCCTTATGAAAGCAATGTTATTTTATTTATTTATTTATTTATTTTTACCATTTTAGATGAATATTTTAAAATAAAGATTGACCAAAACAGGTTCATAAGACTGAGACCGGAACCGAATTACGATAATCTTCCTATTTCCGAAACGAAAACAAAATCAAATTAATGCACAGATAAATCAACAAAATTATTAGCTAATTATACATGTGATTATACGTGCGGCTCAATTTGACTCTGGGTGTCTCTGATCAAAACATTTTATTTCCATATAAAATAAAACGTACAGCACAGATTGTGTTTTTAATTATATGAATTCCATCTAATTTGAGAATGTTTCAGGTATACATGTAATAATAAAAAATTTTCGACATTAATTATTTCCAATTTATTATAATATTTAAATTTTCCCTGTCTTTTAATAATATTTTATTTATTATATTTTAATTTCATATCTTTAATCGACACGTTCTTTATTTTCTTATTCTAAAAAACTATAATCAGTCTTAAAACCCCATTACTTTATTTTATTCTTTCATTGTCTAGTATATTTTATTTACCTTTTAGAAAATCATACGATTACCCACAATTGCGACTCGCAGAGCCTGATAAAATAACATATTCATCCGATCGGCTGTTAAAATTATTTTCTTTTTTCGCCTGTTTAAATTTCAAATTGGCCAATTTTCCTTTTTCTAAAAAGATAATTTTCAACACAAAACGTTGCTGTAAAATCCTGTATTCGTGCGCACTTTGATATATAACAGGATTTATCCTATTTTAATTTCATATCTTTAATCGACATGCTCTTTATTTTCTTATTCTAAAAAAACTATAATCTGTCAAAACTATAATCTGTCTTAAAACCCCATTACTTTATTTTATTCTTTCATTGTCTAGTATATTTTATTTACCTTTTAAAAAATCATTCGATTACCCACAGTTGCGACTCGCAGGACCAGATAGCATAACATATTCATCCGATCGGCTGTGAGAATTATTTTCTTTTTTCGCCTGTTTAAATTTCAAATTGGACAATTTTCCTTTTTCTAAGAAGATAATTTTCAACACAAAACGTTGCTGTAAAATCCTGTATTCGTGCGCACTTTGATATATAACGGGATTTATCCCGTATTTATTTTGGCTTGAATTAACACAAGAAATGAACATTTGGCCTTTCAAAAAATGTTGCATAAATAATGTGATGGATAAAACTGGACATGTTGCCAATTTGGGAGAAGACTGCGATAGTGATGATGGGGAATTAGATACTGAAGAATCTCATACTTATGTACCAAAGAAAGAAATCGATTTTAGTGGGTTTTTTGAAAATTCTGACAGTGATTTGGATAATGAATGAAGATAGATAACTATTTTCATTGTAGTTTTAAAGTATTTTTACATTTACCATCTTTTTATTACATTTTAGAATATCAATTTTTGAAATTTTCTTATACACGTATATAAGCAAGTCAATTCGCTATTTCGAAGTGAAAAAATGCCCAAAAAGGTCTTGGCTTATACACGGGAATATATGGTATTCTAAAAACACTTGTTATTAATTTAAGCATTTTCCAACATTAAACACAAATTTAACTATTCCAACACTGTACATATAGTATGTTAATTATTCAGAAAGTCAGCTGATAAACGCATGATGCGATGGTTATCAAGAGCTTATTTCTACTATTAATGCCAATATTTAGAACCTTTCATGGTTGATAACAAATACTCTTGAATCACATTCACTTACACGTAGATAATTCCAGAGCAGATTCTACATGGATGATAGTTAATTCATACATGGACTCCCTTCTAAGAAGAGGATTGTAAGAGGCTTCTATAATCTAGAACAAATTTAAACTCTCGTTTTGCTCTAATAACTTTGCTTCTTTATTTGACTTCTGGTGGTTATAACAGCAGATTCGCTAAGAGATCTCAGAATTTAAAAATCTAAATGTAGAAAATACAATTCAATTCTAACAAATCGTAAATCGTGCGTGAAACGTGGCGAATGAGATGCGTTCTTACTATAATTAGTTTCATAAATATTCAGATTTATGTGCAATAGCTGTTGCACTCTTATTCAAAAATGCATGAATGCAAAATTTATTACGATTCAATGTATTGAATTCAGTAATATGGAAACAACAGCAGTCCATTTTAAATAGGACGTCATTACCTTGGCAATCTAGAATAGGATGTCACTGAATTAATGACATATGATAGGATTTAATATAATAAAGATAACTTTTATTAATATCTTTTTAAGTTTTGACTCGATTTTAAAAAAATTTGAAAAGACTCGACAAAATTCTGTAACGATTACTTATATGAAATTTCAAACAATCTGGTTGGGTAATTTTTGCGCTATTATATGGTTGATTGATTGGGGCTTTAAGGCGCAAAGTTCCATTAGGAACATGTTACACCAAGAAAAAGGTTTAAATACAAACATAGATGCGCTGTTATAAGCGGACAAATGGACAGACAGACAGAGCAGACGTCGACTATACCTGCACGTGCTATGCATTTATATAATTACAAACGCATCTAAAAAGTTTATAAAATTTTAAATTCTAACTCTATCCTTTTAAATATATTTTTATAAAGAAAATTTAACATAGAACAATTTAAAATTTTATTAGATATAAATGAAAGCTTATTCTACTATAATTTAAAAAAAAAACAGAATTGGTTGAAATCTTTTAAACGTTTAGGCATTTTTATGCTTTATTTTTAAATTTTTATGCCTAAATGGAGCAAGATTACTAGATCGCTAGGATCCGATGTAGACACTATTTGCTCCACCTAGCTCTCTTGCTTCTCTGGCATGCGGATTCATTTCAAAAAATTTCAGAACTCAAACAAAAAAGCGCATAAATATATATATATATGTATATATATATATATATATATATATATATATATATATATCATTAACACATAATAAACAATCTGCTAGAGCACAAAGCTAATCGCGATACTGATGAGTTGCTGCTGGAGAAATCCATGCATAAAAAGACAACTTGAGGATTATGATTCAGCAGGACCACATTGTCACGATGATTTGCACGTCGAAGATATGCTCTTTTGCGACAAGGGGCGCCAGGACTGTCAGAAGCTCGACAAAGGCTCCAACGCAACAATGGGTGAGTCCCGGGAGTGCTAGTGCAGATCAGCTAGTAGGTAAGATTGATCAGGTCCATCAGGAAGTGAAACATTTCTGCCAAATGAGGAAGTACTCAAGTCAAGTCAATGCTGGTGCTTAAAGAGTTCTTACAGTGAGTCGCAACCCCTGTTAAACCTCCAACGAAAGTGAAATAAAAACATAAAGATACGATTAAATACAATGCATTCTAAAATTTTACGAATTTGGAGACTCCAGTGAAGCTTAGCATTCTCGAGTTGGAGCCCCGGGGCAAATATTCCCCAGTGGCGCAATGATTTTCTAAAATTTTTAAGAAATCATCACATACGTTGACAGACTTAAAAAATGGTCGAGGTGGGAAGAGCAGCATTGGAGGTACCAACAGGTTCAGAAAAATTTCTACCCTAACTCTAAGAACTCAAATAAAAGGGGGCCACATAGCTCACTAAATTTTGAAGGAAGATCGAAAAATTGAAAAATAAAAATAATTAAATTCCTATTAACCTATCGTGAAATGCCCTATGACCAGACCCAACGGCGTACAACTCAAGTGGTTCACAGGGCAGCACGGACGCAGAAAGTCTTGACAAGGACTCTTTGATGAACGGATCCGCAGGAGAAGTACGCACACCTGCGTCTTAGAATGAATGAAAAGTTGTGTCGAAAAAATGAGGTTTAAATAAATTTGGCTGGGATTTCGAGAGCAGGTTCCCCTCAGCCAATGAGGAAGCCGGAAAGGGAATCTCTCGGCAGAGAGGGATGAGACCTCACCTAGCAATTTGATTGGGTAGTGCATATGACATCATATGGCCCCTAAAAGAGCCTGAGCCGAGAGAAAAAAAAATTAAACTCAAGTGAATAATAAAAAATAAATGGATTGGAATGCAGACAGTCTTTGGGACTTGAAGGAGACCAAAATATCATAAATATTTATGAAAAAATACAAGATAATATGTACATTATAAAAATTAAAATATACATTTTTTTCCTATAAGTAAAATGCTCACATACGGGACTGAGTAAGCTCAGTGTATTGCAACGACAGTGTAGCCAAAACTAGATGAAAATATCTTTCTACCTGAGGAAAAATTAAATTTAGAGTGAAAATTCTGAGTAAAACTCAGAAAATTATCTGAATTAGGTTACACCAGATGGGCTTCGTCTAGATGTGAACACACGTGACAAAGTCATTATCCCTCTGTAAAATAGCAAGAGGTCTTTTTCTGCCTCTGTCCACATTGGCATCGTAACTTGGAATTGCTTCCAACTCAGAATTTTTTACTAGAGGGACCTAATTATGAAAATTAAGAGTTAATTTTTTAATTTCGGCAAAAAAGGCCAAATGTTTAAGTCTTTATGAATGGTATCGTTTGACGGAGTAGTTTTGGGCGGGATAAGATATTTTTTAAGCAAATATCTGGGCGGGGTTTGGGTATTCAAAAGCCCCACATTCACAGAGGTCCGTACAGTAAAATATTTAAAGTACGTCCTAAACACAACATGAGAAAGAAAAGTTGATGTGGGAGGTGAGAAAGCTAAAAGATTATATGAGACTTTGGGAATTAAAGAACAGGTATATTTATCTTTACTTAAGGCATCTCTATAGAGCTGCCAGTCTGAAAGAATGCGCCTTTTAAAGAAGAGGTGAACAAAGGATGCAATTGTCATCTCCAATTCTGCAGGCCCATCGATGTGCCACAACATCGTCTATGAAGACGCAGAAGCAGGACGCCACTCCGTCTCCGTACGCGACCCATCGATGTAAAAAGGCTAAACTGTTTGAGGGAATATAAGGATACTTAAAATATTTATATGAAGATAGGATGTCCCATTTGCCGGATTCATAATCCAACTATGAGCTTTACTTTGTAAATGTAACTGACTGTTTTAGTTTGTGTTCTAAATGTAGTATTCTGATTTTTTCTAGTATTAGTAAGTGAGTATTAAGTATATGTGTGAAATACCAGTAAGAACTGAGAGTGCATATGTGGAGTCAGTTTTGTTACTTCTAACCATTTACAAAAGGAATATGCGCTGGATAGAGGCAAGTCTTTGCTTAGCCAATTTGGTTAGTGAACCTCCCCAGACACGAACACAGAAGAAGATGAGGTGCTCAATGATTGTATTGCACCATGATTCTAACATATTGGGTTTTATGGCCCGTGTTTTTTATGTTAATTTATAGGTCTTATGATAGTATTTTAAAAATTTAATTTTAAGTGTTTTGATATGTGAAATCCAGCTCTGGTGTTCATCAATAATTATAACTAATAATTTAAGAGTTGGTACGTAGTGGACGCTAACTCCATTGACTTGTATTACGGGTTTGAGTTTTAGTTCTCTTGGTTTGATGAATGTTAAAGTTTGGGCTATATCGTATGTAAGCTGAGGATGAAGGCGAGCTTACAGCTGGCAAAACGCTAGGCTATAATAAGCTCTCGATGCCTGCTGCTTAAATAATGAATGTTCATAAAGTTTTTGGCTTTTTCAAAATTTTTAGTAAAATATTTTTAATTTCATTTCTTTTAAGGCAAAATAAAATTTGCTTCTAATTATTTTCAAATAATAAGTTATCTGACACATGATAAATTTTTAGATAATATATTCAACAGCTTTTTTAGAAATGCGTACCGAACAGACATATTATTCAAGAAATTTCATAAAGAAATGTAAAAAGTTAACTCTTGAAAACTCATTTATATATTAAATTAATTTCTTTTGATTTACATATGGGCTATAATGTGTATATTTACTATTATTTTTTTCATTTCTATATCTAGTTTTAAATAAAATACAATATATTAAATATTTTGCAAAAACTGCTTCATTTTATAAAGTTAACATGATATAACATATCAAAATTCTTAAAATTCACTAATTCACCTTACAATTACAAGAATAAAAACAAAATATTCAAGCTATTTAAAGGTGTTTTTATTTACAGTATGACAATTTAAAACCCAGTATTTTCAAGTATATCATACTCTTCATCAGGGTTTAAATCAACAAAAGAAAGCAAAAAGCAAAGGAGGAGTTCTTTTATATCAGATGGGCTGATCCAAACGTCAACGTGAAAAAAAAAGGGGGGGAAGGCATGCTGTCGGATTGTTTTAGATTTTCTATAGAAGAAGGGATGCTCAAGTTATTTTCACAAGTGTAATTAGCTCGACCTAAGATTTCTGTTAATTGCATAATTTTTAATATTTGGAAATTTGATCATTTCTTTAATATTTCTCTGAATGTTTAAAGTTTAAATTAAAGAAAACAAAAATACATTTAATCGCTCCCCCCCACCCTAGTAAATTAAATGCAAGTCTTCACAATAGCATCGATACTATCCCTATGGAAGATTCGGCATGTGTGCACATAATTCCAGCTACCATAATCTAGAACAAAAAGAAGGCAGATTATATTGATATGACAACAATAAAATTTAAGAAGCGTTTAGTAGAATATATTATAGATATCAAACTTAACCGATTCCGAACTGCTATTTCTAAATCATATCAGAAACAAGAGGTTATAATTGATTTTTAAAAAGCTAAAATACTAAAGTAATTATCAAATTACCAAAAATTAAAATTTTTGAAATCAATAGATATCTAATGTCTAGCTAATTACACTAGTAACGATACGTTATGGCACATCATCCCAAGATTTGGTACAGTTTACTCAAAATAGCTTGAGCATCCCCATTTCTAGAGAGAATTTGGAACAATCCGACAGCATGCCTTCCCCCGTCCCCTTTCAGTTGACATGTGGATCAGTCCATCTGATATTAAAGAACTCAGCCTTTGACTTTTGCTCTTTTTGTTGATTTTTTTACCCTGATGAAGTTCATGATATGCTTAAAAGTACTATGTTTTAAATTGTTATTATGTAAATAAGAACACCTTTAAGTAACTTCAATATTTTGTTTTTAATCTTGCTTTATTTTACTTGTCGAAATGATCTAAGTGTTCTCTATTCCAATATTCACAGCCTTTCATGGTTTATAAAGGATGTTTCTGAATCTCATTCACTTACACATATCGATAATGCTAGGTAAGACTGAACAAGGATGTTAGTTGATCCATACATGAATTCCCACCTTTAATCTAGGATAAATTTATAACGTCGTGCTGATAGTAAGGAGAGCTATTTATAATTCTCTACTAGTTATAATAATTTAACTATCAATATTAGTAATAGATAATAATAGTAATTTGAAATGTCAGTAAAAATAACAAAATGGGTTGATTCTGTGTTTTAATTTAATTTTAAAATATTCTAAAAATTTTAAATTCAAAAGTTTTGGTTCTAAACTTTCAGACTGTATTGTTATTATGAAACTTTAATTACGAATAATTTCCTTTTTATTCCAAATACATTTTAACTTTATAAACACAGTCACATAAGAAAAATGGTTTTACAATTTTTAACTTCACTTATATTCACTGTATACGTGATATGTTTAAAAATTACATATTAAATTCTTACCTGATCAATGACTGTGCTATGACTATAACCTGATTCTAATATTGGAAAAAATATAAATGGAAAATGAGATTGCACAAGCACAAAAAACTTAACATGGAATTATAAGGTTCGTGTCTTTTAGGTGCGTTCGTAATTATGTAAATACGTAGCAGCTATTGTTGTTGCTCAGTCCGTCCGTCTGTCCGTCTGTCTGTCCGTCTGTCTGTCTGTCCGTCTGTCTGTCTGTCCGCATATAACAACTCAAAAACTACCCAACCGAATCGTTTGAAATTTAAAATACATAATTATAACATAATTTTTTCGAGTCATTTCAAATTTTATGAAAATCGGATGGATAGATCAATTACAGGGACAATCAAAAGGATTCCGTTACATTACGGTCAATGGGGAAAAAAGTTTCAAATGCATTTTAATCGTTTAAAATTTAAAATATATAATTATTGCGTAATTTTGTCGAGTGATTTCAAATGTTATGAAAATCGAATGCATAGATCAATTACAGGGACAATCAAAAGGATTCCGTTACATTACGGCCAATGGGGAAAAAGTTTCAAATGCATTTTAATCGTTTGAAATTTAAAACATATAATTATTACGTAATTTTGTCGAGTCATTTCAAATGTTATGAAAATCGGATGCATAGATCATTTACAGGGACAATCAAAAGTATTTCATTACATTACAGTCAATGGGAAAAAAGTTTCAAATGCATTTTAATGATGTTACACTCATTCGCATATAATAGAATTGGCATGAATCTATGAAATATGTACTAAAATGTGCATTCTGTACAATCTGTGATGCAAAGAATTTTTATTATTAAATTACAGGGCCACACAAAAGTACTCCACTACATAATGCTATACGGGGAAACATTTTTTGAGGCGTGTTTTAATTTTATTCAACTATTTCACACTTTATGAATAAGATATATGTTGCTGAGGTGTAATAAAAATTACTTTCTGCATATTTACAGAAACACAAAGATTTCGACTACCATACTGTATCTTAAGTACGCTCTACTATATCAGCAAGATCTGAATATTTTTAAAACTTCGTTATCATACGAACGCACCTCATTTGCTACGTTCACGTGCAATTTCCAACTTGTTTTTATTTGACATTGCTTTGAGGCTTATAGCTGCTGCCTCGCTTGATCCATTATACGCAGAAACAGAGACAATAGAGAACAATTTTTATTACACATTCCATTACATATTTTTATTACACTACTATAAAGCGACAACACACCATCCATGTCCGTACCCATATTCGAACCAAGACCCCTCGGTGTGGCAGCAGCTACTGATCCCGCCACTGGGGTGGCAGGTTCGTGTTCATTTTGTCAAACTTTCATTAAGTCAAAAAAAATCTCCCATTTCATTTCCCCATTATCATTTCCTAATTTCATACTTTTAAGCATCACAAGAGAACGTATAATAGACCTTTAACCAATGACATCGAAAGCCCCGTGTTCGAGGAATTTAAAAATATGTTATGTAAATCGATATTAAAAAATCATACAAACAAAATGAGCTAGGTATGACTAGGTTTGATAGGCCAAATATACACGTATGTGTAATTGCCGGGTATCCCAAAAATGACTGATGGATTTTGAAATTCGAAAACTTGGAAACGGTAACAGATATTTAAAAAATTCTTGCAAGAGGGTTATGTATGAAGTCAGGAGATTTTTTACTGTGATTCTTGAATTTAGTTTGAATTTTAAACACTAGATGGCACTGACAGCTATTATGACTCACTCCAGGCACTAATTTCGGTACTTCGCGGTCTATTCGGTACATTTTAATCTCCGTTTTGCACCTGGGAGAAAGAAGAGGCCGAAAAACCAGAGCTGAATTTAGCGGTTATTGCATGTAGCACCATCTATTTCTACAATTTGTAACTGAAGCTAGGAGTCTCTGCATAAAAACTTTTGACATCATACAATATTTTCCTGCAAGAATTTTTTAAATATCTGTCACCATTTGCAAGTTATTGAATTTCAAAATTCATCAGTCATTTTTGGGACACCCGATAAACTAGTTATCATCAAAAAGCTATAATGTTTTACCATTACAGCAGATATTGATCACTCTTAGAGCATTTTATAGGATATTTTTTTCGCTTTCAGAAAAAAACTTCGTATGACAAACTTTATTAGAACAGTAGTGGGATTCTCCAGCGCTTCCGTCAAACGTTCTCATACGCCTTTGTCGACACTTGACCAGGGTCCAGATGTGAAAGAAAGCCGCATCGATAAAAATTTAAAGAAAAATCAGTACGAAATTTTATCACGAGCCGATTTAAAATAGATGTGGCGAATTTTCTGCCAGAATAAAGTTTGTCATATCCAGTTTTTCTGAAATAGCATAAAATTTTTATAAAATGCTCTAAGAGTGATCAATAGCCGAAAAAACATTAAAAAATTACAGATTATTAACAATAATTAATTTAATCAGAAATATATTCAGCTTGTCAAATTTTGTCATTCCTCTTGTTTTATTCTATTGACATTTTATTATCGATTTTCATGTTTTAAAAAAAAATCAAATTTTTTATCACGGGATTTTTGATGTCACCGACTCTCCACTTATAATTAATATAAACATATTCTAGACTTAAACTCAATTTCCCTTGTCCAAAACTGCTAATAGCCGATCAAATGGAAATGCAGTATGTGAAGTGTTCAGAAAATCAGCGAATAAATGCATTTTGCGATGAATATCTAAATTGCATTTCAACTGTTAAAGTCAGTATTCTGATACTTTCATGATACAAAACAGATGTTATCGAATCGCATTCACTCCATATATAATTCTAGGAAAAATTAAACGCGGATAATGGTTATTCCACACATGAAACACGCTCTCTTCGAACTAGCACTAATTTAAACTCTTGTGCAAACATTAAGTACACAGTTATTTAAAACTCGGTATTAATTATCATTTAATGGAGGCAAAGACAAAACAGTTTTTATAATCAACGTGTCTGCGTCTTCTTTTGTTTCCTTGCATATAATAGTTGCAGATGAGATCTTGTCAATCATCATATAAATATTAACCGATTCTTGTTTTTTGAGTTAACAAGAAACTATTCTTCGGAAATTCTTGGTATCATTGTTTTGTCAAACAATATACCAGTTGAAGCATGCTTTCTTGATCTTCTCATACGCTCACCAGTTTTTGAACCACCTTGTATATCATCATTTCATCAGAGTAGCCACCAAAGACAATTATTGCCTGATGTTGATATTTTGATGCATACTGAATATATGCATCAAAACATACTGAAAATATTTGTTGCAGATTGTAAAAAAAGACTGCTTCTTAGGTCAAATAACTAGTATATCTAATAATCCCTCTCCCCCTCCCCCCATCGATTACGAAATGAGCCTTGCCGTTAAACCGCTTTTTTGTCGGAGTTTGAACGCCTTGTAGAAAGTATATTTGTTTATTTTTCATAAGCCATTGTCAAATAATGACAACGAATAAAGGCTTAGATTGGTACTTCAAAAAGTCCTCAAGGTCTTCATCCGAATGCTTTGCAACCGAAATTTGCTAAAACAAAGTTTTGGGATTAACAGATATCAACTCGTTGTCTACTCATACTGGTCATTAGAACAAGATATTTTACTCTGTCGTTCCGTTTAAATTTCTCAGCTCCAAATTACAGCCAACAGCTCTGTTAACCCTTCACTGCATAATGTGCCATATATGGAACATACCGATAAAACCCTTCTATTTTCCTAAGGATCTTAAATTTAGATTATCTGAGCTTTGTGGCATATGTAAAACATTCAAACGAAGAGTTTTGTATCAGTTTGAGGGCAGTACCTCACTAGTTATAAGGCTTTTATTTCAAAAAAAAAATTTCCAGTCTGCATCGTACACAACAGTTGAATTTACTTCAACTTTTTCACTTCCAAAATATTGAAAGTATCGCAAGATAAAATTTTAGATATTCGAGTATATCATATATTTGTAATTAAGGTTGCTTAAAACTAAAATATTTCAGTACATCAGCTTGAAATCTTGTTTTTGTGTTTGTGCCAGATATGGAACATAGAGCATAACGCTCATAAAACATTCTAGTAAAAAATGGAGCGCAAAGGGCAAACGCAAGGTTAAATCAATGCAATATTATTTGTATCTGATAATGATGATCAATCTTTTGGAGTTTCTGATGATAGTTGGGGTGATTCAACATACATTCCAGCTAAAAATAATTGAAAATGTTGTTTCTTCATATGAATCAGACATTGACTGCAACAAATGTGATCCAAGAAATTGGTTCAACTGCCACAGGAAATAAATTTTCGTAATTAATATTAAAGTAATTTTAAATTTCATTAAAATTACTATATAAAAGTTAAATCAACAAGTGAAATTGAACAATATTTAATTCAGACGTTTCTCCGCTGGCCAGACATTGTTATGTGCCGGGAGTGTATATAGGGGTGGGGGGGGGGGGATTGAATTTCTAAACTAAACAAATTTTCAAGTTATCTGTGTAGTTACATGTAAATATTCTACGAATGCTCCCCTCTCCCTGACACTGAATTTCATACTGAATGTATATATTGAGAAGCATCAATTTAGAGAAAGATTGTTTATTCTTTAGTGCTGCAGGTATCAATGCTGGACCCAGTGTTGATAGAAAAAAGTAACAAAGGAAAGACAAATATCTGAAGCGCAAATAAAATATAGAGGAAGCAATTCCTTAAATTTTTGAAATTATGGCTCTGGAGACTCCCTATCAGTTTTTGCTCTTTTTTAACCCAAAACTTTTGAATCTTATTTCAGAATAGAGATGTAGATACAGTATAGGAAAGGATTTTTCTCAAACTATACAAGTTTCCATTACGGATATTTATTGGAGTAGTGTTTTAGGAAACCAAACAATTTAAGAGACAATGTCTGTCATTGAATTAAAAAAAAAAAAAAAAAAAAAAAAAAAAAAAATCCGACAATTTTCACGTTTTAATGACAATACTAAAAAAAATCCCAAAGGCGTGAAAGGCCGTGATAAATTTTTTGAATTAAGGTCTCTAATAGAGTACATCAGGGCAGTGGGATATATTACATACCACTTGATTTGAATCAAGATTCACAGCAGAAGCTTTTAATTAAATTTTATATTTCTAACTTAGGAGAAAAAAAAGTTTCAAAATTGATTTCTTCGTTTTAATTTTTTTTTCGAATATTCTCGTGTGAATACAACATTATAGAAAAATAATTTCTTACCTCTCATAGGGTTAAATACCTGCAATAAAATTTTAATACACGTTATACTATTTTTGTATATGTAATATACCAATATTGTGAGCTTCATGCCACATTTGGTATAAAAACGAAAATATATCATTGTGTGCTTTGGGACATATATGGCACATACCACAAAAATCCATATTAAAAAAATATATATGAAGTCAGATTTTTTTTTATTATTTTTCCTGCATTTGTGACTACCTAAAGTAATCAAAATAATTTTTTCATGCAGAAAGGGAAAATCATGCAGTTGAAGGGTTAATATCTGGTTCTCAAGAGCTATGGCAGTTAGTCCATCCATCAGCCAAACCACCAGTACTTATAATGTAAATCAGGATTTTCATGGAAAAGGAAATATACATCTTAGTATCATTCATGTTGACCCGTAGAACTGTAGAATCTTTCATGACTGCATGCTGTTTTGAATAGTGAAATTGAACACCACAGTAATTTTCGATTTGTTCAGAAACATGTAGGGAATAATAAACCTCAAATTCAGAAAATGTAGTCAATCATTTAATCTTTAGTATTATTAATGGTCAAAGTTTCCGCAAAATGGTTAGTTTTTATATTTCTTTGTGGTACTGTTACGTAATTTTCATTTTTTTTTCAGAGTATTTTGCTTATAACACTTATTCTTGCGGAACTGTGATGGCTAAACCATTGATGAGAGAAAAAACTTTTAATACATGAAACGTGGGTAATTTTATGTTCTTTAATTTATGTACTGCCGACGTTTACGTAAAAAACACAGTTTTAAAGTTTAAAAAAAAATCGTGTTTTTTTACAAATTTTTTGAAAAAAAAAAAAAAAAAAAAAAAAAAAAAAGAAGAAGAAGAAGAAGAAAAGTGTATTTTGAAAAAATTTTGTTTGCAAAATTCAGATTCGTATTCAGCGACCCAAAAAACATAAAAGCACCAGATATGAAAACTAAACTAAAACTTTCTTTTATTTTCTACGAAATGATTGGACTACCTACCTACAATAATTGCTGAGATATGGCCAAATAATCTATAATTTTTTATCCCCCTTTTATTCCCCTTAGGAGGGGTCAATGTTTAAAAATCCGTTTTAGTGCACCTTTATGTCACTGATGCATATTTAATATTTTGACACAAAAATTAATTTTACAATTTATGACTCCGCTCTGTGTGCTTCAGTTTCATGTAATATGTATTTTATTATTTAACAGTGACAAAATAATAATAATAAAAATCATATAAAATTTTTATCTGAAAAGTAACTGTGTTATGTATATTGTGTGACTCTCATATTTTATAAAAAAAACAAAATAAATAGTAAATCGGGCATACAAAAGCAAACGAAATTTATAAATCAACATACTGTCGAATTGCAAATATTTATAATCATTCAGAGATACGGTGTGAGTAGTTGGGTCATGTAGTCCATAAATCTCCAAACAATATCATACTAAACATGCATTTTTAATTAATAAATATTCTAATGAATTTATAATTCATTATAACATCTGATCATGTCAAACCATCATGTTTTTAAGCATTTCATTAGCATAAACCTATTCTTGCATCAAACTATAACCTAAAGAAAGAATAATCTGTGATATATTTCTTATATGCATTTTATTTCTAGTGTAGTAAACTGTATATATATATTCTAATTTATACTCAAATATGCATTTATTTTCTGCTAAAACCTTTTAGGAAAATATCAACAATCCAACCTGACATAAATCTGACTCGTAAGAAACATTCTAGAGTGAACCTGGCCCGCCGAAAGAAAAATAAAGATAATGACATTCGAGAAAGAAGATTAGAAACATCCTGAAATGATGCAAAACACTGTTTAATAATTTGAGGTGTCCGTTATTCTCTGGATTTACTATATTTCAATATTGAAATATATGAATATATTTATTTTTATTTTTCTGTAGAAATCATAAAGATAGTAATCGACTTTAAATGTAAGATTACTTCTCAGAATGCATTAAAACAAGGTAGAACCCGTCAAATTTCGACGAAAGAAAATGTTTAAAATGGAACTGTTTCATTGATTTATAATAAGTCTACAAAATTAGTTATAGTAAAAAATGTATTTTATATTGGTAAGTCTAACTCTTAAACAAACGATATTAACATCAAATTAACTAAATACTATTTCTATAAAACTCAGTCGTAGAAATTGTTAAAAATAAACTTTAATCGTGCATGTAAGCAGTAAAAAATAATAAAGATCTGTTATTATGATAAAGTTATCAATTTAGGTCCTTATTCTAGCATTTAAAAATGAAAAAAAGCAAATTTTTTTCATTTTTGACTCAATCATAGAATTTTTTTCCCCGTGAAATATAAACCCGGCATCAATTCATCATATCAAAATTTACAAATGCACATTTCGTATCTGTATTCCCCTTTTCAGAAAAATTTGGCATTTTAATTTGATCCTTTTGATTCAAAACTTGAAGTCTCAATGGTTATTAGCTGAAACAGATTCTGTTGTTGTTCATTTACGTGTAAGTCAAACTTTGTAAATGAAATCAAAATTCACAGGTTTTTATAACAGAAGAAATTTAAATTTAAATTTTTCCCTTTTAATGAGAAAATGGCAACATAAAGATACAGTAATCAATTTCTTCCCATTTTTTTCTTTGCTTTTAATAGAAATGGAGTACTCCTGTTGCCACAATAAGAAAAGCGGTATTAAAAACTACAAAAAAATTACAATTTCAAAAACAAATTAAGATACAGCTTTCAAACAAATCTCATTTAAAAGTAATTTTTTTCCTACACGGTGATGTAAAAATTGAAAATGTGCACTATTTATAAGTTTAAAAATTTGTAGTAGTAAAAATTGCAATGCCGAAATTTCATTTAAAATTTGAAAGTGTTGCCATTCACAAAATGACGTATGCGTTACGCACAGATACGTTTGGACTTTATAATATAGAAGATATCAATATCCCTTTTATTTTGAGTTGCGGGTCGAGTTCTTGTTGAAATATTTCAAGATTCTAGTCGATGAAAATTAATTTGTTGGATTCAGATTTGGTTATGGGTTGATGATTTTTCATTTTATTTATTTATTTATTTTTGTGTGTGCATGTGGCAGATTGAAATCGGGTTGCGGGTTGACTTCCAATGAAATTTTCAAGTTAAGCTCGGGTTCAACTCGACGGACTATAATGCAAACCTATGTTTGCATTAAACTCAAATTGTACTTGTTCAAAGCGCTTATCAAATCAACTACCAGATCAAATAAAGATGCACATATATCGTAGGCTATTCAGAAAGTCAACTGGTAAACGCATTCGGCGATGAATATCACAATTTCAATTCTACTGTTAATATCAATATTCTAACCCTTTCATGGTTCATAGTAGTTATTGTCGAATCTCATTAACTTCATATATAATTCTAGAGAAGATTTAATTTATATATTGGTTATTCCATACATGGAAACACGACCTCCTTCAAATTAGTTAATTCAGCTAGCACTAATTTACGCACGCGTGATGATATTAAACAGAACTATATAAAACCTTCTTCTAGCTATAATGATATTGTATTATATATTATAGTTACTGAATTAAAATAAATCAATAATGCATATTCTGCAATAGAATTTAATTACAATAAAAATTTTAAAAATTCTTCCAGAAGTTTAATTGAAGATTTTCATATCATATTTCTATTATGAAAGTTGAACAACCAAAATTTCGAATTTTAAAATTTATATAAAGTATATAAAAATATCTTTTAAAAAATCGTTTTCAAAGTGTATTAATAATTAAAAATATTCTAAAGCATTTTTTCTCATAATAATAATTTATACTTTCAAAATACAATTCATATTCAAATGCGTATTTATTTTCTTCAGAAACATAGTTCTTCTCAAACGTTTTAGGAAAATCTCACCAGTCCAAACTGTATAAACACAATTCTAACTCACAAGAAGCATTCTAGAGTTAACCTTACCCGCAGGTTAATTGAACATGTCTTAAATGAAAATTTGAGACAATGCTTTTTCGAAAAAGAAGAATAGGGACAACCCCAAACGATGCCGGACTCTATTTAAAGATCCCGAGTTATCTGCTACTCACTGGTTTTACTATATTTCAGTAGTAAAGAATATAGATATGTTTATTTTTCTATAGAAAACATAAAGATGGTAATCGAGTTGCAATTCAAGATTGGTTTTCAGAATCCATTAAAATATGAGTTGGTTCCCTTTTATTTTGAGATGCAAGTCGGATTCGTGTTGAAGTATTTCGAGATTCGGTTCGGATTCAGGTTGATGTATGTCGGATTCGAGTCGAAGAAAATTAATTTGTTGTGTTCGGGTTGGGTTATGAGTCGATGATTTTTTTTTTTTTTTTTTTTTTTTTTTTGTGTGTGTGTGTGTGTGTGTGTGTGTGTGTGTGTGTGTGTGTGTGTGTGTGTGCGCGCGAGTATATGTCAAATTCATGTTATAAGATCGGGTTGACTTCTTATGGAATTTTCAGGTTCGACTCGGATTCGACTCGAAAGACTCTGATGCATACCAATGTTCACATCAAACTCAAATTGTACTTATTCAAAGCTCTTATCCTATCAACAACAGATCAAATAAAGATGCATATATATTGTAGGCTATTCAGAAAGTCAATTGGTAAACGCATTATGCGATGATCATCACAATTTCACTTGTACTGTTAACGTCAATATTCTAACCCTTTCATGGTTCATAGCAGTTATTGTCGAATCTTATTAACTTCATGTATAATTCTAGAGAAGATTTAATTTAGATAAAGGTTATTCCATACATTAAACGCGACCTCCTTCAAACTAGCTAATTCAGCGAGCACTAATTTACACAGTCGTGGGGATATTAAACAGAGCTATTTCAAACTCTCTACTAGTTATAATAATATTAAATTATAAATTATAATTATTGAATTATAAGGAATCTGTAATGCACATTCTGTAACAATATTTAATTATAGTAAAAATATTTAAAAACTCTTCTCGAAATTTAATTCAAGATTTCTTATACTTTTATTAAAAAAGTTGAACGACAAATAATTTCGAATTTTAAAAAATACATAAAATAAATAAAAATCTCTTTTAAAAAATCATTTTCAAAGTGTATTAATAATTAAAAATATTCTAAAGCATTTCTTCTCATTACTAATAATTTATCCTTTCAAAATACGTCTTTTCTTCAAAGAGGGAGGGGTGGGGAATTTCAAAAAGTGCTTTCGGCCAGTGTCTGGAGGAATAGTTAGCTTTCATATTCCTAATTTCATTTATTTTATCAGGTTAAATTATTCAAATATACGAAGCTCAAATTAATGAATACCAATTACAGAAGATTCAATACCAATTTTTGTCAATACTGAATATAAATAGGAATTTTCCAAAATTAGTCAGCTTTATCCAAGCTGGTTTTATTTAAAAGGATTTATATTTGATCGTCAAATTTGATGATATTTTGAAGTGCCTACCATTTTAAAATAACATGATGGGTGAAACTAATCAATGAACTTGGTCGGGATCTTAGTAATTCCTGTGTACATGCTCACTCGCATCGAAATCGGTTGATATATACGAATGTTGTCACAGGCAAAAAGATTTTTCAAAATGTCACCTACATTAGAAATTCAAACTGCTATATCTCAGCCATTTTTTAAGATAAAGACAAAACTAAAAATGCTCCAGAATCGTTGTATCAAGATCAAACACTAACGAAAGAACATTTTTATTATTTCTAATTTTCGTACATCATTATAAACTTAATATATTTTTTTTATTTTAAATGGCCGCCATTTTAAACCAATATGGCGGATGAAGTTTGTCAGCAAACTTGGTCGAGACATTATCATGCAATGTGTGCATACCAAGTTACATACAAATTGATTTAGAAATACACATATTATTGTGTGACAAAAATCAAATTGTTTTAAAATGTTATCCACACTAGAAATTCAAAGTGTTATAATTATGCCATTTTTTAAGATATAGACAAAATAAAAAATGCTGCGGAATCTTTAAATCAAAGTCAAACACATAGAAAAAAATCTTTTTAAACGTCTAAATATTTTTTACCTCATTTAAATTTAAATAAAAAAAAATAAATGGGTGCCATCTGTTAAACAAGATGACGGATAAAGATGGTCAACGAGCTCGGTTGAGACATCGGTATTGACTATGTACACACCAAATTACATTAAAATCGGTTTATAAATACACATGCTATTACCTGACAAAAATAAGATCATTTCAAAATGTCAGCCACATTCGAAATTCAAAATGCTATAACTCAGCCATTTTTTAAGATATAGACAAAACAAAAAAAGCTCTGGAATCTTTGTATCAAGGAAAACTCATTAAAAAAGAGTCTTTTAAATTTTTTATACGTAACTTCAAAATTTAATTTTTTTTAATGGCTGTCATTTTGAAACAAGATTACGGAGGAAACTGACCAATGAACTCAGTCGAGACAAAAATTAAATTTTCAAGATATACAACATCTTTTTGGTCATTTAATTTCATAGACTTATGTAAAAGTTCACATAATTTCATATGAAATAATTTCATATGAAGTTCATCAAACTGAGTTGACACTGCTGACTCATCTTCAACGGCGTGAACGGTATAAAATGCTTCTTCGCCATTATTTAAATTTTTTGCATTATCACACATTTCTCGTATGTTTAGGACACCAAATGTCACAACATCTTGATCAGTAGATACACAATCGCATCCTCTGCTATATACAACCACTTTTCATCTGCATTATTGTCGCCATCATCAACACAAATAGCGCAAATGAGGTATTTTAGGATAAAATAAGTAGTTCCAGTTTGTATGTCATATGGATTCGCATGACTTTCAATTTTATTTCGTGGATAAGAAAAATTTTACAACGATGAATGCGGAAAAACGACTTTTTGGAAAACAATGCATACGGGTTTCATTAACATTATTTAAATATCATTTGTGTTAATAACATAACCATAGAATTAAAACAACCAATGCGGGAAAAAGATGAATGCGGGAACGATAGATCGGGGTTTCACTGTATTATATATATACTGCAGGGTGAATCTAAACTCTTGGATAAATTTTAAAGGGTGATAGTACAGTTCAATACAAACAATATTAAATATAAAACTAAGAGTCCCAAATGCCTTTCAAAGAAGAGAGGCGCCATTAAAATTTTTAATCGAAAATTTGAATTAGTTTAAAAAAAGGGGAAAATTAGTCGATTCGTTTGCGATTTTCGTTAAACTGTTCTTTATGTCAATATTTTCTTGAAAATAATTACTAAAGATAAAATTCAAAAAATGCCGATAAAGGTCGCTTTTGACTCTGGAGTAACTAACAACTATTTTTACCGAGGTTTTTGTATTTCATTAAATACTTTGAAAAGCTTAGATTTAATCTTAAATTTTGAGCTCAAAATCTGAATCGTCGGGAGTTGCTAAGTAGCGCAAACTTAACTGTGTTCAGGAGTTGAAATTTGGTCCTCCCCCTCCCCCCTCTGAACACAGTCCAGTTTACGTTAGAAATGCATTTTTAACTACTATTTCAATTAACTGGTTTTCATAATAATGTCTTATAATATCCAAATATCCTGTTTTTTAGTATCTGAAGAGAGCATATCATTATGTAAACATATTCCAGCATCAAGCATCAAATTTGTATTGTTCAAAACTACTATCAAATCAAACTTAATAAACGCATTATTCGATTATTATCATGAACTCATTGCAACTGTTAACGCCCTTACTTCCAGCCTTTCATCTTTGATAATACATGCTCTCGAAATGCATTCACTTACACGTAGATAATTCCAGAGCAGATTGAAAGAGGAATTCATGTATGGTTATTCCATACATGACGCCCAGGGGCGTAAATCCCGGGGGGGTTTGGGGGGTGCAACACCCCCCCCCCCAAGAAGAAATCAGTCGGAAAATTCCCAGATCGATCGGAAAAATATGTTTAGTCGGAAAAATTTTATTAACCTATAAAAACTTATAAACTGGAAAAAACGGAAAAATCATTCGGAAAATTTCCCATTTTATCGGAAAAGGCATGTTTAGTCGGAAAAAATAGTATTACGTATTAACCTATAAAAACTTTAAATTGGAAAAACGGAAAAATCAGTCGGAAAAATTCTTGTTCAATCGGAAAAAATGGTATTAATCTATAAAAACTTATAAACTGGAAAAACGAAAATATCATTCGGAAAATTTCCCGTTCCATCAGAAAAGGCATGTTTAGTCGGAAAAAATTGCATTATGCATTAACCTATAAAAACTTATAAATTGGAAAAACGGAAGAGTCAGTCGGAAAAATTCTTGTTCGATCGGAAAAAATGGTATTAACCTATAAAAACTTATAAATTGGAAAAACGAAAATATCATTTGGAAAATTTCCGTTTCATCAGAAAAGGCATGTTTAGTCGGAAAAAATAGTATGTATTAACTTGGTATTAACCTATAAAAATTTTTAAATTGGAAAAACGGAAAAGTCAGTCGGAAAAATTCTTGTTCGATCGGAAGAAAGCAAGTTTAAACGAAAAAAAAAAAAAAAATAAATAAATAAAAGGTATTAACTTATAAATATTTATGAATTGGAGAAATATTTTTGTAGTTTTTAATTAAATAAGAAAAACAAGTTAGATCAAAGAAAACCAATAAAATTTTATTGTTAGTCGGATTTATTTCCCCTTGCAGTTTCTAATTAAGAAAAACAAGAAAAAACAATTTAGAACGAAGAAAATATAAATTTAATTCTTAGCCAGAGCAATTATTGATTAATTTAACTAATTGGTAATTTACTAATTAATTAATATAACTTTAATATATAGGATTTTATCTTTCTGATAAAACTATTTAGAAAAAATTTCATTTGTCAAATATTGTGTACTCAAAAACCTCTATATGACGAAATGTATATATATATTTATATATATATTATATCTCAATTCCCTGTTGATTATCCTTCTAATCTAGAACTTTCAAAAAACCTACTTTTTAATAATACAATCAATTTCTTAGATATTAAAATTATATTAAAAGAGAACAATTTTATAACTGATATTTATGACAAAAGGAAAGAATTTAATTTTAAAGTTAATACCTTTACTAATTTTAAATCATGTCTTCATAATTCTGTATATCGTAATATAATACTTAACTATTTATATAGAATAAAATGTCTATGTTCTTCCCATTTAATTAATACTAATATTAAAAAGCTTGTATATGATGCTATAAATAATGGTTATCCTAAAAAATTCATATATTCTTTAATTTATAATTAGATATTACATGATCTTATAATTAATTCTTTGCGTAAAAAATGTATAAAAAAAATTATAAAACATAAAAATAATAATAAAAATTAAAAATGTTCAAAAGTAATAAATATATATATATATATAGGTTGGTTGGGTGGGTAGATGTTAGAGTACGGTGGAGGGTGGTGTTGTCTGGATAAAAACGCAAAGGTTAATTATTAAAAAAAAAATTGAGAGTGGGATATTTATTTTAACATAATTTTTAAACTGTTTAATTGACACCAATATATGGATATTTGTCTAGTTATATCTATAGTTAAATAGCTATATTTTAATTATCAAATTAATTTTAATGTTATTGATATAATTTTTGGTATTATTATTAATAATATCATTACTATTATTATTATTATTATTTTACTTATTTTTATTTTATTTTATTTTATTTTTTTATTTATTTTATTTTATTTTTTTATTTTTATTATCCTATATTAAGATAATGAGTTTTTACCATGTAAAGTCACAATAAATGTTACTGATTAAAGTAACAAAATGCTATTTTAAGTTACATGTAAATATGAATGTTATCTCTTAATTCAAATTTTAATTATTTTATTAATTTAATTTTATGTTAATATCGATTATTAATTATTTTCTCCGGTTCAATTATATTTCCATTCAGCTTTATCTTTTTTGTTTGTTATGGATAACTATTATTTTCACTTACTTTCAACTCCTTTTTGTAAAATATCTTTGTTCCTTGTTTAATAATTTGGTTTTTGTGTGTTGGTAGCCCCAAATACGTATTATTTTGCTATTTCATGGCTAATACGTGGATGAAACCGCACACTTCATTTGTAGTTCCAGAGCATTTGGGGCCTGATGATTCTGCTTTTGGAGCTACAAATTCTATTTGCATTCATTTTATTTATTTATTTTTTCAGATTTACTCGTTACACTATTTTTTTATTTTATTATAATTCAATTCAATTCTAATTCTTCGTTTTGGTTTATTGTTTTATTGATAAAATCCATTGGTGAATCTTGTCTACTTTTAATGGTATTATATATATATATATATATATATATATGTACTTATTCTTCTAGCAATGTTAATGTTATTTGTAACTTTGATATTTTGAGTGAAACCTTGATAATCCGAATTTTTTTTTTTTTTTCTGTGCCTTTGAACTTTGAGATATCCAAATCCACCTGTATTTAAGGTACCCTGGGGTAATAACGCCACGTTAAGGTTCTACCAATTTTCACGGCTCAGTTTTAGATTGTATTTTTCAAATAAATATATGATTTGATGCAGCAACTCATTGACTATCTATATAAAAAAATAATTTAACAGATATGTATTCATAAAATGTAATGGCGTGATTTCTTTGCCAATGCTATTTGGCGTTATTACCCACCTATATGGGTAATAACGCCATGCAAAACAAAACTATGAAATAAGATGGAATAATTGTATGTAGATTGCCCAGTTCTAAAAATACAAAGTCTACAAACTTAGAAATTGACAAATTGCATTCTAAGCTATTGAAAATGTTCAATTTTTTGTGAAAGTGTAAGAAAAAAAATCCATCTGAGCAGATTCTACTGAATTTAATTGCATGATTACAATATTAAATTGGTACTTAGATCGTCTGTTTTATATGAACATTGAAATAATGAAAAGGATACATTATAATAACATGCACATTACCAAGATATAGATTTTGGTAAAAGAAAGATACTATGTTTAATGACATATTGGCGTAAATTGATACACATACACGACTCTATTAAAAGCACTTGGAATGCGCTATCTCCGCCATGTTAGATTCATCATCAGGGATGTAGTGGAGGGTACACGGCCGTATAACCTCTGGATTTTTTAAAGGGACACCGTATAACCTCTCTTCCTAAAGAAAGCTGTAGTATGCACTGCACATTCTATAGTATACTCTCTGCCTTTTGCGTATACTCTCTGCTTAGAGCGCATATCCTCTGTTATTTTTACGACTACACCCCTGTTCATCCACTTTATGTACCTTTTTTTCATAAATGATGAAAGATATGGATCTATATTTTTATGGTAGGTAGAACAGCATGTTTTATATACTGCAATAGTCCATTTTCTTTTTAAGTGAAACTTAAAAATTATTTTAATTATTTATTTAAAATTATTTTTAAATTACGATGAAATAAGAGAAAGCAAAGTGCTATCAAAACAGTAATATCAGAGAACAGACACTTTGGTGCCGGTGAACTGACAAATCAAAAAAGATGAGGGGGGAGGGGAATGAAACTTTTTTTTCATTTCATAAGCTGGATTTTTTATTTTATTTCATGTACCAGTAAAGAGAGCTTCACGTACCAGCACTGGTACGTGTACCATAAGTTGAGAATCCTGCTCTAAAATGTTCCCTAAGCAAACAGATTTCAATTTTACTTAAAAAAGGAAAAAAAAAAGGCTAAAAAATCTTTAACTGATTGCTAAATAATAGAGAGATAGAACATTGTTTTCTTTTCAACACGTGTAAAACTTGGGCACCTAGACGATAAGGCGTTAGTTTTCCCGCCCTATGTGCCAGTTACAAAACATACTGCGCCTGCGTTAACTCTGTTTAAACCATTAGTAATCTGGCTCCGGCTCATAGTACGAAATCATTCAATTAAAAAGAGCATATGCGGGAATATTTTGGTATATTGCTAAAAATTCAATATTTTTGTATCAATTATGCCCCCACCTAAATGTAAGAGACAAAAAGTGCAGTATGGTTTATGTAATTCCATTTTCGACAGTGATTACAGGAACACTCATAATAAATAACAGCATGCTGATAAAATTTCAGCTCATATACATATACCGTTTTGTATTGCTGGAGCTTCAAAAAATCCTTTTAAAGTAAGTAAGCTACTTTATTACAGAATATTTTAGGTATATAAAATGTGTAACATACAAAATTTTATTAAAGTACTGAGAAATAAATATGAGTTTTCAAAAGGAATCAACATCAATTCTTTAAAACTTATTTGACTATATCGATACACTTAGTCAAAATTATGATTTATATACATATGCATTGTATATATAAGAGTTGTACCGCATATTCGGTATCCATCCGGTATTCGGCCATGTTACCGAATATTCGGTTTGGCCGAATATCAAAGTATTTGGCTGAATCCAATACTTGATAAAACCTTTTAAAACAAATTAAAATTTTTTTTTCACAATTTCTACTTTTAACTGTCAATTTATAACTATATTTAAAATAATTACAAAGAAAATCATATAAATAAAATAGAATGTTTTTACATTATTTGCTATTTTTAAGTGAAACTAAAGAAAATTAACCGTGAGAAGGAATTAAATGATGAAGTATGAGGATTCTGCTTATAAATAAATGATGTGCAGATGCAAGTTCCTAAATTTGTTTAGTAAATAATCTGTTTCGTGCTTTTCCCAAATAAAAGTTCTTAAACAAGAAAGAAAAACTTTTGAGATTAGTAATAGCCATCAAGGCAGACAATTTTTGATCATAAAATCAACTTATTGAGTCATAAGTACATTGTATTTCATCTCACTCTAGGTCAAATTTGTGTTTTCGTATCTTGCTATAATAATAAATAAGATACTATATATTTTAAACTCACATGCTTTGATTTCTGTAAAATATGATATGATGGGAAGGGTGAAAAATGCCACCATTCACAAGAAAAGAACTAGGAGTTAATCATTCCTTTATTCAGAATTATGTTGATAAAATTTGTACTTTATATTGAAAAAAAAAAAAAAAAAAAAAAAAAACTGCCTTAAGTTATTTTAAAAGGACAATTATGAGACTGCTAAGGTTCTTCGACCATTTTTTCATTATTTTTCTTTGATTTTAAAATGTTTCTTTTAATTCGTACAAGAAACCATGAAATTAAAAATTTTATTAATCAAAAAATTCTCATAATTGTGCTTCTTAAATAACTCAAGCAGATTTTTTTCAATACTAAATGCTCTTATAAAAAGTCCTTACTTATCAAATTGTAAGTTTCTTTTATTAAATATTATGTAAAATTGTTTTAAAAAGCAGCATTTTAATACAGTAAAACCCCGATAATTCGGATTAATTGGGTCCGGAGCGAATCCGGAGAATTAAAAAAAAAAAGGAAATAAAACAAAACATACTTAGAGAAAATCCCCTTTATGTTAAACTTATCGAATATTTACAGACAGTAAAAATGTTCACTTTGCTTAATTCTTCCGAAAAGATTTCAAAAAAAAGTTTTTTTATTCAGAATACGACGATGCAACAAATTAATGTTATGGAAATTAGCCAATCGCTTCTCAAACTCGAAAAAAAAATGACCAAACCGATCCGAATTATCCGGAGATCCGGATTAACGGGGTCCGAATTATCGGGGTTCTACTGTACCTTTAAACTTTGAAATATAAAAAGTATTTGGAAAGCCGAACATTCGGTATTCGGTTCACCTATCGGCCGAATATTCGGTATTCGGCCAAAATCACTATTCGGTGCATCCCTAATATCTATATATATACAAGTCCTCATGTTGGCCGTAGTACTCGGAAATTTTCCTTCTTGGAGTCGGAAATTTATGAGCCTACACCCCCCTGCGCGACTAAGGTGGTTTACGCCCCTGATGACGCCCCCCCTCCCTACCAACGTAGGACTAATTTAAACTCTCATGTTGATATCAATCAGATTTGTTTAACATTCTCTGCTAGTTGTAATAATAGTTATTAGATATTATATTTTTATATATTTATTTTTAATTAAAAGAAATTTAGAAAGTTTATTCTATATTAGAATTTAATTCTAATAAAAATTCTATTAAAGGTCTAATTCTAGATATTCTCAACATAATTTTATTATGAAAGTTCGACAACGGAAATTTTCGTATTTTAATGTATTAAAAAAAAAAAAAAAAAAAAAAAAAAAAACTCTTTTTATTAATAAAAATCGTTTTCAAAATGTAGTAATAATTTAAAATATCATAAAGAATTTTTTTTTCTCAATCATAATTTGTAATTTCAAAATTGCTTTTTAAGAGGGATGGGTGAACACTTCAAGAAATCATGACGTTAATATAATCTTTATACAGTGTAATTTTAATTACGCATCATACATAGCATAGAATAAGTCTTTTAATCATTTTCAAAATGAAAAAAAAAAACCGGATTTACACGTTTTAGACACTGGAGATTCAGAAAAACATTCTTTTAGAAAAAAAATGCAGTCCGTCTGTCTGTAAATTCTCTATCTCTCGAACGAATTGAGATAGAGACTTGAAATTTGGAAGGTATTTACTATGTAGTAATAGTAATGAAAAGAAGCCCATTGAATACAAGTAACCACGATTATCCGAAACTATTTTCATTGGACACTAGAAATATTTGTTCTGATAAAAGGTATATAAATATATTTGAAATTGTTTATTTCAAGGAGAGAAAAATTTATTAATATACAGGGCCACACAAAAGTATTCTATTACATAATGGTATAAGAGGAAATATTGTTTGGGGTACGTTTTAATTGCATTAAACTAGTTCACATGTTTTTATGAAATTGATATACGTTGCTGAGGTTGCAAGTTAATTCTGTATAATAGAAAGCATTTTGTATTTACAGGGACACCCAAAAGATTCCATAAAATCAAGTAAACTTAATAAAAACAACAACAACTCTTTTATTTAAAAAAAATCATGCTAAAAAACATTTTTAATTAATCGATATTTTAAAGAATCGGGCTTGATAATAACAATTTATCATGTTTTTAGCATCTGAAAAGAGAACAACATTATTAATGTAAATAAATCTACTCTAACATAGAATTTTTTGCTTAATTTTAACATGGTACAAATTTTTAATATAATAATATTTTTCTCTTTAAAATCAAGTGAATATAATAATAATAACAATAAACTTAAAAATACATTTCTAATTATTCGATATTTTAAATAATTGGGTTTCATAATATCGATTTTCATGTTTTTAAGTATCTAAAGAGAGGATATCATTAATATAAATTTTTCTAACATCGAATTCAAATTTGCTTAATTCTAACATAATATAAATTCTTAATAGATTTTTCCCTTTAAAAAATTTTCAAATTAATAAAAAAAATCTTTTATAAAAAAAAAAATGCATTTTTAATTAATCGATATTTTAAAAAGTGGGTTTCATAATATGCATTGATTTTCATGTTTTTAAGTATCTAAAGAGATGGTATCATCAATATAAATCTATTCTAAAATCGAATTCAAAATTGCTTAGTTTTAACATAGTATAAATTTTCAATATAATTATATTTTTCCCTTTAAAATCAAGTGAAAATAATAAAAACAATTCTTTTATAGAAAAAAAAAATCAATTTAAAAATGCATTTTTAATTAATCGATATTTTAAATAGTTGGGTTTCATAATATCGATTTATCATGTTTTTAAGCATGTGAAGAGTAATCTATTCTAACATCAAGTTATTCAAATTTGCTTAGTTTTAACACAGTATAAATTTTCAATATATTTTTCCATTTAAAATCAAGTGAAAATAATAAAATAATTCTGTATAAAGAAAAAAAATCAAAAATGCATTTTTAATTAAACAATATTTTAAATAATTGAATTTCATAATATCGATTTATCATGTTCTGAAGCATCTGAAGAGAAATCTATTCTAACAAATTTGCTTAGTCCAAAACTGCTATCAAATCAAATAGCAGATCAAATGAAGATACTCTATATATAGCATATGTTGATAATTCGGAAAGTCAGCTGATAAATCCATGATGCGATGATTATTATCACAATCTCATTTCTACTGTTAACGCCAGTAATTCAGTCTTTCATGGTTGATAAACACATGCTCTGAAATTGCATTCGCTTACACATATATAATGCCAGAGTAGATTGAAACATGGGTGATAGTTATATATCAATTCACCCCCTCCTCATCTACGATCTACAAATAAACTTTTGTGTTGACAGAAATCATAGTTGTTTAAAAACTATCTACTTATTATGTTTGAACATTTTTCGCGGAAGAAATGAACATAAACCAAAATTGTAATTTAATAAATCACAACTATCATTTTGGATCATTTGGAAAATGATTCTTTTAAACGAATCTTAAGATTAATTAAGAGCTTCAATTCTTGTCCACAAAACAAAAAAAAAAAAAAATCTAAATTGCTAAAAAAAATGTCGTGATAATTCATTTTTGTTTTTAATTACTATTTTGAGACAATCGGAACGCTCCATAGGCGTTTTCATTTGTCAGATAAATGATAGTTTTTAAAATCACAGCTAATTTTTCACGATATTTTTAACAGTATACTACAGTAAAACCCCGATCTATCGTTCCCGCATCCATCGTTTTCCCTCATTAATCGTTTTATTTCTAAGGTCCCTGCGTAAATTATACTCAAATAATGTTAACGAAACCGGAAAGCATCGTTCTTAAAAAAGTCATTTCCTGCAGTTATCGTTGTAAATTTTTTTGCCTCATCAAAATGAAATTGTAACTTATGCGAATCCATATGACATACAAACTGGAATTACTTCTTTTATCCTAAAATAACACGTTTGTGTTGATGACGGCGACAATAGCAAAGATGAAAAGTGGTTGTATCAATGACCTTAAGATATGAGACGTATATGAGAAAGTCAATGGGTTGTATATAGCAAAGGATGCAATTATTTTTCCACTGATAAAAATGTACGACATGTGGTATCCTAAACATGGAAGAAATGTATGATAAAGCAACGAATTAAAATAATGGCAAGACGCCGGCCGATAAAGCAACTCTGTCTCGGAATACGGAATTTAAAACAGAGTGAACTTTTATATATGCATTTGAAATTACAGAAAATGACCAGAAATATGTTGCATATCTTGAAAATTTATTTTTTGATTTAAAAAAAATGAACAAAAAGCCAGACAAAATTATAGTGTTTAAAAATAAATAAATTTTTTCTATAACTTCGATTTATTACTTTTACAATTTAGTAAGTAACAAATCAGTATTTAATAGTACATTGTATACATTGCATGCATTAGTAATGCATTAACATTGTGTTTTTTTTTTTGTATTTCGAAGTTAATCCGCATTCATCGTTTTTTTGCCGCACCCCTTGAAAAACGATGGATCCAGGTTTTACTGTAATTCTTATATGCAAAAGGAAACAGTTTTTAATCGTGTTTAATCCCTCAATAAAAAAATATTAGTTCAATTAATCAGTTACATTCAGTCTAAAAAAAAATCTATAAAAAAATTTAAATTAAAAAAAAAACAATAATAAAATACGGTCATTTATTGCCCAAAGCAAAATGTTTGAATGTTTCTCATTGACAATAAAATCAATAAAAGCCTCATTTTTATGATGATCAAAACGTGCCTTACGTAATAAGAGACATATATTACGTAACGCCATGGATTAAACATTATTATTCCTAGACCAGTCATAAAAAGAATAAAATACGTACATAACAAGGATTTAGATATGCCTCAGATATCTTTATTCTTGACCGAAAACAACAAAAATTTTCCACATGGTTAATAAAAAAAATAAATAAAATAAAAACCACTACTTTTTATCCTTATCTGGAATTTCGAGTAAAAAATAATTGCTTCATATGAGTAATTATTTACGTTAATGTCTAAGACAACCTGAACAGATATAAAAATAACTTCATTTTTAGATAATATTTTTTCTTTTAAATTAGAGTGTTTTCTTAAATTGTTTACAAGAATAATCTGATTAATTAACAAAAAATGCTGTTATGGAAATCTCACGATTTTTACAGGAACGGTGTAAATAAATACAAGTTGAATGTAGATTCTGCCATTGCAGAATTCAATTTCGCCTCCGATTAGAAGAAAAAAAAATCGATAGAGGTTTTTTAGAAGGGCGACCCCTTTAGAATGCAATGAACTAACTTCATTTTTCTTGTGTTTATCAATATAATAGCAAACAGAACGGCGTGAAATACCCAATTGATTAGCAATTTCTCTCTGAGACATTGGAATTGCGGAATAATAAAGAGATATAATTTGACGTGCACGTGCTACTTCTTCATTGACTAGATTCATCAATAACGGATTTTTTCTTTATTTTTAAACGCTTTTTTATAGACTCTGAGAAAAAGGAAATGTAATTTAACAATAAAACGAGTGGAATCCCGTTGACTTCGACGAATGAAATGTTTAAAAGACCCGGTCGATTTGGTTTTTAAAAAAAGCAAAAGTAATTACATTATTGAATCAATATATAATAAATATATTTACAAACTAAATGTCAAATTTGCCAGTTACAATTTCGCATGCAAATATTCGCACATCTTCAGTTAAAATTTTAATCTGAGTGCTGGCGAAATCCAGAAATTTTATTTTATATTAGCTATTACACTCAATAGCACAGAAAAATATGCACTCACAGAAAAATAGTTTTATTAAAAAAACTAATTTCATTTTTAATATGACATTATTTTCACTAACTGAAGTCATCTGAAAGTAAAATCTCATTCTCAGTGTCCATAATGAAAAGAAATATTGAAATGTAATATCGTTATTAGTAAAAATGCGATGTTTTAAATGGTGAAGTCATTTTCTCTTCAAATGTTTTTTAAAAATTACTGTTATTAGTAATATGAAAAAGGCATCAGTAATAATATTGTAAGTCTAATTTATCTTGTTGCTGAATGACATTTTCCTCATTTGAAATTTTTCTTATTTTGCTTTAGACATTAATTTTTATCATAAATTATTTTCTGTTACTTTATTTACATTATCAATATTATTTCTCAGTAAATATATATTTTTTTTTACCTCAATTGGTGCATAATTATACGCAATCATTTTATTGTGGTTAAATTTTACGAAAACAGTTAACTTTTTTCTTTTAAATGTGATGACATGTTCACTGATGAAATAAAAGCTAAACTGAGTTGCCACCATTTTGAAGAAATAACGTAAAAAGTATTTGAAATTAAAAATAAAATATAAAAATGGAAATAAATTAAAAAATGGCTAAAATGAGCACAACTACAAATAGCTTTCATTTAAAAAAAAAAAATAATTATCAAAACCGGTTGAGTAGAAAATTCAGGGCTGATGACTAAAAAAACAGCCAGGTCTTTTAAATATATAGATTGTATGAATGTCTCGTTTTAACGGCTAGGTTATGAAAAAGTGGGCCACAATTTTTTACACGACACCTTTTAGCTTGTCTGAAAGAAATAGCATCGGAGGCTAGTATAGCGATCCTATCTATAACAAAGAAGTGCTTTGTAATTTTTTGAACATTTTTAACAGAATAAAAAAGAGATATAATTTGACGCACACATAGATAAATGGTTGAAAAAATAACCACATTAAGAAAAAAGAAAGAAAAATTAGCTTCGACTTTTTCATTGTGCTTTCTAAATAATGACAGAGCAAATTATTTTGTATGAAAAATGAAATCAACGTATATTAGTAGATGAATTAAATTCTACAATGAATTTCATTTAATGGTACTAAAAGTACAGTCAGGATACAAAGGATAAAACCTGCAAAATAGAAACGTTACAGAAATCTACTGTGAATATTTTTGCATCAATTTTTTTTTTTATGCCAACTTGGCACTATTTTGCCAAATTCCCATTGCAATCAAAGTGCCCCATTTTGTTAAAAATATTTAAATATACGTTTAAATTTTATTTTGGAATTGCAAAACATTTTATAAATAGTTTACATGTTTTATTTTCATAGTTTATATTATACATATCCATGAGTAAGTATTACAATTGCCCCCCAACGACTGGTTTTATTTGGCTAAAGTTTAATATATTAGCGAAGATTCGTAGATATATATTATGCAACATATATTCAGACCAGATGGTGAACTTAATATGAAACTCACAGTGTTTAATTCCTAAACGTGGTGCTCATTTTATCAATCTTAAACAACTAAATGGGTGACTGAACCTTGCTCGGACAAAAGACAAATTCTGGACTTGTAAAATGGTAGTGCAATGCATTAAGCTACTGGACTTCCACAAAGAACAAAAGGGGGGGGGGATGATAGATTCATAAAAATTCTACTAAATATTACTACAAAGTTTAATAAATAACTAAATAAAGTTTTAAACAGTTTTGAGAGAAGCTGAAATTCTGAAAAGATGAGGTATCATAAATTATTTATTATAACTAGAAAGCAATGAATTTATTATTATTATTATTTTTTTTTAATAAAAAGTTGGGGAGAAGGAATTTTGGAAAAATGAGGTATTATAGATTATTAATTATATTTTATTACTAGAAAGCAATGAACATGATAATTTATTTTTAAATAAAAAGTTTTAAACTTTGTAATATGTTGGGGGATACAAAAGATGGGAGCAGAAATTCAAAGTGGAAGAAGTTAAATAATTTACAACTGATTATTTATTTATTATCATAAAAAAGCAATAAAGTAGCTATCTTTTTTATATAAATATATATTATAAATATTTTTATATCTTTTTTATATTTAGGATCTTGGACTAGAGAGCTCATATGCAGTTTTCTTAATTGTGGGTCCTGGAATGCTATGCAACCTATATCTGGACCAGGTGGTCAACCTAATGTGAGATTCCCAATGTTTAATTTCTAAACTTGGTACACATTTTATCAGCCCCAAAGAACTAAATGGTTGACAGAACATTTCTCGTACAAAAGTTGAACTCTGGACTTGTAAAATGGTAGTGCAATGCACTAAGCTGCTGGAATTCCAGGAGGAAAAGGGAATGGTGGGGGGGGGGAATGATAAATTAGTAAAAATTTTACTAAACCCTTATATAAAAATTTTACTATATGCTCTTAAGTCTATGAAATTGTAATATTTTTTAATCTTTGGCAATGACAGATTTCATGATCTAGTGACAGACCAATTAATCACAAGTTTTTAAAAATCATGTAGAATAATTTTAAAGAAACTATTTTTATTATTTTTATTTTAGAAAATCGAGCAAAATAATTTCAAACTATTTTTTTTTTTTTTTTTTTTTTTTTTTTGTGTTGTGTGGACTTTTTGGAGCGCTGCACATATCCATGTAAAAAAAAAAAAAAAAAAGTACTAAAATGTTTTGAAGTGACTGCCATCACATGACATCATCTTACATAGGAAAAGAGAGGTGAAGGAACAAGAAAAGTGTGCATTTCAGAAATGTCCTCTTATTTCACATGATATTAGAAATGCCACAAAATTTATTGGTTTTTTATCGATTCCAAGATCTTTCCCCTCCAGTTTCAGATAGAAAGTGAATTTTACAAAAAGTTGTTTCTTTAGTTTTTTATCAACTTCTAATATGCTAAATATCAGGTCTTCAGTTTCTATAAATTTCAAGATCTGGAAATCCATCGTTAAGCAACATGATAAAAAAAGGTACATGCTTGAAATATTTAATAAACTAGAAAAATGAGTTTTAAAGTTTTGAAAGAAATGTTCAAAAGCACCTTTGTGTAAATCAGATTGTGTATTGTGGTATCACAAAATAAAAAGTTTTTATTTTTTTATGTTTTTCCTACAGGTAACTAAATGGTAGCACTATAATAAAGTTGGAAAAATCAAAATGAGAAAGTGCATGGTGTGAACATCTGAATTTAACTGTATAGATATGCTTACACAATTTTGTATTCAAATTGTACTGGAATAGTCAAATTGCTTTTATTAGTGTTTCATATTTTCCACAGATATGTCGATATTTATTATCAGAGGCAGCTTATATATATATATATATTATTATTTTTGTCACAAAATAGTTGCCTATTTGATAGAAAGTTACTTTTGATCCACTTTTCACTTGAAAAAGTTTCCTTAGTCTCTTAGAATTAAAAATTGTAGCATTTTAATAACAAACAGCAGCCCTAAAAAACAGATAACATAAAGAGCATATTCTGATTTCAGACGTTTATTATTCGATAAACCTGTAGTTAAGCATTCAGTAGTATAAAGATAAAAATACAGACAAAAATCAGGTATTCAAATTTATTTCACAAAATAATAATTTCAACAGTAAATGTTATTTTAGAGCACAACATAAAATAGTGGGCAAAATAAAAGGATATTACTAATAATACATGATTTTCAAACATTTTAAAACTATCAAATTTTATAACCACCATATGTTATCTATAAGGTAAGTAGAATCAGAATTCATATCAGCCTAAAGTTACTACTTTTCCAATACTATTAAGATCTACATAAAGTTTAGTCATATGTAAAAAGAGCTAATAAATGCCCATTTTATCACTTTTGATCAATTTGTAGGTTGGTGTGCACAACCTTAGGTCCACATGTACCAAGCTATAACTATTTTGATTCATTTAATGACAGAAACTTTGTGATAAATTAAATCAAAGGTAGCAGTACTTATATAGAATGAAATAGAGAAAATGCCTCGGTAAGAGAATAAAATTTGGCAACATATTTTCTGGTAATCTATTTATTGTCTCATATACAAACAATTTTTTCAATATTCATTAAATTTATTTAATTTATATATATATATATAGTAGACTCCCTCAAATCCGCACAGCTTGGGACAAGAGGTTTTGCGGATTTTAGAATTTTGCGGATTTCTGTTCATTATTTTATTTACATTTTTTAAACAGTAATTTGAATATAATTAACAATGAAATTGAAACTATTATAAAGGCTTACAATATAATAAAATATTAAAATAAGTAATAAACTAAAATAATAAAAATTTAGACAGTTTTTAACATGATTAAAATATTTATTGCAAAGGTCAAGTTAATAAATAATGTATGACTAAATATTTATTATAATAAGATGCATTTTTCACGTGAAATTTGCTTTATAAAGAAGATACATTAGTAATTCACACCAAAATAAGGAAATTTTATTTCAGGTTTAGCCAGAATTAATAACCAAAAAAGTTTAGTTAATACATAAATATATTTGGTAACTAGATAACGATTACCAGTAATAACAGCAATATCTTGTATTTTTTTAGAAATAAATTTATTCTTCCTTCATGAAAACACATGAATTCAGTAATATAAATTATAATTACAAATTAAAATATATATGGAATTGATATAAAATTTAAAAAGTAGAATTTTGTCCCTACATATGAACTGGATGTTTCATTGTTTACATCCGTAAATTATGTGCGGATTTTAGAGAGTTGCAGATTTTAAGAGTGCAGATTTAAGGGAGTTTAGTGTATGTATATACATACAACCTGATGTAAATTTCGAAATTTGCCTTATCCTAAACTTTTAAAGAAAATAGAGTTTCTCTGTCTATTCAATTGCTGAAACTACATTGAAAAAACAATACAAATTGTATAAAAATTGATTTTATGGTGCATTTTTGGCATTCTAAAATATTGGTTTACAATCAGAACCGATGAACACATTCAGAGGTTTTTTTTGCAATTTCCCAAAATTTAATTTTCTGATTAAAGCAAGTTTTGAAACTCATGTTGCCGTACAAATAACAATAAGATACTTTTCCAGTACAGAATCCTTACAAGCACAAATCAAACACTTTGTGCAAATTTTAATAATTAACTGCTAAAATCTTCAATGCTTTACCATACAGTACTCAGGGCTATAACTGAAGAGTTCTTTGAACTCATTTTAACCTTATTTATTTATTTCCACACTCAGGAAAGAGGAAAGGGTTCTTGAAATGACTGTATGTGATTTTTTGCATCATGTTTATATGTATTTGTATGTAAAACATTGTTGCAGCTTTAAGCTTAAGAGCCTTGATGAAACTGCGAAAATGGGTTTGACAAAAGAAGGAAATTTTACGTAAACTACTCAGTGTTTCATATAAACAAGCAATTTTTCAATATTTATACACTTTATTTCATTTAAAGTAATTTATTTAATTTCATATACAAATAGAAGTAAATTATATGCATGAAAAGCAATATATATATATATATAAACAAGCATAAAAGCTAATCAAGTTTGTTTTCATAGCTGTTTTTATCAATTTTACTTTCGAAGTCTGAATTATACTAAGCTTTTTAAAAATGCCAAGGCTCTTATACTGGAAAATGACCAATAATAATATCCATGTAAAAAGAATATTCATGCAATAAATAATTACATATGAGGACCCCAGAAGCCAAAGGGTATGAGTGACAAAATTGAAAAAAATAAACTAAGTACACAGACGACCTAAAAATATGTTTTTTTCATTTCAGGTAAAGAAATATAAGTGATTTTCTTATTATTTGCTGAGTTATAGAGGCAAACCACTTTTTTCGAAAAACAAAAAATATTGATTAATTATACATTTAAAGAAAATTTTACTTTATTTTTTAACAGTTATTGAAATAAGAGTTCAAAGACCAGAATGCAACAAGCAGAAATTTTCTATTTCAATTCACTCAATTGTTATTGATGTTCCAATTTAACATCAATTATCTTTAAACTCAATTTACTCCAAATCGAAATTTTGTCACTTGTACCCCTTGGCTTCTGGGGTCCTCATATATAAACAACAAAGACATCCTTAAATTTGTTTTTATAGATATTTATAAAATTTTGTTTCAAATCTCACATTCTGAAGTGTAATTTGCATTTAACTTAAAAAAAAAGTCAGGGTTTCTCTACACTGGAAATGTACCAAGATAAGCTTTCGTAAATTGTGGTGGCAAATGACTAGGGATGGTCATTATTTATCGTATTAGGATAAATAACAGTGTTACTACGCTGGAACCTAATATTGCATTAATATGTTACCGAAAAGTCCCTGTTAAATAAATAACGCATGGTTTTAAAAGACAACGACTTCCTTCACTTGCCTTAATCAGTATTTCAATTTTGTGCCTCTAAAGTAAGAATAATATTCATTAAAAATGTCCTCAATCTTTTCTTTTGAGACGTTTGCCCCACACTAAATGCCAATTCAGACACTTTTTCCGGTAGGGGATTTCTGTTTATCTGGAAGAGGGACATTATAGAGCTCCGGGGGAGAGGAACGCAAAATCTTCTCGGGGGACATCTCATTGCTTCGTGGTTGTTTTGCACTCCGGACCTCCTGATTTCAATAATGGCCCTATCTTCACCTTTAGTCATAACCAACTCTCTTAGGTGTGTGATGCTATTTTTTTTTTTTCATTTCATCAATCACAATGAATACCAGTGAATACATACATGAATAGTAATAACTTACAGCACTAAATAAACACTTTGTCTGCTTGGTACCTGGTGCTAGGTCACCATCATCACACACTTTCTCCTATTCTGATAGCACAACATAGGGCACTAAAGACTGTAATTTTTAGTTGATCAGAAAAATATCTGAAAATTTATAAGAAAATACTCATACTTGAAATGTTTTCTACGTTAATCAATATATTGCATTGCTTTTATCTAATATTTTCATAAAAATAAGTCAAATTTGACTCAAAAAAACCAGTAATTAGTTGTCGTTTTTTCAGAATATATATATATGGTATTTTATTCTGCACTTTTACAGAATTAAAGTTGAAATACAGCTGTAATACTCATTGAAAACGGTATGCATAGGATAATAGCGTCCACGCTCCTTTTGAGAAATTAAAACCAAAAATTAATTGCCTTTAAAAAAAAAAAAAATCAATAAACATTACTCACAGAATATAATGGAATACAAAAATGAGCACCGTTAAAACTGATATTACACATATAAATTTTTTGCAATTACTCACCATATAGATGTCAAGAGTACGAAAAATACATTATAACAGTGCCATTTGCAGAGTGATTTATACAGGATATAACGAATAATAATTTATACCATTTTACATCTAAATATACAATTTCAGTGCATTAATTTGGAATAATAGTACCCACAAACTTTGTGTAACACATTGATTAATGATTCAAAAATAATTAAATTATGTTCAAAACATCGCAAAACATGTAAATTCATTAAAAATCTGAAGTCGAAAATTTTCACGAATCATTGTTTTTAGTGAAAATATAAAGGAGAAATATGTGCAGAAATGTATATTCAACATATTTTTTAAAAAACTTCTTTAAATGCAATCTTACATTGCAAATGCATTTTAAATTAATAGTTTAATCTTTTAAAAAGAGAAAGAAAAGAAAAAACCCTTTAAATGTTGCATAATTTTGTGTATAGAAATATTAGATTTTGATAATATATTTTCCATTTATGTTACGTAAATGAGAAAATAATTATTTCTAATTTCTTTACCCCGAAAACACAGCAAAATTAGAGTTCAGAATCACTAAATTTATAAAAAGTACCTTTTTGCAACATTTAACTAAAATGCATTTATTTATAAAATTATGCCTCAAAAACTTAAATACTCGATTTTAAATATATATTTTAAAACTAACAATACTATATTTTGCACATTCATATAAAATGCTTGAATCTACATACTTTTTTATTAATTAGCGCATTTAAAATGCTTACATTTGAACTTCAGACTGATTCGAATTCAAAGCAGCGACCGGAAGAAACCAACGACAGCAGAAGTATTGAAAAACACCGCAATTCCGAGATAGTCATTCCTTTATTATCTAACAGACTTATTGAAAAACAAGATTTTTTTCTACTAGTTTTTCAATAAATCTCGTTTTTTTCATACAAAATATCATTTTATCGTTTCGTAAGCTCAAAACAAACACAGTTAATAGCGCATCTTTTCATTTATTTATTTGTTAGACTTTTCTGCGGTTAATTTAACAGCTGCGTAATTTGGAAACATTTTGTTACACAAACATTTTTAAGGGGGGGGGGGGGGAAATAGAGCAATAAATATTATCAGAGGATAATTTAGTTTGCGTGAATGACATTGACAGTTTCCGTTCTTGTTTTTGGGAAGGAACAAAGAGTGGTTTTTATTCCCGGTTGTTTAAGAGTAGGGGGAAAAAAACAAATGATTCCGTCTCTTTTTAAGTATAAGAAAAATTGAATTAAAGAGATTTACGGATTTAATTGTTGATAGAAAGCTGTTTTATCGCTCGGGCACGGGCCATAATCTTTCGTTGATGTAGTTAGATGGGTAAAACGGTGGCAATCTTTGAGTTTGAATATTTAAAAGGGATATTACTATGTACTCATGGTATTTGGGGAAGGGGGGGGGGGGGGGGTATTTTGGCGCTATGATTTTTATTTAATAAAATGTTTATTGCTGTTTTTTTATCATTATTATTTTGTCAATATTGCGTCGTTAGAAAATATGAACTGGAAAACATTACTTTTGTAATTGTATTTTACTGAAAAAAAAGAAGAAAAATAGCCTGGCGAGGACACATCCATTCGAAAAGGGATGGGAGGGGGGGGGGGGGCAGTCCCAATGGACGCGAAAATTTATAGGGCGCTAATTTTATACTAACAACGTCATTTTTTGACCTATCACAAGTTTTTTTTTTTTTTTGGGGGGGGGGGGGGGGGATTTTAAATACGTACTTGCACATACGAAAGTGGGATGAATGACATTTGATTAAAAATATACAAGTAATGTTTCGTGCTCTTGTGGGATAAGCTTTGAATATGCATTGACAGATATTGATTCGGGGATGTCAAAATTCGAACTTCAAATCAAGGTGCTAACGAATGAAGATCAATTTTTTTTTTTTTTTTTTTTTTTTTTTGAACAAATTGCATTTTTAAAATGGTGTTGTTTTTATGGAGGATATTTCTGATGATTTAGAAAAAAATAATTTCTAAACCGTCAGTTTTGGAGTCATTGTAACAGTTGCAAAAATGCTTTAAACTTTCTTCTGCATCGTATAAATATTAATTTACATTAAAATAATTATTTTTTAAATTGTTAAGAAACTACATATTTTATACAGTGTTCAGTAAGTTTCCTATAACTTTTATTTAGAAAAAGTTTTTATGTGTTTTAACAAGTAAATCAGCAAAAAAAAAAAAAAAAAAAAAAAAGTTCTATGGGCAAAATTTACTGAGTTATGATACTTATAAATTTTCAACGAGGAAAAATGCATTTTTAGTGCAAGAAAACGATAATAATACTTGAAATGTAAAGTATCACAATTAAGTTTTTGTCTTGCAAAAATTAAAATTTTAACTCTATGTTGATTTTAAAGGTGCAGGTTTATCTGAACTAAAACAGCATCTATACTTATGTATCAAAATTATTCAAGATACCTTAATTAACGGCCCTATAATTAAAATGTCTGTTGACAGCATAGTCTCATCGATTAGTTATACGTTACAAAAATAACAGGTTGTTGAAACCTGTTACCTGTGAATGTGTGGAACGATGTAAACTGTTAACCAAAAATAACTATATTTCCCATCTCTACAAATGACTTTCAGGTTAAAGGGCTTTGCAGCCCTACTAAAAGTGTTTAAAAATATTATAAAAAATATAGTTCTTTATTAAATGATGTTTTAATGGATTGGTATTTTTTAAGTTACCAACTAAAATTAAATAAGGCTAAAAAACATTTTTCAGAAAGAAATAAGATTTTTAACAATCAAGTGATGATTCACTCCACTGTTTAAGATGAAGCGGGAGATTCGGATAAACTTCAATGGCTTCCTTAACTTCATTATTATCTACTAAGAGTCTAACAAGCATAAATCTTTTAAGAACATTGGATACTGTTTCAGAACATGGTTTCACTAGTTCTAAATCAATAAGGTGCTCAAAGGCCTTAATAACAACTGATTTATCTATGTTCCAAGCCATTTTTTTCTTGAAATATTTTGAAAGTTCATTATAAACTATTTCAAAATTGAAGGGTTCTCCATCATAAATTTCTGTTAAATGCATCATTGCAATAACTAAGGACAATTCGAGAATTGATAATCCTTGAATTAATGCACATTTGGTATCTTCAGACACATGACCAAAAGCTTCCTGGAAGTCATCAAGAATTAATTTAGGATGATCTTCAGAGATCTTTAAAGTTACTAAGAAAAGAAATTCTTTCAAGTTTCTTAATGAATTACTCCTGTAAAAGCAGTTTTCTAAGATTTTCCTTACTTCATCCTGTTTGAAAATGTTGTTTATATCTGTGTTCCATCTTTTCTGAAATTTAGAGTCACCGAATTTATGGAGCGTTAAAAAGTGTTTAGCCGAATCTAAATATTCACTAAAAGTCATTTCTTCATACAGTAAAATCTTCTGGTGGGAAAATCGAGAGTTCACACGATTTTCCAGGACTTGCAAAACATCTGGTCTACAAGACATACCGACAACACATATAGGTGACTGCTGAGACTGAGCTACATCAAACAAATTATACAACAATGTCTGATTCTTGTGACTACAAAACAAATCAAAATTATCCAGAACAAACAAAATGGATTTACTCTCCTTGCTTCCGCTTTTCAAAGCCGCCAATAACAGACGCAACTTTTCTGAAAAACTTCCCAGTGATTTTTCCTCAACTTCTTGCATTCTTAGTTGCCTTGTAATATCTTCCAGAGCCAAGTTATCATTTGTGTGGACAAGACCATCTAAACCAACATACATAAGGTTATCTTTAATCAGTTTAGTCTGGAATGCTTTTTCCAAAACATATTCCAAAATAGCTGATTTTCCACTACCCCTAGGTCCTATAATCAGAACAGAATTGCTTTCACTCATCACAGCGGTTCTTCTAACCATATCTTCTAGCAACTGTACCTTCTCAGAATAAAAAGGTAACATATGTCCTGTATATCCATAGGCTTTCAGCTGATGACGAAGAACAGTATTGAGCTCTGTCCAAACTTTATTAGCCATTTTTAATTGTAGTTGTTAATTTGAAAATTCATATACCTAAATGAGAATAAAAAAATACAACATGCATTAACATACAAAATGACATAACTTAACAATCACAAAACTAAAATTCAATTAAAAGAGATTCATGTAAAAAAAATAGTATTCAAATCAGTGGCTTCCAGATACTGTGCAGGGAAATTTTAAATTATAGCCCATTAATATTATCCTAGTTTTACACAACTGGCATTCTGAATTTAGTTTATATCAACATTTATTTTTAAAAAATTCTCACCAGTAATTGAAAAAGAGTGTTTATATTAATTTTCAGAAACTAATTCTAAGATTAGATAAAACAGACACGTACACATTTTGCTTTTATGAAATTTTGATCTGAAATTTATACAAACTTTTAACGTAAAAAAAAAAAAAAAAAAAAAAAAATTGCACATTCTTTAAAAAAAATCAAGACAACCTGAATACGACCCGCAATGACAAAGTATACAACACCAGCCCGATTGTTACTTCAGGTTACGTTTGGGTAAAAGTAGTTAAGAAGGCTTGCCATCTAGCTTCTGAATTCTTCTCTATAATGTTAAGTCTATGGATGCTTGATGCGTTCATATATTTAAAATATATATGCAGGAAATCAATACTTTAAACTTCTTTTTTCTGTATAATCTTCTTAAAGGATGTCTCTTTTTTCTTAGTTCTCAAAATATTTTTTTAATCTTTGCTTAATTTAATATTTTATGTGTTAAAAGCACACAAACTATGAGTAAAATTTTAACACTTCCTATAAAATTAAATAATACTTTAGAAAATTTTTGTAAACTAATAAAAACAGAGATATCTTTTAAAAAGTGTACAAAAAATGAAGTTGAAAATATTTTCCCAAGGAGATATTTTAAATATATGGATGCATCAAATGCCCATAGACTTTACATTAGTGAGGGGAATTCGGAAGCTAAATGACCAAACCCCTTAACCTGACTTGATGCAGGACTCTAGTCTGTACAGTCTTATTACAGTTAAACACTTTAGATTTGTTATATAAAAATTTTGAAGAATTCTATTTCAGCCTAATTATACTTCATTGAACTCTCCTGAATCATATGAAAAATACTTTTGTTTTCAATAGGTGTACATTAAATAATATACAAAAATGTTACTTTAAAAAAAGCTAAATATAAATCTTAGCCGATGTTAACAATAAGAAATGTCAGACGATTGCAGAAGAAAAATTCTGCATAATACATCCAGAATTTATATCAATCTTCTAATTTCTTCTTCTCAATTGTACTTGTTACAAAGAAATATCCACTTATCAATATTATGAAAATTTATGCAATGAATAACATTGAAAATAAAAATAAATCTCAGTTATATCTTTGGAAAAAGATTTAAAAAGTATTCAGTCGAAATTTTTTATTTCAGATGAAACATTTGCATGATTGAGTAATAGTTCAGATTAATACTTATTGCAATGTAAAAAGAAATTTTAAATAGATCTTGAAACAATTTTAAAATGTTATAACAATTTTCTACTTTTTGCATTCAGTTTAAAGGTTTGGCTTCTCCATAGATTTTAATGTAATTTAATTCTTTGAGTGTCTCTGTAAATAAACTATATAGTTGTATGTTGTAGTAACTATAACATTTTACAACATTATATAACTATAATGTTGTAAAATGTTTAATGTAATTTAATTCTTTGAGTGTCTCTGTAAATAAACTACAGTAGAACCCCGATAATCCGGATCGGTTTTTCATTTTTTTTTTCAACTTTGAGAAGCGATTGGCGAAAAAGTTTTTGTTTTATTATTCAGAATACGACGATGCAACAAGTTAATGTTAAAGAAATTAGCCAATCGATTCTCAAACTTGAAAAAAAAAGCGAAAAACCCGATCCGGATTATCGGGGTTCTACTGTATATAGCTAAGCATTTAATTTGCAATATATAGCATGCCATTGTAATCTTCAATAACATATGTAATTGCATTACAATAAAAGTTAATGCACAGACAGACAAAATGAATGCATAAAAACTTTTTGATAATTTTAATAGTATTGACTCTGTGCTGTTTTAGCAGGGTGAAGCACCCATCAGCCTTTTTCTTTCTTTTATGCACCCAAAGGCTCTTTAAATCCTTCTGATGCACAGGGCAGTTCTTTATAACACTTAGTATATGTCCCATGGCAGTTCAATTGACTCCAGAAAAATATTGCAAATTCTAGGAGACACTAAACAAATCAGTTCAAAATACTTTTGATGAACAAGTACGAATGTGCCACTTTTTTGCTCCCTTTTTGAAAAATTCCTGACAGACAGTGCTTTTTTTTTTCTAGAGTCAACACTGATTAATAAAAACAAATTTGTGTGCTAAAGAGATTACTGCACATAGAGCTGCAAGATGTGCCAGAAAGGTATCTGTGTATGTCTAAAATTATACATATTGAAGTTTACTTAGAATTTATACAGCTATTTCTTAATTTTTCAATGCAATTTTTAGCATTTTTTCAAGTTCAATAAATTCTAATTGCAATAAAATCACATTTCATTCTTTTAGCCAAATTTAATAAATTTTGTTCTAGTTATAACAAAATTTATTCAGAATTTGTACAGCAATTTTTTTAATTTTTGCATATTTTTGAAGCAATTTTAGAGGTTTTTTTTACATTTTGTGGCAACTTTTTGACATCCTGAAAAGAAATTAGATTCTAAACTTTTAGCCTAATGTTCTAAATTTTGTTCTCAGTGATTTTTAAATTTGTATTGATGTTTTATGCAATTTTGATATTTTTTTTTCATTCGTGCAAGAATTCAGATTACAATATTTATAAGGCAATACATTAAATTTTGTCAGCTAAGATTTTTTGAATTTTTAACTTTTTTTTTTTTCAGTATTTTTTTTTGCATTTGTAATTTTATTTTCCTGACACTGAAAGCAGATTAAAATACACAAAATTCAACTAAAACAGACATTTTTCTAAAGAAAGGATTTTGAAAGAAAAGGTTGCCATTTGTGAGCCCTACACAAGATTTGTAAATACCACAATACTTTCAGAAATATGAAAAATATTTAATATTTTGATATATATCTGATACTTTTGATATATATATATATGTATTCGAAATAATCAACTTCCTGTTGACAATAAATACAATATACAATTGAATAATACAAATTAGAAATTGAAACATGTTGCACTTAACATGTAACTAATTCAAACTATGTTCTGGGTTTTTTTTTTTTTTTTTTTTTTTGGGGGGGGGGGGGGAGGAGGGGGAATTGGACACCATCTCCTTCCAAAAGTAGGAAAATTTGATATTTTGTGTTGAATGCTCAAAAACTGCAATTTCCTCCCTGGGACTCCATAACCTTCCCCCCGAAGAAAAGTGTCTGAATTCAAAACTGTGCCTAAATAATCAACTTTAATAAAATGCCTAGTAATAATAAAACAGCAATAAAAACCAACTTTTTAACAAAAATGAAAGTTTAAATATCAATTGAATGCTGAAGGGTTCTTTGAAAGGCAGTAAATAAGGTGCTGGTATTAATCACATAATTATTTTGGAATTCAGAGATGTCTTTTGACTGAATGAGAGCACACTTGGTTGCTCATGTTTTTAAAACGACATTGAAAAAAATATTTTTCTACACTCCATTAAAAATTTTCTGACACATTATCAGATTCATTTTTTAAAGTAAAAATAAAATAAAATAAACTTGCTAACAGGATTTTTTGAGAGATTTATTATAAGCAACCTGCATTTTTACTTTTTGCTCAATTAACACATTGAGCACCATGTCAGTCACCGGTGACTAACACTGAATTCCCTGTATTTGGCCGTGTCAGTCACCAGTGACTGATAGTCTAAAATATGATATAAGACAAAAATATTTATACTGATTCAAATAATTACTGAAAATTTATGTAACATCATATTTTACACTGTCAGTCACCAGTGATTCAAGCGGCCTAAACAGAAAGTTCAGTGCCAATCACTCTGTTAAGAACTTGATTTATACAATTATTTTCTCACTACAACTTTTCTTCTTCAATTCCAGCACTATCACTTTGGGAAATTTGGTTCAAAATACCCACTTTGTGAGCATACTTTGAGATATAATCTGCCTTTATCAAAAAATCAGCCAATACAGTACATTATATAGTCTCTGAATCTGAATAAGAGAACCTATCAAATAGATGTGTTTGAGAGCAACAATAGATCTAAAAATAAGTCAGAAAATAAGCAGTTTGAATTTGAGCATTAATCTTAAAGGTTAACATTGAAATTGTAAGATACAATACAGCGATATCATGCACATGTAAAAACTAGTCGTTGGAGGCCACCGTAATACTTACCCATCATACATATATGCACAATAGAAAATGTGAAAATAAAACATGTGTAACTTATTTATAAAATGCATCGCAATTCCAAAATAAAAATTTTAACGCATATTTAAATAGTTTTAATATACATAGTAATGATTTATTAATGAATTGCTGATGAGCCAATTTTGACAAATTATATAAAACGCCAAAATACTCAAGTAATACCGGATTGCGTAAAAGAAACATCCTTATAACTCCAAAAATAATAATCGTATTAACTAGCAATTTACTGCGTCGGATGAAGCGTCTCATTTCCAATTAAAATATATCTTTGAATTCATATTTGAATGAAATACAGGGTCATGAAAAATCATAGAATGTGAAAAATAGCATTACACATATCTCAGCAACTAATAATCCGATCGACTTCGTTCTTTATGCAAAATGTGTGTTATTTTATTGCCTTTTATACCCACTCCTTAAAATAAAAAATTTCGAAAATTTTTATATACGTTTCATCAGAATGAATTTTTCGAGGGTCCGAAAAAAATAGTTCCGGATAATCGAGGTTACTGATATTAAATAGGCTTTGTCCCATTCTTACATACTAAGTACATACAAAATTTCAAGGCTCTATCTCAATTTGTTCGGGAGATAGAGCGGTTACAGACAGACAGACAGACACACAGACGGACGGACGGCAAAATTTGTTTTCTAAAAATATGTTTTTTGGAATCTCTACTATCTAAAACGTGCAAATCCGTCAAAAAAAAATTTTCGATTTTCAAAACGATTGCAAGACTTACCCTATACTACGTATGATGGGTAAGTAATTAAACTTTGCAAAAGAAAAGAAAAACACTCTTCTTACATTTCAATTACAAAATAATAATAATAATAATTACATTTAATTAGATTTTAAAAAAATAATTATAATTTAAAATATTACAACGACATTTGAAAAATAATATTTTCAAAGACTATACCGTATTTACTCGTGTATAGAGCGCACACGAGTATAAGGCGCACCCCTACTTTACAACTAAAAATGGCGATTTCTTAAAATCTCGTATATAAGGCGCGCCATAAATTTGATACGCTAATGAAGAATGACCAAATGAATTTCAGTAAAAAAAAAGTCAAAACAAACATTACACCAGAAAACAAGAAAAAAATGCATTTTTAGACTTCGGGTTGTAAGAGAATGACGGGAAATGGGAATGAGTGACGGTACAGAGAATTGCTAATTAGCGCTTAGATAATGTCATTAGCTCTGTTGTATAAAAAACTGCAAGGAATGAAATAAATCTGCAGTAATACTTCAATTAAGTAACATTTTCCGAGTTTTAATAACTTCTTTGAATAATTTCTTGTTTCATATGTATATTGTTCGACTGCATCCAACAGTAAAAAAATATTCTGTGTATAAGGTGCACCTAGGAGTTTTGCCCTAATATTTTAGAAAAAAAGTGCACCTTATACACGAGTAAATATGGTAATTCTAGACTTATAAATGATTTCTATATTTTAAAAAAATATCATCATTTTTTTATGATCAAAACATAGCTTACGTAATAACAGAGTCATATTAATATGCCTGGTCTTTTAGAGACACGTTAATATTCATGGACCAATCATAAACAAATATTAAATGAAATTTCAGTTTAACAATTTTTGGTACAGCAAATTTTAAAACTCCTAAACATTACACATTTTCAATTTTTACACTGTCTTATAAAGAAAAAAAGTTACTTTCAAATGCAACTAGTTTGAAACCTGTATCTAAATTTGTTTTTGAGTTATTTTTTTTTTGTAGTTTTTAATACTTTTTTGTCATTGTGGCAACAGAAGTATTCCATTTTTTGACATTAAACGTCGACCAATCAGAAAACGAATAAAATAAAAAACAGAAATATTTCATTTGAAGACATTATGCATGAACCAATCAGAAAACAAATAAAATAAACCAACTTTATTGCGAAATTCAACCAATAAAAAGATTCAGATATATTTCAGATTTCCCATTTCTCTACCGAGAACAACAACTATTTTCCCAAATAGTTAATAAAATAAAATAAATAAATATTGCCCAGTTAAACTGATGACATAGAGCTCACATGCTATTTACACTATTTGTATATTACAGTATATATATATATACTTTTTTCAAAGAATAATGTCCCTCGAAAACCAAATTAAAGGGGGATTCGCTTCCCTATTCCTCCTCTTTATACTTAACCACAGAAATCCCGAAACTAATCAATGATACACTTAATCAGAATGAAGCTACATCCAAAATTCCATATTGGGTAACTCAGCATAAAACCCATTTATCTAATCTAACAAGGAAGGTCTCCATACGGGCATACTCAGAAAAATCTGAAAAAATTACAGAATGTTCTTCTCATATAGTTATAAATGTTTATAAAAAAAATTTCGGCGGAACCTCCTTATAACGTCCGTAAAAAAAATTAAAATTTCGTTTATTTGGCGATTTATCTCCGGTTGGCGAAAAAACGAAATTTTGAAAAATACGCTTTTATGCTTCGAATACTTTTTAAAGAAAAAACTTTCTATGTTCAACTTATTTAAACAATTTTAGTTTAAGTAATTTTAGTTTTGCATTTTTACTTTACTTTAAGTGTAATTTTGTCACATACGTTTATACGTATTTATAACAAAATGAAATTAATATATTTTATCGTTTAAAACACAATTTAAATTGATTAAAATTGTTCCAAATTGAAAAATACACTGTTAAAAATCTGCTGCATTTTGTTGCAACGCACTCTCTTGCTTGTATAGAAAACGGTTACTTGGCCGTGAAATGGAGCTTTCTCATTGGTTGGAATAGAGACATTATATACAAGCGGTGGAGTGCGTTGCAACAAAATGCAGCAAATTTTTAACAGTGTATGACACGGTCAATTCACCGTGCTATGGAGCATTCTCATTGGTCAGAAGAGAGATATTCTATAAAAGTAGTGGAGTGACGTTGCAGTAAATGCTGCAGATTTTTAACAGTGAAGTCAATTAAAATCAATTTTCAGATTCGTTAAAATCGTCTGCTTTTGGCGAGGAAATGCACTGTTTGCCAAATCCCGCATCGCTTTCAGCTTTTCACGCCAATTATTCCAAACTATTTTATTTTTTTTACATATCTAATAATGTAATTCCGCCGCTAATTTTCACTGATCCTTTATTACCTACATGAGTAGTTTATTTCCTATTTTTTTCAAAAAATTCTGAGTATGCCCCCAATGGAGACCTTCCTTGTAAGATAAAAGTAATCCTCCGTTCCCTCCACCCTTTGTACTTAACCATTAAACCCCCAATACTGTTTAAGGATTGTTCAGCGTAAAAATTCATTTTTCAAATTTAAGGGGGGAGGGGTGTAATCACCTGGTCCCCTTTTTATACTTAACAAAAGAATCCCAAAACTGATCTGGGAAGTGCCTTATCTGAGTAACCCTACATCTAAAATTTGAAGCAAATATGTTAATTCTACATGAAAAACCCATTTACCTAAGTTAAAAGGGGAAGCCACACTTTATACTTAACCAATGAACCGTCAAAACAAATCAGGGAAGCACATTATCAGAATAAACCAATATCCATGATTTGAAGCAAATTGGTGAATTCTATGTGACGAACCCATTTACCTAAATTAAAGTGGTTGCACCTCATTCCCACCTCTTTACTTAACTAATGACCACCCAAAGCTAATCGTGGATGTATCTTATCAGAATGATCCTATACCTAAAATTTGTATGAAATCTGATAATTCTGCATGTTATCTAAACCCCGGTAGCAGAAAGTTCGAGACAGAAGACGGGCGTCGCAGATTTTCTTCCTCTTTTGCAGATTCTTTTACACCAAATCTTTATTTTGCTTCATATTATGTTTAGATCGTTATGTTTATCTCTTTATTACGAATACAAAAAGTTAAGATTATTATTTAATAAAATCTTTAAAAATGCTACAGGTAAATGATTGTTTGATGATTTAATGAACGGTTCAGTTGTAAAAGTATTTTAATTTGCAGATTATTTTTTGTTGCTGAAGTATTCATCACAGACGCGTGAAGAATTTTCTGCTACTGGGTCTAAACCAAAGGGAGGGATTATCCCCATTCTCCCTCCTCCTTATACTTATCAAATGAACTCTCAAAATTAATCAGAGAAATGCTTTACTAGAATAAACCTATATCTAAAATTTGAAGCAAATCGATATACTTTTATTATGAGTTATTGGTTTACATGCATGCAGAACCTGTAGGCACATTAGCTCTCAAGCTTCGATAGCCTGTGAGCTAAAATAAAAACTGCAAAAATAAATGTTTCATACCATAAATATCTGAAGACTTGGCGAAAGAAAATATTTCAGCTAAGTAGGCATGCTGAATGAAACCTTGAACTCATCTGAAAACATTGCAAGGCAATCTTATTCAAAGTTAAAAATGCAAGCAAATTTCGTCAGGAAAATTTATAGAACTGTTTCAAAATAAAAATTTTGATAAGTCAAAAGAAGACAATCTCATAATAAATATTTAAAAAACAAAAAAATTATCAAACAATATTTTGATAGTAAAACCTATGAATAATGATAAACTTTTTTTTTACATGAATCTGACAGATTTCCTTTGAAAACTACAATGTAACAAACATGTCTTAATTCAAAGTATTTGCCTACATTTACAATGGTTTAAAAAAAAAAAAAAAAAATTGAATAAACTAAACAAACACATTTTTTAATTCAATTGTTATTCAGAACAATGAAAAAAATATAATAACCTAACAATATCTTCATAAAAAATTTGATTTTTGCATTTTTTAAGCAAAATTTTATGCTTTTGTGAAACAGCATACTTTCAATTAAACTAAATATATTTTGATTTCCTTTGCATTACATGACTCATATACACAGGCATGAAGAGAAAACTACACACAGGGCAAAGTTCCAATTTGGTGCCCCCCCCCCCCCCCTTTTGTTGTGACAGGTCAAAAAATGACATTCGTAGTATAAATTTGGTACCTCCTAAATTTCCGCACCTGTTTCGCATGGCACTGCTTATGTACTACTTTTATACTAAGAAGAACATGTGCACTAAACAAGGATAAACAAAACTAAATTAGATTTTTGAAGAGAATTTAATTTGGATTTTTGGAACAGAAAGTCATTTTGTGATATTGGAATCTTTTCCAGGGGAGGCTCAAAATATTTTTTTTTTTGGGGAGGGGGAGGGGGGCTGAGCTTCCCCTAACACCCCTTTAGCTATGGTCCTGGTTATATAGAATATTAATCAACCCTTTCAATGGTAGTGGTCACACAGAAACACTATTTAATTTTAATTTAAAAATTGACAAATGACACCAACATAAAATTGTGCTTTTATAATAAAAGTGTAGAAAAGCAGTTTTTATTTTCTGAAAAATTTGTTTGCAAATTTTGGTGTCAGCCAATTATTTCATCATTTTGCGAAAACAGACTTTCGCTGCTCTTGAAAGAGTAACACAGAAAATTAGAGAAGATAGCCATATAACAATTATGATGGGTTCTTCAACATATATAATTTTCAAATTGAAATATTGGCATATTATGTAAAATGGCATATATACTTGTATATAAGTCAACCCCCTAACTTTCGAATGCAAATTCACCAAAAAATCAAAAACCTGCATAATAGTAAACTTCAATTTTGCACAAAAGGATCATTCTTGAAAAAAGGGTCTATTTCAGTCCTGGCATCATTTTAAAAATTTTGCTTTATTTATTTGTGATTTTTTTTTATTGTTTTGAATATTTAAAGAATAGAGAATCTTTTCATACAATTTACTATTCTATAGCCAGGGGTGGGGAATTTTTCAAAAATCTTACCAGCCAAGGATTTATTTTACCAGCCTGCAAGATGCAACACACATACAGTTGAAAACAGTTATGACAAAATTGCACATGATTACAGATGAAATTACTATTACTACAATGCATTTTAATAATTCTTTTTTTTCCATAATATTAAGAAATATATATAACAAAGGTAAGCTTAATATAAGATAGAATTTAGTACTATATTTGCACTGAAATAATTTGGAAAGTTAAAATATCTAGATTAAAAGTGTTTCTGATAACGTCTCTATTGCCTACGGTTTTTCAAAAACTAAAAATGCACTCGCCTTGCCAGAAAATCTACTCACCCACTGGTGAGCAAAATGATGTATTTCCCCACCCCTGTCTATAGCTATTTTATTTTATATCTTAATATTAAGTAATACATGGAAAACCTCACCTCCATGGGTGTCCCCATCCACATTTTAAAAAATTCTTTGATTAAAAACAAAAAGTGAAATAAATTAAATGTTAAATAATTTTTATTGTTAATTCTTTTTTAAATGAACCTTAGCTATTTTAAAAATGGGTTTCAATAAATTAAATAATTTTTGCAAATGCATTTTTAAGTTATGTTTTTGTTTGTCCCAATTGAAATTCTCAACTCCGTCACTAACAATTTTTGCTTCAAACATTCATTCATAGAAGGCAGTACTGGTAAATATTTGTATTAAAACAAAGGAATAGAACTCTCTTTGTTAGCTTTGTGAAAAAGAATTGTCATTTGCTCTCAGTTAAAGCTTATTTTATTCAAATAAATAGAATTTCTTTATTTTGTTTTATGAGATACTCTACTCTATTACTGCCAATGGAAGGTAAGCAATGCATTATATTTATTTATTTTACATTTGAATTTAAAAGATATCACAACACATACAATCATGCATGAATAACATTAGTTTTGATTCAAATATTTACAACAAACAGTGCATCATTATATGAAATATCCTCACCTCCATTACTTTTGTTAATCAGGAGGTGAGAAAGTGAAATGGAGATGAGATTAAGGGTGTATTTCGATTCAAACAGCTTATTTTCCGATTTATTTTTAAATACATTTTACATACATATGCATCAAACTGACAAATTGTCTACTTTAAAAAATACACAAGGTGCCGTGATTGTCGATTCTTTGATAAATGCAGAAAATATTGCAAAAAACGGCAATCAAAAACGGCATTTTGAACCAATTTTTCTGAAGCAGGAGATCTGTGAACAAAAAAATAGGTCACATTGAGAAGATAATTGTTTATAAATCAAATTCTAATGAATAGAGCGTAAAATGACATCACACAGCACCTTATACATCTCTTCAAAAATTACCTCAGCAATTTTCATGTTTCTACATTTTAAAATGTGTCTAAAATTGTATCGATATTTTCGAGCTGTTGAAGGTGGAAAAGCGCTTTTTTGAATACACCCTTAAATCTTAAATTAAATATAAGTACTTAAAATTAATCAAAATAAAAGTTAATTGTTTATTTAACAATTATTTAACTAACATAATATAATAAATATTGATATAGTTTATTTCTGTTACTGGACTGATCAAATGTAGCCTAGATTTCTAATTTAGTTGCAATCAACTATTTCGTGGCTTTCACTAGCTATGTTTTAATAATTTATCTCTGTTGATTTAATCGATTCTTTGCTCAAACTAAGCAAAAAAGTGCAAGAAAAAATAATAACTATTATAATTAAGAATTTTTTAGATAATTGATTATAGTTTTAAGATTTATTAGAGGGCATAATGATTATTATGTTTCAAATATTTTAAAATAATTTTCTGTTATGAGATTCTAATAATGGGCATTAAATGACTAGCATAATTCAAGTGATTTAAATACTTTTATGTCTTAATATTTTATTAGTGGCGTGAAATTAAACATATAGGGTAGCTAGCATATAATAAACTGTTACTTTAATTCAATAAATACTATACAGTACTCCCTCAAATCCGCACAGTTTAGGACCAGAGGTTTTGCGGATTTCTGGTCATTGCTTTGTTTACATTTTTTAAACAGTAATTTGAATGTAATTAAGAATGAAACTTTTATGAAGGCTTACAATATAATAAAACATTAAAATAAGTAATAAACTAAAATAATTAAAATTTAGATAATTTTTAACATGGTTAAAATATTAAAAGCAAAGATCAAGCTAATAATGTATGATTAAATATTTATTATAAAGATAAGATGCATTTTTCATATGAAATTTGCTCAAGAAAAATATACAACTAATTCACATCAAAATCTTAAAATGAGGAAGTTTTATTTCAAGTTTAGCAGTTACGGAATCGCCTCATCAGAATGATCCTATATCTAAATTTTGAACGAAAACTGTTAATTCTGCATGAAAATCCCATTTATATCAATTAAGGGGGGGGGGGGCATGAGCCCCCCGTTTATACTTATTCAATGAACACCTAATAACAGTCACGGAATCGCCTCATCAGAATGATCCTATATCTAAATTTTGAACGAAAACTGTTAATTCTGCATGAAAATCTCGTTTATATCAATTAAGGGGAGGGGCATGAGCCCCCCGTTCCCCCTCTTATACATATCGAATGAACTCCAAAAACTAATCAGGGAAGCGCCTTATCAGGATATACCTATATACAAAATTTCAAGAGGATCCGATATTTTTATCATGAGTTATCGCATTACACACGAACGAACATACAGAACGGACGGGCACATAAGCTCTCAGGCTATGATAGCCTGTGAGCTAAAAAGAGTTAGATAAAAAGATTGAAGAAAATATTCCTCCAGAAAAGTAAGCCCATCTTTAGGTTTACCAATATTGGTGCAAAATGTGCCTTCAACAAGCAGAGAAAGCCTGTATAGAAACAGATGAAGAAAAAATATGTGTAATTTTGAAGAATGAGATTCTAAAGTTAAAAGTCAAGTTTAAAGAATCTAATAAAAAGATGGAAAAGTACAAAAAAAGGGCACAAAAATCTCAAATAGCAAAATTGGAAACTCCAGCAATAAAAAATAAAGAAAAGAAAAGAACTTGTTAAAGATCAGCATGTTTCACCAGCAATTAAAAAAAAAATATTATATGGAGAAGTCTTAACAAAGCAACTAAAAGACAATTTAAAACAAAAGACAAAATATAGAAAAATATCAAGAATACCAGAAAAGATTGTGAGAAAATACAAATGTCTGAACTTGGCAAAAATTAATGATTTTAATGAGCATTAATAAGTTTTAAATATATTAATTTTTCTGTCATATGTCTTATGCTGTATAATTCATAAAATGCATATAAATAAAGGTCAAGATTCAGGAATTTTGGAAGTGGCCAGTGGCCACTGGCCATGATTAATTCAGTGGCCACTTACGTGTCATTGCACATTCATAGAACTTGTCTGTAGTTAAAATGCATGTATGCACATAAAGGTATAATATTAGGCATGGTCAAAAATTAAATTCTTCAGAAACATATATTTATACAATATATTATCTTAAATACTTTTTCAAACTAAAGAAAATTTTAAATACTTACTTTACTTCTTTATTTTTTTTCAAAAACTGAAATGAAAGGAAAATCAGACTGCATAAAAAACACAAGCAAGTCATATTTTAACATACTTTAATCCTGAAAACGGGGCCTTCTACTTTTGATGGAATCATTCCACCACAATTCAATTACACTTTCACAATTAAAATCATTTAAATCCACCTTAGCAGTTTTTACAATTAATCTGTTTTCTAAACATTCTTTCTTCATAGATGTGGACCTGTCATTTATTATGTTTTTCACACTGCTCCACACTCTTTCCACTTCAGCGTTACTCGGCGGTATGGTAATTAAAACTTGAATAACTTCTTTCATTATTTTGAAATTATTGAAGTTTTCACTACCCAACTTTTCTAGTAAATTAGGCAATGAAATTGTTGGTTGGAAGTTCTTGAACATACTGCTACGTAACAATTTCCATTCTTCTAATGCTCTTTCTTTGGAAAAATGAAACAGTTCACAAATTCTTAGTAGCTCATTTTCCCCAAAACTTTTAAGTTCTGATTCTGTAGATGGAAACATGGCAGTGTCTAACTTTTCTGCCATGAGAGTGCAAGCATTGTTTCCTGGTCCTTCATCACCGAAAAACCTATCTGAAATCTTTTCACTTACACTTACGCAAAAAGCCATAAAAGTGTCTTTTTGATCTAGTAAAATGCTAGATGTTATGTTTCTAGTTGCTGTAGAAAACAGGGAACTAATGAGGTTTTTGACTCTATCTTCTGTTGCTTTGTCATCATTCTTTACATATTTCCATTCTTCCCTATAGTGGCGGCTGCTTTCCTTCTCAGAATAACTAATTTTTCTTTTCTTAGAGTCTGGTTTAATTGGATTAGAATGTAGAGCTGGCAGAAGACTTTGCACTTCAGCTGGCATTAATGGTGGTACAGATGACAATCTAATATAAGAAATGAAGTAAAACGATTTTTGTAATTTAAGATTTAAAATTTTAAAAACATATAATTATATACTATCTTGCATTTTCTGCTACTAGGTTTATGATGCATCATCAAGTCAAGGTTTTGTCTAAACTTTTCTGACAGGATTATTTTTATTTATTTATATAAAATTGTGAAAACTCTGGCTGTGATTTTGTGAAATTAAAATTAGCATCATATTTAGGTTCTTGTTAGACATTTCAAATGGGTTTTGTTTTAATAAATTGATATAGCAGGGATCAATCCAAGCTAAATTTGGGTCCTTTTGTAGTCCCTTTGCAAAATTGCATTTTATAAAATTCCCTTAAAATTAAAATTCATAAACTTCCAAAATTTGGTTTTGAAAAATGTTTCTTTTGTAATTTTTTTTTCAGTTTAAAATATTATAGCATATATTAAATCAATGAAACTATCTTTGTACTAAACATAAAATTTGATAACTTCTAAAATAGAAACTTTTATATGATAATTTTTTCACAAAAATGGGACCCTAAAAAAATAAATAATAAATAAAAAAAAAAATTAAATAGATTCCTGTATAGAGAACTTCATAAACGTGTTATATTTATGTATGCTAATTTATTTTATCCGGGATGCCTCTCAGAAAATATAAAATGAAGAAATTACATGTGAATTAAAATTTTGGCATTTTTCAAAAATTTACGCATTAATTCTTTATTATTTCTATTCAATCTAAAATTTATTGTCAAATCATTGCATCGATTTATTTTTTAAGACCTATGCACCATGCATGAAAACTCATATTCGATTAATTTATTTTGATATGATATTTTGAATTTAATAGAGAAGGGTGGGGGGGGGGCAAACTTGCAATGTCCATCTCCAGTCCAGCATTTTCTGTTATTAAATTTGTTTCATTCATAAAAATGAACAAATTTTATTTAATGATGAAATATTTTTGATTTATCACGTAAAAGGAAAGTTATTTAATAAGTTCAATTGAGTGTGCTTTCATTAAACATAACGAAAAAATTTCTATTTCATACATAAATTTATGAACACCTTTATCAAAAATAAAAGTTATTTCTAATTTCTTATATATTGTAGAATAAAATAAAACAAGTTTAAAATGAATACTGATTATTATGTTATGGATGGAGGAGGATTGAATATTGCTACACTTTGATGCAACATTTGATCATTGATCGGTAGCTGGGCGAAAAGAACGTATTATTTCACTCAAGAACAAGGAAATAAATTCGCTACCCACAGCAAAAGTAAAAAAGCGTAAATCTGCCGATCGACGGAAAAGTGGCATCTCTGTTTTATACTTGGAAATTTATATTATACAAGTAAATTTATATGCATTGTGAAACAGAAAATTTTTTAAAAAAAATTGGTAACAGTATTTTTTTAAGATGAGATATTCTCAAAATAGCCTTTAAGGAGCCAAATTTTTCCTAAAGTACCTCTTGATCATGCATAAAAACTAGCATACATTCATTATATTGTATTTTAGAAGTGAGGAAAATAGGTTTAATGAATTCAGTTATAAAATTTACATGCATGTAACATGGAGAAACAATTTATATTAAAGAAAAGAAAAGGATATCTATTGATCGTTTGTGGGATGAAAAGTCGGAAAATTTTGTTTTCAGCCGCTAAGAGCGAAAAATCTCTTGTCAAAAACGGAAAAGTTAGCAGGTATAAAAATTCAACTACCAAGTATACACTCGCATATAAATTGATAAATTATGTAGGTTGGCTTGTATGTGAAACGAAAGTTCATTTTTTTTCCAGGATAGGAAAACGTTAATATTATTACGCAATCGCGATATTCCGAATTTTAGTCTTTAATACAGATTGTCCTAGATATAATTTTAAAAGTTTTTTTTTTCCTTATGCGTTATTTTGAACTTTCTTTTAAAAAACCATGTATTCCTGAATTCAACTTCCGTAATTTCAAATTCATAGTGAAAAGAATAATAAATAAAATAAACCCGATCAACTGTAAAAAGAACAAATATATATATATATATATATATATATATAGTAAAATTGATTTAGCCGACTCGATGCAGGATTTTAAATAGAGAATCGATTTTAGAAATATCCATTTACATTCAGATTTATACATAAGAGCTCACATACATTTTACATTTCCTTAATAAAACTTTGATATACTTTTTCAGTTTGGCAATAATATGAGCATTTACAAATTAAATTATAAACATTCTCTGCAAAATCCACTTTGAAAACATGAAAGACAAATAAAAGTTCACGGAAGTAAGAGATCGAAAACGCAAGATCAAAGTTCAAATTAGGTCATTTCGAAAGCGGCAGAAAGAAAAGAATATTAGCGCAGCGCGCAGGCCGTGAGAGAGGGAGAAATATTTGTCTTTGATCAAATAAAATGATGAAATAAATTTAGTAGAAAACAAATCGAAACAGTCCATATTTATTTCCAAGGTAGTTGCAAGACGAAGCCCCTTTTATTTATTTAGAATCTCATTTTAATAGCAATATTCTCATTTAATTTTCAGAATTATATTACTCAATATCCATGAAGTCCTTGAAAAACTTTTAGTTCAGAATTTATACATGTCTTGGGATAGAGTGAAGAAATAAAAAGAAAAGTCATATATAGGATAAAAATAGTTTGACTAATCGAATAAATATAATACATAAGATTTGTTCTTGGAAAAATCGAAATTGAAATCAAAAGAGATAAATTTTTAAAGAATTAATTATTAAAATTTATTTTTTAATGAACATTAATTAATTTTTAATTACAGATTTTTAAAAAGAAAATAAACTTACCGTTCGGAAGTATTTTCATCAGAATTTACCGCCTCTTTTCCAGTGCTTGTAAAAAATGATGATATTTTTCGCGGCTGATGATTTTCTTCCATTAATTTTCTTTTTTTACTCGCCATTGCATCAAATATTAAAATGTAAATATATAATTAAGTTAGAAAAAATAATATAGCATGTCTCTGTATAGGTAACGAAAGTCCCCGGTATCTTGCTATGAAATATGGATACATGTTTCAATAATGTTTTCGATGCACATGCGCAGGCGAGTCGGAATGGAGAAAGTTTCTTTCTACAAATTTCTTCGGGGGCGCTCAGACTAAAAGGTCTACGCACATAGCACTAACTTCTTGCGCTATCTTTGATCTTTCGTGTCGGCGCTTTTGTTCTTTCAGTGCACTGAATCCGAACTTCAAGAGAGAAATCCAACACGAAGTCAGTTGATAGCTTTACGACTGTAGATGTGAGGAGATAAAAGTTCCCATTCCTTTGTAAATTTGGGATGGTTAGCCCTCAAAAATCATTTAAAGAGATTTTACCCTTGTTTCGTTTAGTCAACAACGATTGATTGATTGCTCCTTTAGTGTAATAAAAACTAGTGCTGTTCGCTCCGAGCCGGGTCGCCGGGTGACTCATTCCTCTTCGCAGGTGTTCTCATTCTTACTGCGATTTAGTGTCCATCTATTTACAAAAAAGAATAATGGATAGAAGGAAAGGGAGCACTGAATAGAAATTGAAATATTTCTAGTGGATGGGTGAAAAGGATTACGGATTGCCGTTTTTTCTCCAAGTGAATTGTAAATTCTGCCGATGTATTTCGTAGGAATAAAAGAAAAATAATTAGAAAATAAAACACGTAGCTTTATTAAAATAAAAATTGGCGAATATAGCAAATTTTTGTCATCGCCACTTTTTAAAACTTGGTCGCCACGTGGCGAGTGGCGACTGGGAATCTTGACCTTTACATATAAACCTTCTTTTTTCCTTCACTCTCATAATTAGTACTTCCACAATCTGTTTCAAGCAACTTTTTTCAAAATTCCCAAAGTTGGTGCATGGGTAAGGGTTGAGTATTTGAGAAAACGAAAAAAAGCATCAATTCATTTGTAAAATCATGTCCCTAGGAATGAATGAGATGTATGAGGTGAGCTTCCTGAAGAAATCAGATTGGGGCGATTTTTATTTTTCCAGAGAATGATGAAACAGACTTTATTGATCAGAAACAGATGCTAGAAATTCTAAATGAACCCACTTTTACCAACAGAGGCCATTATGTGTGTAATAAATAAACTTTATTTTTAATAATTTTCAAAATATAAAGTTTTGGAGTAGTATATGCATTTGTTTTATTTCAATGTGCTATATTCTTTTCTATTTTAAGATTTTTAGTTACTTTTAATAAATATATACATTAATAAGAATATACTTCTCCACTCCGTTACCGAAGTCTCACCTCCATTACCAGTAAATTTTTTAAATATTTTTTTACTAAATAAATAAAATTAATTGAACAGGACCATAGGTTTATTAGTGCTCCTCACTTGCTTATAAAACCCAGAAAAAAATTTAAATGAAAAAAAAAAGTTTTTAAATTAAAAAAAAAAAAAAAAAAAAAAAAAAAAATGAAATATGCCCTTTTTTGAAGAATGACCCAAAATCAAACCAAGCAAAAAAGTAATAAATAAACTAAAAGAAATCATTGTTTTTTTTTTTTTTTTTTAATGATAAATTATTAGGTACTATTTGTATTTATATATTATTTTTATTACATGTACTTATAAAAATTTGTGCAAAATTTTGCAATGTTCAATTTTTATTTCATGAGTTATTTAAAAAGAACAATTATGAGACACTACAGTTTTTCTTCAACAATTTTTTCATTACTTCTTTTTGATTTTATTTCTGTTTAAAATGTTTGTTTCAATTCATAGAAGAAATCATGAAATTTAATGAAAATAACTGTACTAATTAAAAAAGTCTCATAATTGTGCTTCTTAAATAAATAAAGGCAGAATTTTTTCAATACTAAATGTTCTTAAAAAAAAGCTCTTGTTTATCAAAATATAAGTTTCTCTTATTAAATCAGAGTTTCCCCCGGGTTTAAAAAGGGGCAGGGCGCTACTGTTCTGAAAAGGGCACTTTTTGGTTTTTGTTTTTAAGGCCACTTTTATAGAGTTGAATCTAGAATCTAGCGGTTCAAAAAATTGTGGAAAAACAGAGATTTTGTTAAAGAATTGAAAAAAAAAATCCAAAAAATTCACTAAAAAATTGATTAAAGGAAAAAAAGGTAAATTTTGTTAAAAAAATCGCGAAAAAACGGCCTATTTTGTTAAAAGATCGCAAAAAACAGCGGATTCTGTTAAAATATAGTGAAAAAGCAGCAGATTTTTCTAAAAAAAATAGTGAAAAAAATGCCAAATTTCATGAAAAAATCGCGAAAAAACGGCAAATTTTCTAAAGAGATCACAAAAAATGGAAAATTTTGTCAAAAGATAGCAAAAAAACACTAATTTTGTCACATTTAAACACTAAAAAATGCAAATTTCGAAAAAGAAGTGCGGAAAAAAAAGCACATATTTCATAACGGGAGTGGAATCACCCCCTCTTTTCTCCCACTTCCATTGCAACCTTTTAGAAAATTTGCTGTGAATTTTTTTTTTTTTTTTTTTTAGGATCATTTCTGTGATTCTGTCAGATTTTTTCCAAAATTTAGAAAAATTAAGGTAGTCATTTCCGAAAATAAAGAAAGATTGGACGTTACTCTAAAAATCTTACATAAAATGTATCGCAAATTTTAACAAATAATCGAAAAAATATCATTTTCTTAAATTAGTGAAAAAAAATCATCAATTTCATTTTGGGATTGCGCGAAAAACGCAAATTTTGACAGAGGATCGTGAAAAGATACAAATTTCGTTCAGGAATCACAAAATAAAACAAACAAAAAAGAATTTTGACAAAAAAATTTGAAAAAAAGGGACATTTCATCAAGAAATAGGAAAAAACGACAAATTTCGTCAAAAGGTCATGAAAAAAATGCGTTTTTTCCCGCGGCCCTTTGATGAAATTCGCGCTTTTTGTCTGTTGCATTTTCACGAAATTTGCGTTTCTTCAGCGGCCCTTTGGGGAAAAAAAAAGCACACTTTTTTCTGCTTTCAGATGACAATATTCACTTTTTGTCGACGATCATTTAATGAAATTAGAGTTTTTTCCACGGTCCTTTGACAAAATCCTTTGGTCTTTGCGCTATATCTTACGCGCTATAGCACATCCGCATCATCGCTGAAGGGCTGCGTTTTTTCTAATGGGGGGGCAAGAAGGGCACTATTTTTTGAATTAGCGACAAGAGGGACGCTAGTTTTTGGATGAGGGGCAAGAGGGGCGTTATTTTTTAAACTAAAGGGCAGGAGGGGCGGCGCACCTACCTGAAACCCTCTGGGGAAAACTGTTAAATATTATGTAAAATTGTTTTAAAAAGAAATATTTTAATACCTTTAAAATTTGAAAAATAAGAACATTTGGAAAGCCGAATATTCGGTATTCAGCCGAATAGTTACTATTCAGCTGGCCGAATATTCGGAATTTGTCTCAACAATTACTATTCGGCTAGCGGAATATTTGGTATTCGGTTCACCTGTCGGCTGAATATTCAACATTCGGCCAAAATCATTATTCGGTGCATCTCTAATCATAATATAAAATAATACTCATTGCTATATTGAATGCATGCAGTTGCATCATTTCATTAGCATGTTTCACTGAAATATTTAATTCTTCCTGTTTTATTTCCCTAACAATTGTTATAAACTTATTAAACAGATCTTCCCTTTGGCGCAGATGTGCAATGCCAAACTGGCAGGGGAAAAACATGTGCAAATGTGGTGCATATATGACATCTGTGCCTAACTTCCATTTTTCATACATCCTTCCATACTATAGCAATATATTTATTATTTTGCTGTTTATATCATGCATAATTAATATAATTTTTAGCTGCTAGCATTTCTGATCAGCATATAATTTAATAAACAGAGTATAAACACAGCAAATAATTTCATTAGTTATAAAAGCAGATAAAAATAACATGTCAAACAAATATAATTTTTCTCACATATTTGTACTTTTGTATAATTATAACATACTAAATCTAAACTTAACCATAATGCTGCAGGCTTATATATATATATTTGAAGAATAAACCCCTAAACAACCATTTTACTTTGCTGCATTAAAGATGTATTCGAAAAAAACGCTTTTCCATCTTCAACAGCTCAAAATTTTTCGATGCAATTTCAGACACATTTTTAAAGGTAGAAACTTGCTGAGGGGATTTTTGAAGAATCGTATAAGGTGCTGTGTGATGTCATTTTCGGCTCAATTCATTACAATTTGATTTATAAACAATTACCTTCTCAGTTGACACTTTTTTTCGTTAACAAAAAAAAAAAAAAAAAAAAAAAAAAAATTCTGCATTTATTAAAGAATCGACAATTACGGCACCTTGTGTACTTTCTGAGTAAGACAACTATGCATTTGAGAGCATAAATGAATTTAGAAATCAATCAGAAAATAAGCAGTTTGAATCGAAATACACCCTTGATGTATTGAGTCATTATAATATTTGGGTATTTATCAAATTCGTTAAATTGTATTGTCAAAAAATATTTTCAGAGAAAATTTTGAACAAAGCAAATATAACCTTAATAGACACAAAATAAAGCTAAAAAACTGAAAAAATAAATAAATGCACCAAAATTTTTAAGTACACAAAGTAGGACGAAAATCAATTAGAATTTCTGAAAATCGAAAGTTTTTCACGAAGTATTTTCATGCACGATTAACATGATTTGTATGTAAAACAGAGTCGTTGTCTATAATGTTTCAAAAATATTTTTTTTAAATTTATTATTTTAAAATGTTTACCATAAATTTAAATAAAGTGAAAACTTTTTATGATTATATGATACGATAGGAACATTATGTAGTTTGCTTTCCTTTTAAATAAAATGTAAACAAATGCATCACATGAACAGCTTTTAGAGCTTTGGCGGGAAATCAGTAACAGTGTTGCCAACACTATTTTTTTTTCTCTACTACTAAATACGCACTGGATTTTTAGAGACTATAGATGGCGCTTTACATTTTCGAAATCGTCTGCTACCGGACCTACCGGACTAAGTGGAAATAATCCTACAAAAATTTAAAACTTTTGGTACATTCTCACTTCATTGCTTTTATAGAAAACGATATTTTCACTGTATTAAGAAGCATTCTCATTGGTTAAAATAGAAATATTCTGTAAAAGCGGTGGAGTGATGATGCAACAAAAGTTTCAAATTTTAACAGTGTACTAAAATAATAGAGAAAAAACGGTTTTCGTTTCATTTAAAATAAATAAAGAATATTTTACATTATATAAATTTTATTTCTTTTTTACAAAAAAAGGGAAGGGGGACTAATTATTTAGTCCCCCTTCCCTTTTTTTCTTTTTATAATGAAGGACGACAGACAGCACTAGCGAAAGTAGAAGTAAGGCTCCTAAAATACGGGCTGAATCATGCCTCCATTAAGTTTCCAAAATGGTTACCTGACTTGGCGTCTTATCGCGTAGATAGCGAGGCGAACAAATTTAGTTACTCAATCTCTTTCATGGAAAAATATGAGAGTAGAACATTCGAAGAACCGGTTTGTTGTGTACAAGCGATTAGGTTGGCGCGATATTTGGCGAAGTTCTCCAATCCAGATTTATTCTTTTAACCATTTATAGACAAATTATTCTATTTTTATTCATTTATATGGAATTTAAATACTCCAAAGCCATTCCTGAACATGTCAGAATAATTTTCTGCTCAACAACCGTCCATTTTTAATAATTTTGTAGCTTTAATAATCATTCAAACGTTTCTCGCCTCATAGGAATCAATGGGAAACAAACGGTAACTGGGAAACAAGATGCTTGATGATTCAGCCTGAGTTATAGGGGTCCTAGTAGAAGTTAGGAGGAGAGAAGAAGAAGAAGAAGATGCTACTAAGAAGAAGAAGATGCTCTACTGGGATCAAAATTTAATTGTCCTTTGGGAAAATATCCTCTGGGGAGTAGAGTTCTGCATCTCTCCAGATTTTACATGCATCTGATCCGTCAGCAGCAGTTGAATTCAGACCTTATTCTCTGGGAGGGACTTCTGTGGCTCCAGGGGGGGACATTTTAGAGTTCCGGAGGGCATATTAGCAATCTTTACATTGATACGGACATGAGAGAGAATTCTGTGTTGTGATTGGCTGATCGGTTCTTGCGTCCCTTTAACCGGAAATGAAAAGGCGTTTGTTTTGTTTATACTTGTCCTGGAAAATTTGTTCTTTCGACCAGTGTGACAGATAAGGCTACGTAGTAGAAATAGTTTAACAAAATTTCTTCATATTTAAATTTTTGCAATTTTTATAGTTACACAGATATGTTACAACGTACTTATAATTCTAATGTTTAATTAATGCATAACTTCGTACCGGGACGTTTTTTATGCATCTTTAAAATATGAAACGAAAAGCATTTTCATTTTTTAACGTAAGTTTATTGCTCACAGATGCAGCTAAAAAATAATTAATGCATAAATAAATATGCATTCAGTATAATTTTACACAACACAAATAAGCAATGGTTTCATGAATCACAAAATATTATAGCCATACAAAAAAGAAGAATTAAAATTACTTTACCTAAGACGAAAATATGATATTTCTTGAAGATTGCTGAATGATTGTATTTATAGTTAATATGTCTATTTTCATTTAAAATTGGTTATTATAACCACTAAACTAACAAATAGGCACTTGAGACTGAAATGTATTTTGCACTTTGCAGCCTTCAACCACACTCCAACTGGATTTTTTTTTTTTTTTTTTTTTTTTTTTTTTCACATAGTATTAAACTGAATAAATTCATTTTCTTAAAGCAATAATTCCATATTGTTGCAGTTACGTTGTGAAAATGTCGATAAAGAATTTTAAATGTTCATCTAACTAACGTTTGATTTCTGAAAATCATTCGAATTTGAATCGTTTAATCGGACGATATTGAAATAAAACCGAGATGAATAATCGTCCAAAAATTGATATTTTTTCTTTCATAATAATATTTTTTCTTTCATAATTTCTTTATAAAAACAGAAGAGGCTGACTATTGTCTATAAAAACATCTGACTTTGCTGTTATGCGACAAATAAAGGGTAGATATAAACATAACAACTAAATATTAGTTTCGGATAATACTATCCGATAGCAAAAAGTATCCATGATGCATCAGGACGCTTAAAAAAATATATATATATACATAAATATCAGTTTTAGAATAACCAAAACGTCGCTTACGTAATAACAGAGTCATATATTAGTACGCCATGGATTAAACATTAATATTTCTGGGCAGATCATAAAAAGAATAAAATGCGGACATGACAAGGATTCAGATACGCCTCATATATCTCTATTCTCAACCGAAAAGAACAATCATTTTCCATATGGTTAAAAAAAAATCATGCGTCAAGTATAGACTAAGAACGGTTTCTAACACATTTGAAATACTTTAAAAAAACTTAGGTATTTCCATCAAAAGTCGGCAGAATATCAGAATTTTTTTGTGAAGACCTGTATATGATATATAGATATACATATATATATACTACATAGTATACCAAAATAGCGCGGTTAGTTAAGGCATAGCACAATCGAAATTTTTACTTCAACAATTTCTGTCAATAAACGGAAATGTACTCGAGCACTTTTGTTCTGCCTTGTATATGAGCTATCACAGTATTTCGACACTCTAAGTAATTGTCAAAATGTTAGATGAATTTTAAAAAGCGTACCCTAACTGAAAATGCACTTTCAGCAGTTATTGATAATGGACAGTTCAGTAACGAAATTTTTTGAGTGTCTCTGTAAATGAACGATGAATGTTTATGCACAGATTATTCCATAGTAAGCCTCTTGTAATGTTTCTCAAGGACACCACAAGCGATGTTTTTTCTATAGATCGGAATGTAACGGAAATCTTTTGAGTGTCTCTGTAAATGAACTCGTTTCATTTTAAATACCGAACATGCTCAACTTAAATAACATGCATAAATTATATGGCAATCCGAATATATTTATGCGATTCAGAGGACAAACAGACGAATAGACAAGCCAATTCAAAAACATTATTTGAATATGTTGGGATGAGTTAAGAATATATAATGTAAAATCTCGTTACAAGGTTTCTCTGAAGAACATTGATTAAATTTGGTATATTGAAAAATCATTAAAGTGAATACTTTGATAACAAATAGAATAATAGGAATATTTAAGAATCCCTTCCCGAAAAAAAAAAAAAAAAAAAAAAAAAACAATAATTTCGTTAAAATGACATTCGTTGTAACGAGAATCCACTGCATAGCAAAATTTCAGTCACCTATGCGTGTTGTTGTATGCATGTCTGGTTATAATAATTTAAGCATTCATTTCAGAACTAAGCAAACAAATTTGTTACTCTATACTCCTCTAGGTTTAAGAAAATGTTTCAAATGCATGTCACTTCAAAAATTATAAATAAATGCCTAAAACAAGAACGAATTATTTTCTTTTCTTTTATTCAAAATAAAAAAATAATGAGGCATTAAGTAAATACTGTATCTGGTTTGTCTTAAAAATTTAAATATATGCTAATATAATTCGCTATCTCATGAATATTTAAAGAAAATAATGTTTAGAAGATTTGAAGCGATTTTTGAAAGAAAAAGATATTAGCGAAAAAGAATTAATCTGCATCGAATAACTTTGCAGTAAATAGAGTAATGATGCGGACGACAAAAGAAAGTATTTTTAATTAAATCATGATTATCTAGTCTCCATTACAGATTTATTCTCAAGTTTTTTTAAGCTTTTTTAGAATTTTAGATTGTGTTTATTTTACGTGTGTATTATGATACATAATGTTTATTTGAAAACATAGATAAGACGGAAGAAATATCGTAGTTAATTTTCTAAAGCTTTTAGATTTCAAAATGCTTGAGTAAAAAAGTTAATTTAAGTATATTGCATTCTTTTAATTTTAATCTTAGAGTGTAGTTTTATATTTAAGGAATTTAAATGGAATTTGGGTTCAAGTAAGTTTAAGATCGATCTTTTTAATTGATCTCTAAAAAGATAAATCAAATACTTAATTTGTATACTTAAGAAAAATTCTAAAACTTTTGAAATTGATTTTGTGAAAATTTTTCTTTTTGGTTATTGATTTATTCTTAAGATTTTTTTTATTTTTTAAAATTTTAGATTGTATTTATTTTATGCGTGTATTGCTACATAATGTTTATTTGAATATATAGATGAGATTCAAGAAATATCGTAATTAATTTTCTAAGGCTTTTAGATTTTAAAATGCCTTAGAAAAAAGTTAAGTATGTCGTATTCTTTTTAGGGTTTCGTTCATCTGACGAAACCTCATTCGTCTTTATCCTCTGTCTATCACAAAAACTGTATAAATCAGAGACTTCAAATTTTTTGTACTTACAGCTGAATACCCCTTGTCCACAGCAAATCATAAAATTTTGAAAAGGTCTATATACAGTGTCTCACATAAGTGATGGGACACTTGTGCTTTACAAAAGGAAACTAATCAAATAAATTAAAAAAACATGTACACATTTTTTTGTGGATGTGTTTCATACTTAAATTTAGTAAAGATTATTACATAACATACATTTTGTCAAAATATTAAAATATTAATTTAATAAAAATACAAATGTTTAGAACCGAGCAAAAGAAATGGCTCGCATAAGTGATGGGATACCATTATATATGCAACAAAAATCGTCTGAAATAATCAATAAAAATATTTTTGGGGGTTTTATTTTTACTTAAAAGCAACTGGCAATAATTTATAAAATCGTCTGCAGTATTTCTCTCCAGTTTGTTCTGGAATTTTTGTGTTTTTTAGCTCTGTGTAGCCATGAATGCTAAACGAAAAGAAACTTCGCCTGAAATTCGAAAATTAGTTATTAATTTGCATATTGAACGTGGAAAATCTATTAGAAAAACTGTTGAAACAGTTAACTTGAGTCGTTCAACAGTTTTCAATATCATTAAACGATATAAAAAGAATCATATGATTCAGGATAAAAGAAGAACTGGCCGACCATCAAAGATATCCAATGGAATAAAGCGAATTATCGTTCGAAATATTAAAAAAAATCCAAGAAATAGTGCTTCAAAAGTTGCTGTTGATTTACAAGCATTATATAAAATAATTGTTAATCCTGAGACTATTAGAAGGGTAATTCGATCTGCTGGATATCACGGTAGAGTAACCAGGAAAAAATTCTTCGTAAGTGAAAAGAATAGAAAACTCAGACTAGCTTTTGCAAAATCCAACATAAATAAGAATTCTGATTACTGGAATAAAGTTATATTTGCTGATGAGAGTAAATTTAATATATTTGGTACTGACGGTAGAATCTTGGTGTGGAGAAAACCCAGGGAAGAATTTCGCAAAAAAAAAAACTTGGTACCAACAGTAAAACATGGTGGAGGAGGAGTTATGGTATGGGGGTGTATGTCGTCCGCTGGAGTTGGTAATCTTGTTTTTATTGACAGTATAATGGATTAGTACAAGTATATTGATATTTTAAAGCAAAATTTGAAATCCTTAGCACGAAAATTGAACCTTCATAACGATTTTAAATTCTACCAGGGCAATGACCCCAAGCACACTGCTCTGAACGTTAGACTCTGGCTGCTATATAACTGTCCTGAAATAATAAAAACACCACCACAATCTCCAGACTTAAATCCCATAGAGAATATTTGGCAAGAATTGGAATCAAGAATTCGCAAACACACCATTTCTTCAAAACAACAACTAAAATCAGTGCTTCAAGAAGAATGGGGTAAAATCACTCCAGAAATCACAAAAAAATTAATCGAATCCATCCCAAAAAGATTAAATCATGTTTTAAAAGTAAAAGGAAATCCAACAAAATATTAAAACCTTTTAAAAAGTAAAATTTTTGGATAAATATTTGATGGAAAAGTAAGTGTCCCATCACTTATGTGAGCCATTTTTTGCTCCGTTCTGAACAATTGTATTTTTACTAAATTAATATTTTAATATTTTGACAAAATGTATGTTATGTAATAATTGTTACTAACTTTAAATATGAAACACACCAAAAAAATTTTGCACATGTTTGTTTATTTATTTTATTGCAGTTTCTTTTTATAAAGCACAAGTGTCCCATCACTTTTGTGAGACACCGTATTTAATTATATTCATTTTATCAATGTCATCTGTTCGTTTTTGAGATTTAAATTGTAAAACAAAACCTTAATTTCAACGTTTAACGCGAAGGCATCATGGCTTGGACGTTAAGATCCTTGTTAGTGAATAGTAGATCCTGGGATCGAGTCCCGGTGCTGAAAGTTGGAATTTTTATATTGAGTTGTATTTAATTAAAAGAAATTACATATGTTTTGCCAATTTAAGGGTTTATTTTATTTTTATTTTTTTTAATCACTGATATTCCTAATATATTTTGGAATTCAATTTTCTCTCTATTTTAAAAACTATTGTGATTTATTTATGATTCATCACTGTAAATTTCATTTAAGCTTTTTTTTCATTTTTAGAAATTTAAAATTTTATTTACATCTCGGTTAATTTCTTTTAAATTACGGATTTTTAAAAAATTTGGAATTTAGGGTTACTTTTACACAATATGATTTCAATATTTTTAATTTGATTAAAATGCATAATTTTCTTTTATAATTAGTTTAAAATTAAATTTATTGGTGCTATCATCGATGTAAGATGTTAATAATTATAAATTAACAATTTGGATTTATTAATTAAAGAATAAGTTGTTTCGAAAAAATATTAAACGAAATCCTTTGTGCGATCTGCGATCACACATAACCACTTCTTTTTTAAATCTCAGAAAATAGTTTTATATTCAATGAATTTAAATCGAATTTGGACTCAAATAAAAATAAAATAGATCCTTTTAAATGACTCCAAGAAAAGGGAACTCAACTACTTATTTTGTGTATTTAAAAAAATTCTAAAACTGGTGATATCAATTTTAATGCACAATTTTTAATTAAATAATTTTGAATGATACAAAATATTTTATTAAAGATCTATATATGCTTTGTCAGGCTGTCTTTTTATGTAAAATGCAAATATATCCCCTAACAACTGTAAAAATGTTCAGATTGCTACAAAATTTGAATACATTATTGCGATTGTACACAGTTTTTCTACTTCTAAAAATAGTTTTAATAATTTAATTTAAAAGAAAAGTTAGGTCAATCCTTTTTCGGTCAAATTGCTAGAGTTGCTAAAATTTTAAAATGATTACATTTATGAACAAATTTGTACCGAAATAAGAAAAATCTTATTCTTCGTGTACATTAAAAATGCAAAAATGTCTTTAATAATTCTGATAACATTGTGGCATTTGGTAATTAAAATTAAGAGGGACGTATACTTCCGACCCCATTATAAAAGATTATACGATACAAATTTGCAATTATTTATCGTCAATTCGCGTTGAAAAATACGAAGAAAATTCGACTAAATCGTCTAGTTTAGAAGCTTACACTAGTCTCGCGAGGTCATTCTCTAACTAACGCTGGCCGAAGAGAAATATTCTGTATCAATTTCTCATTTGAAAATAATTATTTTATTTACAAATTTATTAAACGTATCAGATATGCAATATATCTAAATTCAGTTCGCACTCTGAAAATTGCGAAGAAAATTCGACGCTCTAAATTATCTACATTAAGAGCATACATCAGTCTCACAATATCGGTGAGACTATAACGGAATTCTTTAACGTGCCCCTGTAAATGAACTATAAATGAACAAACTTTAATTTTAATACCGAATATGTTGTAGTGAACCTATAACACACATAATAATATATTAATAACGCATATATAGGATAAAGTGAAGAAAAAGAACTCGCGAAGAAAACATCTCGAGTGGAAAAGGAAAGTAAAATAATAAGAAAATGAGATATGCCGGAAGAGATTGGAAAATAGAAGAGTTCCACAGTTTATATGTTTAGAAGAAAGACAAAAACTCTAAGTAATATAGTTTAATTTTATATGAAAATGTGGAAGATGTACATTGTTTATCAGCGTATTTGAATTAAGGGCTTTATATTTGTACATGCCAAAATAAAATTTGATAGTAAAATCAAGTTATTTGTATATATAAAATACATGAATATTAAAAAGGTAGAATATAAAAATCCTACAAGTTATAAACTATGGAACTCCTCAATATTCCAGCTTCTTCCGGCATACCTTATTTTTTTCTTATTTCTTTTCCTTTCAAAATCCTTTCACGTTCTTTATTATCTGATGCATCTTATTCATTGAGAAATGAAACCCTTGAGTTCATTAATTTATTTTGTTGAAGATATTTTTCTAATCCAAATAATTAAATTATATGCCAATCTGGTTATATTGAGGCTATTTTGCTATTTTGAGGACGGAAAGAGAGATACAAAAAACAATTCAAAAACACTTTTCAACTATGTAATGTTGGAAAGTGTTAAAAAAAAATATATAGCGAAATTTCCTTAAACCTAGTCGTTGTTTGCGTGTCTGGTCTATGATAATTTAAACACTCCTCACGGAATTAATTCAAAAAATTTTGTTTCTCTCTATGTCTAACTTTAAGAATATATTTAAAATGTATGTCATTTGAAAAATTATAAATAAATTACTAAAACAAGAGGGAATAAATAAATAAATATATATATATTCTCATTTAAAGTAAAACTGAATGAGACATTAAGTAGATATTGTATCTGGTTTGTCTCAAAAATTTCAATATATGCTAATATCATTCACCATCTCATGAATATTAAAGGAAAATCAAGTTTAGAAGATTTGAAGCGATTTTTGAAAGAAGAGGATATTAGCAAAAAAGGATTATTCTGCATTGAATAACTTTGCAGTGAGTAATGACGCAGACGACAAAAATAATATGCTCTTTTGAAAATAGTTTCATTAATTTATTTTACTCAAAAAATTCATTTACCTAATCGCTATATGCGTGACTGGTTTATGATAATTTAAGTACTTCTCACAGAATTAAACAAACAAAGTTGCTCTCTAACTTTAAGAATATATTAAAATGCATGTCACTTCGAAAACTGTAAATAAATTCCTAAAACAGAAGGGAATAATTTTTTTTTCTTATTCAAAGTAAAAAAGAATGAGGCATTAAGTAGATACTGTATCTGGTTTGTCTCAAAAATATAAATATATGCTAATATCATTCACCATCTTATGAATATTTAAAGAAAATAACGTTTTGAAGATTTGAAGCGATTTTTGAAAGAAGAGGATATTAGTGGAGACGGATTAATCTGCATCGAATAACGTTGCAATGAGTAATGGCGCAGACGACAAAAATAAAAAGCAGTTTTAATTAAATCATGATTATGTCTTCTCGGTAATAGATTTATGTTTAAGATTTTTTTTATTGTATTTATTTTACGCGTCTATTATTGTGTAGTGTTTATTAGAAAATATAGATAAGATGAAAGAATTATTGTAGTTAGTTTTCTAAAGCTATTATAATTTAAAATGTCTGAAAAAAAAGTTAATAAATAGATAAAATAAAAAATAATATAAAATAATATAAAATAATAATATAAAATAGATTGCGTTCCTTTAATTTTAATCTCAGAATGTAGTTTTATATTTTATGAATTTAAATGAAATTTTCGCTGAAATAAAATTAAAATAGGTCGTTTCAAATGACTTCAAGAAAGGGAAATCAAATTCTTATTTTGTGTACTAAAGAAAAATTCTAAAACTGGTGATATCAATTTTATAAAATAATTTTTCATAGAATATTTTTCAATAATATCTTGCAATTTTTAAAAGATTTATTTATTTGTTTATTTTTTGCTTTCGCTTTGTCCGACTGTCTTTTTATGTCTGTTTAAATGCATTGTAATAATTGTAAACATGTTCAGATCGCTATAAAATTTTAATGTAAATTTGAAATTGAGCACAGCATTTTGTCTTTTGAAAGTTGTTTCTTTATTTTATTTTACTAAGAAAATTCAGTCACCTAATCGCTGTATGCGTGACTGGTTTATGATAATTTAAGTACTTCTCACAGAATTAAACAAAAAAATTTATTACTTCGCGTCTCTAACTTTAAGATTATGTTAAAATGCATGTCACTTCAAAAATATAAATAAGTTCCTAAAATAAGAGCAAATAACATTTTTTTTTCTTATACAAATCAAAAAAATAATGAGGCATTAAGCAGATACTGTATCTGGTGATATCAATTTCCGTTATAAATTCATTCCGTCATTCTAACAATTGTAAACATGTTCAGATCTCTATAAAATTTGAATGCAAAGTTGAAATTGAACACAGCATTTTTTCTTTTGAAAGTAGTTGCATTAATTTATTTTACTTAAAAAAAAAAAAAAAAAAAAAAAAAAGTTACCCAATTGCTGGATGCTTGACTGGTTTATGATAATTTAAGTACTTCTCACAGAATTTAACAAAGAAATTTATTGCTTCGCGTCTCTAACTTTAAGAATATTTTAAAATGCATGTCACTTCAAAAACTGTAAATAAATTCCGAAAACAGGAGGGAATAACTTTTTTCTTTCTTATTCAAAGTAAAAAAGAATGAGGCATTAAGTAGCTACTGTTATCTGGTTTGTTTCAAAAATTTAAATATGCTAATATCATACATCATCTCATGAATATTTAAATAAAATAACGTTTAGAAGATTTGAAGCGATTTTTGAAAGAAGAGGATATTAGCGAAAAGAGATTAATCTGCATCAAATTATTTTGCAGTGAATAATAACGCCGACAGCAAAAATAAAAAGTATTTTTAATTAAATCATGATTATATCTTATCGGTTACTGATTTACGTTTAAGTTTTTTTTTAGATTGTAATTATTTTACATGTGTATAATTGAGTAATGTTTATTTGGAAACATAGATAAGATGGAAGAAATATCGTAGTTAGTTTTCTAAAGTTTTTATAATATGCTTGAGAAAAAATAAATTGTGTTATTTTAAATAGATTGCATTCTTTTAATTTTAATCTCAGAGAGTAGTTTTATATTTAATGAGTTTAAATGGAATTTTCGCTGAAGTTAAAATATTGACTTCAAGAAAGGAAAATTAAATTCTTATTTTGTATACTAAAAATAAATTCTAAAACTGGTGATATCAACTTTATAAAGTAAATTTTTATAGAATATTTTTCAATGATTTCTTACAATTTTTAAACGATCTATTTTCGCTTTGTCATCGTTATTTTTATGTCTGTTTAAATGCATTCTAACAATAAAAAAAAATTCAGATCGCTGTAAAATTCGAATATATTGTTGAAATTGAGCACAGCATTTTCTCTTTTAAAAATAGTTCTATTAATTTTATTAAAAAAATTCAGTTACCCAATTGCTGTATGCATGACTAATTTATGATAATTAAAATACACAGAATTAAGCAAACAAATCTGTTACCCCACCTCTCTAACTTTATGAATATGTTAAAATGCATGTTACTTCAAAAACTATAAATAAGCTTCTAAAACAAGAGCGAATAACATTTTTTTTCTTATTCACATTAAAAAAAGGATGAGGCATTAATTAAATACTGTATCTGGTTTGTCTCAAAAATATAAATATATGCTAATATCTTTCACCATCTCATGAATATTTAAAGCAAATAATGTTTAGAAGATTTGAAGTAATTTTTGAAAGAAGAGGATATTAGCGAAAAAGGATTAATCTGCATCGAATAACTTTGCAGTGAGTAGAGTAATGACGCAGACGACAAAAATAAAAAATATTTTGAATTAAATAATGATTATTTCTTCTCGGTTACTGATTTATGTTTAAAATAATTTATTTATTATTATTTTTTTTTTAGATTGTATTTATTTTACGCGAAAATTATAGCATAATGTTTATTTGAAAACATATATAAGATAGAATAAACATCATAGTTTATTTTCAAAAACTTTTATAATTTAAAATGGCTAACAAAAAAGTTAAATTGAGTTAATTTAAATAGGCTGCGTTCTTTTAATATTAATCTCAGAGTGTAGTTTTATATTTAATGAATTTAAATGGAATTTTCGCTAAATTATTTCGCTCTAAAATTAAAATAGATCTTTTTAAATGACTTCAAGAAAGGGAAATCAAATCCTTTTTTTATGTAATAAAGAAAAATTCTAAAACTGGTGATATCAATTCTATAAAATAATTTTTTATAGAATATTTTTCAAATGATATCTTGCATTTTTTAAAAGATTTATTTTTGATTTGTCCGGCTGTCTTTTTATGTCTGTGTACATGCGTTCTAACAATGGTAAAAATGTTAAGATCGCTATAAAATTTGAATATATTGTTGAAATTGAGCATAGCATTTTCTCTTTTGAAAATTGTTTCATTAATTTATTTTGCTAAAAAATTTCAGTTGCCTAATCTCTGTATGCATGACTGTTTTATGACAATTTAAGTACTTTTCACAGAATTAAACAAATTTGTTACTCCGGTTCTAACTTCAAGAATATTCTAAAATGCACGTCACTTCAAAAATTATAAATAAGTTCCTAAAACAAGGGCGAATAATTTTTTTTCTTATACAAATTTAAAAAAAGATGAGGTATTAAGTAGATACTGTGTCTGGTTTGTCTCAAAAATTTAAATGTATGTTAATATCTTTCGCCATCTCATAAATATTTAAAGGAAAATAATGTTTAGAATATTTGAACGACTTTTGAAAGAATGGGATATTAGCCAAAGAAAGAATTAATCTGCATCGAATAACTTTGCAGTGAATAATGGCGCAGACAAAAGAAAGTGTTTTTAATTAAATCATGATTATCTTTTTGGGGGTTACTGATTTATTCTTACGGTTTTTCTTGTATTTTAGTTTTCTTTTAAAACAGGATTATTTTACACAAATATTACCGTATAATGTTTATTTGTAAACATAGATAAGATAGAAGGAATATCATAGTTAATTTCTAAAGCTTTTACATTTTAAAATGCCTCAAAAAAAGTTAATTTAAGAAAATTATGTTCTTTTTATTGTATTCTACGAGTGTAGTTTTATATTTAATGAATTTAAATTGAAATTGTCCTCAAGTAAAATTAAAATAGATCTTTTTAAATGACCCTCTAAAAGGAAAATCAAATATTTCTTACGTGTACTTAACACGTTGAGTGTCACGTCAGTCACCGGGAGGACGATCTACAACTGCCTAGTTTGTACTTTTTCAATTTTGCTTGTATATTTCTTATATTATGATAGTTTCAATTTCAGAACCGGTTTAAACCGGTTTTGAAAGTTAAAGTATATTTTTTGAAAAAATCCGAAACCAAAATTGAAATAGTAAAAACTAGGCCGGTTGCGGATCGTCATCAGCTGTCCTATGCAAAAATAAAAAAAATCGTGTAAAAATATTAAAACTTGAGCGAGATATTTGAAAAGAACTCTCCCATAGACTTTACATTACCATCCGGGTCTTTTTCAGTAACTAGTGTTGCGCCTTAACTGTTATTTATTACAGGATTATACTTTCTGAATAATTATTTAAAACAGTATATATTTGTTAAGTTTTACATCATATTTTATTATGTCAGTCACCGGTGAATGACACGGCTTAATCGGAAAGTTTAGTGTCAATCGCCGTGGCACTCAACGCGTTAAGAAAAATTTTAAAATCATAGTGATATCGATTTTATGAAATAATTAATGAAACAAATTAATTTAATCAATAATTAGTTGAATATTTTTCAATGTTACTGTGTATTTTTTTAAACATCCATTTACACTCTGTACGATTGTCTTTTTTATATCTATCCCCATAAATACTAACAGTAGTTAGTATTGATACTGTAAAATTTGAATATATAGCAGCGATTGAGCTCAGTATATTCTTTTTTGAAAATAGTTTCACTAAATTATTTTATTAATAGAATTATATTAAATGATTCAAATATGCAATTTTTTAAAAATTCCAGTCAAATAATACGAAGAAAGTTTGGCGTTGTATGTAAGAACTTGCTTTAGTATCGAGATCACGCAATATAAGCTGAATCTAAAACAATAGAGGGGTTTGCAACTTTTTCATTTAAAAATAATTACAGTAATTGATTTTACTTATAAAATTACATAAACGATTCGAAAATGCAATGGAAGTATTCAGTTAATAATGAAAAATACCAAAAAATTCAAATATTTCAATTGTGTAGTTTAAGAGCCTACACGCAAGCTAAACGCTAAACTAATAGAGGTGTTCTTTCAAAATTCTCATTTGAAAATTGTTTCAATTATTTATGTTACTTATAAAACTACATTAAACGATTCAGGTATGCAATGTGCGTATATTCTGTTCTCACTGAAAAATACCAAAACATTCGACGTTATAAATAGTTTAGTTTAAGAGTCTACGCTAGTCTTGAGACGATATTCGCAAACTGATGCTAAACGAGAATAAAAGTTCTTTTTAAATTCATCGTTTGAAAATAATTTCAACACTTGATTAAACTTACAAAATTATAATAATCGATTCAAATATGAAATTGATTCAGCTTGCGTTAAAAAATACGAATTAAAAAGGACTTTCTAATTTGTTCAGTTTAAGGACCTCAGTTAGTTTCGAGATCATGTTCGTAAACTAATAGAAGTGTTTTTTTTTTCTCAAAATTTCTCGCTTGAAAATAGTTTCAATAACTTTTTTTTTTCTTACAAAAAACATTAAACAATTCAAATGTGCATTGCAGATATATCCAGTTTCCATTGAAAAATATCAAGAAAACGGGACGTTTAAATCGTCTAGTTTAGTCTACGCTAGATATCGCGACGACTTTTTCATGTTAATACTAAACCAAAAAAGTGGTGTTCTTTAAAAATTTCTCATTTGAAAGTAGTTTCAATCATAGATTTTATTTACAGATTACATTGAACTATTCAAATATGCAAATTTCTCGATTGCTTTTTAGCATATTAATATGATTTTTTTTTAGCCATAGGTTATAAGGCGTTATTATCTAACATTACGCCTATTCAAATATGAATTTTATTCATTTTGGTTTGAAAAATACAAAACAAAACCAATGATCTAAATCGTCTAGGATAAAATCTTACGTTAGTCGCAGGGCCGTAACTATAAACTTGGGGGCCCTGGGGCAAAACCTCCGGAGGGGGCCCCCAGGCAGGGCAAATTGAAACTTTGCCCCGGGCATAGTTTCTTTTCTCGCACACCGTTGTTTAAATGTACATTGTATGATAAGCCCAAAAATGACTAAATAATGTAGAATTGGACAACTCTACTCGGCAGGCACTTGGCGGCGACGCCATTTTTGCCGATCCCACTGAAGTTAGCATAGGGAAGAAAATACGGACTTCTGATTGGTTGAATACTTTAAAGAGCATTTTATTTAGGTTCATTTTTGAGTATATGTAATTAATCATGCGTTTCTGTTTAAAAACCTTTTGAAAAATGGATTGTGATAATTTTTTTTTTCGATTTTATGTATTTATTAATAGACTAGTTGACCCATCCGGCATTGCCCGGGACACGTTATGATAACCTTAAGAAAACAATTAACACTTTAGATCTACAATTGGTCAAAATTAAGCATAGGATATGAATTATTCGTTAAATAATATTTTAAAGAAATGCATAAAAAAATGAGTAAATGCTTTAAAAAAAGCCTTTGGACCTCAATAAAAACATTAGGGTGTAGGTCCTGAAATAAGAGTCCAAAATTCAACTTTAAATTTATGCATTGATAATAAGTGGGTGAATATGCATGGAGAACAAAAATTTCAATGTGCCTGAGCCGAGACCATAGGGAGTCTCAGGCTTTTAAATGGAATGTAAGAACATGGGAATAACGAAGTGAAAAAATAGTTCCAAAAATGAAGATTGGATTAACAGAGGGCAGTTTAATAGCAATTTATGGTACAAAATCTTCAAGGAGCCAGGAATTTATTTCGCATGTAGTTGAATATAAAATATTTTTTGTAGTTATTAAAGTAATGGAAGGACGCTAAATCGATGTGAAAGAAAGTTGCAAGCAATCCGGATCATTTTTAAAGAAATTGCACCAACGGCCCCAAGAACGCGATTAATATTCAAAATTGGTGGTAGCTAGACTATGGCGGTTTCTTAGTAGCTGATGGATTTAAGAAGTTGTTTTAAAAAAAGGGAGTTTATTGAACCATTTTAAAGGGATTTATAATAAGGGCCCAAAAAGGACAACTGACAGTTAAAAAGAGGGCCCTAACAGGAAAACATGTTAAAATATCTTAGTACTTAGCTCATTAGATCTACAATTAGTCAAAATTAATCATAGGGTATGAATTATTCATTTTAATAGTATTTTATCGAAATGCACAAATTGATTCGGAAAATGAAAAAAAAAAGGGTCCTAGCTGCGGATGAAAATATGAGAATCTTGTCCCTGAAAGAAAAGTCCAAGACTCAAATTTAAAATTTTTGCACTGAGAAGGGGATAAATTTAAAGAGTGAACTATGTTTGCCTCATAAAATGTTCAGGGGCCCTAGACTGAGCCCTATGATTCCACAGGAGGCCAAAGTGTCTTATATGGAATGTCAAAACATTAAAATATCTAAATGAATAAAGAATCCTAAAAATGAAGATCGGATTAAAAGGAAACAATTTATTAACAATTTATTATTAGAAAAACTTCAACGGGCCCCAAGGGGCCAGGAATTTATTTTGCATGTAGTTGGGTATAAAGATATTTTTGTAGTTATTAAAATGATGGAAAGACGCTATAACTATGTTAAATAAAATTGAAAGCAACTTGTTCTTGTTTAAAGAAGCTGCATCAAGGGCCTCAAGAAAGCAATTGACAAACAAAATTAATGGTAGCTGAAGTCTGAGAAATTCTTTTGTCATTCATGTAATAGGTAGAGAGAGGACATAAAAAATTGATAGAAAAAAAAAGCTAGTGAATTGGACAATTTTTAAGGGAGCTATAATATGGGGCCCTGTAGGGACCACCTGACAGTTAAAAGCAGGACCCTAATATGAAACCATGTTAAAATATTTTAGTACATAGCGCTTTATATCTTTAATTAGTCAAAATTAAGCATATAGTAGGAACTATTTTTTGGAATGATATAATTTTTTAAATGCACCAATTGATTGGGCAAATGTTTAAAAAGGGGCCCTAGGGTCCGAATAAAACATCAGGTTTTCTGAATTGGTCCTGAAAGAAGAGTCCGAGACAACTTTAAAATTTTGCAAGAAGAAGATCAGAAATATAGGAAGTGAAATATGTTTATTTCACAAAATGTTGAGGGCCCCTGGACTGGACCCTATGATTCCACAGGGGAACACAGTGTCTTGTATAGAATGTCAAAACATTAAAATATCTAAATGAATAAAGAATCCTAAAAATGAAGATCAGATTAAAAGGAAGCAATTTATTGACAATTTATTAATACAAAAACTTCAAGGGGGCCTGTACCGGGCCCCAAAGGGCCAGGAAAATATTTCGCATGTAGTTGGGTATAAAAATATTTGTGTAGTTATTAAAATAATGGGAAGAAGCTAAAACTATGTTGAATAAAATTGAAAGCAATTTAGATCATTTTTAAAGAAGCTGCACCAAGGGCTCCAAGAAAGCGATTAATATTCATAAATAGTGGTAGCTGAAGTCTAAAATTTTTTTTTTGTTGTTCATGTCTTAGTTGGAGGACCTAAAAAGTTGTTAAAAAAAGGCTAGTGAATCCGACCATTTTTAAGGGAGCTATGATAGAGGGCCCCATAGGGGCCAACTGACAAATACAATCAGGGCCCTAACATGAAAACATGTTAAAATGTTTTAGTACACAACGCTTTAGACCTTTAATTAGTCAAAATTAAGCATAGAGTATGAATTATTTGCAAGAATAATATTTTTACAAAATGCACCAATTGTTTGGGTAAGCGTTAAAAAAAGGACCCAGGGCCCGAATAAAAATATCAGGTGTTGGTTCTGACATAAGAGTCCAAGATTCAGCTTTAAAAATTTGCACTAAGGAGGTGAGAAATTTAGGGAATGAAAAATGTTTAGCGCACAAAAAGATCAAGGGGCCCTGGGTCGGCCCTATGATTATCTAGGGGGCCCCAGTGTCTTAAATAGAATGTAAAAATTTGAAAATATCTAAATGGAACAGGTATCCCAAATATGAAGATCGAAATTAATGAAAGCAGTTTATTAACAATTTACTATCACAAAGACTAAAAGGGGCCCTAAAACGGGGCCCAAGAGTCCAAGGTCATAACTGAAGAGTAAAAAGGCAAAAATATCTAAAAGGAGAAAGGTACCTCAAAACGGAAAAGATTAGATAAAAAGGAGTCAAGCTATTAACAATTTGGCGCATAAAAATTGTAAGGGGCCCAGGGCCCTGGCCCTTAAAATATTAAAAGTCTGAGCCTCAGGTGCATCAGGACCTGTCTTGAACTATCTTCACCTAAAATTTCAGACTTCTATGTGCGGTAGATTTTGCTAACCATCGCAGTCACACACTCACACACACACATACGCAGACATACACAAACAGAGCGTTTTGTTAACTTATTAGTATAGATAAGAAGAAAGATTTTCTAGAATATTTTAGATGATTTTTATATTATTCAGTCGATTAGAAGTCCATATTTTCTTCCTTATACTAGCTTCGGTGGGATCAGCAAACATGCTGGCGCGACATGACACATTTGACTCGACATTTTGCTGTCTGCTGTAGAACTCCTTTTGCATGCGAAGCGTAAAGAGTATATTGACAGATAAGCAAAAACATCTATTCTACCACTTTGATTTTTTTTTTTACTAACTTTTAGGTATGTGCTGGGCATTTTATAGGAACTTAGACTAGAAACTAAAATAAATAGTTTTTTTAACCATCAGTTTGGGGCCCCTCAGGCTTGGGGGCCCCGGGGCAGTGCCCCGGCTGCCCCGGCGGTAGTTACGGCCCTGGTTAGTCGCACGACGGCATTCGCAAAATAATGCTGAAACAATAGAATTCTTTTGAAAATTTCCCATTTAAAAATATTTTCAATAAAATATTTTGCCTATAAAATTGCATTAAACTATTCAAATATACAAATTTCTTGTTTGCATTCAGTATTTTTTTTTTAAATATAGGATTATTTGACATACTATATTTTAAAATTTATGCATTGTGACTATTTTATTTATCGATTTTGACAGCAGTTTCATTCTGAAGATAGTTTCGATTTGGGAACAAACCAATCAATTTGTTTCTGAAATTAAGTATATCCTCAGGACAGAGTTGTAGTAGAAATTGAAAGGGTACAGAAGTAAAACGTTAGACCTTGACAGAGTTACTACTCATATAGGAGAATGAAATTCCCTTTTTTTCCAGGTGCATTTCACGAAAATTCTAGTCTAGTGCTGTAGTACTCATAGACACGCTTAGGGTAAAACAAATATTGCATCAATTTAATCTCTTCAGTCCTGCAGCAAATATCATGAGGTACCGCAAAAACCTGTTTTAAATTATTATAAAATCTTCAAATATATACCACCTTATTATTAAAGCGTATGATATGCACACATTTATTAAAAGAATCTAGAAGCAATTTTAACAATTCTAGAAGCATTTAAATTCATTTAGCTCAGTAAAGCTACCTTCGGTTACAGGAGTACCTCACACTTTTTTGTTTCGATCCGTGGAAAAACTTTATTTGTTTTTTATTATTTTATTTGTTTTTTAAATTTTGTTTTTTATTTCGATAAATTTGTTTTTGACGCTGTAAATAGCATTTTTATTTTGGGGTACAGTTGTAACCCCATGTATCATTAATAAACAACAAAAAAAAAAAAAACAAAAAAAAAAAAACATGGTAGAATTCCAAGGTTTGGCTATTCTTTAGTGTCTCCTACAGGTGACATCAGGACTGAGGAAGGTAAAACGCTCAAATTTCTTGAATACCGATGATAAATAAAAGTTATTTTTTGACTCGCCCCTCATTCTCACGCAAACAAAAATTCCTTTGATTACTACAAATGGATTTGCTCACTTTATTAGTTTATAATCATTATAAGCTCCCAACAGACTATTAAAACTTGATGTACAATATTTGTGCATTGAACTATCATTTAATTCAACTGTTTCACAAAATCACTAATGTCCATATAAACTATATTAGGTAGCTTTTATTACAAAATGTAAAAAGCTGCCTATTGCGGCCGTCCGGAGGAAAGCACTTCCGGAAAATTTTGGTATATTTTCACTGATCATGACCCCCAGACCTCAAAACCACCCTCCGTTCAAATGTTGACATATATATATATATATATATAATCATATGTACATATATATAACCATATATATATATATATATAATACCATTAAAAGTAGACAAGATTCACCAATGGATTTTATCAACAAAACAATAAACCAAAACGAAGAATAAAATTGAATTATAGTAAACAATATTAACCATTTGAAATTAACCATTGAATTTAATAACTTATAGCACATTGAACATGGAAGGAAAAAAGAATAATATGAATACAAATGAAATTTGTAGAACCAAAGCAGAATCTTCAGGTCCCAAATACTTTGGAACTACAAATGGAGTGTGTGGTTTCATCTTCGTATTTGCCATGAAAAAGCAAAACAATACGAATTTGGGACTACCATCACACAAAAACCAAATTATTAAACAAGGAACAAAGATATTTTACAAAAAGGAGTTGAAAGTAAGTAAAAATAATAGTTATCCATAACAAACAAAAAAGATAAAGCTGAATGGAAATATAATTGAACCGGAAAAATAATTAATAATCGATATTAACATAAAATTAAATTAATAAAATGATTAAAATTAGAATTAAGAGATAACATTCATATTAACATATAACTTAAAATACATTATTGTTACTTTAATCAGTAACATTTATTGTGACTTTACATGGTGAAAACTCATTATCTTAATATAGGATAATAAAAATTAAAAAATAAAATGAAAGAAAAAAAAATAATAATAGTAATAATATTATTAATAATAATACCAAAAATTATATCAATAACATTAATATATATATATATGTCTGATTTTTGTCATGCGATAACTATCGTATTTATGAGCCGATTCGAATGAAACTTGGTATGTACAAAGTACATACAAATGTCTCGACCGAGTTCGTTAGACAGCATCATCCGCCATCTTGTTTCAAAATGGCGGCCATTTAAATTTTTTAAAAAACTTAAAATTAAATGCGAAGAAATTAAAAGTTGAAAAATATTTTTCATGTATGTGTTAGAACGTAAAACAAAGATTCCAGAACACTTTTTATTTTGTTTATATCTTAAAAAATGATCGAGTTACAGCAGTTTGAATTTTTCTTATGACTGACAATTTGAAACAGTCTGATTTTTGTCCTGCTGTAACTAACGTATTTTTGAACAGATTTGAATGAAACTTGGTATTTACAAAGTAAATACAAATGTCTCGACCGAGTTCGTTAGACAGCATCATCCGCCATCTTGTTTCAAAATGGCGGCCATTTAAATTAAAAAAAAAAAAATTGAAATTTAAAATTAAATGCGAAGAAATTGAAAGTTGAAAAATATTTTTCTTTTATGTGTTAGAACTTAAAACAATGATTCCAGAACACTTTTTATTTTACTTATATCTTAAAAAATGATTGAGTTATAGCACTTTAAATTTTTCTTATGGCTGACATTTTGAAACAATCTGATTTTTGTCATGCTGTAACTAAAGTATTTATGAACCGATTTGAATGAAACTTGTATATACATTGTACATACAAATGTCTCGACCGAGTTCGTTAGACAGCATCATCCGCCATCTTGTTTCAAAAAGGCGGCCATTTAAATTTTTTAAAAAAATTTAAAATTTAAAATTAAATGCGAAGAAATTGAAAGTTGAAAAATATTTTTCTTTTATGTGTTAGAACTTAAAACAATGATTCCAGAACACCTTTTATTTTACTTATATCTTAAAAAATGATTGAGTTATAGCACTTTAAATTTTTCTTATGGCTGACATTTTGAAACAATCTGATTTTTGTCATGCTGTAACTAACGTATTTATGAACCGATTTGAATGAAACTTGTATATACATAGTACATACAAATGTCTCGACCGAGTTCGTTAGCCAGCATCATCCGCCATCTTGTTTCAAAATGGCGGCCATTTAAATTAAAAAAAAAATAAAATTTAAAATTAAATGCGAAGAAATTAAAAGTTGAAAAATATTTTTCTTTTATGTGTTAGAACTTAAAACAACGATTCCAAAACACTTTTTATTTTACTTATATCTTAAAAAATGATTGATTTATAGCACTTTGAATTTTTCTTATGGCTGACATTTTGAAACAATCTGATTTTTGTCATGCTGTAACTAACGTATTTATGAACCGATTTGAATGAAACTTGTATATACATAGTACATACAAATGTCTCGACCGAGTTCGTTAGCCAGCATCATCCACCATCTTGTTTCAAAATGGCGGCCATTTAAAATAAAAAAAAAATTAAATTTAATATTAAATGCGAACGAAGTAAAATTTGAAAAATATTTTTCTTTTATGTGTTAGAACTTAAAACAGTGATTCCAAAACACTTTTTATTTTGTCTATATCTTAAAAAATGATTGAGTTATAGCACTTTGAATTTTTCTTATGGCTGACATTTTGAAACGATCTGATTTTTGTCATGATGTAACTAACGTATTTATGAATCGATTTGAATGAAACTTGGTATGTACATAGTGCATACAAATTTCTCGACCGTGTTTGTTAGCCAGCATCATCTGCCATCTTGTTTTAAAATGGCGGCCATTTATTTTTTTTTAATTTAAAATTTAAAATTAGGTACAAAAAAGTAAGAAATTGAAAAAGATTTTTCTTTTGTGTATTTGACCTTGATACAAAGATTCCAGGGCATTTTTTGTTTCATCTATGTCTTGAAAAATGGCTGAGTTATAGTACTTTCAATTTCCAGTGTGTTTGACATTTTGAAACGGTCTGAAATTTGTCACGCGATAATACGCATATTTATAAACTGATTTGGATATAACTCCGTGTGTACATAGTACATATCAATGTCTTGACCGAGTTCACTAACCAACTTCATTCGCCATCTTGTTTCAAGAAGGCGGCTATTTAAGTTTGTCAAAAATCTTTTAAATGTATAATGATGTACAAATAAAAAATTAGAAATTGAAAAAAGATTCTTTCGAATGTATTTATCTTAATAATGAATTCCGGAATATTTTTTTTGCTTTGTCTTTATCTTAAAAAACGCCTGAGATATAGCAGTTTGAATTTTTAATGTGGGTGACATTTTTTAAAAAATCAATTTGCCCGCGACGGCACTCCTATATATTAATCGATTTCGATATGAGAGTACATGTCCACATGAATGAAGATTTCGACCAAGCTCATTGGTTTGTTTTATCCATCATGTTGCTTTAAAATTGCATACACTTCATGATATCGCAGAATTTGGCGATTCTCTAAATCGCTGAAAATAAAACCAGGTTGAATAAAATATAACTAATTTCTAAAATTCGTAATAATAATCAGTATTGACAAAAACTAGCATTCTATCTTATAAAATCGGGTTTCACTAATTTGAGCTTCGTATGTTTGAATAATATAACTTAATTTAAAATAAATAATATATAAATAAGTATATGAAAGCTACGTCTTCCTCCCGGCATTGCCGGAAGGACTTTTTTCAACAGGAGGCAAAATGTTAAAAGAAACATACATTTCAGTGGCCAAGATGGAGACTTGTGATAATTATTTATTGTAACTTAAAAATAAAAAAAGGCTGGAAAAAGTTTTTAAATCTGTAATAATAAGTTATAAAAAATATAAACTATTTGCTATGATAGACGGTAGGAGTAGCGGATAGCAAAAAATAAAAGTGGGATTTTTTTTTTTTTTTTTTTTTTTTTTTTTTTTTTTTTTTTTTTTACGGAATTTGCGAAATTATGGAACATTTTCATATCTGGTATCCCAAAAGACGATACTTTCATACTTTCATGGCTGTCACCAAATTTTATCAAATTCCTTGATTTTCCCAGATTTTGGAAAAATATTGAAATTTCCTGACTTATTTAGCTAATTACCTAATTCCCTGACTTTTCCAGACTCTCCAGGTTTTCCAAGTGGTGTAGCAGCTGTGATTGACCTCATATGTATATTTCATGCATAAAGATTAATTTAAAAATATTAAAATAAAAAGAAAATATTTAACATTAAAGATATACGATATTTAGAAGCAAATATATGTGTGATGAAAATGAAAACATATTCGCGCTATCTGGAATTTGTTTTGAGGATAACCTTACTGATAAACATGGTTGTGATTTATAATATACTGATCATTTGCAAGTTGTATTTTCTTCATATTCTTCAACATGAACTGAATCAATTCCATATTTGAATTGTTTAATGTAACTTTGTGAGTTCAATCAAGTGTTGAAACTATTTTCAAACGAGAAATTTTGAAAAACCTTTTCTACTGGTTTAGAACCAGTTTGCGAATATTGTCTCGAGACTAGCCAGTGTTGATTTTCAGGAGTTTAATTAAAACAATAAATTAATTTACAGGCATTTCAGTAAAATTAGGTAACTGTCTTGTTTGGTCCTGTGCAGAATTATAGTGCCAGCAACTGTTATAGAAAGTGGTAGCTAACATTTAACAGCCTTCAGTAATCACGTGATTATGTTCAAAAATTAATAAGTTAAACCAATGGTTTATTTTTTTTAGAAATAATCTCGTTTTTATTTCAATATTTTTAAATTACAGATAAATATTTTACAAAAACATATCCTTTATTACAGTTTCAATTTTAATTGAATTTCCAAATAAATATCAAAACATCTCTTCCATAAAATACTAAACTTTAATACATGTTCCACAGAATTAAATGCACTTACATATGATAAGAAGTTTTAACGACATACAAGTATTTCGCTTTACACGAGAAAAATATATACTTATTCATTTTTATCCCTTAAAAACCCATTAGAAGTAAAATTAGAATTTTGAAGACTCGGTTTGAAAAATTTCTAATGAGCGAAGCACATTACGATTTATTTACTCGGAAAATTAATGGCTTGAAATTCCCTTTTCTACCTCCTTTATACATAATGCACGAATAAGAACTATATCGGAGAATTAACCTAGATACACAACTTCATTTCTCGAAAACTTGTTAACGATGAAAGGTTTAATGATGAATTCTTGAATCTCGCTATCAATATGCCAGACATATCATTAGAAAGAATAAACTTTTATCGTAAACCAGTGCATGCATTGATGAATGTTAGATTATAAATCAGTAAGGGGTAATCACTTAGCTCAAATGATATTTAAATCTCTTTGCACCAATCTTTTAGAATTATAATTTTCATTCAAGAAATATTGAATTCATTTTTCCATATCAAATTTTATGATGGACAAAAAATTTTCTTCAATATTTTAATGGCCGGATTCTTAAGTTTTTTTTGTTTGGTAACCAAAAGTTAAATTGTATGCCAATTCCAAACATAATATTAGTATCGGCAATAAAAAAAATCTCTTTAAGTGCATTTTAAATGTTGTTGCATTAATTTTAAACATATTGAAATTTATATGTATTTCTAAAGTTCAGTAAACAATTTTCAATCAAAAAATGCTGCATTTATTTTTCAATAAGACTTTCATGTAGAACTACACATTTTCATTGGATTTTTAGTGACCAAACACTTAAATTATTTTATTTGGTATCCAAGAGTAAAATTTTCCGAATATTTCAAATATGATGTTAAAATTAGGTGTTCCTATTTAAAATTTCATATTGTGTTATAATTCAATATAAAGACGACTCCTTGAGCATATTTTATTATTTTTCCAGTATAAGGGTTTACAATACAATATACTGATCATTTGCAAGGGTGAAATTCCAGATAAATATTTCATAAAAATATATCCTTTATTACAGTTTCAATTTCAATTGAATTTCCAAATAAATATCAAAACATCTTTTCCATAAAATATTAAACTTTAATTCACGTTCCATAGAGTTCAATACACTTACATATTTTAACGGTATGCAAGTGCTTCGCTTTACACGAGAAAAATATATATTTATTCATTTTTATTCCTTAAAAACCCATTAGAAGTAAAATTAGAATTTTGAAAACTCTATTTGAAAAGTTCTAATGAGCGAAGAACATTACGATTTAATAACTCGGAAAATTAATGGTTTGAAATTCCCTTTTCTACCTCCTTTATACATAATGCACGAATAAGAACTATGTCGGAGAATTAATCTAGATACACAACTTCATTTCTCGAAAACTTGTTAACGGTGAAAGGTTTAATGATGAATTCTCGAATCTCGCTATCATTACGGCAGACATATCATTAGAAAGAATAAACTTTTATCGTAACCCAGTGCATGGATTGATGAATGTTAGGTTATCAATCAGTAAGGGATAATCGCTTAGCTCAAATGATATTTAAATCTCTTTGCATCAATCTTTGAGAATGCTTTTATAATTTTCATTCAAGGAATATTGCATTCATTTTTTCATATCAAATTTTATGATGGACAAAATAATTTTCTTCAATATTTTAAGGGCCGGATTCTTAATTTTTTTTTTGTTTAGTAAGTTAAATTTTACGCCAATTCCAAAAATAATATTGGTATTCTAATATTAGTAAGTGCATTTTAAATGTTGTTGCATTAATTTTAAGCATATTGAAATTTATATGTATTTCTAAAGTTCAGTAAGTAATCTTCAATCAAAAAATTCATTTTTCAATAAGATTTTCATGTCATCACTATACATTTTCATTGGATTTTTAGTTACCAAACACTTAAATTATTTTATTTGGTATGCAAAGGTAAAATGTTCTGAATATTTCAAATATGATGTTAAAATTAGGTGCTCCTATTTAACATTTTATATTGTATTATAATTCAATGTAACGACGACTCCCTGAGCATATTTTATCATTTTTCCAGCATAGGGGTTTATAATATACCGATTTGAAATATATAATATACTGATCATTTGCAAGGCTGAAATTCCGGATAAATATTTCAGAAAAATATATCCTTTATTACAGTTTCAATTTTAATTGAATTTCCAAATAAATATCAAAACATCTCTTCCATAAAATATTAAACTTTAATCCACGTTCCATAGAATTCAATGCACTTACATATTGTAAGAAATTTTAACGGCATACAAGTATTTTGCTTTACACGAGAAAAAGATATACTTATTCATTTTTATTCCTTAAAAACCCATTAGAAGAAAAATTAGAATTTTGAAAACTCTGTTTGAAAAATTCTAATGAGCGAAGCACATTACGATTTAATAACTCGGAAAATTAATGGTTTGAAATCCCCTTTCCTACCTCCTTTATACATAACGCACGAATAAGAACTTTGTCGGAGAATTAATCTTGATACACAACTTCATTTCTCGAAAACTTGTTAACGGTGAAAGGTTTAATAATGAATTCTCGAATCTCGCTATCATTACGGCAGACATATCATTAGAAAGAATAAACTTTTATCGTAGGCATGTATTGATGAATGTTAGATTATCAATCAGTAAGGGAATCACTTAGCTCAAATGATATTTAAATGTCTTTTCATCAATCTTTGAAAATACTTTGATAATTTTCATTCAAGAAAAATTGCATTCATATTTCATATCGAATGTTATGAAGGTCAATAAATTTCCTTCGTATTTTAGTTGCCGGGCATTTCATTTTTTCGCTTGTTATCCAAAATTTAAATTTTACGCAAATTCCAAATATGATATTAATATTGTCTATGGAAAAAAATATTTTCAAGTGCATTTTAAAAATGTTGCATTATTTCTAACTTAATGAAATTGATATGCATTTATAAAGTTCAGTAAATATTTTGCCATCGATAAATGTTGCTTTCATTTCTGAATATGAATTTAATGTACAGGGTGTTTATAAGGTCCCGGACCCATTTTGATGTTTAATAACTCATAAAATAATGAAGATATAAACAATCTTATGGCATTTATTGATGGAACAATTCATATATTTTCCTTTTCAGTTTTGAATATCTTTACTTTTGTAAATATCATCTGCGCGTGTGGTTGATTTCAGATAATTTCATTTTCCAGTGTGTCTGTACTTTTCTAAATATCGTCTAAACTATCGGAAAACTTCATATTGCCTCAACTAGAAGAGCTTCAGCAACATGTCTTTTTGCAACAAGATGGTGCACCACCTCATTTGGGTACCATCGTTCGTACTTCTTTGAATGACCATTTCCCAGGAAGATGGATTGGGCGAGGAGGTCCAATTCCTCGGCCACCCAGATCACCTGATATAACGCCGGTGGACTTTTTCCTTTGGAGATTTGTAAAGGACAATGTTTTTAGGAGGAGAGTATCGAGCACTGATGACTTAAAAACCAGAATTACAACCGCAATAGCCTCTGTCGATGCCGACATTCTTGCCGCTACCTGGCGTAAAATTGACTATCGACTTGATATTCTTCTTGCGACAAAAGGGGCACACGTGGAAGTTCATTGATAAGGGTCATGAAACTTTTTGAGTCTATCTAACCATTTATGTTATTAATTTTAGTGTATCTTTATTATTTTATGAGTTATTAAACATCAAATTGGGTCCGGGACTTTATAAACACCCTGTAGAATTATAATTTTTTCGTGGATTTTAGTGACCAAACACTTAATTTTTTTTTTTCATTTCGTTGCCAAAGGTAAAATTTTCTGAACATTTTAAATATGATGTTAAAATTAGGTGTTCTATAATATAATATATAGAAGACTCCCTGAGCATATTTTATTATTTTTCTAGTATAGGGGTTTTGGAAAGTTAGAGTTTATGGTCCTAGTAAAAGAAAAAAAAAATGACAGCATATTAAATTTTTCGTAGATTTTAGTGACCAAACACTTTTTTTTTTTTTTTTTTTTTTTTTTTTTCATTTCGTAGCCAAAGGTAAAATTTTCTGAACATTTTAAATATGATGTTAAAATTAGGTATTCTATAATATAACATATAGAAGACTCTGAGCACATTTTATTATTTTTCTAGCATAAGGGTTTTGGAAAGTTACAGTTTATGATCTTAGTAAAAGAAAAAAAAATGACAGCATATTTTCTTCTAACCCATTTACCGTTTCATATATACAAGCAATTTTTTCAATACTTATATAAAATTTAATGTTATGAAACCATATATTTATTTTTACATACATACAGAAGTAAATTGTATGTAACAAACAACAATAAATATAAAACAAATAAATAATTTATTTATAAATTTATTTATATATATATACTGAAGAGCTAAAACATTATGACCACCTACCTACAATAATTAAAATCAACGTTTAATACACAATAAATAAAAACATGCTACAGACGTATACGTTTCACGAGCACCAGGGCTCGCTTCCCCAGTGTACAAAAGGTAAAAATGTTTAAAATCAGAATCGATCGACCACCTATCTAATGACGCATGCCTCGATTTTCGGCCGCAAAAAAGCAGCAACTGTCCTTGGTGGATGGCCGAAGACAAATTTTACCAGATGTTTAAGTAGTGGTTACTCATTCTGGGAAGCTGCAACATGCACTGTAAAAACATTTGGTCACAAATCACGGTGGTTATACCGTCAACTTTGTGACACTTCCTTTTACCGTAATTTAACTGCACGGTATATATACCGTAAAAAACTTAAAGTACATGTACCGTAATTTAACTGAACATAAATTTAAATATTTTGTGGTATATGTTCCGTAAAATATTTAAAGTATATGTATCATAATTTAACTGCACGGTATATGTACCGTAAAGTATTTAAAGTACATGTACCTTAAAAAAATATCGTTACAGCATATATACCGTAAATATGAACCGTATATATGAACCGTAAAAAATATTTTTACAGCACAGATACCGTAAATTAAATGTACGACATATGTACCGTAAAAAATATTTATACAACATATATACCGTAAATTAAATGTGCGGTATATGTACCGTAAAAACATTTGTAATCAGTATGTGTACCGTAAATGAAGTATACGGTATATATACCGTAAAAATACAGGATGATCCAAAAAAAACCTCCCACATTTGACAGGTTAAAAAAAACAAAAACGACTCTAATGAGAAACTTATTTGTTAAAAATATAGAATAGATATGACGAGAGTTTAAAATGACTATTTTTCAGAAATGACTTCTGGAAAGTGTCTTCCATTGCGAGCAATGCACAATTCAAGACGATGTCTGGAATCTATCATCACGAACGCACAGTCTTGTGGGAGAATTGCTACTCTACCTGAATTACTCTCTTGAGGTGACAATGAGTGTAGGTCTTGTCTCAAGATTGTCTCAAGCAGAGGTAGCAGCTTTCACAAGACATAATATGTTAGGTGATGATATATTTCAGATATTGTCTAGATATTTGCATCGCTTATAATGAACAACACTTACCAAGCATTATTTCTAAAACATAGTCATTTTAAACTCTTGTCATACCCATTCTATATTTTAAAACAAATAAGTTTCTCTTTACAGTCATTTTTTGTTTTATATTATCCTGTCAAACATGGGATATTCTTATGTTTTATTCTGTAATTAGAATCACGGAATATACATGGTAAGCATGAAGTCTTACTTATTATAAAAATTTATTTTGGCGGAAAATATTAGATATGTGAGGATACGTTTAAATATTTTGATAAAAATTTTAATAAGACCATTTGTTGGCCATCAAATTGTGCAAAGATATGTATACTGCTACAAAAACAAAAAAATACATTTTTTTTTATTTTTTATAAATATTAAATTTTCTGTATTTGTTAAAGAAGTTTTTTTTTGTCATTATGTATAGTTGTTGAAAAAAATATGGTAATATATAACTAAAAACATTGAATTGCGCAATTACACTTACATAGCTGTCAACTACTACATCTTTTTAGACATTTATTTTTTATACCTCTATTTTAAAACAGTTATTACTGTCACATTTCAGGTTTAAATATATAGCGAAAATTATTATTTTAAAATAGAGGTATAAAGATGCTATAGAAGTAGTATGCACTTAGAGAATTAAAAAAAAACAAAAAAGTATTTACATATGACCGCTATGATAATGTGAGATGATCCCTGATAAAATAAAATGCGAATATTAAATTTCTTCCTTTCATTTCTATAAACTATTAAAACTTTAAATAATTAATAGATCTTATATTATTTTTATTAAATAGTAAAAATTTACTAAATTTTATTAAATATTAACAAATAATTCAAGAATACTAATTGCTGAAAAATTATTTCACACTTCTTTTGTTGTTTGAAAGTCATAATTATAAAAGCTAAAGGATCAGAAGGACGTGAAGAGAATACAAACACATACAATTTCAAAAAATAAAGTAAAATTAATAAAAGTGGTCAAATTTATGTACATAAATATACATATTTTAATATCCTTGTTAATTACTTGGAAATTTTTTTTTCTTTAATTTCTTAACATATAAATCTAAATTTTCTTACATTCAGTTAAATGTTTAAGAATATCACTGTCTAGCAAATCACCACTTTTGTATTTTTTATTTATTTATTTATTTATTTTATTTTATGGAAATGTGGTATTATATTATTCTTACAAGAATTGATATATAGTTTATAGCTTATAATCTTAATAACAAACTTTAATTCTCCACACAGATCAAGAAAAGTAAAAAAACAGTTGTTGTGGACAAAATTGCTTATAACGCGAAAAATAATTAATAAAAAATGAAAAATATATTTTCATTCCAAATTTCTAAATAATCAAGACTAAATTTATCCATACATACTTAAAAATAAGTTTAAAATTGTATCAAAGCTTTGCATTTATAAGGAGCTGGTTTGAGAATCACATAAAAATTCAAAATATAAATGTTTTAGAACATTTACAAAATAAATTAATATCATTATGATTCAGACATATTTAAAACAAACAATTAAAATATAAAAAAGATATTTATTACAATGATTAAATTATATTAATACACTATATCATAATACATAGTTATAATATTTATGTAAACATTTTTTTTTTTTTTTTTTTTTTTTTTACACAGTGTGTCATTTACTCTAGTATACAAATTCCTATAGCTTTGCCGACTTTATAGCATCATCATTTTCCGCCAATTGATTTGTTGTAGTTTGTACCACAAACAGGGTTCATCAACATCAAGTACCTTCAAGAAAAAGGTTCTTTCAGCATGGATATAAGCATTAAAATAAATCATCAAAGAAAATACAAAAGTAATTTGTAGAAATGGTTTCACAAAATCATTTTAAGAGGTTATTTCAATATTCACAAGAAGGAACAAGAATGCTAATATTAATCCTATGGGAGCATTATTTACAATTTTCTCGCTTTGATTTTAATATATGTATCTTTAGAATAGATAAGGATGAGAATAGATAAGGATGATCTGCAACTGTGGGCTAGTTTTCTTTTTCCTGTTTTAGTTATAGATTTTTTATTCAGATTTGGGTAGTTTCAATTTCAGAAACAGTTCTGTAAGTGAAAGAAAACTTTTAAAAAATCTTAAACTAAAATCTAAAAATTACCCCGGGTAGATAGTCCTCAGTTATCCTACACAAAAATAACAGGTAGTTTCTATTTCAGAACCAGTTCTGTAAATGAAGGAAAACTTAAAAAAAAAAAAAAATCTAAAACTAAAATCGAAAAATTAAAAATTACCCCGGATAGATCGCCTTCAGTTATCCTACACAAAAGTCATTTAAAAATATTAATATCCAAGTTAAATATTATAAAATAACGCTCCCATAGAATTTACATAAGTGTTTTCGTTTCTATCCATGACTAGTGTGGGACTTCCCACGACTCTTAAGAGCCTACACAAGTCTCATGGCCAAATTTTCAATATTAATGTTAAAATAACGGGAAAATTTCTTACAAAATTCGCACTTGTGTTTTAATAATTTTATACAAGGTAATTCTAAATTTTTTTTACCAAAAAAAAAAAAAAAAAGAAGGGTGTTAGTACACACCAAGACAAACAATATTAAATAAACCAAGGGTCATGCGGAGTTGTTAAGTAGCGCAAAGTGAACTGTGTTCAAAGAGGATTGGGGGGGGGGGGGTCAACTTTCAAATAATTATAGAAAACGGAAAAATTGGTCGATTCGTTTGCGGTTTAAAATAAAACTATTCTTTAAGCCAGTATCTTCTTGAAAATAAATTTTAAAGATAAATTTCAAAAAATTACGTTAGGGGGCTCCTTAAACTTCAGAGTAACCACCAACTAATTTTAACATTTATTTTTTGTATCTAATTAAATGCTTGCAAAAGCTCATTAAATGTTTTTGGAAGCTTAGATTTAATTTTAAATTTTGAGCTCAAATTCTGAATCGTTGGGAGGGGTTAAGAAGCGCAAACTGAATGCATTCAAGAGTTGAAATTTAACCATCTCCCACCTCCTCGAACACAGTTCAATTTTGTGCTATTTAATCACTCCAAACCATTCAGAATTTGAGAAGAAAATTTAAGTCAAAGCATTTGAAAGCATTTAATAAGATAATATAACGGTAAAAAATAGTTATTCGTTGCTCCAAAGTCTAAAGCGCCTCTCTATCGGCATTTTTTGAAATGTATAATTTATTTTCACGAAATACCGACATAAAGAATATTTTTTTTTTTTTTGAAAACCGCAAATCAATTGACCAATTTTTCTGCTTTTTATGTTTATTTGAAATTTTGGACCCTTAACTGTACTGGTGGCTATCTCTTTTAGAAAACGTTCAGGACCCTTTCTTAGATGCGTTCGTAGTTATGTAAATACGTAGCACCTATTGTTGTCGCTCAGTCCGTCCGTCTCTCCGTCTGTCTGTCCGCATATAACAACGCAAAAACAACCCAACAGAATCGTTTGAAATTTAAAATACATAATTATTACATAATTTTGTCGAATCATTTCAAATTTTATGAAAATCGGATGGATAGATCAATTAAAGGGACAATCAAAAGTATTTCGTTCCATTGCGATCAATGGGGAAAAAAGTGTCAAACGCATTTTAATCGTTTGAAATTTTAAATACATAATTATTACAAAATTTTGTCGAGTTATTTCAAATTTTATCAAAATCGGATGCATAGTTCAACTACAGGGACAATCAAAAGTGTTCCGTTACATTACGGTAAATGGAGAAAATGTTTCAAATGCATTTTAATGGTGTTACACTCATTCGAACGTAATAAAATTGACATGCATCTATAAAGTACATATTATAATATACATTTTGCATAATCTGTGGTGCAAAGAATATTTGTTATTGATTTAAAGGGCCATACAAAAGTATTCCACTACATAATGCTATACGGGGAAACATTGTTTGGGGCTTGTTTCAATTATAATAAACTATTTCACATTTTATGAATATAAGATATATGTTACTGAGGTGTAATAACGTTATCGTACGAACGCACCTCTTTTGCTACGCTTCACGTGCAATTTCCAACTTGTTTTTAATGCGATACTTTAAATTGATATCTATTGTTGTGTGTATGTACTTTTTCAACTTTTGTAACAATTTCTTTATGGGAGAATAGTTTTATTTTCAGAACTGCTTTCAAAGTAGAAGCATCTGCATATCAAAACTAGTCGTTGGGGGCCACCGTAATACTTACCCATCATGGATATGTATATGAAAATAAAACATGTGAAAACTATTTGTACAATGCACTGCAATTCATAAACAAAATTTAAATATTGTTAATATACATAGTAATGCTATATTACAGAACTGCTGATGTACCAATTTCGACAAATTATATAAAACGCCAAACTACTCAAGTAGTACCGAACTGCGTAAAAGAAACATCCTTATAACTCCAAAAATAATAATTCTAGTAACTAACAATTAAATGCGCCGGATTAAGCGTCTCATTTCCAATTAAAATATACCTCTGAATTGAAATTTGAATGAAATAAAGGGCCATGAAAAATCGAAGAATGTGGAAAACAGTATTACAAATATCTCGGCAACTAATAATCCGATCGACTTCGTTCTATATGTAAAATGTGTGTTATTTTATTGCCTTTTACGTCCATGCCTTAGAACAAAAAAATTCGAAAATTTTTAGATACCTTTCATCAGAACGAAATTTTCGAGAGTCCGAAAAAAATAGTTCCGGATAATCGAGGTTGCTGATATTAAATAGGGTTCGTCCCATTCTTACATACTAACTACATACAAAATTTCAAGTCTCTATCTCAATTTGTTCGGGAGATAGAGCGTTTACAGACAGACAGACAGACAGACAGACAGACAGACAGACAGACAGACGGCAAAAATTTTTTTCTAAAAATATGTTTTTCGGAATCTCCACTATCTAAAACGTGTAAATGCGTCAAAAAAAAATTTTCGATTTTCAAAACGATTGCAAGACTTACCCTATACTACGTATGATGGGTAAGTTAAAATGATGGATTATATAAATTTTTATATTGATATGAATATGAAAACCTTTTTCCCATATTATCGTTGCTTAATGGCTAATTCACAAAATTTGTAGCTATATCGTTGCAAATTTTCAAATAATGTTCATCATCATATGAAATTTACGTCAAAATTGTGAAATTTACTTGAATTTTTAAAGCTTTTCATATAATTAAAATATAACATTCGAATGTGTTTTTCTGTGAGAAGTCTGTATCTTAAAAATTAACCTTTTAGGAAGTAGCTCGACGATATAATACCCTGCAAGCTGTAGACAGGCTCCGATGAATTTTCATAGGCGTAACTAGAGAATTTTTCTAGGGGGGGGGGGGCACGGCCCCATCTATTTGATAATTTTTAAACAATAATTGTAAAAAATTAATAATTGTAAATAATAATAAATAATTGTAATTGTAAACTATTATTGTTTGGAAAACAATAATAGTGTAACAATGTTGTTTTTTTAGTAAAATGTTTGATAATTTCCAAACAATAATAGTATTAGTAACTAGTCGGATGTGGCAATCCCAAAACTTTCTTTTTCTGATTTATTTTAAGATTAACTTTTGCTCTCAATCGCACCAAACTGGGAAATTCTCTTATTTAGAAACTATATTAGGTCCATGACTGCGATTTTTTGATAAATGCAAAAAATATTACAAAAAACGCAGTAAAAATTCGTCTTTTGAACCGAATTTTCCAAAGCGGGAGATCTGGGAATGAAAAAAAGGGTCATGCTGAGAAAATAATTGTCGATAAATCAAATTCTAATGAATTCAGTGAAAAATGAAGTCATAGGGCATCTTATTACATGTCTTCAAAAATTATCTCATAGCAAGTTTCATGTTTTTATTTTTAAAAATGAATCTGAAAATGTATAGGAAAATTTTGAGCTGCTGAGAATTTTTCGAATTCATTCTTAATGCGTCAAAATTTGCTACCTCAGTGCCAAAATTAAACAGCAATTTATGATCATTGTGAAGATTTTAAAGACATGAAATTTTTTGCATTGGTTCTTAAAATAAGACTATTGCGGAAATGTGAAAAAATGCAACATAAAAGCCCCGCCTGTTGGGCGATTTATACCAAACCATAAACAGCAACAATATTTATAAAGCTATACCTGAGTCTGAAGTTTGGTGAAGTTCGCTGATTAGTTCTTGAAATAGCGCTATTGCAGGAATTGTGAAAAATTCAGCATTGCAGCCCCACATATTAGGAGATTGACAACAAAACATGAAGAAAACTAGTTCATTTCACGGATTTACTGAATCTAAAGTTTGATGAAAATTCGTGCACCTGAGAACCTGAGATAGAGCTATGGCGCAAAACAAGATAAATGCAACATAGCAGTGCCACCTGGTGAGCAATTTACACCAAAATGCAAACAACATCGATTCATGTTGAGAACTAAACTGAATCTGAAGTTTAAAGGAAATCTGTGTATTAGTTATGGATATATAGCTGTTGCGTAAATCGTAAAAAAATGCACCATAGCAGCGCACCTGTCGAGCGATTTGCATCAAAAACTAATCACTATCAGTCTATATCAAGAACTACCTGATTATAATTTTTAATTAAATTCCGTGCAATAGTTCTTGAGATAGAGCTATTGCAAAAATCGTGAAAAATGCAGCATACCAGCGCCATCTGTTGAGCGATTTACACAGAAACGAATACAATATCAATTCATGTTAAGTACTGACTGAATCTGAAGTTTGGTTGATGTCCGTGCCTTAGTTCTTCAGATATAGCTGTTGCGTTAATCGTAAAAAAAAGCAGCGCAAAAAGAAGCGCCATCTGTTGAGTGATTTGCAACAAAAACTAATCAGTATCAATTTGTATTAGGGACTAACTGAATGTAAATTTTTATTACATTCCGTGCATAAGTTCTTGAGATAGACCGTCCACAAAATTTATATCACATATAGACAGAGTCACAGATTCACATACACACAGGGAGATATTTTGTAAAAACGTGTTCTTACTAAAAACTAGGGATCTCTGATCCCTAAAACGGATAAATCCGTCAATAACCGGATTTCGAAAATTTTCACGAATCCAATATTTTCTTCCTTAGAGATAGAAGAAAGTAAAAATAGTTTTGTTAGAACTGATAATACTCAAAGGAAAGCTCACTTGTTAATACATTTCTGAAAACGTGTAATCTATCAAAGAAACTAATTGGATGAAACTTTCTTCTGTCTTTAGACTATAAGATTCACAAACTTTACGAGCAACAAACTTTTCAGCCGATTTTAAACCTAATTTTTTTCCGTTCAAAGAGAGAAAAAGGTTTGCCTTGGAAAAAAAAATCGGAGGAAAAGCAGTACTAATAATACCAGCCATTAATATTTATCGCCTATTCCTATCAATCGCTTATCGTTGAAATGCTCGATGTTCGATGAAAAGTCTCGGCTAGCGGAGACTTTTCTGGAACTGCAGATAAAAGTTGTGGGACATTGCTGTTTGCTATCACACTGGGTGTTGGGAGGATATTTCGCGAAAAGTTGGAGGAAATCAAGTGTTGGCTCAAACATCTTTCGAAATGTTGGTGAATCTGATGTGGCTTTATACCTCAAGTTTTCGATTCAAAACAGTGGCTGGGAAAGAGGGAAAAAAATTTCTTATAATGCAGTGGCGCAGAAAAAATTCGACTCTGGGGGGAGGGGGAGATAGAGTTGCTGATAAACAACAGAGTCGCCATTTTTTAAAATAAATAAATAAACTAGTTAATGAGTTATGAGCAATTTTGATCGCATGACAACCATTTTTCCTCCTTTTTGTAACTACCACGTCGTAAATTCGTTTCAAATCATCCACTGTGAGAATCGTCTTCTGAAAAATCTTATCAAAGAATGAAGAACATTTCTCACCTACATAGCTTTTTAATCCTGAATCTAGGAAAAAAAGTTAGCGGAAAAAATGACAAACTAAAAAAGCGAAAAAAAAAGTGACACGGGAAAAATGTTACCGGAAAAAGGGACAAGGAAAAAAAGCCGGAAAAAAAAGAGTGACAAGAAATTGATTTTGGGGATTTATTGATTAAGTATGAAAGCGGGGTCGGGGGGAGGTTCTTAATTTAGGTAAATGGGTTTTTCATGCTAAATTAACTGTTTTGGTTCAATTTTTGGATATACGTTCATACTGAAAAGGCGCTTGTTTGATTAGTTTTGGGAATGGACGATTACCCTCTGTTTTAAATAAGATGAATGGGTTTTTAAGCAGAATTATCCAACGTGTGTCAAATTTTGGATATAGATTCTGATAAGGCCTATATATAGTATTGTGGTGTCGTGTTCTCAGTTTTTCTTTATTCAGTTGGTTTATTTGTTAAGTTCATCAATAACACATTTTTAGTTCCTCAAGTTCTTTATTAGAACTATAGATCAATTAATAAAAAAATAATTAAAACGACAATACAACTACTTAGGAGCCGCACTCCAATATTAGCACATCGCTTAGCACGTCTAAGCCACCTTACATTTATGTATTCTCTAGTGCATTACCAGCACACGTCTCTCTTCCAACTACCTTCCTTCCCTCTCTACGCTCAATAATTCCATCCCTCAGCTCATTGCCACTAGACCAGTGAAATCATTTTCTAGACATGTTCCTTGAAGTCAATTGCAGCTAATCTTCTCAGCTTTTGAATGAAGATACTTTCATCCCTGTATACCTTTTCACTATGGGACTTCGCTATCTATCTTCTGCCCAGATTAAAGTTGTCAGTATATCGTCGCAGTATATAATGCCTAAAAAATTTGGGGAGTTTAATGGTAAAGTATAGAGGGGGAACGAAGGATAACCTATCTTAAATTAAATAAATGGCTTTTTACGCAGAATTATCCGATTTGCTTAAAAATTTGAATGTAGGTTCATTATGATAAGGGGTATCCCTGATTAGATATGGGGTTCTTTTGCTAATTAAAAGGTGAGAGGACGGGCGATTATTCCCCCGTTAAATTAGATAAATTTTTTTTTATGCACAATTATCTGATGTATTTCAAATTTTGGATATAGGTTATTTCTCATAAAATGAATCTCTGAATAGTTTTAAGGGTTTGTTTATGTATCCTCAATAGCTGTTTGCATTTAAAACTATGGTTTATGTTTCTGCATAGCATTTTTCAGTATTCTATAAATATCCTAACAAAGAAAAAAAATATCCTGTTTTTATTAAAATCTCTTTTTTTCTTTTTTAATTTAAATTTGTTTTTTATTTTTTTTAAGCGTTCAAACACTGAAGATCTATCAAGAACTACAGATTTTTAAACAATTAACTTTCTAATTACTAACATAAGGTAGTAATAAAACTAGTCGTTGGGGGCCACCGTAATACTTACCCATCATGGATATGTATATGAAAATAAAACATGTGAAACTATTTATACAATGCACTGCAATTCATAAACAAAATTTAAATATTGTTAATATACATAGTAATGCTATATTAAAGAACTGCTGATGTAGCAATTTCGACAAATTATATAAAACGCCAAACTACTCAAGTAGTACCGAACTGCGTAAAAGAAACATCCTTATAACTCCAAAAATAATAATTCTATTAACTAACAATTAACTGCATCGGATTAAGCGTCTCATTTCCAATTAAAATATACTTCTGAATTGAAATTTGAATGAAATACAGGGTCATGAAAAATCGAAGAATGTGGAAAACAAGATTACAAATATCTCGGCAACTAATAATCCCACCGACTTCGTTCTATATGCAAAATGTGTGTTATTTTGTTGCCTTTTACGTCCATTCCTTAGAACAAAAAAATTCGAAAATTTTTATATACCTTTCATCAGAACGAATTTTTCGAGAGTCCGAAAAAAATAGTTCCGGATAATCGAGGTTGCTGATATTAAATAGGGTTCGTCCCATTTTTACATAGCAACTACATACAAAATTTCAAGTCTCTATCTCAATTTGTTCGGGAGATAGAGCGTTTACAGACAGACAGACAGACAGACAGACAGACAGACAGACTGACAGACAGACAGACAGACAGACAGACGGACGGCAAAAAAAAAATTCTAAAAATATGTTTTTCGGAATCTCCACTATCTAAAATGTGTAAATCCGTCAAAAAAAATTTTTCGATTTTCATAACGATTGCAAGACTTACCCTATACTATGTATGATGGGTAAGTAAAACTGTAACAAACAATTGAAAAGGTAGAAATGCACAGTAAAAAATAAATACTGCACCCTGTGTGAAAAAAAAAAAAAAAAAAAAAAAAAAAAAAAAAAAAAAAACATTTAAAAATATTAAAAGGGTCCAAGAGGTCTGTAAATAACACTATTATAGGATTAATATTTAGATTGAACATTTCTTACCGAGCCGAGTGTATGCTAAGTGTTTAAACAAAAATGGAAATGTCGGTGCTGAAATCCTTAATTTAATACATTCTCTCAACAACGCAAACATTTTCAAGTAATTGTTATTAATTGAGTTAAAATTTTGAATTTTTTTTCTGATGGTTTATCATGTCATTTGGAAACAAAACACGTGACAGAATTTCTAATAATGTTTTTTAATTTTTAAATTTAAAAGTAATTAAAAAGTGGGGTAATTTAAAATCTTCATAACTCGAAATACTATTTATAGAAATTCTTTTCATTTATGTAAACAGAAATATATAAGCTTTAATTATGATTTAGGAATTTTAAAAACAAATAATTTAAATAAAATCTAAAAATATTTAAAGCAAAAAATTGAAAAAAAAATTACTTTTTAAAATCATATTTTCAAAATTAAATATATATACATATTTTAATTTGCTGAATCAAAATTAAAATAAAACAATTGAAAAAGACATGTTCCAAATTTAAACAAGTTTTCATTTATATAAACAGAAATATATAAGCTTTAATTCTGACTTAGGAATAAAAAAAAACATTAATTTGAATAAAATTAAAAAATATTTAAAGTAAAAAATTGAAAAAGATGTGATTTTTTAAAATTATATTATCAAAATTAAATTATATTATCAAAATTAAAAAATTAAATTAAAAAATATATATATATAATATTATCAAGATTATTATCAAAATTAAGTTGCTGAATCAAAATTAAAATACAACAATTGAAAAGACTTGTTCCAAATTTAAACAAGTTTTTTTTTTAACAGTTCTTGAGTTAAAGCAATTTAAATACAAGAAATGGTGAAAAAACTCATGAAGAAAAAGTATTTTCACAGAAAGTCATTTCTATGAGAATGATTGCTTTGACAGCTAGATTTTAAAAGAAACAAAAACGAAAAAAAATAATATTTCTTGTTCCAGTTAAAATCGAAACAAGGTTTTAAACGTCATTAAGCAGAATTTTTTTTAATGCAATAGAACTGTTTAATAAAATTTGAATATTTTTGTGTCCCGCACCCTTTTAAACACCGAAAGTTACAGGTCGCAACAAAAAATTAGCCATGTGTGGCATCTGGCGACAGTGAATCGGTAATTATAATGAAGAGCAGGGTATGAAAAAAAATCGATTGAAAAACTTGGTTTACTTGGAGAAGGGAGGAGGGGTTAAAAAGCTTTTTATAAAAAATTCTAACTAGAAATAAATAAAAGTATGCGTTTAATAATGATAATACTGAGACGCTATTTTAGTTAAATTATGTGTGAATTAAATGTACCGACAAATAAAATTATGCTATTAGTAATAGCTGAAGGTCATTATTTTATTATTAGCTATATGTGTTTGAAATATTATAAGAAATGTATCAAGCCGTTAATTAAAAAATAAAGCAAATATCGACTTTAGTTTGTGTTTGATTTTATTTCTTTTTGAAAAATTAAAAAAAAAGAAACTATGATTAGTATTTGTGCAATAAAAAATGCTGATATTCAGTCATATCCACTATTTGTTGCAATCACTATTCTTATTGCAAGCCCTTTAGCAGAATGTTAAAGAATGGAGACAGGTGTTACAGATTTTCTTTTCTTCCTTACAGATTATTTTTTCATCAAACATCTATTTTGCTTTGTATTATATTTAACACTTTATTACTTAATGCAAAAACTTGAGTTAGTTATTAATAGAAGTGAATAAAACGCGTAAAATCGTTGCAAGTAAGGGTTTAGTTAACGCTGCAATTGCAAAACATTTTACCTATGGATTATTTTCTGCCTCTTTAGTATCTGTCGCAGACCATCGAGATCTTTTTTGCCACTGGGTAGTAGGTAGTTCCAAGTCTACTCTTCCACCATGCTTCAAAAATGAAATTAGGTAGCCATATTCCTCCTCCATTCCAAATTTCCTGTTATTGAAAATAAACATATTATTTCTTAACTACTTAAATATACCAAATGAAAAAAAGTTTTTATAGGGTAACACCCCCAGTAATTGGCACATTAAGAATTTTTCTTTAAACTTACTTCAATTTTCATTACAAAGAAACAAGATATTTACTTGGAAATATTTTTAAATCAAAGAATGCATATCTGTACATCTATTTTGCCCACTAAAAGCAAACAAATTTGAAAAAATATTTTTCTAAAAATATATTTATAAAAACTTGCTGAAATCACCAGTAATTGGCACCTAGAACACCAGTGTATGACACCTTGTGATCCAGTAATTGGCACAAGTTTATGTTACAAAAAAACTTTACACTTTGAATTGGGTTTAATCGTTTTAAATGAATTTACTATAGATGAAGATGCCATATTCCAGGTTTTTGAGACTAATAAATCAGCATATTAGTCTGAAATGTGAACACATTAAAACAATACAATATACTTATATTAATACCCAGTGATTGTCATGCTGTCCCCAGTAATTGTCATATGAAGCTTTAGTGGATTCCAATTACTGATAATATTTCATATTTTCAAATAAAAACAAATGTTAAACAAAATTAGTCTATAAAGTACTTCCAAAATAAGTGGTTTAATCTCAAATTCCTTGTGAATTCTTTGTAAGTGGAATAGGTGCCAATTACTTGGAACTAGCAAAATTGAAGCACCATTAATTGGCATCTATCATTAATTCAGAAATCCAAATATCTGTGTCGAAAATACTTTTACACAATTAAAGTAACCCTTTTTAACCAAACAAAACTATTGTCAATTAAAATTTAAAATATATTATAAATCAGATATTAATGAATTGAAAAGCATGTCTTCCTTAAGCCAAAGAAGAAGCATTTGCAACAAAAATGGCTAATTTCATACAAGCCATAATTGTTTCTCTTTCCTAGGCGCTATTGTCATCTAGTAGCATAAATCAAAATTATAATATTTAGCATAAATGAGCATATATCTGGTATATGGTCTTGCATTTTTAAAAGACTGGATATAAATCTTATTTTAGGACATGTTGTAGGATGTGCCAATCACTGGTGCATGCCAATTACTGGGGATTTTACCCTACCAGCCATTTTATTAGTAAATATCAATATTTCTTCTGGATTGCTTGTCAAAAACTGTGAAAACATGTTTTAATTTCAAAACATTTTGAAGAGTTTGGGCGATAATGACTATGAAAAGAAAAATAAATAAATAAATAAATAAAATAACAGATGAAGACCCCTCCCTTTTCCGTCATATTATAATCACTCATTATCGAAAAGCAAATGTATTTTCATAAAAAACGAAAATATAAAAACATATTTTTTAAATTCTCTAAATAATCAATTTGAAAAAAAATATATATCACACAAGGTTTTGACTTGTAAGAAACTAAATAGTTATGCTGTAAATCAATGTTTTTTACAGTTAATATTTATCACTTAAATTACGCAGGCTGATTTCGAAGATGTCAAATAGATGATAATTATAATTTACACTTCCCGTAAAACTTCTAATATTGAGAACATGTGATAAAATATGGATTGAAAGGTAAACCTCTTTGGTTTATGACAGGGGTGCAAAAGTCTTTGCGCCAGTTTCTTCTCTCCAGTTGCGCCTATGTTCTCACTAATAAATTTATTTCGTTTCGTATCATCTAATAATTTGTATAAATTTCTTGCTAGAATGCTATTAAATTTTAGTGGTGAGTGACCGCTAACGCTGGTGCGTAGATTTTTGCACCCCCGGTTTAGGATCTATATGTGCAAAATTGTAAATTTTGAGTGTAAAGTTACGCAATCAGGCTCATTCAAAGCAACATTTCGGGCCTATTTAAAAAAAAAAAAAAAAAAAAAAAAAAAAAAAAATCATTTAATAATAGGCTTTTTCGCAAAATCAGTCACCACATTATTTTTACCATCTCAATTTAAAAAAACAAAAAAAACTTTAACACAAAGACCGATTCAATAAACCGATAATCCGATTCAATAAACTCTCTATTTATGTAAAAAAGACAAATTAAAAAAATATTACTCCGGTAATTTGACTTTAACTGGCTGCTTTTTTTTTCTAGAGAGGAGGGGAGGGGGTCGTAATTGGGGGTCGCAAAATTGGCCGTAATTCGCATTTATTCAGCGAAGTATTTGAATTATAAGTTACAAATTTTTAAGTTTTTTTATTAATTTAATGACATTTATATTCGTATAACATGCCGAATCACAAAATACCGGATCGACTATTTAGTCAAACACTAGTTTTAATGAGATTTAATTGAGACTTAATATTTTAGAAATATTTAAAACCAAAGAAAGTCTTAATATAAACACCATTTCTCACTCTTTTTAAAACCAGTATTATGAATGGCATATACCGGGTGTCCAGTAAATAACTGACCCATTTTGAACTTAAATAACAAATAAACGGTCGGAGATAATAATGCGCGGTTTGCGGTATTGTTATTAGAAAATCAATACATTTTTAAACATGTACATTGATAATACAGATCAAATTTCGGAAAAAAATATTGCGCTGGCGATAACAGGCTGTTTGAATACAGACATGACTCTAATTTTCATAAATATGAGATTTTCGGCTGGATCTGAATCTATATGTTGTCGAATCTGAATCTATATGTTGAATCGACTCTCGAATCAGCTTCAGAAATAGGGTACGTTGGTTGGAAAGTGATTTAAAATAATATTTGTGATTGAACTATCCCCCTCATTTCCCCTCCTCAGTCTTGAGACTGAGATATTATTTTAAATATTATTATATTACATTAACAAAGTTCATATTTTAAAATTTATTTATATTCTAATAACAATACAGCAAGCCGCGCATTTTTATCTCAAATAGTTTTTTTTATTTACATTCAAAATGGGTGAGTCAGTTACTGGACACCCGGTACATGAATAAGCACGCTTTTAAATGGCAACTAATGTGTAAAACAGTCATGGTTTTAAAAATATATATGTATATTTTTATTTAAATCGGATTATTTTTATTTAAATCGGGCTTTATGATTTTTTTGTGTGTTAATATACTATGTTTTCAAGTTTTAATTATTGTTATTAGTAGTACGGGATATATTAGTTAGTACTAGTTCTAATACAGTGAAACCTCCAAATAAGGGACATTTTTGGGACCGCAACTTTTGTCCCTTAAATAGAGGTGTCCCTTATTCGGAGTGTCCCTTATTTGGAGGTTTCACTGTATTAGTAATAAATAGTACTAAAATTTATTACAGTATTAGTAAGTAAGGGAGAATGGGATGGAATGGGACAGAAAATTTTCCTCGTTACGTATTATTCTAAACATCAATCACATACTAGATGGACGCAATGATGTAGCTAGTTGGGGGCGGAGGGAGCGGTCCGCCCCGGGTATCACCCAATATTTATTTCCAAATAGATATATAATAATCTAATACAATTTTGGAAAAGAATTCTGAAATAAAATTAATTTCTAGCGTAACGACGAAATAGAGTTAATTTTCTTAGAGAAGTCGAAATTTTATGCAGACTGGTGTGTTTAAATAAGATACATGCACCACGGAACAAAAACTAACCTATCCAACGAGTGGGTATCAAAAGTAAACTTTAAAAGAAAGACAGAATCTTCTAGATACAGACACCACATTGATTTATGCGGATTATGGGTTAAGTAAAAAATCGCTCCTCTGTTTGTTTGATTTTTCCTTAAAGCAGAGCAAAAGGTAAATGAGGAATGGTGTGGTCATTTGTTATAATAGCGTACAATTGTGAAAGAAAAATATAACGGATCGGCAGGGGGGGGGGGATGACACCATGGGGGCTGGGGGTAACACAATTTACATCCGCCCCGGGTGTCACCCATCCTAGCTACGCCACCGAGATGGAGCAACCAAATCTTCTGTTGAAAAAAGTTGCTGATGAGCATAAACTTAGATTTGTATAAAAAAATTGTTTATAAAAAAAATAAATTTGCTTCATATAATTTAATGGTTTTGCTGTATATTAATGACTTGTTTACGTGTAGCTGTAATAGTTTCCCTATTTAGAAAACCTAATTTTATGTATTATCCATAATTTAAACTAAACTTAAAAGCAGCACTGTTGTTTATATAAGCAGTTTAACATAAAATAAGATATGGGGAGAAATGGGACAAGCTAGCAAAAGGAGTAATGAAATAAGTCGAATTCCTTCTTTTGAATAAGATAAATGTAAATTACTAATACTATTCAAATATTCTAATAAAAAGGATTAAATCTAAACAGAAATAGTTGAAATGTTGAATAGAAAATATTCTAAAAATTACAGAAGTCAGTTGCCTATTTTTAACAAAATCTAATCCAACGCGCACTTTTTATAAACTGATTTATTTTTTAATTCTTAGGTAATGTAGACAAACAAATGAATTACATACTTTTAAGACAAAGAAATTTAAAATAGATATAGTTCAAATTATTTATCTAACTATGTAAGTTAAAGGAAAACATGAAATATAACCCAATAACTCACTTTAGTTTGATTAAGTGGAATCGCAAGTTCTTCCATTGCCGACATCAACAGTTTGACGTCATAGATTGGTTGGTTGGCAAATACTGAAACTTATGCTACTACCCGTAAAGAGGCTATGGTCTTGAAAATCTAACACCATTACTTCCGTCGAAAATAACTTTTATGTGCTGCATTATCTTACGTATAATTTAGACATTTTCAAGGAAAATGTTTTGATTAGTCAATAATTACGATGGTTTTACTAGAAACAAGAATGATAATTTTTTTATTAGGTGCATATATAACATTATCATTTTAGGAATGAAGGGTTGTCTGACACATGATATCATAAGATATCTCTAGGGGGAGGGGGGATTTGCCTTTTGATATCGATATCATTTTTGACCCAATAAAAATTATCTCTTTCTTTGTAACATGGTTTTTTGTTCAAAATAGTACATTACGTTTTTTTCTTATTCTGTTATCTATTTTCGCGAAAATACAAAGCTATCATTAAAATCCCTAAATTATAATGAAATTATCTAATTCTAAAATATGGTATACCCCAACTTTTGACATTCCTATTCATCTTCATATGTGTATGCATATATGTATAATCATGAATCGAGAAACCTTATGTGAAATTTATTTGAAATACAGCTTGTATTTTCTAATAAATAAAAGAGAAAAAATGTTGTCCACTTGTTCTGTTGATAAGAATTTCTACGTCTCCCCCCGTCCCCTTCGTTCGGAGGGCAAGTTCGAGTAACGAGAGACGCTTCTATTAACAAAAATAGCAGTCTTGCCATATCAGTGTTGGATTCATGGGGTGGCCCGGGGTAAACCCCCCCCCCCTAAACAATGAAATGCATCCCCCCCCCAGAAAAATAGTTTTTGTGTTTTCACTGGTGAAAAAGTGTCATTCCCCCCGGTATTCTATAATGTCCCCCCCCCCCCCCACGAAGCCACAGAAGTCACTCTCGAAGAAAAATGTCTGAATTCAACACTGCGCCGTATAGCGAAATAGCGTTATTGTCAGTACGTCGAGTGAGATAGGTTCTAAAATTTTGATTTAAGATTTTTAGAGATTTTGAACTTTACCACAATTTTAAAAATTAGAACAAAAGGATTGTTAATTACTAAATCTATGAGCTCATCAAGATTGTGGTCTGAGGTCGTTAAAATTCCAACAACGTATGCGAAAAAGATTTTTGAATTTTAGTTATTTATGAGATTGGTAGAGGAAAAGGGACCGGTGTTTGTAGTTTTACCGATGGATTATCCGTAAATCTAAGTCAACTGACTGTTTGGTATTTTATTATATTTTTCTAATAAGCATGTATTTTTTTCTACTTTTATGATAATTTTGTCTAAATTTTGAAAGGGGGTGATTCGCGGGTGGGGGGGGGGGTGGTATTTATAGTCTCCAAAATTTCCCCATCTGCGCACACACGATACGTTATACCATTTCGTTTTTTCTTAAGCAGGCAACGTACTAGACGCCAATCTTCAATATTTGAGCGATGCGACTTTCGATGCATTAGTATTGTAAGGAATGTTAAGAAATTGTGTTGCTGAATAAGGAAAAAAGAAATGGTAAAACAGATCGTGCTGTCCAGCTTGAAGTTTTCGAAAAATAAGAAATAGAATATTTCGGTGCTTCTCTTTATTTTGCTTCATGGATTAACTCAACTTTAAACGAAAATTTTTAACATTGTATTATTAGCTTTTTTCAATGAATTTTGAATTTTAAGTAATTTTTAGCTGGCAAATTTCTTATTTGTCATACTTTTAAAAATATGTTTTTTAGAGTTAAAATAAGTTAATAAGACAGATATATAACATTAAAGAAAAACTTTATTAAGAATTTATGCAAGTTAAAAATGTAATAAAAATACTTGCATACTAATTACATTCACTTAAAAATAATTAAAATGTTACATACTTCTTTGTCTCGCACGTCCGGTAAAAGGATCCAACTGAATGAAACCCGAAGAGCATACAAAGATGGATAAATCCTTTTAACGTATGTCGCTGGTATACAGGGTGTTTCTAAATTCATGGTACAAACTTTAATTAGTGATAGTACAGATCAAGACAAACAATATTAAATAGGAAACTAAGGGTCCCAAACGTCTTCCGAAGGAGATAGGCGCCATTAAAGTTTAGGGTCCAAAAATTCAAATGATTATAAAAAACAGAAAAATAGGTCGATTCGTTTGCGGTTTTCACTAAAATTATTTTTTATGTCAGTATTGTCTTGAAAATAAATCATAAAGATAAATTTCAAAAATTGTCGATAGAGGGCGCTTTAGACTTTGGAGTAATAAACAACTATTTTTTACCGTTATTTTTTGCATCATTTATTTTTTTAGAAGCTTAGACATAAACTTGAACTTTGAGCTCAAAATCTAAATCTCTGGGAGTGGTTAAGTAGCGCAAACTGAACTGTAGGGAGAGGTTCAAATTTCAAATGATTATAAAAAACGGAAAAATTGGTCAATTGATTTTAATTTTCACCAAAAGTATTCTTTATGTCAGTATTACTGTGAAAATAAATTATAAAGATAAAATTCAAAAAATGCCGATAGAGGACGCTTTAGACTTTGGAGTAACGTACAACTATTTTTTTACCGTTATTTTTTGCATCTCATAATTTTTTTTAGAAGCTTAGACATAAACTTAAATTTTGAGATGAAAATCTGAATCGTTGGGAGTGGTTAAGTAGCGCAAACTGAACTGTGTTCAATGGGGGTGGGAAGGTTCAAATTTCAAATGATTTTAAAAAACGGAAAAATTGGTCGATTCGTTTGCCGTTTTCGCTAAAACTATTCTTTTTGTCAATATTTCCTTGAAAATAAATTAAATAAATTTTAAAGATTAATTTAAAAAAATACCGTTAGAGGGCGCCTAAAAATTTAGAGTAACCAAAAACTATTTTTAACCGTTATTTTTTGTATCTAATTAAATGCTTGCAAATGCTTTAGATTTAAATTTTGAGCTCAAATTCTAAATCGATGGAAGAGGTTAAGAAGCGCAAACTGAAATGTGTTCAGGAGTTGAAATGTTACCCTCCCCACCCCTCGAACACATTTCAATTTTACGCTACTTAATTACTCACAACGATGCAGATTTTGAGCTCAAAATTTAACTTTGAACATTTACAAGCATTTAATTAGATCCAAAAAAAAACGGTTAAAAATAGTTGTTGGTTACTCTAAATTTTTAGGCGCCCTCTAACGGTATTTTTTGAAATTAATCTTTAAAATTTATTTTCAAGGAAATATTGACAAAAAGAATAGTTTTAGCGAAAACGGCAAACGAATCGACCAATTTTTCCGTTTTTTATAATCATTTGAAATTTGAACCTCCCCACCTTCATTGAACACAGTTCAGTTTGCGCTTCTTAACCACTCCCAACGATTCAGATTTTAATCTCAAAATTTAAGTTTATGTCTAAGCTTCTAAAAAAATTCGTGAGATGCAAAAAATAACGGTAAAAAATAGTTGTACGTTACTCCAAAGTCTAAAGCGCCCTCTATCGGCAGTTTTTGAATTTTATCTTTATAATTTATTTTCAAGATAATACTGACATAAAGAATAATTTTAGTGAAAATCGCAAATCAATTGACCAATTTTTCCGTTTTTAATAACCATTTGGAATTTGAACCTCCCCCCACAGTTCAGTTTGCGCTGTTTAACCACTCCCAACGATTTAGATTTTGAGCTCAAAATTTATGTTTATGTCTAAGCTTCTAAAAAATTTTTATGAAATGCAAAAAATAACGGTAAAAAATAGTTGTTCGTTACTCCAAAGTCTGAAGCGCCCTCTATCGGCATTTTTTGAAATTTATCTTTATAATTTATTTTCAAGGCAATACTGACATAAAGAATAGTTTTAGTGAAAACCGCAAACGAATCGACCAATTTTTCTGTTTTTTATAATCATTTGAATTTTCGGACCCTAAACTTTAATGGCGCCTATCTTCTTCGGAAGACGTTTGGGACCCTTAGTTTCCCATTTAATATTTTTTGTCTTGATGTATACTATCACCCATTAAAGTTTGTACTATGAATTTAGAACACCCTGTATATTCAATGGTACACAATATTATAATTTTAATTACATGACTTTGAATAACTGATTAATTACACTAGTTTAAAATCCTAGAGTTTCACTTCTACGAATGCTATAATTCTTCAATAAAAATTAAGGATTGGTTGAACTCATTCATTAGATTGAAATTTCACACTAGAAAAACGACATCTATCCAGGCCGTCGAGAGCCGTGACTTTCCCAGGATCAGTCACACATCCCCTTCCCTCTTATACAGACTCTGAAGATACATAAAAAGCATGTGAATCTTTAATAATACCTCAGCGACTTTGAAGACTACTTTGTTCGCCTCTCATAAAATTAATTATTTATTTTCCTGAATTTAAAGATACTAATTAGATATTAATACTATTTAACAAAAGTAATTATAGACCTTTCCTTTTTTGTTGTTACGTTATGGTATACGTAAAAATTATAATGTACAATGTGTATTGTAACTATTGGGCTCCTTTGTGCTTCTTGGTCCTCCAAACAATTTGCCGGCTGAACCCCCCCCCCCTTCTCTCCTCAGATCTGCACTCATTAAGCAGCAAGAACATCATTTGATAGGTTGCCGTACACCGAGGCGAGAATAAAATTTTTTCCCTTACTGAAATATAAGTATTTTACAGTATAAATGGCGTTTTTAATGAAAAAACATTATTTTATGGTACAAATATTGTTTATAATCGAAATAGTATAGATACTGGATTTTTTTTTATTCCTAATATACCTTAAAAATACGGTACTCATATCGTAAAGAATGAAAGCCATAGAAGCACCATTTAGGCACACCTATTGAAATGCTACAAAAATGTTTAGAATGTCATTTATCTTACTGAAAAATAATTATTTTACGGTATAAATACCGAGTTTTTACTGAGAAACAATCATTTTACTGTGTAAATACCGTTTTCAATCGAAAGGAAACAAAATCTATTTTTTTACGCTCAATATAACTTAGAAATACGGTATTCACACCGTAAAGAGTGAAAATGGTAGTAGTACCGTGAAATTTACGGTAAATCTACTGGAATTTTACAAAAATTTTTTACAGTGTGATTTTTTTTTAAGCTCTGAGCTGCCGTTACAGACGCCACAAATGTGCTCTCTTGGATTCAGATTCGTTGAGTTAGGCTGCTACGACCTCAACTCGAATTCAGTATTATGTTCTTTGAACTATTTCAGCGCAATTCAAGTATTTGGACATAATCTTGCTCAAAGATTCCATTTCCAGTTAGGAGTACAGATACCATATAAGGTTGCAATTATTTCTTAATGGTGTTCAGATAGTAAGCGGCCTTCATAGTCTGTTCTACCATAATCATAGGTCACAGAAGCGATTATGAGAGCGTTCACTAAAGTATAATATTGTGATTACTGCATTGTGTATGACCTGTTGTATAAGGCGGAGCAACAGTTCGTCTGGAAAAATCCGTACCTTGACACTGCCATAAATGTTGAAGAATGAATCGTGATTCATCCGACCAGACAATTGTCTTCCAAGGATCCATGATCCAGACAGGCTGTCCCCGGGCCTAGTGTATATATATATATGTATACTATATTATAATATATTTATATAAACAAGAAAAAATCAATTAAAAATATAGTGTTTGTAAACGCTATAAGAAGCTGGTGACATCATGATATTTAAATGTGACGTAATTTTTGCACGTAATAGACTGGCCTTTAAAAAATTTCCTTTCTTATTTAAAATTCTCGTGTAAATGTATTTTTCAATTTTAAGGTGTCTATAAATATTATTATTTGGACTTTTTAAAATTTGGCAACTGGCCGATTAAACTGGCAATTTAAAAATAATATTTATTTAAATAATGAAATTTTGAGTAAATTATTTTAAAAAATGATAAGAATTAGACAAAGTTAAAAAAGGATTGCACACTGCACCTCACAATTTAATCAAATATGTGCATGCGAAAAATGGTTAAATTGATACCAATAATTTTTGATCCTATAATTTTTTTAAACTGTATTTTAACATCAAATACTTCTTAAAATATTACCTCTAATTAAAAAACAATCTGCTTCAGAGTGTTTATCATGCATTTGTCAGTAAAACCGTCGGCTTTAATATTTTTTATATGCAACAATTTTTTATACCTATAACATGAACCGAGAAATTAAAAAAATCACAATAAATTCAATTACGATAATGGCGGCAGAAGCATCAGCATTCGTTATTATCATTATTATTTTTTAGAATAGAGACACAAAAGCCTTTTAATATGGGAATTCGTCATGTGTTTGTAAAAATTAAATAAAACATAAGCTATGCATGTAGAAAAAGGCAATTTTCATTCACACGAAAACAAGGTTATTAAAATAAAAAAACTAAATGTTCTACTTGCTGCATCAATCTTAATCGAGCAATCGCATTATCGATATTTGACACAGAATTTGAGACTTAGAAATATTTGTGTGCTTTAGTTTATACAAATACATTAGATTGTACATTATAAGAATATTCATTTGCAAGATACAACTAGAATACTGTAATTTTCCTATAGCGTGACATCTTTCCATGAAATGTATATTATTATGTCTGAATAAAACATGACATTCCATTTTACATTAGATCAAAGGTATTATGGTCATCTGTCAGTCAAGTAAACATATTTTAGTGGTTACATGAAACAATGGACTAAAAAAAGGTTATAAATATGTAAAATTCTCAAAAATTGAAAAAAAATTAAATAAAAATTAATAAAATTATTGAAGAAAATTTTCTTTCCAGATTTTAGAATTCCGGATAATGGGTCCTATACTGTATAAAAAATTTTTGGAACGATGTAGGATAATCTATCATTACAAGTAAAATTAGAAGGATGTAAAATTTCTATTGGTTCCATAATTATTAATTATTAATTTTTGATAAATTGATAATTTCTTAAAATCTTCTTTCCCTAAAAATAATTATAATTTCTGGTTTCTAATTTATTTTAAAAATAGCTTCTCGACACGTTTAAGTTTGATGTATACCATATATTCTGTTAAATGATCTTTAAATTCCCATGTCATCATATCAAGATAATATACTACCTTCTTACTATCTGTTATTATAGCCGCAAATACACAAGCGTAATCGTAAAAAAAAAAAAAAAAAAAAAAAAAAAAAAAAAAAGGATAGCTGCTTAGCTGCTATTGTGACGTCTTGTTTTTAATTTAATTGAGGGGAAAAGGACGATTAAATTTACATTGTATTACTGTAATTGATATCATAAACATTCAAATAAAGCTGGAAAATACTGAAATTTGTGTAGTTTTACAATCATCTTGGGTAAAAAAGATTCAACCTATGGTTTTTATTATCTTAACCCTGATGGTTAGTAAGATAGTCAAAGGCAGTTAGTTTTAGACGCATTTTATTTTGAATATTTACTACTTAAAGGGAGTCCGGGAGACATTTTAAAATTAACTCAGTTTTATTTACAGTATTTACTCGTGTATACCGCGCACATGTGTATAACGCGCACCCTCTACTTTACAAGAAAAAATGGAGATTTTTTAAAATCTCGCATATAACGCGCAACATAAATTTGATATGCAAATGAATGAATGACTAAATGAATTTCAGTAAAGAAAGTTGAAACAAACATTACATAAGGCGAAAATACATTTTTATACTTCGGATAGGGAGTGAATGACGGGGGTTAGGAGTGAGTGGCGGCAGTGAAAATTGCTAATTAGCGCTCATATAATATTAATATATAAAACAATGTAAGGAGTGAAATAAAGATGCACTAATACTTCAATTAAATAATATTTTTTGAGAAATTATGCCATCTTTGAATACATTTCTTGATTCACATGTAAGGTACCCTGGGGTAATAACGCCACGTTAAGGTTCTACCAATTATCACGGCTCAGTTTTAGTTTGTATTTTTCAAACAAATATATAAATATATGATTTGATACAGCAACTCATTGACTATCTATATAAAAAAATAATTTAACAGATATGTATTCATAAAATGTAATGGCGTGATTTCTTGACCAATGCTATTTGGCGTTATTACCCACCTATATGGGTTATAACGCCATGCAAACAAAACTATGAAATAAGATGGAATATATGCATGTAGATTGCCCAATTCTAAAAATACAAACTCTACAAACTTAGAAATTGACAAATTGCATTCTAAACTACTGAAAATGTTCATTTTTTTTGTGAAAATGTAAGAAAAATAAAGGTGGTGTGTGTGTGTGGGGGGGGGGGGGGGATGGTGAGGCAAAAGAATATCAGACCGTGAGCTTCTTTTTGCTTAAAAAGGACCGCTTAAATAAAATTATTAGAAACATTGCACAGTTTTAACTGTGTTTATTTGAATTGCTATTTAGGATGTAGCTCGGCCACTGTAGGGAATCAACCGGGGTATTAATTCCAAGGATTGGCGTTATTACCCCGTTATAGTTATTGCGCTGAACATTTTAAATTACAAATTATCTCCAGAAGATATCCAAAATCTTCAACAATATTTTGAAAGTCCATGAAATGTACTACAAATTTATCTAATTAACAAAGCATTTCCGGATAAAAAAAAAAAAAAAAGTTTTCACATCACAAAACGTATCTCGCAAATTTTAGATCAAGCGTTAATTTTAGTTGCTTGTAAAAACAATAAGACCTAAAAATGAAACAAATTAACTTGAAGCTGTTTTTTGCGGTTTATATGACTCAAAACCCTTCTGCGCAGAGCACATGTGTGTCATTTACCAGATTATTTCATAATTATGCAAAATATTATTACTTGGCGTTGTAAACAATCAAAAACTTATTTGGGTTCAAAAATCTTCTAAATATTCTTGAATTTTCTTTTTAAAAATTTTATTACATACTTAGAATTATAGAATAAAGAAATATTGAATTCAAATTATTTACATACTATGTACAAAATGTATAATATGTACAAAATATAAATGCTTTTACCTTGATAATTTTTGATCATCATACTAAAAACTGGAAAGATGATCCTTTATGCATTTCTGCGTGCCTTTTCATAAAATTAACATAATTCTTCAATAAAACTCAAGACACGCACGACAAACAAAAAATATAAACATTCTCTCTCTCAAAAAATTCTTTTTATTCCATCAAAAATTGATGCCAACTTTTTTATCTAAACTTTTAACTCATCGCGTAAGATAAAAAATATAAAAGCAAAGCAGACGAAAAAACAGCTTCGCTTCCATAGCAACGAGTCGCGTCTTATAAATAAATTAAATATCACAATTGCAAATATGCAAACGATTTTCTGTGAATAAACTGGAATAACTTAATTTATCAATTCCTAACATACTCCCACCTTTAATTTAGGCGGAAGCCAAATTAAACTTAAGATCACTTTTGATCAAATTAAGCCCTAATTCAAAATAAAAAATATCTAAATAAATAAAGATAATAACTAAACAATAATAAAATAATAATGAAACATTTAGAGTTCTAGAAAAGTCATTTCAGAGTTCTAGAAAAATCAGTTCAGAGTTCTAGAAAAAGTCTTTTCACAAGTCTCTTTACTACTCTACCACTTCTAGTTTTACTGTTACTCACCATTCACCCCACCAAGCTGCTGCTGGATGGATGACTAATAGGACGCAGTTCTTTCAATTAATAGGAAACAGTTCTTTCGAAGAAACTATTGTCTTCCAATACAATGATTTTAAAAGGTTATTGGTTCCTCTAAAATTTGAGCAATTATCAGAGTATATAGTAGTCGGCCTTCCACTCCTGCATATAAATCTTCGAAGTGTTTGAATGAATCCTTCTGTTGAGAGACTGAATACAAGTTCCAAATGTATTGCCCTATATACTGCACATGTAAAAAGTACAACCCAAACTTTGGATCTTTGCTTTACGAAAAGAGGGCCAAAAAGATCAGCTCCAACAACTTCAAAAACTTTGGAATCTCTGACTCGATCTAGAGGTAGGTGGATTGGAGTTGTAGTATATGGTTTTGCAGAGTATCTTTTGCATCTGTAACAGTTAGACAATTGACTTCTAATGCTGCGTCTAGAAGAAATTATCCAATATTTTTCTCTTAAAATGGATCCAACTGTTTGAAGTCCAGCATGACAATTCTTTAAATGACATTCTTGAATCAGACAATTCACTACATGATGTTTCGATGGTAATAAAATTGGATATCTGAAAGAAAACTCTTCATCCCGCTCTAATATCTTTGTTTTTACTCTCAACAATCCTTCTTGATCTTTCATAACCTTTAATCCTTTTATTGCATCAGTAGTATTACCAAAACTTTCAGATTGTATTATTGACCAGAGCGACCTTTCCGCATCTTCTTTTTCTTCAATTGACAATTCTGATGGAAAACATATATTTCTGTTTCTGCACTTCATTATGAATCTCTTCACCCAACATACGACATTAATAAATCTACCAAATTTTGAAATTCTACTATATATCATAAATTCAAGTGAATTAGAACATAAAAGAGTAGGTACTGCAGTTTTCTTCTTTTCCATCATTACTAATTCTTCGTTGGGGCTTGTTTCTGAATGTGGCCAATTTTCTTCTGATAACTTCAACCACTCTGGTCCCTCCCACCATCTCATCTTCAGCAGCTGTTTAGGACTACATCCGCGAGAAGGTAGATCAGCAGGGTTGAGATGACCAGGTACGAAGTTCCACTGTTGAGATTCGGAAAATTTACAAATTTCTCTAACTCTATTGCCTACAAACGTTCCCCATTGATCATTTCTTCGAATCCAAGCGAGAGCAGTCGAAGAGTCGGTCCAATACTTTACTGGTATGGAAATACAATTAAAGGCTTTCAAAACAAATTTAGTCAACCTTATTCCTAAAATACAAGCAAGAAGCTCTAAACGTGGGATGGTTATATTTTTCTTTGGTGCAAGACGAGACTTAGCTCCTAAAAGTTGTACAAAGACTGCGTCTTTATCTTCACAACGTAAGAAAACTGCTGTTGCATAAGCTCTGGTACTTGCATCACAAAATGTATGAATAGACCATTTTTCTTTACAACCATAGCCTACACGTCTATTTATCTTCACGTCATTTAAATACTTGAGTTCGCTATACCATTTTTGAAAATTATTCCGGATTTCTTCTGGAAGTGGAGCATCCCAATCTAATTTCGTTGACCAGGCGTCTTGAATTATCAGTTTGGCTGGCAACAGTGCTGGGGCTAAAAATCCTATTGGATCGAAGATCCCCTGGGTTACAGCTAATATCTTTCTTTTTGACAGATTTTCTATCTCATCACTAAATTTATAAGCGATCTTCAAACTATCTTCCATTGTGTCCCACTTCAACCCTAAAACCGGAACTATCGTTGTTACATTTTTGCTGAGCACCTTCTTTTCGTTAAGGAAACTGCTGTCTTCACTTTTAATTGGTCCGAATTCCCACATTCTTAATTCCATTTTCGCATCAGCCATGATTTCTGTAGATTTTGAAATAAAATTTTCTAGTTCAGGCACATTGTCGACTGAAGTAACGCAGTTATCTATATAGTATGATTTCATAAGCTTCTCAGCTATCTGTTTGTTTTCTTCATCAACATTACTCAAATGATATCTTATAACTGCACCTAGCAAAAATGGGCTACAAGTTGCTCCAAAAACTACTCTATTGTGTTGATAAACTTGAAATTCGTCAGGACTCTTCCACCATAAAAATCGCAAGAAATGCCGATCTGATTCTTTGACTTCAATTTGAAGAAATGCTCTTCTTATATCGGCTACTACCCCAATAGCTTTCTCACGAAATCTTATTAACACTGCAGGAATTTGTTCGATGAGGTTTGGTCCTTTAAAGAGGCAATCATTTAAAGAAGGAGACCTCCCTACCTTACACGATGCATCAAAAACTGGTCGAACACTTGTAGTAAGACTATCTGGTTTGATGACGGGATGATGAGGTAAAAAATGTCCTGGAATCTTGAGTGCTTCATCTGGTACTTTACTTATAACGCCTTCTTCTTCCCATTCATAGAAAACTTTAGCATATTCTTCAAACATTTTCATTGATTTTAATTTCTTTGTTGAATTTATCAATCTTCGTTCAGCTATGTGTCTATTTGAGGGAATCTCACGTTTGCCGTTAATCCAAGGAAGACCTACAATATAGCGACCTTCTATATTTCTATCAACTTCTTTTATAAAATTATCATGAGCGAGTTCTTCTTCTTCTTTAGACAAAGTTTGACAGGGATCTGTTATACCAATTGTCTCTAACTTCCATAATTCTGGAATCTTCATATCTTTTAAAGCTAGGTTCGTGATCAACATATTTCCATAATTTAGGCAAGACTGTGATGTACTTTCTAAACGACCACAAAGTGTCCATCCAAACTTTGTCTCTATTGCTGTAAGACCGCTCTTTAACTGTTTTACTTGACCTGTAAGAAGTTGTCCGTAGTAATCGCTTCCAATCAAAATTTCAATTTTTGGACTTCCTGTTCCTAAATCTGTAATCCACAGTTTATTTTGTTTAAGCTCTTTAATTACTGATTCTTTCGGTATCCGAGGAATATTATTACAAATTATATCTTGATCCAAAAGTTCTAAGACTTCTTTCGTTTGTTTCTGTCTATCAGAAGAACTTAACTCAACTTGGAATTTATTGTGAGATTTAGCTTCTGTTTGCGTACCTCCAAACAAAGTGTGTACAATAGCTTCAGAAGAAATGGGATGTAAACCTAACTCTTCAGCTGTACCTTTTAAAATATAGCTCTTTTGCGACCCACAATCAAGTAACGCTCGTACTTTCTTTGTTATTCGACCTTTAATAACTATTTCTAAAGTCATAAGGGCTACTTCAGCAGAACACTGCTTACTTGCTATGGTGCTTTGAATTACTTCTGGGGTCTTAGCTGTATTTTCTGGTTCTTTACACATTGAAATTTCAGGGCATAATAACTCGGTATGGGGTTTAGAACAAACGTGGCAACGAATAAAAACTTTGCAAACTTTAGCGTGGTGACCAAAACGAAGACATTTTAAACAGCAATTCTTATTCTTAATTTTGGCCTTCCGTTCATTAAAGGAAAGAGATCTAGCCCTAACACAGTCCTTGCTTTCATGAGATTTACTGCAAAATAAACAAAGGCGTTCTTTTGCGCTAAATAGCCCTGCTGCAGTAGGTATTTTACTTTCTACTTTTCTTAACTTTTCTTTAGGTTTGTCTTTAGAGCTCAGCTCTACAAAACTCGATTTGGCTAATTTGAATCTTTCCTCGTTTGCAACTTCTTGTTTCAGAAATTTCATCAAACTAACTATATTTGCTTTTGTTGACAATGCATTATTATTACTAACAACGTTTGATGTAATTGAAATATTATATCGCTGCCAAGCTTTTAATACATCTTCCGATAAGCTAGATTCTATCATGGGATAGAGCCACGCCGAATTGCTTTCTAAACTTAAACCCATTGATTCTAAAGATCTTAAATATGCCTCGACTTTCGTGAATAAATCTGATAAGGGAAGTTTATCTTTGCCGTGCGCTTGTACATTAGCTACAATCAATTTTAGGAATTCTCTAACGTACACTTCTATTAGTAAATCTTTATTCCCAAAACGCTCTTGAAATGCCTCGACAGCTTTGGGATAATTAACTGCGGTCATTGGATAACTCTCTAACAAACGCCTGGCACTGGTTCCCGGTTCTACCGATTGGATAAGATACTGAAATTTGTCACTATTATCCAAATCTATGTCTTCATGAATTTTCTGAAACTGGGACCAAAATGAAAGATAATTTATTAACTGCGAATCGAATGGCTTAATATTTAGTTTAGGTAATTTATAATGCTTTGATTTGGAATAACCGTGATCTGTGCTTTTTTCACTATCATCTTGATTACGTTTATTTGTACTCAATGCTTCACTAACTTTACGCTTAATGGTAATAAATTGATCTGAATAACTTTCATTTTCCACTACTTCATTTTCAATAGCCTCTTCATCGCATTTATCATCATCTAACATGAGTTCAATTATAGCTTCATCAATAGATTTAATTTCATAAATCAAACTTTCTAATTTACTAAAACCGTCTGAAATTTTACCCTTATCTAATGACTCGCTGTTAATTTCTTCATTCAAAACATTTAAAGTTCTAGTAAATGACGAACGTAACAGTGTACGCTTTTTCTTTAGCTTATTCATCATCGAAAAATTAAGTAGTAATGCACAGCTTATGAAAACACTATACGCTATAAAAACAATTCAATATCTCAACAGTATTATTCAAATGTCCCTGTTCGGGCGCCAGATTTTTTGTAAACAATCAAAAACTTATTTGGGTTCAAAAATCTTCTAAATATTCTTGAATTTTCTTTTTAAAAATTTTATTACATACTTAGAATTATAGAATAAAGAAATATTGAATTCAAATTATTTACATACTATGTACAAAATGTATAATATGTACAAAATATAAATGCTTTTACCTTGATAATTTTTGATCATCATACTAAAAACTGGAAAGATGATCCTTTATGCATTTCTGCGTGCCTTTTCATAAAATTAACATAATTCTTCAATAAAACTCAAGACACGCACGACAAACAAAAAATATAAACATTCTCTCTCTCAAAAAATTCTTTTTATTCCATCAAAAATTGATGCCAACTTTTTTATCTAAACTTTTAACTCATCGCGTAAGATAAAAAATATAAAAGCAAAGCAGACGAAAAAACAGCTTCGCTTCCATAGCAACGAGTCGCGTCTTATAAATAAATTAAATATCACAATTGCAAATATGCAAACGATTTTCTGTGAATAAACTGGAATAACTTAATTTATCAATTCCTAACAGGCGTTATTACCCCGCCTGGCGTTATTACACCAGACCACCTTATATCGCGTGGCTACATCCAGCAGTAAAAAATTATTCCGTGTATAAGGCGCACCTAGGAGTTTTGTCCTGTTTTTTTTAAAAAAAAGTGCGCGTTATACACGAGTAAATAAGATATTTAGTTAAAAGTTTGAATTTTTTTGTGATGATTAACAATGTCATTTGCAAACAAAATCACATGATAAAATTTCTCATAAAAGCTAACTGTTGTAACACAAATTTTAATAAGTCGTTTTTCTCAAATTGTCAAGCTTTATTTTAAGAAAAATGACGTTAAAATTTATAGTACAACAGTTAAATATTTATTTTTACAGTTTTTTCATCTCAAATTCTACTAATTCAATCTTCAAGCCACGCAATTAAAAATAAAAGTGACGAATGAACACAGAGTAAAGGAAATAGACTGCAATTAATAATAATACAGTCGAGTCTCTATGTAACGAAATCCACCGTTCTAGTAAAAAAATTCGTTATATAGAGAAATTCGATATATAGAGAATGATTTTAAAAATCGTATTTAATGCGCGAAATTTGAATAAATATTATTTTTGATCTTTTGAATTAAGAATTTGAAATGTTTAAAAGTAAATATTAACCTAACATTTTATTTCTTAGTTATTTAAGCTGTTTTAAAAAAGAGAACAGGCATTTATTTGAAAGCTTAATGAAAATCAAATAAGGAAGACTTACATTAATTTCAGACGAAGAAATCTGTAATTTTTGCTGTTTTGATTTTAAAGTTGTTACGCTCTCAAAAAAAGCTCAAATTTTAGCAAGGAATCAAAAATTGTACTTAACATTTCCCTCCATTTGAAGGTCTCTCTTATGTGCCTCTCATTGATTCTTCTCTTACATGTGTTTCAATCCAATTGACAATGTTTTAAGAAGGATGTGGAAAGGTGTGTGAGAGGTGTGATTAATTCATTGTATTTAAAGAACAAGGAGAGTAGTAATTAAAAAAAAAAAAAAAAAAAAAAAAAAAAAAAAAAAAAAAAAAAACTCAGCACTGACAATAAATCAAAAGTAAGTGATGGAAAGTTGATTCCATATCATTTCGAAGCTTTTTAAAACTGAATAAATTAAGACCAATTTATGAAAAAATTCGTTATATGGAGATAGATATTTCGCTATATAGAGACTGTTTTTAATGTAATCATGCGAAAAGGGGACCGTTCCTATTAAAAATTCGTTATATAGAGAAATTCGATGTATGGAGTTTCGTTATAGAGAGACCCGATTGTATTTATGTTCTCTTATTCAGTTTAATCCAAAAAATTAGTTCTGTTTTCAGCTGCAATAATTATTGGCTCATTCATTTTCAAAAACGATATCATGTATTTGTATAAATAAACAAAAATATTATCTGAGGTAGAAACTGATAAAGGCTTGCAAGTACTAGATATTTTAATTAAAATTAACTATTAATATCGCTGGTTGATTATTTTAATCGCCTTATAAGTAAACTTGAACATTTTAAAGTTCATATTATATATTTTCTTAAAATATATTACATTTTAACTTCATTCTAAAATAATAATAAAGTTTTCGGATGAAAATATTTTAATTTGCCAATTAAACTAGAAAATACAAAATCATGATGAAATTGCAATTGAAATTAAAAAATTAAAAATATCTATGATAAATACATCACATGTACTTACTTAAAAATATGTGGATGTCATAAACATGTATGAAATATATTATAATACAAAATATAAAGTTTTGTATGTTGCTCACAAGGAAGGTCTCCATACGGGCATACTCAGAAAACTCTGAAAAAATTGCAGAATGTTCTTCTCATGTAGATATATATGTTTACAAATTTTTTTTTTTGGCGGAACCCCAATAGAACATTTGTAAAAAATAACGAACATTTCGTTTATTTGGCAATTTATCCCCGATTGGCGATAAAATAAAATTTTAAAAAATAATTTTCTTTATTTGAAATACTTCTTAATGTAAAAATATTTCATTTTGCACTATTTTAAAAATATTTATTTAAATAACTTTAATTTCGCCGGTTTTATTTTCTTATAACTATAGTTTTGTCATATATATATTTATAATGAAAGTTAACAACGAAATTTTATGAATTAATATGAAAATTAAATTAATTAAATTTGTTTCAATCTCAAAATTAAGTCTATTGAGCGCCATCGATTTAACTTTGTTGCTATGGAAACAAAAACTTCTCCGCTATTGAAATGCATTGCTGCAACACCCTTCATCTAGCTTTTATTTTGGAATACGCTTAAATATATGAAAATATCTTTTATATAGAAAATTATTTTTATAGTATTAAAATTAAATAACTGCTGCAGCAAACAACATATAGATGCATTACAATATAATATATATTAAATTCTGTCATTGTTTAAGTTTAAATTCTTTAATGCCATTTACACGCATTCTAAAAATCTATTAACAAAAAATTTCCAGTTATGTGAAAATCGTTTGCTTTTGGTGAGGAAAAGTGTTGCTCGCCAAATCGCATGACGTTTTCGTCTTTTCACGCCAAATATTCGAAAGTATTTTAATTTTTTTCAAAATTTCTACAGTAATTCCGCCGCTAAATTTGACTGATCCTTTATTACATACGCAAGTACTTTAATTTGTATTTTTTTCAAAATATTCTGAGTATGCCCAGTATGGAGACCTTCCTTGTTAGTTTTGGAAATAAGATGCGTGCAATGTCTTTGAGATAAATGACTTTAAAGCTCAAATTTTCCTTCATTTGGATAGGTATCGGTTTTATATTTTATTATAAAACTGGTTCTGATTGGAATACAGTTATATATATATTAATATGATCTCCCCTCTTTAGCTTTTATTTTTTCTGAAAAAAATTATTTCTCCCCAAATGTGGCATTAAAAATTCGGGTAATTACAACAGAGTGCAGCAAGCACGAAAAACTAAAGGATAAATTTCGGATATATTCTACTCATTTATGTGCTTGACGGGTTTTAAGTGTTTAAATTCGGGGTTTAGAATTGAACAACAAAATAATGTAATTGAATTTTCATAAAATACATATAACATACGAAGTTCTAAAAACTACAAATAATGTCATTAAAACAAAGGCAAGATGTAATACCGTTCAAAGAAAAACAAAGAATAAAAGCATTACGCAAAAACATCTGCTTTATCTCGAAAATTTAAATAAATGCTAATATCTTTTCCCATCTCATGAATATTTAAACGAAAATACATTTAAGAGATTTGTAAAGGTTTTAAAAGAATGGAACATTGGTAAAAAGAAATAACCTGCATTATTATTTTTTATTTTTTTTGTAGCACGTGGAAAGTGGTAGCTTACGAAAACATTCGTAATTAAATGGTCTAGTATCTCTTTTCGGTTAATTAAAAGAATTCGAAATTTTATTTTTGATTGCTTTTGCAATTATTTAACTTGATTTTCTTTCTGTATGTGATTGATTCGATGGAATTTCGTAATCGAGTTTTCATTCACTTCTTGATATGCTACAGCAGAATTATGAAAACTATATACACATTTTTGTTTCTGATGACAAAATGTTCTTATTTTTTTTTTTTTAAACTTATAAATTAATAAATTTATTTTAAGGAATTCTTCCGTTTTATGGGGAAAAATTGTCTGCTATATTTTTATTATTTTAATAGATATTGTATACTATTTAGGATAAAAACACCATGACTGTATTTGTGTTATTTAATATGTCTGATTGCACCAGATAAAGAACAAACTTAACTTGTACAAAATATTGCATTTATTACTCTAGCAGCAAAGCAATATTCGGCCAATATTGGGTATATATTGAGTAAATATTGGCATGAAATATTGCTCCAATATTGGGATGTTTAAATTTTGCCTATATTTGCTCAATATTTGTAACCAATACAGTACCGGTATCAGTCTAAATGTTACACCAATATTGGCATAAAATATTGAGATATATATTGGAGTTTTATATTTTGCTAACATTCAGCCAATATTTTAAATATTTGCATCAATAATGGCATCAATAGTCGCACTAAAATTTGGGTATTTAATAATTTACCGATATTCAGCTAATATTTGTAACCAAAGTTGCTTTCATATTGGCATGAAATATTATATGGTATAAAGTACCATATTTGATGCGTAATCAGGCATAGGGAAATATGGTCCAAACCATCATATAACAATAGTTAGGCAGAATTTCTCAAGATGTAGTTCATAGTGTGCGTGTTTCCTAACTCTTTAACTTATTGGCTCGGCTTTTCCCGTTTCTAGAAATTAAATTAAAATGGCTGTTAACAGAAACATTTTAAACAGAATTCCATTTGTAACACTTCTTATAGAATGAAACGATATTAAAGATATCACAGCATCAAACTGTGAACTTGTTTCTGACAAATTTATTTCCTCCCCAAAAGTGGTATTAAAAATTCAGGCAAATGTTACAACAGGGTGCAGCAAACTCTTAAAACTATAATATGAATTTCAGGTATCTCCGGCTTATTTATATACGTGATGGGTTTCAAGTGTTTAAATTTGGAAGTTTCGAATTAAACATCAAAATAATGTTATCAAATTTTTTCAATATACCTAAAACATACGAAGTTCTAAAAACTACAAATAATGTCTTTAAAACAAAAGCAAGATGTAATACCGTTCAAAGAAAAACACAGGATAAAGCATTACGCTAAAACAACATCTTTTTTATCTCGAAAATTTAAATAAATGCTAATATCTTTTGCCATGTCATGAATATTTAAACGAAAATACATTTCAGAGATTTGTAAAGGTTTTAAAAGAACGGAGCATTGGTAAAAAGAAATAATCTGCATTAAAACATTTTTTATAGCATGTGGAAAGTGCTAGCTTACAAAAATATTCGTAATTAAATGATCTATTATCTCCTTTTTGATTAACGAAAAGAATTTGAAATTTTATTTTTATTTGTTTTTGCACTCTTTTATTTAAATTGATTTTCTTTCTGTATGTAATCGACTCGATGGAATTTCGTAATCGATTTTTCACTCATTTCTTGATATACTAGAATTATGAAAACTATGTAAACAAGTTTGTTTCTGATGAGAAAAGGTTCTAATTTTTTTAAAAACTTATAAATTAATTTTTAGGAAACATATGATCGAACGTATTTTTCACGTTTATGAACTTTGAAACGTTCAGTCTTATTTAAAAAATGATTAAAAAATCAAATAGAAATGCTAATAGTTAATTTTATTTAAAATACCTTAGTAATTTGACGCCTTAATCAGGCTCTTCATCAGAGAATATTTTTACAAATAATTTTTGTTTATTTATAAAAATACATGATTTCGTTTTGAAAATGAGAGAGCCAATAATTATTATAGTTGAAAGTCGTAGTAGATTTTTTTTGGATTAAACTTATTGAGGACGATATAAATTATTATTATTGGCGTCCATTTAAATTATTGCTCAAACACTACGATCTTAATTCGATCTTCAAGCCACGCAATTAGGAATGAAAAGAGACGAATGAACATAGAATGAAATAATAAAGTAAATGGACTGCAATTAGTAATAATATACATATATCTTCACTCATTAAGTTTCATAAAAAAACTGTTTAATCCTGTTTCTTCGAAATTATCATTCACCTGGCGATAGGAGCATTAAAACAATGAAAGACAGTCCATTCTGAATGGTACATGATTATTTGTTTGCTTGAAGTCTTCAGAGAAATCCAAAAAACAAAGAACAGGTGAATAATTCTTTATCATAACAATGCGAGCTCTCATATATCGACTCAAACAAAGAAATATCTGAAAGGCCAAAAGGTCGAATTGATGGGTCATCCGCTATACAGCGTTGATTTTGCACCCAATGGTTTTTTTTTTTTATTGCCAGACATCAAGAATAAATTACGTGGACAACGATTTTCAACACCCGACAAAGCAATTCAAAACGCATGTTACCTGCATCGAAGTGGAAACAGTGCTTTGAAAATTTGTTCAAACGCATGCAAAATTGTACTGATCTTCATTGAGTATACTTTGAAAAAAAAATCCAATGTCGATCATAAATATTTGTTTTTTCATTACTATGCCAAATATAACAACCAAAATAACAAACCCCGTACATAATTAATTCAAGGATATACCGTAATTTCCGGCGTGTAATCCGGGGATCAAACAATTATTTTTCGACCCAGAAATTTTGTAAAAAGAAATGTAACTTTTTACATCGCCGTAAATATTTGTCTTAAATCACTAAATAAGATTTCTGGGTCAAAAAAGAATTGTTTGATCTGCGGATTATACGCCGGAAATTACGCTACCATGATATATAGCCGGGATTACATTCCATTTTCCCAAAAGTCCCATTATTTCCGTATTACTGAATTTAATATGTAAATAATCGTAATAAATTTTGTATTCGCGCATCTTTGCATAAGACGACAACAGTTCTTGCACCAAGATCTATACACCTATTTATAGTAAGACCGTATCTCATTTGCTACCTTAGACATACAATTTACGACTTGTTCATTTTAGTATTTTAAAATCTTCCTGTCAATAACTTTAAATGGCGTTATGAAAAATATGGTTTAATTAAGAAAAAATGTAAATATTTTGATAAAATTAATTATATTTTCAATTTAATAAATATTTCAAATTGCATGTACTCTACAAATTTTTATCTTTTTGCAAAATCGATTTTTATTATCTTTTGCAAAATAAAGGGTCTCGCTCCTTAAGAACATTAGCAAAACTGAAAGAATCGAGAATTTTTTTATATGAAACATTTAATGTCTCGAAACTTCTTTTCACAAATTTTGCACTCGGCATTTAGTTTGAAACTGTGGCATGCATGCAATCTCTAACCAGCCTGTACAATTATAAGGCATTTTATTTAATAAATTACAATTATGATTAAAATGCTCTTAATTTAAAATGAAATTAAGGTCATAATTGCAACTCTTTTGAAAAGTTAAAGAATATTTTATTGTAATTCCACGAGAGAATTATTATAAAAGTTTTGACAGGTAAGGGAAATTGATGTGCTCTGAAATTTTAGTGAACTCTTTTATTTAAGCTGAGAACGATAAAATGGCTAAGGAAATTTGAAAAGTTATTTTCATTACCTAAACTATAAACATTGGTAAACTTTAATAAATTTATTTCTTCTCCAAGGCATTTGACCAACAGTAGCAATTTGGCTAATAAGAAGCAAAAAACAGTCGCTAAGTTAAATATATATATATATTAGGAAAATAGATTTGGCGTAAAACACTGAAAAATCTATCTTTAACAGCTTTTTTCAATATTCCTTTTCTTTTCCCAACATATTGGGAAATTATTTTTTTTTTTGTATTTGCTTATAAAATAGAAATTCGACTATCCACTAAAGATGCTATTAAAAATAAGTACATTCTAAATATCTCCTAAATGTGTAAATAATTTGGACACCATTTTTTAGCAGTCTAAATAAAAAATCAAAACAGCTATATTAATTTAAAATTGTGAAGAAATATGTACTCTAAAACTTGCTATGAGATTTCGACTATAATTTATAGAACAAATTGGCTGACCAATGATATTTTGCATACAAACAATACTAAATGGAATAGTAAATCGTTAATTTCGGCATCGCTTTCCAGTAAAGCTTTCTCAATTAGTTTGTGTATTTTTACCGGCGCGACACAACACCAGCGCAATACTTTCTGTATTTTTTGCTAAACTCAATATGTGTTTAGGCACTGTGTGATTGAACTTGTAAAGCGACATCAGTCGTTGAGCAACGTGAATAAGAATACCGGACTGTATATACGCATGTACACACGACACACTCATACACAAAAGAGAGCAGAAAGCTCGCAGTTTGGCAAATCTGCATGTTTGTTTAGTCGCCAAATAAAGCATTTTGTCGCAATTTGGTGCAATAATGAGTGATAGCGAGAACCCTACTTCTAACCCACACAAAACTTTCTAACCTATTCGAACACACTACAAACAGACACACTGACTGAAATTTTATTTTATTTGCATAGATATTTTCATTTTAAAAGTGTGTCACAAAATTCGCTATGTCTTTCTCTTATTTTGGCAATTAGTAAAATTTTTCCAAATTACAATATGCATGGAATCTCAAATAAGTCTGTCCAATTATAAATATTTTCCTTAAATGAATTAAAGTTATGATTAAAATGCTTTTAGTTCCAAATGACATTAAGGTCATTGTTACAACTCTCTTTGATAAGGTAAAGTATATTTCATTATAACTTCATTTGAGAATTATTATAAAAGTTTTGACAGCTAGGGAAAATTGAAGAGCTCAGAAATATGTTTCATCCTTTCATTTTAACTGTCAATAATAAAATATCTATTAAGGAAATGTTAAAATTTAGTTTCCTTTTGAAGAATATATGAGCAAATTTAAGAAATGGAAATGATTCTTCTACTTTTCTGTGCAGCTACTTGGATCCACTCCTTGGCATTTCCAAGAAGTCAAGAACGACTATGGAGGTGTGTTCGTAATTCTAATAAATACTAAGCATCTATATTCATTGTCTGGAATTTCCGTCTGTTTGTCCGTCTGTCTTTCGGTATATTATAGCGCAACCGAATGGTTAAAAATTTAACATGTGTAATCGTTTCAGAACTTTGTGCAGTAATTTCAATTTTTTTTGAAAAGTGAATAAAAATTAAAAAACATGTTAATAAAAGTTTTCTTCACTCTTTTAAACCATTTCATGCATAGTTAATTCAATGAAATTCCATGATAGGTAATGATTATAGGTTACCAAGGTGATTATATACGTTTTAAATGGAGTTTTATTATATCCGTATTTCTAAATTTAAAATGTAGAATCGTAATAAATTTTGTATGCATGCATTTTTACATAGGAGGGCAACATCTAGATATTTTGTTAGAATATTTATTAAGCCAGTTACAAAAGCTCCTCATTTGCAACGTTTGACTTACAATTTCTGACTTATTCTGATTATAAACCTTGCACTAGAATTCATAATACAATTGTTATATAAAGGAATTCATAATAAGTTCCCTCTATTAAATTAAAAATTTCTATTAAAAACTTATGATGACTTATCTTTATATAAAGTGTATGTATCCTACTAGCAATTTTCAAAATACACACAAATATTTATGAATTATTTTTAGAACTGTTATTATCTTTTACGTTGCCGAAGATCTGATATATTTTGTCACATGTTTTTCTGAAATTTATTTCCCCTTTTTTGGAATTCATAAAAAACCATTCAAGTTAAATTTTGAGTATATCTGAAATCTATTTTTGTGAATTCAGAATTATTACAAACATTTTGACAGTTAAGGGAAATTGATGCATTCTAAAATTTTCATTCGAGCCATTTATTATCGCTGAAAACGATAAAATATTTAACGATAAAGTTCTAAAAGTTAATCTCAGCTTATTCTGAGGTAAGAATCTTAGCTAAGTATGTGAAATGGAAAAATTAAAATTCTGAATGATACTATACAAATGTGGTTTGAAAATGTTTCGACGATACATATAAGTTGGGGTTAAAGCATAAGATGAGTCCAGAATGAATACGAGATAAAAGAATTTTTTCTTAGTTCCAATACTACTATATTTTGCTGTATCTACTGTATTTTTAGGACTATTATTCTCCGATACGTACCTTATACTACTTCTGACAATAAAGTTCAGTGAATAGTTCTGTAGCATTAATGTAGATGAAATTTTAACAAAAATTACCATACCATACTTCGAAATATTCATCTCCCATAACTATGCACCGCTGAGATCTGCTATACATGTCCTGAGAAATTTGCAATAAGTCTTTTTCTGGGATGGAGTTCAAAAGCTTCGTTACGTTTCGTTGGATGTCAGCAATATGGCCAAATTTCTTTCAAAGAGTGTTTAAGTCGTGAAAATAATAAGAAGTCTGGAGGATTGAGATCTGGCGATTATGGTGGATGTTCAATTTGCACAATCCATAATGAATTTCTTTCGGTGTCTTGCTAAGCTTAAAACCATACTTTAAACTGATCTTTTGTTCGTTCATTTTCCTGTTCTCAGTTAAGAGTCAACACACTGAAAAAGCACTTAGTAAAGCACGTCTTACACAGAACATAAACGACGCTCAACTGAACAACGGTGGGGGAAGATGCTCAACATATGCCTCTATGCAGGTGCAGCGTTTTGTTTCCCCAGTATTGCCAAATTGGTCGTTTTGTACTCAATCACCGAACTTTTTTGTCAGAGATAGTACGAGAAAAAGACACCAGACATTTTTAGACATTTCGAATAATTAGATATATAGTTGGTGTTCAGGAACTTCACAGTTGTAAAGAACACGTTTGACCATATTTCTGCAGCGAAAGTTTAGTCAAGAGGACAGTTTACAAATGATTAGTTCTAAAAATTAAACATTTTAGCAGAAAAAATTGTAGATAAAATCTTATATAATTGTTTAGTTATTATTAGATTAATTGATATCGGAACACAAATTACAGGATTAACGCAAGTGAATAATCGAATTCTAAAAAAATATATTTGTAAAACTATTACATCTATTATAATAAATGATATATGAAAATAATACGAACATTTCACGCATATTTGTTTCAGTAACGCATGCTCGATGTGCGAATTCTTCGTAATACGGAGAACACCCAATCTATAATAAAATTCGTTCCGCGCATTTGGTAGTTTTGCACAGTCAACGATTCTTAAAGCAGTACGGATGCATTAAAACACTAAATAACACAGCACTTATGCACCGTGCATATTTTACCTTGCATCAGTGCATTAATTTCGCGGCATAATGTGAAAAGCGTAAAAATATAGCAAACGAGTTGCACCAAAACGTTATCAATGCCAATATATGTCAAGTTCTAACTGAATCTGAAGTTTGATTAAGTTTAAGGCATTAATTATTGAGATAGACGACAAATAAAATTTGTTTTACATAAAAACACCAAATCATAGAGTAAAACTTAGACTCACGGACAGACATTTCCTAAAAAATAGTGAAATTGTGCTCAGGCCTTCTGAAATGTACAAATTTCTTTAAAAAAAGGCCTACAGACAGACATTTCCTAAAAACAGTCAAATTATGCTCAGGTCCTTCTGAAATGTACAAATTCACTGAAAACAAGATTCACGGACGGGCATTTCCTAGAAACTGTCTAATCGTACTTAGGGTTTTCTAAAATGTAAAAAATTCATTGAAAACAAGACTCATAAACAGACATTTCCTAAAAATAATAGAATAGTACTCAGGACTCTCTAAACTATATAACTTCATAGAAAATCAGACTCATGGACAGACATTTCTTAAAAGCAGTCAAATCGTACTCAGATTCTTCTGATTTGTACAAATTCGTTGAAAATCAGACTCACGGACAGACATTTACTAGAAATAGTCAAATCGTTCCCAGTTCCTTCTGAAATGTACAAATTCGTTGAAAACCATACTCATGGATAGACATTTCCTAAAAAAGTCAGATCGCGCTCAGGTCTTTCTAAAATGTACAAATTTGCTGAAAACAAGATTCACGGACAAACATTTCCTAGAAACTGTCAAATCGTACTTAGCGTTTTCTAAAATGTAAAAAAAATATTGAAAACACGACTCATGAACAGACATTTCCCAAAAATAATCGAATAGTGCTCAGGACTCTCTAAACTATATAAATTCATAGAAAATCAGACTCACGGACAGACATTTCTTAAAAACAGTCAAATCGTACTCAGTTCGTTCTGATTTGTACAAATTCGTTGAAAATCAGACTCACGGACAGACATTTACTAAAAACAGTCAAATCGTTCCCAGTTCTTTCCGAAATGTATAAATTCGTTGAAAACCTGACTCACGGATAGACATTTCCTAAAAAAAGTCACATTGCGCTAAAGCGCTTCTGAAATGGATGAATTCGTAGAAAGCAGTAAGTCGGAATTTTTCCTTTTTCCAGAATTATCTCATTTGAAAGATAAAATAGTAAACATCTTATTGTAGAGATAAGATAGTAAAAATAATTGTAATTTTCGCTACGGTACAATACGATGTTCTTTTAATTTAGCCCTCTTGAATAAAGATGTGTGATAGTTCTTCCTGCAAGATTTATAATAAACGTTTTGACAGCAAATGAAAATTGATGTTCTCGAATATTTTATTTGGTTTTTTTTACTGGCTGATAATAAGAAAGTGGTTATTAAAGAAGTTTTAAAAGTTAGTACCATTTAAGAATTTAGAATGGTAGTTAAGTTTTTGCGTTGATATATGTGGATAGACGGACTGAACGACGACAATAGGTGCTACACATTTATATAATTACAAACGCATTTAAAATTGCGTCTAAATATACATTTTTATTTTATTGGACGGTGTAAAAATGGAAATTGTCCGAATTTTGGAAGTATAAAAAGTCATGAAATCGAAATTTATTGGTTAGGTGGTTACTCTATCAATAGATACAGATGCGTTTTCTTTTTACAATGTACCTATATAATATTCGTAAAAAATATTATAAACTTTCCCAATGTGTATTTTCTCCCCATTTCAAGCTTGGTGTGGTTTAATTGTCAAAAGTAATTCTTGTATAAAAGTGTTCCACATATTTATGTTTAAATACTTAGCCTATTACTTCACCTTTCTATAAAAATTTGAATAAAATGAAATTATTCTTGTACTAATCGTTTTAATTTTAGAAAAGAAAAGAACAATGTCAGATAGATATTTTATTTATATCATCTCAACTACATAAAGAAATATCTTTACACAATAAAAATATGTTTAAAATACGGACTATTTATATTTGAAACAAAAAAGTATTTAAAAAACCAATTGTTTCATTGTGTAAACATACTGAATCAGCTTCTCTTGACATCGTTATGCTTTCAGCACTACATACAAAAAGATCTTTTTCTTTTTCCGTTGTAAGTATATAATGAGATTTTGTTGCTTTTGCAGATACTGTTATTTATACGAAAATAAAAACGAAGTCTTTTGAATCTGAGTCTTCCATTATTTTGTTAATAATAGCCGAAAGACAATACAATTTTGAAATATTTATGGTTATTTTATCATCTTTTGTTATAGTTAAAAATAGGAGAAAAAAATCTGCTTTATTAAGAAAGCACTTATATTTCTATGCTTATCGTATTGTCTTAAATCATTAAAAAATAGGAATTGCTTCCCTCTCCATCACTCTCATAAATAGCTCAATAAGAATCTAAAGTTTCTTCTTTCAAAGGTTAAATTTTTTTTAATGATGTATCGATGACTTTTTGCATAATAATGATTTTAAAAAATACTGTTTTTCTATTCGCTGATTTTTTTTTCTTTTCGATAGCATTTCTGCTTATTTATTTGATGCTTTAATTGTCGCATTTAAAAACATATTTTTATTTTATTGGAAGGTGTAAAAATTGAAATTGTTCCAATTTTACAACTTGAAATAGTATAAAAGCGAAATTTACTGATTAGATGATTGCTCTGTCAATAAACGCACATATGTTTTCGCTTTACAATATACATATATAATAGTCGGATAGAAATATTGTAAATTTTCTCAATATGATTTTTCCCCATTTGAAACTTGGCGTAATTCAGCTGTTAAAAATAATCCATGTATAAAAAGTACACTGCAGATTCTTATGTTTGCAAACATAGGCTATTAGTTTACCTTTCTATAAAAATCTGAATAAAATGAAATTATTCTTGTACTAATCGTTTTAATTTTAGAAAAGAAAAGAACAATGTCTGAGAGATATTTTATTTATATCATCTCAACTACTTAAACAAATATATTTACACAATAAAAAATATGTTTAAAATACAGACTATTTATATTTGAAACAAATAAGCATTAAAAAACCCCAACGTTTCATTGTTTAAACATACTGAATCAGCTTCACTTGACATCCTTATGCTTTCAGCTCTACATACAAAAACAGCTTTTTCTTTTTCAGCTGTAAGTATATAATGAGATTTCGTTGTTTTGGCAGCCACTGTTATTTATACGAAAATAAAATCAAAATCTTTTGAATCTGAGTCTTTCCTTTTCTTGTTAATAATAGATGAAAGACAATACAATTTTGAAATATTTATGGTTATTTTATTATCTTTTGTTGCAGTTAAAAATAGGGAAAAAAAAAAAGATCTGCTTTATTAAGAGAGCACTTATATTTTTATGCCCACTGTATTATCATATATCATTAAAAATAAGAATTACTTTTTCCCCCTTTTATAAAAAGTTCAATAAAAACCTAAATTTATTTCTTTTAACAATTAATTTTTTTAAACATTGAATCTATCACTTTTTGCATAATAATTATTTTAAAAATATTGTTTTACTTTTCGCTGATTTTTTTTTCTTTTTCGATCTCATTTCTGCTTATTTATTTGATATTTTAATTTTCGCATTTAAAAATATTTTTTTATTTTATTGGACAGTGTAAAAATAGAAATTGTCCAAATTTTAGAACTTAAAAAAAGTATAAAAGCGAAATTTACTTGTTATGTGAATACTCTGTCAATACAGGCAGATATGTGTTCACTTTACAATATATATACATAATAATCGTAAAAAAAATATATATAAATTTTCTCAATGTGATTTTTTCTCTATTTGAAACTTGGCGTGGTTCAATTGTCTAAAATATTCCATGTATAAAAGTACACCCTAGATTTTTATGTTTAAAAACCTAGCCAATTACTTTATTATCTTTCTATAAAAATCCAAATAAAATGAAATTATTCCTGTACTTTGGTACTAATCGTTTTAATTAAAAATATCATCTCAACTACTTAAACAAGTATCTTTACACAGTAAAAAAATATGTTTAAAAAATACAGACTATTTATATTTGAAACAAATAAGCATTGAAAAAAAAAGCAATGCGTCATTGTTTAAACATACTGAATCAGCTTCACCTGACATCATTATTTTTTCAGCACTACATACAAAAGCAGCTTTTTCTTTTTTAGTTTTATGTATATAACGAGATTTCATTACTTTGGCAGCCACTGTTATTTATACGAAAATAAAAACAAAATCTTTTGAATCTGAGTCTTTCCTTCTTTTTATATTAATAGGCGAAAGACAATACAGTTTTGAAATACTTATCGTTACTTTATTATCGTTTGTTATAGTTAAAATTAGGAAAAAAATCTGCTTTATTAAGAGAGCATTTATATTTCTATGCTTATAGTATTGTCATATATCATTAAAAAATAAGAATAGCTTTTTTCCCCTCTTATAAATAGCTCAATAAAAATCTAAAGTTTCTTTTTTTAACGGTTGAATTTTCTCAAACGTTGAATCTATTACGTTTTGCATAGTAATGATTGATTTTTTTTCTTTTCGCTGATTGTCTTTTATTCTATCATATCTCTACTTACTATTTATTTAATATTTTAACTGTCGCATTGTTTATTATTCCCTTTATATTACTCCAATTTGTTTTGTATCATACTCAATTGTTCGTTTTTTAAAATATTTATTTAAATTCATCATTCATTTAATTTTTTTAAATAATTATTTGAATTTATATTTCATCATTCATTATTTTTTGTTTATTTAAATACAGTAGAAGCCCGAAATAACGCTGTCCAATATACCTCGAATTCGGATTTAACGCGGGTAAAAGTATATTCCCGTGTAAAAAAGGATCAATTTTAGAATAAATTTTGCGTTTAAAATTTCAGTGAAACACAATGAGAGTCTTGCAATCTGAGGTTAGTGCTGTGCATCGCGATATCTCTGTCGACGATTTAAACGACTAGATAGAAATTAAGAACAGTGAACCAATTTCAGAGGTCATAAGAGATCAAAATATCATTGGTGCTGAAACGCATAAAAATTGGCGTGAGCAAGATGATGATGATAAAATTGAAAATGAAGTGGTAATGAAAGACGTTCCTCATGTTAGTGAAGTCATTTCATACTTAACGAAGGTAATTTCGTTGATGAAGAGGCAAGAGGATTCAGATTGTATTAATCTATTCCATCTTGCTAGTGTGAAACAATATGCCAAAAAGAAACGGAACACCTTAATTCACCAAACACAACTTATGGACTTTTTTAAGATAGCGTAAGATTAAGTCTGTTTTCAATGAATGATAATGTTAATTGCATTTCACAAACCGGATAAGTGTGTTCATCATTCTGTATCATTTCTTTGACAGCATTCCGATGTATCGCGTCTGAGTTATAGTGCGGGTGCGAAACACGTCTCCCAACAGTCGCGTTATATCGGGCTTCTACTGTATCCCCTTTTTAACACTTTCCAACAAAGTTGAAAAGTGTTTATGATTTCGGTTTGTCTCTACGTCTGTCCATGCTCTAACTCTCGTAAATATGATCAGATCTATTTTTTTACGTTATCTATTTTTTTAAGTTATTCACACTTACCCTACCACGAATTTAATTTCAAGTAAAGCTTCTAGCATGATTAGTGTATTTACAAGGACAGTCAAAAGTTTTCAATTTTTTTATGTTCATACTTTTTGCTTAAGAATACAATAATTATTGCACAGACATCTGAATATTTGTAAATCTAGTTGTAGTACAAATACACTTCATTTGTCCGAGTTGATGTGCAATTTTCGACTTATTTTACAATAAATTAAAAAACTAGACGTTGTTTATAGGCTTTGAATAATAATAATTAAACAATAATAAAAAAAATCATTTCACTTGAACTTAGTTATAAAAATTACGTATTAGAAAATCTAATTAAATATTTTCCATTATTCATCTAATTAACATAAATATCAGCTTTGCTTAGGTAACTGAAAATAAATAAAGGAAATAAATTAAATTCCTTTCACTTTCAAAGAATGTGCTTTTTATCAACAACAAACGATCTAATTAAAAGATAAAAGAAGTGAGAGGTTCAAGGATGAATACGGAATAAAGTATATCATTTTCCTTTAGAATTTTCACGAAAAACACTCAGAATCTTTTGATATTCTATTATAGTTTGATATTGACATAAAAATTAAAAACATTAATTGCATTGCTGCATTAGTTTTCATTTCACCGAATTATTTTTTTAAATATAGAAGTTGTTTAAAGCTGATATAACTAAATTTTTTTTTAAATTAACAATTGAACTTTTAATTATATTTTGACAAAAGTAATATTGGCGAAAGTATTTTTTATCGGTTCATGTGCTCTTCAAGTTACATGTTCAGTAAATATTTACATGTTTGTGAAATACATAAATGTTTATTTCAGAATTGATAGAATCCTCTATATAGGTAGAAACTCTTATTCGGATTGACACCAGTTGATTAATACACTATAAAAAACCATTCGGAAATGTTTCTGAAAATCGGTTTCAAAAGAAACTTTGTTTTTAAAAATGCAGGGCCAATGTATGCCAAGGATCGGAATTCAATTTCCGGCCTGGTTATTTTTTCGCTCAGTTGAAAATATTCAAGTTGCATGATAACTTTAATAATCAGTTTGATTGCGTTAAAATAATAGTTTATGCTTCTTTAAATCACGGAAATATATTAAAAAAAGTATTCTGAAGTTTTTAAAGATAAAAACCTCTTTGGAGAATCGTGGAAACTCGAAAGTGGTTGTTGTATATTACTTTACCAATCATAAAGGTTCAATTATGCAATCGTTTTAAAAAAGAATTTTCTTTTCTTTGCCTGATTTACACGTTTCAGACACTGGACATTCCAAAAAGTATATATTTCTTTTTACAGTTGTCTATCTATAAGCGCTTTATAAATTGCGAAAGAGACTTGAAATTTGGCACCTAGTGTGTAATAATGGAAAGAAGTCTAATTACATCAGTAACTTCTGTGATCCGGAATTATTTTTTATTGTATTCTCGAAGTATTCGTTTTGATAAAAGATATATAAAAAATTTCGATTTTTTTTTATTTTATAAAGTGGCTGTAGAGGACAGTAAAGAAACACAAACTTCGCATAAAATTGAAGTTTATCAGATAATTAGCGTAGAGATATTTGTAATTTTATTTTCCACACTCTTCTATTTTTCATGACAATGTATTTCATTCTGTTTTCAATTCAAATATATATTTCAATTGGAAATGAAATACTTCATCCACAGCAGTAAGCTGTTAGTTAATAAGTTTATCTATTTTGGAGTTATAAGGATATTTCTTTTAGTACTTGATTATTCCGTCAAAGAAAAAAAAATATCACCAAAGTATAAGATTAAATGCCAACAATGACTCATCGTAAATGTCACATTCACTTGACATTAAACAAATCAGTCCTTTTTGTTATGACATCAACTGATATTTTTAAATTCCATGTTTTATTTGTATTTTTATTAATCTTTTACTAATCTATTTGTTTTTTCGTTATTTTTTTAAGTATGCCAATTTTTATACTTTGGTGTTTTTTATAATTTGACGAAATGGATCGATGGGATAATCAAGTAGTACCCATAATTCAGTATTATAGCATTACTATAGCGCATTTCTATGTATTTAAATGTTTAAATATACATTTAATTTTTTTTATTTTGGAATTGCAATGTATTTTATAAATAGTTTACACATGTTTCGTTTTCATATTTTATGTTATGCATATCTATAATGGTTAAGTATATATTATGGTGGCTCCCAACGACTACTTTTTATTTGCAATGATACTGCATTTTCCTATATTAAGAAATACCACCATTTTTTCTTAAAATTATCTTTTTTTATAGTGTAGTCAAAAATTAAGCCCTGGGTACAATTATCGCATGGATACCCGGTTACTCTTTTTGGCGCCAATATGTGAATGTTTGCACTTGATGGCAATCCGTCATTCTAAACCCTCTGGTAAAAATAATTGAGTTTGTTGTATTTTTGACATTGCTCTTATTTTTATATAAAATTAAATATTGTGCTAGTTTTATAATAAATTAAGCATTGTGTATGTTTTACAGAAAAATTATGTATGCATAAAAATATTTTGTGTGTTTTATATTAAAATAAATTACTTTATAATAAATTAAATTGTTTCATAAAACAATAAAGCTAACATGCACACTTGGCTTAATTTGCATTCAAAAACAGGGCCTCCCTGCCTAAATGACTAAAAGAAATAATATTGCCAACCTTCGGTATGTTTGTGGTACCTGTTCCATGCTCTATTCCTTTTTTCATTCTTTTTTTAACTATGATAATATGTAAAAGAAACATTACTTCATTTGAATGTGTTTAAATAATTACGCATTAGAAAAGTTAAATGAAATATTTTTCCATTATTCATCCAATTAATGTATGTATTTTTTTAAGTTACTGAAAGCAAATAAAGTAAATAAATTGCATTCCTTTCTCTTTCAAAGAATGTGCTTTTAATACTTAACAATGATCTAATTAAAAGATAAAAAATGAAAGGTTCAAGAATGGACCTGATCAAGTAGAATCTTTACAATTTTCACGAAAAATAATTAGAATGTTTTGTTATTCTGTTATTGTTTTTCATAAAGGTTTTTCATATTGTTTTTATAAAGAAATAAAAACTGTAATTGAATTGCTACATTAATTTTCCTTTAACTGATTTTTTTTTAAATGCAGACGTTGTTTAAAGCTAATACAACTAATAAATAATTTTTTTTATTTAAATAGCAATTGGACTTCTAATTATATTTTGATTGAAGTTATATTGTCCTAAGTAATGTTTATTTATTCATGTGCAGTACGAGTTAAATGTTCAATAAATATTTCCACGTTTCTGTTATATGTAAATGTTTACTTCAGAATTCATAAAATCCAAAATACCAATATTTCGGAGTAACCCTCACGCTGTGCAGCTCAAGATTTCCTGGGGCATGCATTTTTTCCGTCTAGTTAATCCTCTTTGACTATCACAAGTTATTTTTTAGTGTAAACTTTGTCTTATTTAGCCCTGTTGGTTCCAAGTTTCCTTTCAATAAAAAAAAAATCACTTTTGCGTTAATAACATTAACACTAGCTTTTCAAATAGAATTATTAGTGTTTAACGAATATTTCATTGTCTTAAAGATAACGAGTGTTACTGTTTTGCGAAGTATTTAATTCATATTCATAGAACAATAGGCTAAAAAAGAATTTTTGGAAATGTTTAGAAAATATTATGTTACACTAAAATATAACTTATATTACAACTTCCTAATATGTTTTTGCGCTTTAATACACATCATTCTTTCAGGAAAGTATCATTTATTTTCAATTTGAAGAGTGAAATACATGTTTAAAATAAAAGAATCGCAAACGGCGCAAAGAGAATTAAGCAAATAATAATAATAATTATTATTACTAAATGCCTAAGCATAAATGAAATCATACAGTAAATGCGCAGATTATTAACATTGCTATATGTCAATAGTAACAAAAGTATTCTTCCTTAAAGCAAAATTATACTCCATTAAAAGCAGGGACCGACTTACAAACTTAGGGGCCAAGGGCACTGATGCTTTTGGGGGCCCCCTATCTCTGATGTTTATAGGCACATTGACTATATATACACACATATATATATGTATATTGTTGAAAGCTATACTTATTATGTTCATTATTGACTTTTATCATTTTTTCAAATAACCATTAAAAATTAAATTTGATAATTATTCATATGCTTTTTAATAACTATTTCGTTATTATTAAATTCAATTGAATAGATTTTTTTCTAATAAATTTTGTATTTCAGATTTCTGTTTTCTATGTAAGCTAACATATCTGAAATTGATAAAGCATGCAACAAATGATAAATTTTCTACGCTATTATAATATTTAAAATATTAAGCTATTTATCAAATAATATTTTCTTTCAAATATAAACATTCACTAGGAAAAAGAACAAAAACTCAATATATATATATATATATATTAATAGTTAAAACTTCATCTGATTTTGGGTAATAGTTAAAAAACTTCTACAGAATTTGGGGGCCCCTGAAAATAGGGGGCCCTGGGCCTGTGCCCCGAATGCCCTGCTATAAATCAGGCACTGATTAAAAGACATGTATTATTAATGGTACATCAGACCTGAAAGGGTTAATCAGGATATTTTCCCGAACAAATTACACAAAAAATTCTGTTTTGAAGAACCGCTGATAAAAGATTCAAAATATTGTAAAAGACGCTCATCGCGAAAGAATTAAAGATGAATGGGTTAACGCAGCTGTTTATTATACTTAAAAAATAACTAAATAATACCAAAAATCGGTGGTGGCAGAAACTTTTGTTTTTAAAAACGCTTCTGTAAATCGCAAAAACATAAAAAATTTCTGAGATTTCTAAAGATAAAAACACTTTGCGGAAATGTGTTTATTTGGAAGTAGTTATTGTTATTTGTTGTTATATTGAATTTCCTATAGTAAGAAAGACTTGTCTTTTTTAAGCATAGTCAAAAATCAGGCTCTGGAAAGAGATATCACATGTGCACAGGGTCTCATGTTGGCCGCCAAAATGGCGCGTTTTACATTTAATGGCTAACCGGCGTTTTAAACTCTCTGGTTTTAATAGATGAGTCAGATATATTTTTGACAGTGTGTATGTTTTAAATAAAATTAAATATTGCATGTATTTTATAATAAACTAAATTTGTAAATAATAAATACACAGTAACCGAATTAATAATAATGTAAAATCATGAAATAATTAATAAACAATAGACAATGACATTGTGGGTGTTTTACAGTAAAACTGTTTGTATATAATAGTATTATAATAATATTTTGTGTATTGTACAGTAAAATAATTAGTTTAAAAAAATAAGTAGTTTGATAATAAAATAAAACTAACATTCTCGCTATGCCTGACCTGTATTCAAAATTTCGCCAACCCCGTGTATCTGCATTATTTATTCTATGCCCTGCTTGTAAATTATCGATTATATTTAAAAAAAAAAAAAAAAAAAAAAAAAAAAAAAACATTTTTTCTTAATTTTGTTTTAAGAAAGTGCATATTAAAAAATCCAATTAGATATTTTCTTTTATTCACTCCATTAATATACACGTATCTTGTTTAGGTAACTGAAAACAAATAAACTGAATAAATTAAATTCCTATCTCTTTTAAAGAATGTGCTTTTAATCCATAGGAACAATCTAATTAAAAGATAAAAAAAATGAAAGGTTCAAGGATGAATGCGGAATAAAATAGATTTCTTTAGAATTTTCACGAAAAATAATTAGAATGTTTTGTTATTTTGTTATTATTTTTGACATTGACATAAAGGCATAAAAGAAGTTAATTGAATTGCTAAAATAATTTTTATTTCATTAAATTATTTTTTTAAATGTAGAAATTATTTAAAACAAATATAAGTAATAAATAAATTTTTATTTAAATAACAGTTGTATTTCTAGTTACAGTTTAACTAAAATGATATTGGCGAAAGTATTTTTTATTTATATTCTTATGTGCAGTAAAAATTACATATTCAGTTAATATTTAGATGTTTCTGGAATATGTAAATATTTACTTCTGAATTGATAAAATCCGAAAAAAACATATTTCGGATTGAGACAATGGATTAATACACTGTAAAAAATACTAGGAAACGCTTCAAAATAGGTGACGGCAGTTTTTAAAAATGCTTTTGTAAATCGCGAAAACATATTATTTTCTAAAGGTTCTAAGATAAAAACACTATGTAAAATTGTGGTAATCCGAAAGTGGTTATTGTATTTCTTGATTTTAGGTTATTTTGCATTTTCCTAAACTAAAAAAATACATTTTATGCAGTTTTTTTTCTTTCTTCTACCTTTACAAGAATATAGTATTGGATTTGTGAAAATTTTCAAATTCTGGTTTTTGACGGATTTACACGTTTTAGGTTTTAGAGAATCCGAAAATATTGTTTTCTCAAAATATGTGTTTGTGAGTCTGTCTGGCACTCTGTGAGTCTGCATGTAAAAAAAAAAAAAAAAAAAAAAAAAAAAAAAAAAAAAAAAAAAAGTGGACTCTCTATTCTAGAACAAGGAATTTCACAAAACTTTGGATTCAGTTGGACCTTGATATAAACTAAGAGATGATTAGTTTTTGATATATATCGCCCAACACATGGCACTTCTGTTTTGCCTTTTTCACGATTCCCGCAATAGCTGTATCTCAAGAACTAATGAACAGATTTTCATAAAACTTCAGATTCCGTCAGTCCTTGATATTCAGATTACCTTTTGGTTTAAATCACCCAGCATGTGGCTTTGCTATGTAACATTATTCATGATTATCGTAATAATTGTGTTTCAAGAACTAATGGACGAATTTTCATCAAACTTCAGATTCAATTCGTCCCTGATATAAATTAATACTGTTTAGTTTTTGGAATAAATCGAACAACAATTGACACTTCTATCATGATTTTTTGTACGATTCCTGCTATGATTCTATCTCAAAAACTAACGCACGTATTTTCATCAAACTTCAGATGCAGTTAGAACTTGACATTAATTATTGTTAATTAAATCTTGATGCAAATCACCTAACTGGTGATGTTCCCATGCTTCAATTTTCTAGAAGTATTAACATATATTCAATAGATTTTGGAATTACCATATCAGTCTAATTTTACAGCGTAGTCGAAAATCAGAGCCTGAATACAATTGTCATACACGCACTGGGATACTCTTTTTGACACCAAAATGGCGAATTTTTGCATTTGATGGCAATCCGGCATTTAATCACTCTGGCATTAACAAATGAATCAGTTTTATTTTTAATATTGCGTGTGTACTAAATAAAATAACAATATAAAGGCAATATTGTATTTATATTACAGTAAACTAAGACTGTGTATGTTTTATAGTGAAACCGTTTGCACATAACAAGACTTTGTGTTTCATTGTAAAATAAATTGTTTTACAATAAAATAGTTTCATAATAGAACAAGAGAAATATGCGCACTAAGCCTAACATGTATTCCATGCCTAACATGTTTTCCTGCCTAAATGGTCCCAAAGAAAAAAAAAATATCTCGCCTACCCCGGTGCATGCGCGTTATGTAGCAATCACTTGTTTGTAAACTATTGATACCAAGCAAAAGAAAACATATTTCCCTTAAATTTGTTTAAAAAGTTACGTATTAGAAAATCTAATTATTTACTATCCTCCAGGACATTAATACGTGTAATTTGCTTAAGCAACTGAAAACAACTAAACTAAATAAACTACACTCCTTTCTCTTTCAAAGAATGTGTTTTTAATCCATAACAACGATTTAATTAAAAGATAAAAAGTGAAAAGTTCAAGGATGAATAGAATAAAGTAGATTTCTTTAGAATTTTCACGAAAAATAATTAGAATGTTTTGTTATTCTGTTATTGTATTTGATACTGACATAAAGGAATATAAACAGTTAATTGAATTGCAACATTAATTTTCATTTTTACTGAATTACTTTTTAAAATGTAGAAATTGTTTAAAGCTAATATAAGTAACAATGAAATTTTTATTTTTTAATAACAATTATGCTACTAATTATATTTTGACTAAAGTGATATTGGTGAAAGTATCTTCGGTTAATTTTTTTTGTTTTGTTTTAAATGATTCGGTATAAAGTTGGAAAGATAATTGAAAAATGTTTTCGTTTTAAATTTACAATTATAATGATTGAAAAAGGGAATTTTAATTATCAGTTGAAACAAAAATGCACTTGCGCTTAAAAAAAATTTAGACAAAAGTCCAATTATTTCAAATAATCTAAAATAAGATTGCAACTTTGAAGTGCTTTTTGTATCATGAAATAATATTAAACAGAAATACTTAAAATAAAATTATATGTTCTATGAAGTAGTAATGATCAAATCTATTTTAATTTGAATTGGTTATTATTTAATTTTTTAAATGTAAAGAGTCAATTACATATTTCCATTTCTTTGTTTTTTTAGAGATATGTTTTGAAACTTAGATATGATGCATTTGTCACTTCAGCAATGCGTATGAAATCAGGATGTCTTATACAGACATAAATTAGATGATAATACTGTTGTTTCTCATAGCGCAGCATTATAATAAGATTAAAGACATTTTTTGTTAAAATATATTGCAATTTTTTTTTTCTCGCAGACCGTAATTTAATATAATTATTTTGAGTGCTCCTGTAAATAAATGTTATCCTTGCCATATCGTGTAGTAGGCTTTTTGTGGTGTACTTCAGAGATAAATATATCAATTTCAATGAATTTGAAATTGTGTACCATTACTATAAAATATACAGGGTTATTCACAATTCCATCCGGTGTTTTCGAAGCGTTGAAATAAAGGAACCAATGCGAATACAGCAAAAAAATACATCTGAAGGAACACAGATACAAATCAAGTTTTATTGTTAGCAGTTGTTGGTAGATTGCAGCATACAAATCACTGAAGGCAATTAAAAAAGAAAAAAAAATATTTGAACAGAAAGCATTTTATGTCTTAGAATCGGCAAAATCTGAATCAGTGCTGTTAATTCAGCGAGCAATTCGTATGAAATATCGAATACAGGGACCAGCTTACAAGACGTTTCATATATGATACAATAAACTCAAAGAAACAGGATGCTTGTGTGATAACAAAAAGAAATGAATTATTGTATTGATGTACGCTGTGTGACCAAGGTTTCACACATATAACAAGGATTCACATATAGAACTAAAGGTTCACACATAGAAAAAATGGATTATACATACAATTAATGATTCACATATAGAAGAAAGGTTTCACACATAGAATAAAGGGATTATGCATACAATCAAGAATTCACATATAGAAGAAAAGGTTCACACATAAAACAAAGGATTCACAATTCTGTATACTTTCAATTTTCTTATTACTGAATCCATTTTAGTTTTTTTTTACTATAGTGCTTCGAAACCCTTGAGGAAATATGAATAACCCTGTATATTCCTAAAAATTTAATTGATTTAAAAGCTCAGTTCAATTACATGTTTGATAAATTTGTGTCTTATTTATATTATTTTATTAAGTAATTTATTCGTAGATGAAGATTTAATTTGTTATGGAATATTAGCAAGAAGCAAATGCTGTATTATTTATGTTATTTTAATCTTTACTGGTTAATCATTCATAATCGGTGTGGTCTGTATAAACATAGTTTAAAAAAAAATAAAGCTTGAAAATTATTTTTTAAAAACGTAAAAAATCAATAAATTCAAATATTGTTTTGAAATAAATTGCATCCGAAAGAAATTTTTTTTTCTATTCAACTGCATAAAAATTCAAATTACGCGATTTTTACAGATAAAAAAAATTGAAAGAAAAGTAAAACTTGTTAGGTACGTTCTTAATTATGCAAATACGTTTCACGTATAGTCGTCGTTTAGTCCGTCCGTCTGTCCGCATATAACAAAGAAAAAACTACTCAACCGAATCGTTTGAAATATAAAGTATATAATTATTACATAAATTTGTCGTGTCTTTTTAAATTTTATGAACATTGGATGTATAGTTCAATTAGAGGGAGAGTCAAAACTATTCTGTTACATAACGGTCAATGGGAAAGAATAGTTTTAAGTGCATTTTAATGATTGTACAATCTTTCGAACATAATACAATTCATATGCATCTATGAAGCATGCATTAAAATATATATTCTGTACAATCTGTGGTGCACAGAACATTTTTTATTAATTTACAAGGCCACACAAAAGTATTCCATTACATAATGCTATAGGGGGAAACATTGCTTGGTATACTTTTTAATTATGTTAAGCTATTTCTCATTTTATGAAACTGATAAAAGTTGCTGTGGTTTATATAAGTTAATCCTAATATAAAGCATATGGTATTTATAGGGACATACAAAATTTTTCGGATACTGTGCTATATCCGAAATACTGTATACTATTATAACAATTCTGAATATTTAAAAAACTTCATTATAGTATGAACGTACCTAATTTACTACGTTTAACGTGCAATTTCTGACTTATTGATTAGGTCGTTGCTACTTTCAATATGAAGTCAATGTTACAAAGTTACGCGTTTTTGATATTTAATATGAATATCATCAGAGAATCAATAGAAATCTTCATTCGGAGAGACAATATTTGAAATGAATTTGCCTTCATGGAGCTCCCTAAAATATGGTAAGAAATGCTTCAAATGATTTTGAAACAGCAATATGTAACATTTCACGAGCGCACGTTCACAAAACATTTATTCATTTTTTAATTTTTCCAGTTTATTTCATTATGCTCAAGTTCACCTGATTTATGTTTTTCTGTATATCTTTAATTTGAAGCTATTTTAGCGAAAATTTTCTTTTAACATTTTTTGTTTTTGAAAAAGTTGCCATCAGAGCACACGAAGCATGAGAAATTAAAAAGGTATTTTTTGCCATTTTATTTTACTTTAATGGATCACTTATAGCATATATAAATAATATGATATTTTAAAGTGATGTTTTACATTACATGTATAATTAATCTCTCTGTAAAACTCTGATAAAAGTATTATCTACTCTATTCTACCTTTTGCATAAACTTTTATTTGATACCGTGTTAATAGATGCAAACGAAACTAAAATCTATCGTTACATTTTAATTGAAAGCTGACAATGTTTATTTGAGACAAATAAGTACAATGCTGAAATATTCAATTTGAGTGAATTGATCGACGAAATGCACAATGCTGGCAATAAGATACAAAATTTCTGGATCTAAGCAATCTTCATGTTATAATGTGTCGAAACAATTGTTTTACATTGGAAGCGAAAATGTTAAGCGACATTCATTAAGTAATAGATATAAAAGTATTTAAACACCAAAATCGATTAAATTTTATTCTTAAGAAATTTACTTAATCGAATTTTTTTGTTTCTCTTTTAAACACTTTCCAATAAAGTTGACTTTATGAAATTCGTTTATCTGCCCACACTCTCACTTGTGTAAATATACTCGGATTTTCATGCAATTGATTTATGTTAATGATATTTATGATGACATGTTTGGTAATAAATTAGAAGTATATATCTTTAATAATACCTTTACAGGGGCACTTAAAAGAATTCTGTAACATTATTATCAACGTGGAGAACTCGTTTGCAGAGTATTTTAAGGACATTAATGTTATTTTGAATTATTGAAATCCATATAAATCACTGAATTTCACTATAAGATGATCACTAAACTATGGAAACTTCTCGTTTATTTACAGGGATATGAAAAAGAAATCGGTTGGATTACTGTCTTTGAGCAATATTTGCTATTATTGTATTTTCAATTTCGGTAATGCGCTTTTAAATTGAAAAAACTGTTTGGATGTTACTCGTTGTGTACAAAATCACCTCATGGCCTGCACAAAAGGGATTCACGTACAGATTTTCTTTACTACAGGAAATTGTTGAAAGGGAATTTTAAACTGAAACACATACTTCCCACCTGAACTAAACTTTTGCATGCATGTAGTTAGGAGAAATATATGTGTATCACATACAGGGCCGCTCGAAGAAGTCCGGTAATTTTCTGACTGTAGATAAGAATACATCAAATTGGGTTTTAATATTATTATGAGTTTCCAAACGGTTAAATAAAACAACCTATTTCAATTTATTAAACGGTAAAATTTTGTTGTATTATTCTGAAAGTGTAAGGAAAGTGCTTCCCAATCTATTCTCGACACATGATATTTCTTCCTTGTTTAGCTAAGGCACGATTAATGAAAAAAAAAAAAAAACTGGAATTTAACTAATTACAACGACCATTTAGAAAATGATTCTTTTTAACTAATCGCCAAATGAACTATAAAACTTTTGTCCACGAAAAAAAAAATTATATATATATATATATATATATATATATATATATATATATATATATATATATATATATATATATATATATATATATATATATATATATATATATATATATATATCGCAAAAAATTACTTCTGTTTTCAAATACTATGTATTTTTTGACCAATGAAAACGCTTCATAGGCGTTTACATGGCGTTCTCATTCGTCAGAGAAGTGATAGTCATTAAAATCTAGCTAGTTAAAATTTAGCTAGTTTTTTACGATATTTTTATTAGTGTACTAAATCTAGTATACAAAAGGAAATCAATTTTTAACCTCACGTAACTCGCCCCTAAATAAATTAAATTAGTATAATTAATCGTTTACATTTAATCTAGAAAAAAATCTATAACAAATAAAATAAAATAAAAGTAAGTAAAATGCGAACATACATTGCCCGAAAAACAGGCACACATGCACATTACACAGCCACAAGAAAACATTAGTCGGATGTGGCAATCCCAAGATTTCTTCTATCTTATGCATGTCAATGCGTCCTGAAAAATGCAGCATAGCAGCGCCAGCGGTTAAGTGGTTTAAACTAAAATATAGTCAGCAACAATCTATGTTAACTTATAACTGATTCTGAAGTTTGACGAAAATTCGTGTATTAGTTTTTGAGATAGAACTATTGCAAAATCTTAAAAAAAATCTCCATAACAGTGCCACATATTGGGTGGCTAACACCAAAACTAATCAGGGTCAATTTTTTATCATGTACTAACTATAAAGTTTTATGAAAATCAATGCTTTTGTTCTTGAGATATGGCTATTGTGGAAATTGTAAATAATGCAATATAGCAGCTCCACCTGTTGAGCAATATGCACCAAAATCTAATCAGATCTAGTTTATATCAAAGTCTCACAGAATCTAAAATTTTGTGAAATTCTATGCATTAGTTCTGGAGATAGAGCTATTGTGATAATCACGAATAATGCACGATTACAGCGCCATCTTTTGAGCGATTTTCACCAAAATGTAATCAACAAATAATCAGCACCTCATAAAGTTTTGTCAAATTCCATGCATTAGTTCTTGAGATAAATCGTCCACAAAATTTTTGTCACATACAGACAGACTCACAGGCAGACAATTTCTAAAAATATGTTTTTCGGGTTCTCGATCCCTAAAACGTGTAAATCTGTCAAAAACCGGATTTCGAAACTTTTCACGAGTTCAATACTTCCTTCTTGTAAAGTTAGAAGAAAGTAAAAACATAAAGGGCAAAAAAATATGTCCGAACACATATAATAGCAGTGACAGGAAATAGTCAAATAAAGCCAGTAAATATTTTATTCTGTGTCCTGCTGCATAAATATTTATGTGACAAACATCGATATCGTAAGGCGCAACAAAATCTAGAATCAGAAGTTGCATCGTAATGAAAGCTGATAATATTAGATGGAAACGGAAAACAGCATCCTCGATTTCTATGACATGATGAATAACGGTTGAATAAGAACGACATTCCTAGAGTTGAACAAAGATTACTTTTGCATTGTGCTAAAAAAATTGTTATTTAAAATGTTTTATATTAAATTGTTATACACTGTTTTATTTAATTCTACGCAGAAAACATTTCAGTGACAATGAGGTTTAATTATTTTTATCAAAACACAGGAATAAATTATCGCTTTCTGTATCTTTTAGGTACGTTTGTAACCATATAAATACGTAGGACTTATAGTCGTCGTTCAATCCGTCCGTCTGTACGTCCCTATTTCTGTCCGTCCGTCTGACAGTCCGAATAAAACAGAGCAAGAGCTATCCAATCGAATCGTTTGAAATTTAAAATGTACAGTTATTTCATAATTTTGTCGAGTATAGTTTAATTGCAGGTACAATAAAAAATATTCAGTTACATTATAGCCAAAAAATAGTTGGGAAAAATAGTAGAAAAATATAGGTTCAAGTGAATTTTAATGATGGTATACGCGTTCGAACGTTATAAAATTGATAAGCATCTATGGAGTATATACTAAAATATATATTCTGTACAACCTGTGGTGTAAAGAATAGGCTACACAAAAGAATTCCTTATGTAATGCTATAGAAGGGGGGGGGGAGGATTGTTTCGAGCGCGTTTTAATAATATTAACTTATATCACATTTTGTGAAATTAATATACGTTGCTGAGGTTTAGTACAAGTTATTTGTATAATAGGTAGCAGAGAGTATTTAGAGTGACACACAAAATATTTCGACTACTATACTGTATCTGAAATATTGTATAGTGTTACACCAATCTGAATATTTAAAAAAATTCTTTATAGTACGAACGCGCCTTATTTGCAACGCTTGACGTGCATTTTCCTATTTGTTTTAATTAGAAAACGAAATTTTAAATAACAAATTGCAATTTTTAGAAAATTGCGATTGGAAAAAGAGAAGAAATATTGATAAATATTTCTAAGAAATATCTTAAGGGTGTATTCGAAAAAACGCTTTCCCACCTCCAACAGCTCGAAATTTTCTGATACAATTTCAGACTCATTTTTAAAAATAGAAACATGAAACTTGCTGAGGGGATTTTTAAAGAGACGTATAAGGTGCGGTGTGATGTCATTTTACGCTCAATTCATTAAAATTTGATTTATAAGCAATTATCTTCTCAATTATAATCCTTTTTTTCGTTCCCAGATCTCCCGCTTTGGAAAAATCGGTTCAAAATGCCATTTTTTATTGATTTTTTTGCAATATTTTCTGCATTTATCAAAGAATTGACAATCACGGCACTTTGTGTACTTTCTGAATAAGACAATTTGCCAACTTGATGCCTTTGAGAGCAAAAATGAATTTAAAAATAAATCAGAAAATAAGCAGTTTGAATCGAAATACACCCTTAAGGTACAGAATACATTTCACATTTTATGAAACTGATATACGTTGCTGAGGTTTACTACAAGTTACTTCCTGTATAATGCAAAGCAGATAGTATTTACAGGGATACACAAAAGATTTCAGATGCTCTACTGTATCCGAAGTACTGTATACTATTAGACACCAAGATCTGAATATTTTTTAAAGTTTCCTTATAGTATGAACGCACTTCATTTGCTACGTTTGACGTGCAATTTCCAACTTGTTCAATTAGAACGACATTACTATCGAAAGTTAGCATTATTACCTCTCATGTGATATCATTGAATTAGTTACGTATGTCAGGATTCATTAGAATGGTGAAAACTTTTTATAATATCTTCTTGAGTTTTGATTCGGTTTTCATAAAATTTGAAATGACGCGATGAAATTCTGCAGCGATTATACATATTAAATTTGAAGCTATTTTGCTGTGTATTCTTCGCACTGTTATATGCAGACCGGCTAGTCGACTAAAGTCTTACGATATTTTTTATTATGCAAGCACCTAAAAGAGCTACTTCCATGAAATAAACGTGTCTGTAAATAGTCAAATAAAAGCAGCAAATTTTGTATTCTATCTCCTGCATAAACATTTATTTGCCGAACATCCGTGTCGCTAACTGTAACAAAATCCAGAATTAGAAATTACGTTTAAATGAAAGCTGACGGTATTGAGTAGAATCGAATAACAACACCTTCGATTTGTATACCTTGATGAATGATACGAGATTTCTGGATGCGTTCCAAATTCGTTTAAAGTTGCCGAGAGCATCGGTTTGCATTGTGTTTGTAAAATCTGCCAATATAAAAATCTTTTACATTTGAGTGAAAATTGTTACACATTGTTTTCAGAACATTTCACATTTCTATAGAAACCTAGCATTATTACCTATCCTGGAATATCATTGAGTTAATTACGTATGTCAGAATTTAATAGAATGCAAAAAATCTTTTATTAATATCTTTTTAAGTTTTGATTCGGTTTTCATAAAAATTGAAATGAAGCGACGAAATTCTGCAACGATTATACATATTAGATTTCAAGCTATTTGACTGTGTATTCTTTGTACTGTTATATGAGGACGAGCTAGACAGCTGGAGTCTTATGATTTTGTTATTACGTATGCATCTAAAAGAACCACTTACAGGAAGTAACTGTGTGTATAAATGGTCGAATAAAAGTAGCAAATTTTGTATTCTATCTCCTATTTTAATATTTATTACATTTATTTGCCTAACATTCGGATCACGAACTGTAACTAAATCTAGTATTAGAAACTACGTTTAAATGAAAGCTGATGGTATCGAGTGTAAATGAATAACAATATCTTCGATTTGCATAACTTGATGAATGACGCTTGAATTAACAAGTTGGAAATTGCACGTGGAGCGTAGCAAATGAGGTGCGTTCGTACGATAACGAAGTTTTTAAAATATTGAGATCTTGCTGATATAGTAGAGCGTACTTCGGATACAGTATAGAAGTCGAAATCGTTGTGTTCCTGTAAATATGCAGGATGTAATTTTTACTATACTTCAGCAACGTATATCTTATTCATAAAATGTGAAGTAGTTTAATATAATTAAAACACGCCCAAACAATGTTTATCCGTATAGCATTATGTAGAAGAATACTTTTGTGTGGCCTTGTAATTTAATAATAAATATTATTTGCATCACAGATTGTACAGAATGTATATTCTAGTATTTACTTCATAGATTCATGTCGATTCTATTATGTTCGAATGAGTGTAACACCATTAAAATTCATTTAAAACTGTTTCCACATTGACCGTAATGTAAAAGAATCCTTTTGATTGTCCCTGTAATTGATCTATCCATCCGATTTTCATAAAGTTTGAATGACTCGACAAAATTATGTAATAATTATGTATTTTAAATTTCAAACGGATCGGTTGGGTTGTTTTTGCGTTGTTATATGCCGACAGACGGACGGACAGACGGACGGACTGAGCGACAGCTATAGGTGCTACGTATTTACATAATTACGAGCGCACGAACGATTCCTGGATGCGTTCCAAATGCGTTTAAAGTTGACGAGAACATACGTTTGTATCGTGCTTGCAAAATGTGTCAATATATAAATCTTTTATATTTGAGTTAAAATTGTTATAGATTGTTTTCAGAATGTTTGACAAAAATTTGTTAACACAACATAATTTTTATTTACCTTTCACAAGTCTTAAAAGGGAAGAAATAAAATATCACTGTCTTTTTTTCTTTTGCTGTTATTGTTATGAAAGTGATAAAAGAGAGAAAAAGAGTGAAAAGAGTTTATGGAAAAAATACATACGCACCTAAAAGAATTACTCCAAATAAACGTATTTCTTGCGCTGTTATACGCGGACGAACTACAGGGGTTGGACAAAAATATGGAAACACCTTAAAAAAAACACGTTTCCTTGCCTAGTATTGTGTACGGTACTCGTTGTTATTCAAAACAGCTTGCAGTCTTCTCGGAATGGATAAATAGTTTTCTGTATGTTTGAAAAGGGAATATTGTACCATTATTCCTGCAAAACAGTGGCAAGTTCAGATAACGATGTTGGCGGTGGATAGCGCGAACGCCCTTTCCGCTCCAATGTAGACCACAAAGGTTCGATAATATTCAAGTCTGATGACTTTGGTGGCCTGGAGAGATGCGAAAATTCATCCTCGTGCTCAGAAAACCAGTCCTGGACAATGTGAGCTGTGTGAACGGGGACGTTGTCGTCTTGGATGATACCATCATCATTGGGGAACAATGCTTGTACCATTGGATGGACTTGATCGGCCAAAATGTTCACATAAGTCTGAGCAGTAATACGCCCTTACAGAGTTATCATGGGGCCAGAAGAGAACCACGATATGGCTGCCCAAACCATCACCAAACCCCCGCCATGTTTCACTCTTGGCAACAAGCAGTCTGTATTATAGGCTTGAGATGGCGTTCTCCAGGCGTAAACTCGGCCAAAAGTGGGGAACAATGTGAAAGAAGACCATATTACGCTCTTCCACTGCTTTATAGTCCAGGCTTTATGACTTAAACACCACTTTTTCCTGTTACAAGCATTAGCATTACTGATGGATGGCTTTTCAATTGCAACAATGCCAGCAATTCCCTATTTATGAAGCTCCCTTCTAACTGTTTTGGTACTCACAGGATTTGGTAACACGACATTCATTTCAGCAGTAACTTTTGCAACTGTGGACTGCTTATTTTTCGCGATGATCCTCCGTAATGATCGTCTGTGACGATCACTCAGCACACACTTTCGTCCGCGCTGTGACTTAGCAGATGATGTTTTTTCCGCATTTCAAATATGCGGAATAAATCTTCGACACAGCACCTCTTGAAACACTAAAAACCTCGGCTACCTTGCTTACGGAAGCACCCACCATACGCGCGCCAACAATTTGTCCACGTTCGAAGTCTGTTAACTCTGACATAATGCAATGATAATCTCACATAACAGTGTTCCAACAACGACTGAACGGTGCAGCGATTTTACGAAGTTGTATAGGTGGCGTCAGTAGGCGAAAACTCCAGTGCCATCAACATAGTTCATTATAATCAATCTTTCTTTTCAAGCATGCATTTCTCAAAGGTGTTTCCATATTTTTGTCCAACCCCTGTAGATGACTATAATTCTTACGATTTTGTCATTATTCAAGCACCTAAAAGAACTACTTCCATGAAATAAACGTGTCTGTAAATAGTCAAAATAAAAGATGCAAATTTTATGTCTCCTGCATAAACATTTATTTGACGAGCACCCGTGTCGTGAATTGTAACAAAAACTAGTATTAGAAATTACGTTTCAATGAAAGCTGACGGTATTGCGTAGAATCGAATAACAACACCTTCGATTTTTATAACTTGGTGAATGATACGAGATTCTTGGATGTGTTCCAAATGCGTTTAGATTTGCCTAGAGCATCCGTTTGCATCGTGTTTGTAAAATATGTCAGTATAAAAGTCTTTTACATTTGAATGAAAATTATTATACATTATTTTCATAACGTTCCACATTTCTATGGAAATCTAGCATTATTACCTATCATGGGATATCATTAAATTAATTGCGTATGTCAGGATTTAATGGACTGATGAAAACTTTTTTTAATATCTTCTTAACTTTTGATTCGATTTTCATAAAATTTGAAAAGATGCGACGAAATTCTGCAACGATTATATATATATTAAATTTCAAGTCATTCGGTTGTGTATTTCTTGCGCTGTCATATGCGGACGGACTAGACGACTATAAGCCTTACGATTTTATTATTATGCAAGCATCTAAAAAAACTACTTGCATGAAATACCGTATTTACTCGTGTATAACGGGCACTTTTTTTCGAAAAATTAGGACAAAACTCTTAGGTGCGCGTTATACACGGAATAATTTTTTATTGCTGGATGTAATCACACGATATACATATGATTAAAAAATTGTATTCAAAGAAGATATTAAAACTTGGAAAATCTTACTTAACTGAAGTATTACTGCATCTTTATTTCACTCCTTGCACTAATTTTATACAAAGATGCTAATAATATGATTTCAAAGCTAATTAGTAATTCTCATTGCCGTCACTTACTTCTCCCACGTCCTCCCCCACTGTCATTCATTTCCTACTCGAAGTCTAAAAATGTATTTTTGACTTGTTTTCTGATTTACTTGTGTCCTGATATAATGTTTATTTCGACTTTCTTTACTGAAATTCATTTGGTCATTCATTCACTTGTATATCAAATTTACGATGCGTATTATATATGAGATTTTAAAAAAGCGCCCTTTTTTCGTGTAAAATGCGAAGTGCGCGTTATACACGCGTGCGTGGTATACAAGAGTAAATATGGTAAACGTGTCTGTAAATAGTGAAATAAAAACAGCAAACATTGTATTCTGTCGCTTGCATAAACATTTATTTGCCGAGTATCCGTATCGCGAATTGTAACAAAATCTAGTATTAGAAATTACGTTTAAATGAAAGCTGATGCTATTGAGTGGAAACGAAACAACATAATCAATTTGTATAACTTCATGAATGACACTTGAATTAAATACGAGATTCCTGGATGCGTTCCAAATGCGTTTAAAATTGACGAGAACATACGTTTGCATCGTGCTTGAAAAATCTATCAACATAAAAATCTTTTACATTTGAGTTAAAATTGTTATGCATTGTTTTCAGAATGCTTGACAAAAACTTGTGAACAACAACATAATTTTTATTTACTTTTCACAAATCTTAAAAGGGAAGAAATAAAATATCGCTGTCTTTTTTTCTCTTTTGTTGTTGTTGTTATGAAAGTGATAAAAGAGAGTGAAAGAGAGAAAAGAGTTTACGTAAAAAATACGCACGCACCTAAAAGAACTACTCCATGAAATAAACGTGTCTGTAAATAGTAAAAATAAAAGCAGCAAATTTTCTATTTTATCTCCTGCATGAACATTTATTTGCCAAGAATCCGTATCGCGAACTGTAATAAAATCCAGAATTAGAAATTACGTTTAAATGAAATCTGATGGTATTGAGTAGAAACGAATAACAACACCTTCAATTTATATAACTTGATGAATGATACGCGAGATTCCTGGATGTGTTTCAAATGCGTTTAAAGTTGCCGAGAGCATGCGTTTGCATCGTGTTTGTAAAATCTGTCAATATAAAAGACTTTTACATTTGAGTGAAAATTGTTATACATTGTTTTCAGAATGTTTCACATAAAACATGTAAACAACGACATAATCTTTATTTATTTCTTACGAATCTTAAAAGGGTAGGAATAAAATCTCATCCTTTTTTTTCTATGAAAGGGACAAAAAAGAGAGAAAAGAGTTCACATAAAAAATCTCAAGATGTATGAATTTCGTTATACAGAAACTTATTTAAACTTTTTAACATTTTCCAACATAGTTTAAAAGTGTTTATGAATTCGGTTTTTCTGTTTGTCTGTCCATATTCTATAAGCATAGCCCGATTGCTACAGAATTGATTGATGTTATTGGATATCACTATGACATTTCGATATTGAAGATGAAGTATTATTAAAATATATAACTTTATCGGTTTATTTACAGGGCTACTCAAAAGAATTCTGTTACATTACAGTAGATGAGAAAAAAATCGTCTGAAATGTTTTTTAATGATATTACTCTAATTTAAACATATAAAAATTAATATAGATGTCTGAAGTGTGCTACAAGGTTCTTACTACAAAATATGGTTTGCATAGAACTTATCATTGATTTGCAGGGTCACAGAAATTTTTTTTTCTGAGGAAATGAACGATATAGGAATATGAACGATAAATGTTGAAGTACGTTATTAATTCTAATATACTTGGCGTGTGTAAAATGTATAGACCATATGCAGGGTTTTATACAAAAATCCCAATAACATTCATTAATTGACGGAAATTGCTGTGGAATCTTTCAACTGTGTTGTACGTTTAACTGAACAACTTTTAGCATACTTTGCATCATGCCAACATAATCACATATAGGAAAGAAAAAAAAGCATGATTATTTTAATGTATAAAATTGAAGCTGGTGTTATACACAATTGAAAAGAAAAAACTTCTTTAAACACCATAAAATAAGTTAACTGCGCAAGGCCTTTCGAAAGAACTTAGTCTTTCTTCGTCAGGCGCAAAAAAGACGTGCGTCCACAATGAATGTAGCGGCACGACTGAAGGGGAATGCAGGAGAGAGAGGGAGCAAGCAGAAGGAACAGCCAATAGGAAAGAAGAAGGCAACAGCCAATCACGGAAGAGCATAAACAAAACTAGATAGACAATGAAGGAGAGGAAAGGAAGAAGGGGGGAAGGGAAATGGGAAAAAAGGCGGGGTAAATTAAAAAATTAACTAAAAGGAGAGATTAAAATGAAATAAAATGTACGCAAAAAATATATAAATTAGTAATAAAAAAAATTTAAATAAAAATACATAAAAATAAAAAATAGTTTACAATTATAAACACACATGAATAAACCTGAAAAATTGTATACATAATATATATAAAAATAATAATAATAATAATTAAATAATAAACTTAATTATGAAGCAGTGCTGAAAAGATTCTTCCAGGCAACGGAGAGGGTTTTAGAATCAGATTTATCATTAACAATAATATCACGATTAATATAAATTTAGCTATTTATATTAATCGTGATATTATTGTTAATGATAAATCTGATTCTAAAACCCTCTCCGTTGCTTGGAAGAATCTTTTCAGCACTGCTTCATAATTAAGTTTATTATTTAATTATTATTATTATTATTTTTATACATATTATGCATACAATTTTTCAGGTTTATTCATGTGTGTTTATAATTGTAAACTATTTTTTATTTTTATGTATTTTTATTTATTTTTTTTATTACTAATTTATATATTTTTTGCGTACATTTTATTTCATTTTAATCTCTCCTTTTAGTTAATTTTTTAATTTACCCCGCTTTTTTCCCATTTCCCTTCCCCCCTTCTTCCTTTTCTCTCCTTCATTGTCTATCTAGTTTTGTTTATGCTCTTCCGTGATTGGCTGTTGCCTTCTTCTTTCCTATTGGCTGTTCCTTCTGCTTGCTCCCTCTCTCTCCTGCATTCCCCTTCAGTCGTGCCGCTACATTCATTGTGGACGCACGTCTTTTTTTTCGCCTGACGGAGAAAGACTAAGTTCTTTCGAAAGGCCTTGCGCAGTTAACTTATTTTATGGTGTTTAAAGAAGTTTTTTTCTTTTCAATTAATGATTATTTTAGTTATTATTCAAACTAATAGCAGAAATCCTGTTTTCGAATGCGTTTCGCATTTTCCAAATTTTTCATTTCGAGATAATTTTTCATCTGAGTAACCGGTGAACTTTTGTTATGGTAGTCTAAATGTGTTGGAAAGTGTTTCATATTGTATGATACATGCATGGTTTATCATTCTCGTTTAAATTAGAAAACAGTATTATAAGCGACAAATTGCAATGTTTATAAAAGTATGTTTAGAAAAAGAGATTAAAATATTCATAAATATTTAAAGATAAATTTTTACGAAAAAAAATATCTAAAGAAAAAAAGTCCTTCCGGCAGTACCGGGAGGAAGAGGTAGCTTTCATATATCTTATTTATTTATTTATTTATTTTAAATTAAGTAATATTATGCAATATATCTCTGGCTCTTAAATTTAAAAATGTCACAGTCTTTTATTTAGTCCGACAGATATTAAGTGTAACCGGAGCGAAGAAGAACATGCTATCGCCGAAGTTCGAATGAATTCTATGTTCTAAAGGGTATTCTATATGCTATCTTCGGCCTTCTAATGGAGTCTGCTGTGGAACGAAATGATGATAAGTTTGCGGAAAAACGACTTGTCGTGAATCTCCTTGTGCCAAAATCGCCGTAATTTCTTACTTAATTAAAATAAAAGAAATGTTCTTTCTAAAGTTTTTCAAATCTATGCCTGGAAAGATACTAATATGAAAGATTTGCCATTATCTTTTGATTCCTCGAGTGACGACAATCTTCGTGACAGTCATTGAGATTTAGTGTTAGAATTATGTTTTTGTTGACCAAGTTTCGGCACTCATTTATTGCAACTTTTATTTTCCATTTTCTGTTAATAAATAGAAGATAACAAACATTCCTCGTGATGATGAGAAAGAAGAAGAAAAAAAAATAATTACAAGACAATTTCTTGTAAATTAGTGAATAGACAGATATTTTTCGAGATGTTTGAGACCAATAGGATTTCGGTGAGAATATTTTCGTAGCGTTTTGACTATTATTATTTGTATACTTTTTATGTATTTATTTAGATTAATTATTCTCTGTTTGTCAGGTTTATTTATTTGATTATTTGTCTGTGAGTCTTATTTACTTACCTATTTATGAGTATTATTATTATTATTGTTATTATTATTATTACTTGTTGGAGAGAAAACATGTTATTTCTTAAGGATTTAATTGAGGTGTGTGATGTTCTTAAGATATTTACTGCTGTTTATTAAAGACTATTTTGATATTTTTATGATGATGTTTCTACTACTAGACATTTGAGCTAGAAAACTATATTAACATTTATGTTTTTTCCTTTACTTGTTAGAATTTCTGGTGGCAGTGAGCTTTAGTTCTCGGATTCTTATAATTTAATTAAATTCAGTAAGAAAGATGAAACTGTACAAAGCAGCTGCTAGAGTTTTGACTGATAAATATAATTAATTTTTTCAGAAAATTTTGTGATTTAAAGTATGAAATTACCTATAATTAAAATTTTCGAATCTGTTTATGATTTATAAAATAATAGAATTAAAAAAGTTGATCCCAAATTAAGGTATAACTATGATATTTACAATTTTTATTTTTATTACATACAATTCCTTGTTAAAGTTAATAGCAAAATATAGTTAAAATTTTCGCAATAATTTTGATTAAAATTTTTTAAAACGGTGGATAATAATTCTGTGTAAGACAACTAGAATGTAAACATAACCTGTAGACAAAGCCCTCAAGATTGCGAAAGCGCGAACTCGTGAATTTCACCTTAAAAGTAAAAGACTTTATGATCGAAATTTTGTCGAATCCCCATTAAAGATACAAGACTCTGTAATTTATGAAGAATTTAAATACCCTAACACTCGAAAATTAGAACCTACTTTTTCTGGACCATACAAAATTATAAATAAACTTTCTTATGTAACTTCTTATGTAATTCAGTTATTGTGCATGTTTCTAAATTAAGACCCTATTTTTCACCCGAAGATTTTAAATTGTTTCATGAGCAACCCAAAAAACAAACAAAACCTCAGATACAATCACAATCAATAGATTAAACTAAAGTCAAGACTATAGATTAAATTTTATTTCTTATTCTTTAAAAATTTTATCACCATAATTTTCAACATCAGCAGGTATGTTCTTGGAGCGCTACAAGAATATTACTTGTTTTTGGGAGTTTTTGGGGTTAAATTGGGTTCCTTATGCAGGCATCAGGCGTACACTTTGATTGTAAAAGCTTTCAAATGATGTTAATAAATTAATTTTAAGTGTATTTAATTCTAACTATATTTACTAATTTATTTGACATTAGTATTATTCTATTTATTCAACAGATATTTATGTGATAAAAGTTATAAAATTTTATGATTTTACTCAAATCTATAACCTCACATGTGATTTTCAGTGATTGTGAAAACTACAGACATTAAAAGTTTTTCAAAAAAGTAAATTATCTTTATTTCCATTTCACAATTAAGAATGACACCTTTTATTCCTATTTGTTTTTTATTATTAAAGTTTATAAACCACGTGTAGTTAAAACATTATTCTACATTTGGCATTTGAAAACTTATAACCAAACTTGACAATTTTGTAAAAGAGTATCAGAGAGGAATTATTGTAAGGAAATACTGGCTGAGAGTCCATTTTTTAAATAGTTAGATTTAATTTTATTTGGATTTTGGAATTATTATTATTATTATTTTTATGTATACTTTCGGCTAGCAAAAAATATTTTCTTATACTGTTAGAAGATAAGAAAATTATTTAGTTGCTATGTAATTATGTTTATTCTCAACCGATATTTTCCCTATCAATAATAAATAAACTGTGATATTTTCTTTTGATTATACTCTTGTTTTATTATTATTATCATTATGATTTCTTTAATGAAATATAGTATAAATTATACTCTTATTGAGAACATTACGATATGGAGAATTATTATTATTATTGGTATAAATTTTGAGTCTTATTATACTACTTATTATTATTGTTGTTATTTGAATTTTTCTATATTATTTATTATTAATGTTTTGAAGTGATACTATTTATTATTAGAAATTTGACATATTATTAAAAAATGTTAGAATCCAACAAAAAACTAAATACAACATTAAACCAAAATGGAAAAATTATATAAGAAGAACTTTTTTTGTAGCCTTTAAAGACTATATTTACTACAAGGACTATGCTAACAAATTTAATTTTTGAACTGAAGTCACTACTAATTAAGTCAGTGAAATTTTATAAACTCCCATAAAAGAGGTTTCTTATTGTTTTTATTATATTTTTAATATCTCTTGCTTATAAATATTTATAACTTATTCACTGTTATTGTATGTATTATCTCCTATGCACTTACAAATGGTAAGTAATACTGTAACATTATTGTATTTTCTTTCATGGAAATGCTCCTTCCTAATCTTAATTCGATTTACTTTGCTCTTAACTATTTTTTTTAATATTTTTTATATTGCGTCAGTTTTCTTTTTCTTCCATCTCTTAGTTTCCTGGGTTTGACAGTTTTATTCCAAAATTTAACTTTTCTAAATTATTAGATTTCTATTGTCTGAACTTGTAGTTTTATTTAATTATCAATTTCATACAAATTTTAGGGAGGGGGTGGATAATATTACAATTTAAAATTTTTCTTTTGCCAAAACTAACCTTTATACTATATTAATTTCCTTATAACAATATTCTGTACTTACTTCAACTTATTAAATTCAAATCTTGTTTCTAGATCTAATCTAGTTTCCTGGGTTTGACAGTTTTATTCCAAAATTTAACTTTTCTAAATTATTAGATTTCTATTGTCTGAACTTGTAGTTTTATTTAATTATCAATTTCATACAAATTTTAGGGAGGGGGTGGATAATATTACAATTTAAAATTTTTCTTTTGCCAAAACTAACCTTTATACTATATTAATTTCCTTATAACAATATTCTGTACTTACTTCAACTTATTAAATTCAAATCTTGTTTCTAGATCTAATCTATTAATCTTTATGAAAATGATATAAATTCTTAATTCGCCTTAAAAAACATTTATTCCAGTATGCGTAAATTTAAAAAGATGGCTATAAATTAAAAATATTCTTAATTAAACTTTATTTCTTAATATTCCAAATAGAACTCATTTTTTCTATGTTTTTATCAACCCTTTTTAAGAAAGTCTTATTAAATTTATTCCAAAACCATACCTTTAAAAATATCATTATTTTTATTTATCTATTTATTTATTTTCCCTCTTTCAACATTCGATATGTGTGCATAACAATAAATTCATACCTTTCAAGAAATATGATTATTTTTATTTTTCTATTTATTTATTTTCAATCTTTCAACATTCGATGTGTGTGCATAACAATAAATTTATTTTTTTTCTTTTTCTCTTAAAATTAATCGTCTGCAAAAGATCGTTTGCACAAGATATTTGAAATTCTGAGTCGATTATAAATTGGTTAAATAATATATTTTTTAAAATAAATTATCGTTTGTGGAATATAGCCTCGACTCTGGGCATGAGTTATGTTTACATAAAAGAATGATGGTTCGAGAGTAAAGAATGTTCTAGAAATTTCTTTTTAGATTTAAGAGGGGAAGCCTCGAGATAAGAAGGAAGATTCTGGGTTTTTTTCTTGGATGAGTACGGCTCGCTGAAATAATGATAGATTTTCGGTAAAAGACAGTTTGAAAAAGGAGCCTTTCCCTTTCTCATACTACAGATTAATAAATTAACTTACAGCAGCTAAAAGAATGATGTTTCGAGAGTAAAGAATGTTCCAGAATTTTTTTTTAGATTTAAGAGGGGAAGCCTCGAGATGAGAAGGAAGATTCTTGGGTTTTTTCATGGATGAGTACGGTTCGCTGAAATAATGATGGAATTTTCGGTAAAAGACAGTTTGCAAAAGGAGCCTTTTCCTTTTTCATGACTACAGATTAATAAATTAACTCACAGCAGCTAATGAGTAATTTATTGGATCCTCTACGTCTACTTATTTTTTTTTTCTCATTGGCCATGATTTCTGTGCGGTAAAACGGGGACCCTGGCGATGATGTCTCTGGCTCCTAAATTTATAAATGTCACACATATATATATATATATGTCAACATTTGAACGGAGTAATGAAAGCTACCTAAAAGAAATATTTTTCTCTCTACATGAAATATATTTGCCTGGAAATAATAAAATAAAGATAAAATTAGTCAGATGTGGTAACCCAAAACTTTCTTCTATCTCAAGCATATTAATACTTCATAATTAGTTACCACAGTGCCAAAAATAAATGACAATCTGTGCTCATCGTGAGAAATTTAAAGGCATGAAATTCCTTGCATTAGTTCTTGAAATAGGACTGTTATGTATATCCGTAATATTGTAACATAAAAAGATACCTGTTGAGAGACTTATACCAATACGTAAACAGCAATAATATTTATCAAGCTATACCTGTAGCTGAAAGTTGGTGAAAAAATTCGCACATTTGTTCTTGAGATAGAGCTATTGGAAGAATCGGGAAAAATTCAGCAAAGCAGCGCGACATGTTAGGCTATTGACACCATAACATAACAACTAATTTATATCATGGTGTTACTAAATTCAAAATTTGATGAAAATAAGTAAATATTACAATGATAGCGTTTCTTTCCTTCGAAATACTTCCAAATTAAATGAAGATCTTCTGGCCATAGACAAAATCATGCACAAAAAATTCGGTTCAATTCTGCGCATAACTTCAGACACTTTTCAATGATAAAATAATGAAAATGGCAGAAACATTGCTGTCACAACGCTCCTTTTTGGCGGATTTTTTTTCAAATTCAGGGAGGATCTAACAACTATAGCCAAAAACTTACACAAAAAAAAAAAAAAAAAAAAAAAAAAATTGTTCAATTCTATGCCCAACTTTCTACATTTGAAAAGGAAATATTGAAAATGGCACAAAAATCGGTATTACAACGCCCCCTTTCCTTGGAATATTTGAAATTTGAAGGAATACTTGCTTGCCACAGCCAAAAATATGCACAAAAAATTTGGTTCAGTTCTGTGGATATCTTCATACACTTTTCGATGGTACAATGGCGATACACGGACAAATGGACACACGGATTGACAGACAGCTATTAAAATGTTTTTTAAAATCTCTGACCCCTAAAATGTGTAAATCCGTCAAAAATCGGAAATCGAAAAAAATTCGATTCCAATACTTTCTCCTATTGAAGATAGAAGGAAATAATAAGGGCGCATGTAAGCACATACATCTCATAGGGATAGTCATACCCTATAAAAATAAAGTAGATATCAAATATTCATCCATAGTAAATTTAGAATAAAAAATATAAAGATTGTAAGCTTTTTTAAAATTTAATTGTATATTATATTTAAGAAATCTAGTTGCAGGAGACATTCAAAGGAATGCTAAAAAATCCTTCAAATAAGTGCCATGGTACTTGCGGGTGCCGCGCTGGTCTATCAATTGTAAGATTGCAAATATCTACACTACATTACATTCGGCTATATTGTATACAGTATCCCGCATGTAATGCCTTATTGCTTGTGATGGAACTCATGTGGAAAATATGTAATCCTAGTTTTATTTTCTCCAACCTGTTTTGTAATCAGTGACAAATGTCATGCCTCTTTCTCTGTGCGCCTCAATCGTGTTTATTGGTCCGTTCACAAAGCGGCCTTTTGTGCGTGCACAACGAGTCCCTTTTTTGCGGTAGATGTGCCGTTCCAACGCTCCATAGAGGCTTCCGCATGCGTTGAGACTTTTGTGACGGGAGAAAATGGGCATTTCCACGCGAAAATTTTGAGTTTATGTACCTGTAACCGTAACCGTGTGCGCTACTTTGTTGCTGATCACTGTATACTGACTTCATAACTCTGAACAATGATATCTGAGATCTGATCTCGACGGGTTGAACGGAGCTGCCACTAGTGGTGCCTATATCGGCAAAGTTTTTCTTATGACCACCTTGTATTTGTAAATTTATCACTATTAAATACGTAAGTTAGAACTTATTTCTGATGTGACCAATTTTTGTCTCTGAGCATTTATTAAGATGAATAGTTTAGAGAACAAATACATTAAGTTTAAAATGGAACGTATTTCTTAGGTCATCTTTAGATAACATTAAAAATAGCTCAAAGTAATTGAATTGTAAAAGGTAAATCTTAAGCACTTATTTTCTTTATTGGAAAAAAAGAGATAATAAAAGAAATGCCGAAGAAGCAATTGAAAACAAAAGTTAACTACTTGTTTGGTATAAATGTAACAAATAATGTTTAACATGCAATTGAAAAGGAATTTCTTGGTTTAAATTTTCTTGAAGAATTCTAAATCGAAAACATTTTAAAACATCTCATTTACGACTGATAAAACAAATAATTTTTAGTACCATTTAATTCGCAGAAATAGGAAATTCCAAAAAGGAGTATACTGATTAGATACAAATTGCTATATAGAGAGTGTTTGCATATTTTTAGATTATTTTCACAGGTCATATAGACCTATTTTGCATAAAAAATTTGTCTTTTAAATTGTTAGTTTGGTAACCCTTATTTTAAAATAATTTATCTACACTGTGATTTCCATGACAATAATGCCTTTTGTAGTTTTGGAAGAGGTATTTTGGCCCATTTTTCTTGAACAACTTTCCAAAGTCCATAAAGACTTATAGGTTGACTTTGAATAACATTCTTTTATAAAGTCCAAAATCACAAATTCATAGATGAAAGATGTATCATGAGATCTATCAGGTATAAATGAAGGGTATATCCCTGTTACTTGTTTTTTATATTATTTTTTTTCCACGAAATTAACTGCGGATTGTAATATTTGGCAACTTTATTTTGCAGTTACACATGCGGTTCAACAATTTATTGCACCGGGTTAAAGAAATGGATTCATCTTTGAAGACTGTGAGCAAGATAGGTTTTTGATTGTATTATATTAAACAATTTATCCACTCTCTTTATTTTTAATTTGTATTTGTATGCAATGCCAGCAATAATCATAAACCTTTGATAAAAATTGCTTTAAATACAATAAATCATGTTTTAAGATTTTTTCTCCTTTTTGATTATACAAAATGAATCTCTTTATATTAAAATCACTTAAAAAGAACCAAGCTTCATCTATTGTAACAACATTTTCCCCATTCCTCTCGATAAATGCTTCGCATAAACAATTCTGTATCGTGCTTATGTTCAGCGGTATTCGTGGAGAAAGACAATGAACATTGGTCTTTTATAGCCTCTTTAAATTACAAAAAACTGTTAACGATATTATTAACAGTGGATACTGAGTATAAAACGATATAGCAACAGTACATCGACTTGGATGGTCTTCTTCTACAATGGAAGATCTTACCTTTGCAATATTTAATGAATTGCTTTTCGTTCTTGGTACATATTTATAACAATTTTTTCACTGGAAATCAGACGGTAAATTTTTTTCCGCTTCTTATTAATAATATTACCTGTTGTAGCATTAGGTATATAAAAACATGCTTTTCACAGTGCTTTTTAATAATAGAATATCGATAACTTCCTTTGGAAACTGCAGAAATGCAACCTCCCATCCATTAGATCTTTCTAAGAACCATTTTCAATTACTTACCAATTTAAAATAGTTGTTTTAAAATTAAGGTACTATTTGATTATCATGTCGACCAAAAAGCTATCGCAAAGCTGTAAGATTAAATGCCAATCATGGTAGATCATAAAACTCATTTGCCACACTCATTTGTCATTACACACGAGACTGTTTATAACATAATGAAATGATTTTAAATTCAACTTTTTATTATAATTTTAGTAATTTATTTGTTGTTTTTCGTTATTTTAAAAATTATGACACTTTGCATAACTATGAAGAAGAGTTTGGTGATTTGTGTAATATGGCGAAATTGGCTGACGCGATAACCAAGTAGTACCAAAACTGCCTAGTGAGAATTTACACTTCCAAACACAATATTATTTGTAAAAATTAATTTCTCAACGCAGACGATATTTTTTTGACAAAACAAACTTTTCTAAATAATGTGCGAGCATTTTATAAAAATAGATGTTTCATTATTTCTTTGATTAATAAAACTAAAAAAACTAGTCGTTGGAGGCCACCGTAATATTTACCCATCATGGATATGCATAAAAGAATATATGAAAACATAACATATGTAAACAATTTATAAATGCATTACAATTCCAAAACAAAATATAAACGTATATTTAAGTATTTTTAACACATCATCATGCTCTATTAATGAATTTCTGATGAACCGATTTCGATAAATTGTATGAAACGCCAAAATATTCAAGTAGCACTGAATTGCATAAAAGAAACATCCTTATAATTCTAAAAAAATTATCATATTCACTAACGGTTTCTCGCATCGAATTAAGTGTCTCATTTGCAATTAAAAGATATCTTTGAATTGAAATTTGAATGAAATAAAAGTTCATGAAAAATCAAAAAATGTGAAAAACAGGATTAGAAATATCTCGACAACTAATAATCCGATTGTTTTTTATGCAAAATTTGTGTTAATTTTCTGCCTTTTACGTCCACTCCTTAAAATAAAAAAATCGAAAATTTTTATATACCTTTCATCTGAACGAATTTTTCGAGAGTCCAAAAAAAAAAAAAAAAATAGTTCCGGATAATAGGTTACTGATATTAAATAGGCTTCGTCCCATTCTTACAGACTAAGCACATACAAAATTTCAAGTCTTTATCTCAATTTGTTCGAGAGATAGAGCGGTTACAGACAGACACACAGACGGACGGACGGCAATTTTTTTTTTCTAAAAATATGTTTTTCGGAATCTCCAGTGTCTGAAACGTGTAAATCCGTCAAAAAAAAAAAAATTCGATTTTCAAAACGATTGCAAGACTTACCCTAGATTTACCTTATGATGGGTAAGTAAAATGCAAAAAAAAAAAAAAAAAAAAAAAAAAAAAAAAAAAAAAAAAAAAAAAATTACCTTTTTTATTGGAATGTACTAAAATTGTATGATGACTGCTAGCAATTTAACTATTCTTTTGGAATACATTTTAAGTATATCTTTCCGAAACGAATACTTAAAAACAGTAAATCAACGGTAAGTAAATTCTAGTTAATAAAGAAACTGCGAATGGTAAATAATCTAAAAAGTTAAACGGCTTTGCAATGAATACATTAGAATCTATACTAATAAAATCCGTGCGCCTCTGTCTGTCTGTCTGCTTGAAGCCGATTACAGTTCGCAACGCGGGCGAGTTGGAAGTCGCGAGAGGTGTCTTTCGATTGGAAATATTCCGGGGAAGTCATTTCGGGCATTTTCGAGACCGTGGGACCAAAATTAAAAAAGTTATGAATTAAAAACCCCTTGGGAATCGGAACGAAAAATGTCTCAAATCCGAAACGGCGCTCAAACGGAGCTCCGAGGCAGAACACTGCGCTACCTTGCGGTGAAGAACCTAACTTTTCCCCTTTGGCTAAAAGAAGAAACAGCTGAAAACCGCTTTTTCTACCGGCGCTAATTGCGTTTTTTTGCGCGTTTTTTCTTAAACCATCATGCAGACAGTTTTTAAAGTAGAAAAAAACTGATTACATATTCAGTATCTGCGTAAAAATCTGCTTCTGATGAACTAAAAAATACGGAAAAATGTCTTAAGGGCGCGTAGTGCCCACCGTGAAAAAATAAATATTTTTAACGGGATTATGGGCGCGAAACGACCATAGTTCCGATCCACAATCTTTTTTTTTTCAAGTGCACGTGGCCCACAGTGCGAAATCACATATTTTTAACTGGACCATGGCTCTTTAATTTACTTTTTTTTGTGCTTGAGGATTCGAACACCAAGACTTGCTTATTAAATGAATTTTTTTGTTTATTATATACTGCTTAATACCGAGGTTCGTTTGGAAAAAGTGGCCCAGCTAGCGGGCGTAGCTCGCTAGTCTATACTAATAAAATCCGTGCGCCTCTGTCTGTCTGTCTGCTTGAAGCCGATTACAGTTCGTAACGCGGGCGAGTTGGAAGTCGCGAGAGGTGTCTTTCGATTCGAAAAATTCCGGGAAAGTCATTTCGGGCATTTTCGAGACCGTGGGACCAAAATTAAAAAAGTTATGAATTAAAAACCGGTCGGGAATCGGAACGGAAAAGTCACATTTCCCAAACGGAGCCCAAACAGAGCTCTCAGGCAGAACACTGCGCCACCTTGCGGTGATCGACTAGAGCTTTTCCCTTTTGGCTAAAAGAAGAAGCAGCCGAAAATCCCTTTTTCTCCCGTCATTTTGTCAAAGAATGTATAAGAGAAAAATAACTGATTGGTAAAAAATGTTAAACACGGTTTAATAAATATATAAGTACAACTATTTAAGCACAGCAAGATATGTTCACTAAGAGGTAATAGTGCTGCTAATTAATATTTTGAGAATCTCAGATGTAACTGGCTATTCATATATTTATTCTGTATGTGAGTATTAATCGTTGTAGCTCATTTTCATACTTTTTCTTTTTGGTAGCATACACGAATATTGTGTAAACGCGATTAATACTAATTTCTGTTAGTACAAACGGAAAACGAGCTGCCAAAATTATTTGTTAGTTTTGTTGTTTGTGATATTAATGAAATTATTTTTTTTGCGCGTTTTTTCTTAAACCATCATGCAGACACTTTTTAAAGTAGAAAAAAACTGATTACATATTCAAAATCTGCGTAAGAGTCTGCTTCTGATGAACCAAAAAATACGAGAAAATGTCTTATGGGCGCGCAGCGCCAACCGTGCAAAACCAAATATTTTTTACGGGACGATGGCGACCATGGAGCGTAGCGCCCACTGTGCGAAATCACATATTTTTAACGGGATAATGGGCGCATAACAACCATAGCTCTTTAATTTACTTTTTTTGTGCTTGAGGATTCAAACACCAAGACTTGCTTATTAAACGAATTTTTTTGCTTATTATATACTGCTTAATATCGAGGTTCGTTTGGAAAAAGTGGCCCAGCTAGCGGGCGTAGCTCGCTAGTATCTTAAAATTTATTGTCAAATTATGAATGTTCTCAGAAAAATTTCTGAGATGATATTTTAGTCAGAAATACATCATAGAATCAAACAATACGCAATTTTTTATCAGTTTTTGCTCATTTGTAAGTTATAATGTAATGACTAAATAAAATTTTTGAAAGCCTAATAAAATAATATGAAACAAACATGCCGTTACATGCAGAAATTACATTAGTATTTATAACCACAATCTTTACATTAATAATAGTACACAAACATAGTTGATAAATGTTGCTTAGTATAAAATAACTTTATTTGATAAGTGAGAAATATCTGATAAAAAATTGGGAGTATCGCCAGAATTTTAAACAGGAAGAAAACTGCGTGATCATTTTATAGAATTTAGAATGAAACAAATAAAAAAATCATGCCCTAAAAGTCCTTTTTTTATATGAAACAGCATTTAATCTCTATAAAAAAGAGTAAATTAACAAAATCTTTTTTTAATCGCAGTAATGGTATACAGGGTGTCCCCTCTCAACGGTGGCCAATGGCTAATTTCTAAACCGTTGGTCATAGACATATAGTTCCAATTGCAAAAATGCTTTAAAAAAGGCAAAAAATTGTTTTTTATATTGAAATTTATTTGACCGTCTATGCAAATGAACTAATAATGCTAAATACTTTTTTTTCAATTACGATCTTACAATAGTAAGCATAAAAAACATAGCAATTAGAGATCAATAACATATAATAACAATTCGAGAATATTTACGAGAGTTAGAATTCGGTTATATAGACAGACAAATTGAAGCCATAAGCACTTTTCAACTATGTTGGAAAAATGTTAAGAATGGTTTACTGGTAGACACAGATTCATATTTGAAGTTAATTAACCAATTTACATATTGCCTGTTTTTATTCTCTTTGTATTTTTTATTTTCTAAGTAAAAAGAACACATTAATTTCTTTTTCATTTAATTACACCATTAAAGATACAGAACTTTTATATTCTATCTTCTAAACGCGTTAACGAACTGTGCGCTTTGCGATTTAATAACTCAGAATATTAATGGATCGTAATTCCCTTTTCAAACGGCTTTGCATATAATAGAGAAAGAAATATAATTCTGGGCCATTAATTTCGACAAACAACTTTATTTTCTCCGAAAAGGCAATAATGAAGGAAAATTTAATATGGTTAGTTCCGAACCTTGTTAACTTTATTGCAATCAGATTTTTAGAAACTGTACTTTTTTATTTTAAATCTGTTCATTTATAAATTTAAACTAGATCGTTAAATGTTCTTGTTATTATTTATTAATGTCTATGCATTAAAGTGTTTCTTTTATTAAAGGAACGCTTGTAATTATTTTTTTTAACTTAATCTTTTCAAGTCAATGGAAATTTTTTTTAATCATTAGTGGTGATGGTTTATGAAACATTTTGTCAACTTTAAGTACAGTGGTGTACAGGGTGCAGTATGTTATCTATCGCCGACCTTTAATTTAACAACCGTTAATTTAAAGCTATTTCTGTGCCTGTGCATTATTTCTAGACGTTTGAATTTAAAAAAAATTGCGTATGCAAGAGTTTTAAATTGATCTTTATATTTATAAGACAGCGTAATTTATTATTTTTTTAATATTCGAGAGGAAATAATTTTATTTAAATTGAAACCCCGATAATAGATACATTTCATTATTCTTAATATGTGCTACAAAATTTAATAGCTTATACTGGATCAATAAAAAGTAATTATAAAAACATCTGTGCCTTTATAAGAAACACTGTAACTACTGTTCCATAGAAAATGTGTCACTGGAGAAAAAAACCATGTTTACTGAAAGTGTCTCAACATATTCTCATACACGTATATATAATATGTATATCATAAGCGTATTTTATTTAAAGAATTGAAAAACTTTTGATAGTCTTGAAAAAATTATTCTTTCCGAAAATAAAAATTTCTATAACGCAGAATTTAAATAACTAGAAAAATACTTTAGAAGGAGAAAACGTATGTATTATTATCGTTTACATTGATAAAATAAATGAAAAGCATAAATAATTTGTAGAAAAAAGATTTTACATTAGGAGTATGTGTAATTTGCAAAATTAAATATTTATAAACGAATTTTAAAGAAGAATCAAATTACTTTTAAAAGACGACACATCTATATTTACCTCTAAGTAAAAAGTGAGTAACAAGAGGAAAAACGCTTGAAGATTCATATCTTGTTTCTTTTTCATGATCTTTTCTTGAATATTGATTGCTGATTATATTGTGTATCTTTTATATTTTTCTAGAATAGCAAATTCAGTTGTAACTTGGAGTTTAAATAATTCAAAAAACATCTCAGAAAGAAAAAAAACATTGTTATTTAATTCACTTTACAAAAAAAAAAAAAAAAAAGAAGAGCAAAGGATAAACATAAATATTTACATTAGCTGTACGTATAATTTGTAAAAATAAATATTTATACACGAGCTTCAAAGAGAAAATCAAATTACATACAAAATTAAACATTTTTATGTTTCAATTTTAGTAAAAAATATAAGCAAAATGAAAGTAAACGTGAAAATCTATTTTCACATTGTATTTATTTTGTATGATTTATACTTGAATATTGATTTACTACGTATTTGTGTTTAATAAAAATTGAAATAAAAGCAACAGAAAACAGCCTTAATTAAAAATAATTTGAGTAGTACGTACGTATACACATACGTATTTTTAAAAAAGAGAAAGAATTATGATGATCAAGGTTTGGTTGAAAGCTCTCGGGATCTTTTATATTAAACATCTATATAGTTTTTAATGTCTTAAAGCCTTTTTATTGTTTTTACATTTGTTTTAGAATAAAACTGTGAATTATTCGTATGCATTCACGTTTTAAACTGTTCTTACTGACACGACGCATTATCCGGGGGCAAACAGATTCTGTAAAAAAAAAAAAAATAATAATAAGAATAATGAGACTTATACCTTAAAATTACTTTATTGGAAGACAATTTAACACACGCTGAATATTCTTCAAAATAGCCTCCTCCTGATATAGCAGGCCGTTGCCAAAGATTTTGCCACCCATTTACGTCCATCTGGATGTCTTTAATTGAAATGTTGTTCAGAACACTCTACTCTCCAAGCCTAATATTTTTGCAAATGGAAACAAATTTCTTTACTTCACGGGTCTGTTGACTATGCTACGTTGGCTTATGAAAAGATGATTGGACTAAAACCCATGGTTTATAATGTTGGCTTTAAATTAAAAATCATTAATTAAACAGAGCGATCTAATGAACTCAGTGGTTGTTCTTCATTTATTTCACACTCAATGATAAACAAAGAAAAGGTAAAAGAAAAAAAGGAGAAATTTCAAAATTTTCAAAAATAATGAAAATTACACGTGGATGCAAACCGTCTTGCACTTAAAAAAGAACTGATCGGTTTGTGTAAGATTCTCGGCAAAATGGGTTTTTTGTAACCGGGGTGAAAATTTCAAACTGACTGCTAAATTAAACAACAAATTGTGTTGAATCTATTGGCTGGTGCAGTCATTTTATTCATCGATATCGGTTAATACCCACTACTTGCAAGTTCACTTTTTCAAAAGCATGTCTCCCATTCGGGAAAGAAACTTTGAGATTTTGCAAATAGAAAACATGAATGTATGCTTTGCTGTTGTATACTTACTGGCAAATAACGCAGTGGAGAAGAGATATTTAAAGATTGTTATTATCAGAAAACTCGTCATGAAAAAACGTGCTTCACAGTTATTTTAAACGTCTCGGATAGAGCACGTTTATCTCCAATGACAATTTTTAGACGGAAAATATTGCCTAAGGGGCTAAATTTCCTAAGTTGTATTATCGCCCGTGCACAATCAAAAGATTGAATGGATGAAAATGGAATATTAGATTGTCTTAAAAAAATTAGGGGTAAAAAAATAGGAATGGTTTTTAAGAAGCCATTTTTTCGTTTAAAGCACACCACACTGAAAAGATTAAACAACTTCCCTGTCAGGTGGGATCTTCGATAGGTATGATTCCCGGTACCCTTATTTCTATTCTTTAACCACTGGACGCTTGTTTGAATGAGCCATTTAAAGACAGAGCTTGTTCGAAATGGATGTTGTCTGGGAAAGCAGCAGTGACAAATGGTAGTGATTCAAAAAAGTTGACATTGCCACTCTCTTTAAATGAGGGAATTAAGTTTGGCTTGAATTACTATCAAAAGAAATGATCATCCGATCTTTCAAAAAATTTTGCATGAGTAATACTATGAAATGAAAATGATGCCATTTCAGAAGAATATGGCGATGATGATGATGACGAATCAGACACTGACGATATTCATCCTGATGAACTAATGAAACAAAGCTATTTTAAGGAGTTACTTGAAAATTCAGATAATCCCTTGGGCGGCAAATAGTACATTTTGTATCGTAAAAGAATGGAGTATTGAGGTATTTTTAGATTTTATTTACATTTAGATAATTATATTTTATATTATCATCTTTTTTTATTTTATAATGTTAATATTCGATTTTTTTAGATTTGTATATAAGCCCCTCCCTTTTTTTGAAAATTCAAAACTGCTCAAAGTGTCCCTGCTTATTTATTTCAATATCTGGTAATATTCTTGAAAAGTTACTTAAAAATGTTTCCGAAAATCAGGGGAAGTAAAAGAAAGTTTGTATTTGTAAATTCTTCTTTAAATCTGAGAAATATACCAACGAGGTTTTTAATGATAAAGAGCGCATTTCGGAACCATGAGTAACTAATAAGTTATTGTTGTTTATTTTCGTCCCTGGTCATATTATATTTCGTAGATTGACTTTTTTTACGTTATGTTGTCATTAGTATTAATTTTTAAACGAAGATAACGCGAGGTATGTTGTTACACTTTTTTAAATGATTGCCAATTGTAATATTGTAATTGATTTGTTGTACAAAAATTTTTCTTTATGTCTGAGAAAAATGTATTATCTTTTAAAGAGAATTAATTTATAAAAATCTCTGATAATAAATAGGATAAAAAAATTATGAAATTTATTTAGATGATTTCATCTTAATTGATATAAAACAAATAGATTTCCCAATACAATTGCTTAAGGTTCTTTGTTATTTAAGGAAAAACAATGAATTGAGAAAAATAATATTTGAATTTTATTCGAAACAATGAAATTTCTCAATAAAAAAGCTAATTAAATGATAAAAATGAAAAAGTCAAAATGTAATAAAAATTTTGTAATAATACAATAGAATTCCAGAAAGGAAATGGATAATTTTGTTTTCGTTTGCTGATGTCATCATAAAAAAATAATGTAATCTAAGTCATTTAATTAATTTGTATTCTGCTAAACTATTTAAAATAACAAGAAAAAACAAATGAAAAGACGAAGAATAGTATTGAAAATTTTAAAATAAATGTAATCATTCGTAAATTGAATTTTTTTATATAGAATCAAAAAGTTTATTCATCGATTGTGACTTTAAGATAAAGAGACTGGAAATTTGATTGTTAAATCAGTCATTAAAAATATTTTTTGCGTTTAAAATTAATTGACTTATACTCAGGGGAAGGCAAATGTACACTGTAACAAGAATGAAATAATAATGCGTCAAGCATAGATTATAAAAGAATAATAGAACGAAACACGACTGTTTATTATGTTATAATAGGATTTCTAATTGAACCATATGGAAACGTACAACACATTTGAATATCGAATTTTAGCAATTCACATCCAAAATCAGAAAATTATCTGAATTTAACACGACTGTTTATTAGGGTGGGCCGAAAAAAACTTTTTTTCGATTTTCATTTACGGCGGGTGCGGAAAAGTGGCCACTGGTGGCACTCAGTTCACACAAAAAATTTGAGATTTTTTGGACTTTTCCTCACCCTGCCGCAAATGGCTTGAAAATTTGCAAAAATGCTGATTTTGAACTTTTTTAGGTAAAAAGTTAAAAATGTTAAATTAAATTTATTTTGGCTGTATTTGCTTGATAAGGCATCTTTAACGTACCAAATGCTTAAATAAGTTCTGATAATGCATTATTTAATTGCTAAGTGTATTTTAAATAAGCCGATTTTCATAGCTTTTTCACATATAACAGGCAAAATATGTATTGGTTTGAATCGTTCGTTAATTTCTCGCTTATTTATGTTCCTTGGTCTTTAAATTTTTTTTATGTGTCAAAGGTCATATATTTGGGCAGAGGACAGCAGTATAACTCAAAGACAAAGCTGTAAATTGAGAAGGGGAAGAAACAGGACACTAAGCGTGCGCAATGCCTCATCGCAATGTTGAGGGAGTGAAGGAAGATATAAAAGAGAAGAGAAAATTGCTATAAGGGATTGTTATTATTTTACCATGCTCAAAATCTGAGAAATTTGTTCGGTGTGGATGTGAAACCTTTTCCTAAAGGGATGCGGTACTTTTTGGATCATTTGATGTACCATTACAGTGTTTTGTGCGTTTTATTACGACAAGTTTGGAAATGGCTATTATGAAGGTCCATGGCAATGTAAAAGACACACAACAGAATGAAAAGGATCCTTTTTGAGCACCATGCTTGTTAAAAGACTTGCAAATGCCAACTTATACTGATTTTATACGCCACTAGTACTGGTTGTGAAGCGATATGGCAAAAAATCGAAAAATCCAATATTAGTCAATAGATGATGTTATGAAAATGGTAGATGAAAAAGTTACCGATATCTGAATAAAAGCCAGCGTTTTCCCAATGATCAATTTACAAAAAGATTAAAAACTATTAAAAGAAGCGTAGATCATTGGAGAAATCTTGAAATCGTACGGGTTTGAAAATAAAGACAACCAGCGAAGAATTCGTACGACATAGTGAAACCCTTTAGTAGTTTTTAATATTTTTGTAAATTGATCGTTGCGAAAACACTGGTATGGAAGCTTTTTTCAGATTTCGGTAACTTTTTAACCAACCATTAAACTATTATTATAAACTATCACTATTAAAAGAAGTGTAGATCATTGGGGAAATCCGGTAATTGTATGGGCTTGAAAGTAAAGACAACCCGCGAAGAATTCGTATGATATGGTGAAACCTTTTAGTAGTTTTAAATCTTTTTTGTAAATTGATCGTTGTGAAAACACTGGTATGGAAGCTTTTTTTCAGATTTTTTTTCGAAGATTTTTTTCAAAGGTAACTTTTTCACCTACCATTTTAATAACATCATCCATTGACTAATATTGGATTTCTCAATTTGCTGCCATATCGCTTCGCAACCACTAGTAGTAGAGCAAGATATCAGTATAAGTTGGCAATTGCAATTCTTTCAATAAGCATGGTGCCCCAAAAAGGATACTTTTCATGCTGTCGCGTGTCTTTTACATTGCCATGAACCTTCATACTAACCATTTCAAAGCTCGTCGTAATAAAACGCACAAAACACTGTAATTGTACATCAAATGATCCAAAAAGTACCGCATCTCTCTAGGAAAAGGTTTCATGTCCACACTGAATATATGTCAGAGGTTTTGAGCATAGTAAAATAATAACAATCCCTTATCGCAATTTTCTCTTCTCTTTTATTTCCTCCTTAACTCCCTCAACATTATGATGAGGCACTGCGTACTCTTTGAGTTCTGTTTCGCCCCTTCTCACCTTCCAGCTTTGTTTTTGAGTTATACTGCTGTCCGCTGCCCATATATATGACCTTTGATACATAGAAAAAATTTTAAGACCAAGGAACATAAATAAGAGAAAAATTAACGAACGATTTAAACTAATACATATTTTGCCTATTATACGTGAAAAAGCTATGAAAATCGGCTTATTTAAAATACACTTAGCAATTAAATAAGCCATTATCAGAACTTATTTAACCATTTGGTACGTTAAAGTTGCCTTATAAAGCAAATACAGCCAAAATAAATTTAATTTAACATTTTTAACTTTTTACCTAAAAAAGTTCAAAAATCAGCATTTTTGCAAATTTTCAAGCCATTTGCGGCAGGGTAAGGAAAAGTCCAAAAAATCTCAAATTTTTTGTGTGAACTGAGTACCACCAATGGCCACTTTTCCGCACCCGCCATAATCGAAAATCGAAAAAAAGTTTTTTTCGGCCCACCCTACTGTTTATTATGTTATAATAGGATTTCTAATTGAACCATATGGAAACGTACAACACATTTGAATATCGAATTTTAGCAATTCACATCCAAAATCAGAAAATTATCTGAATTTTTTGAACACCCATGTGTATGATACATAAATATTTATCCATTAACTATGCTCATGAAAAAGTTTAATTAAGTTAGGAAATATATATAATACATATCTCAGTTGAAAATTCCCCATCAGCAATTTTTGCTAATAAAAGGAAAATGGTACGTACATTCTTTTGTGCAACTTTGTATATGAGGTATAGAATTTATATACAACAAGTGACTTGCAAAAAATGATTTAATTTAAAAGTACTCCAATAACTGAAGATTACTCATTTATATCAGAGACTAACTGAATCTGAAGTTTGACGAGAATTCGTGCATTAGTTCCAGAGATAGAGCTATTGCGATAATCATTTGTTAATGATATTCGTAAATATATTTGTTAATAATATTGCATAGCAGCGCCACCTGTTGGGTGATTTACATCAAAATGTAATCAGAACCACATTATGTCAAGAACTAATGTAATATTAAGTTTTATGAAAATCTGTCTAGTTAGTTTTTGATTTTCAATTTGATTGATTTTTGTTAGTTTTGAGTGAAATTAGTTCTTGACATATAATTAATGAGGAAATCATAAAAAAGGCAGCATAGAAGCGCCACCTAACAGGCGATATACTCCAAAAACTAATAAGATCCAGTTTACATCAAGGTATAGCAGAATCTAAAGTTTTGTGAAATTCTGTGCATTAGTTCTTGAGATAGAGTGCCCACAAAATTTAAGAAACATGCAGATTCACAGACTCACAGACAGGCATTTTATAAAAATATTTTTTTTTGGAATCTCTGACCCCTAAAATGTGTAGATAGAACAAAGTAAAAATATTTTTCAATATAGCTCATCCTGGATTTTCCCTGATATCAATTCTTTTTAAATAAAACAATATGTAAGAAAGATCAACTTATTACTATATCGCATGTGATGTTAGCTATCTTCACGTATTTTAAGCTTACAAGTGAAGTATATTAAGAGAAGAAATATATCAGCGATAAATTTAATGACACCAAGTCACGTTATTGCATAGTTAGTTGACATTCAGGACTATTTGCAGAAGAAACACGTAAATTATAGCATGATTATTCATGGGAAAGTTAAATGACTTTTGACACAGAAATAGCAGTATCTCCACCATACGTCATACGGCATTCTTAACATGGATAATAGCGTGGCAGTAAAATGTTTTAAAGATATTAGATTATTCATTATTTCCTTAACCCTTTCAGGTGAAAGTAATTATGCTTTTCTAATATCACATACTAGAATTTTCGAAAAGTTTTATTTGAAAAAATTGAAACGTGATTTTGCAGCGTTTTAATTAGCGAAATGAAGAAAGTAAAATTTTGTCTAAAAATTCTTGGATAATTCTTGATTAAAATGAAACAATATAAAAGTATCACATAGTCTTTTAATGGGTTAAAGGAGTGACATTAGTTTGATTTGTTCAGTATTTCGTTTTTCATATTTTATATTTTCATCTTTTTGGGGATATAAAAAACACCCAGGGTTTGAAGGCATCTAGCGGGGTCATATGCTGCATAGTGAATCAGAGCCATAAATGCTATTTAAGTTTCTATGTTTATCTGTACATGTTTGTTGAACACGGAAAGAATGAGCGAATGTGCAGCATTAAAAAAAATCTATAATACGTGTTGAAAAAACCCATTAATACATTTTAAAATGAACTCGAATTTAGAATTTATTCCCAAAATTATTAATATCAAGATAAATTATGTTTTTATAAATGCGTCTTTAATTCTGACAAATGTAATGTGTGAATATTGAGTATTCAGAAGTAACGGATTCATGTGAAAAAGGAAATATAGGAAAACAGAAACTGATAGAAGTGCACTGTTTGCTGCATTCTACTTGGGAAACCAATACATTTTCAGTTGCGCAAAATTTAAAATTTAGTTAAAAGTTTTTCCAAGAGATTGTGCTGATAAGTTAGAAAGCTAGAAAAAACTTTAGGAAAATGTGGCGAAGAAGCATACAAAAATTAAATAGCCATATTTTAAATGTATCCACCATTGCAGCATCAACATGGTGCAGTCTGAGAATTAAATTAGCAGAAACCCGTGCTAACGTTACAGCCGAAATAATCTCATACATAGGCAACGATAAAATGCCTCAATTCGACAGTCGCATGAGAGTTTTGGCGGTACATCTTGCTTTTCAAGGAGACTCTTTGACAGTAAAAAATTGCAAGGATTGAAATCTGGCAAATAGGAAGATCAATCCATGTCACTTCCAATTATTCAATGAATTGATATGGCCTTCGAAGTAGTTTTCCAGGAAAATAAAGATTTCAACTATTTGATGTGGACAGGCAGCGTTTTCCACGAAATAGGAGCAGCTTTCCAAGGCATTTTGTACTCTAACAAATTTGCGTAAAATGCCCAGATAAAATGTTTTAATAATTGCTTGTATGATCTTAGAAAGAAATGGTGGTCCAAACCATTTTCAGGAGGGAGAAAGGCTCAGGGACGATAATGCTTACCATGAGGATTTTATGTTCCTAAATGATACGGTTCTTTGTATTGGGGAAGCTGATCAAAGAAAAATACATTTTATTGAGTATCAAATTATTCCTTTAGCGATTTCTCCAGCGTTCAATTGCTTTCATGAACGTCTTGCGTGCATTAATTATAGTAGCGCTAAGTGGTTATTGGGTGTGAAACATCTGGAGAGTATCTTACATAATACGGAGTGTGGGCGTGCTTTGAAGTCCAGACTGAACTCCAAGAGGGCGAAAGGATACACGCTGTTGGAACACTTGTTGAATGATTTCGACATTCGCAACTGTAACTTCAGCACTTGGTGGATCGACATTTCAAACACAAAAATTATTAACGTTCTGTTGATTTTTTTTACAAACAGAACATTTATTATATCCATTTTCGATCTTTAATTTCACAAAAAACTTTCCGCCATGTTTTAACAATACCGACGTCCAAGCAGTAAAATTCCAAGAGAAGAAATATCATTATTCTAAAAAGTATACCTTTACTTCAGAGCAACTTAAAAATCTCTGAACAAACCACGCTAGCAGAAGACCAACAAAATGCCTATATTAAAGATATGAGGGAATATGTTTCCCTGCAGATAGATGTATCACAGGCCTGTCCAACCTTATACTAAGCAAGGGCGCATCTCAGCTTTTGACAAGCAATGAAAAGCGTTATTATTGAAAATGACCAAAATATACCAGAAAATCATCTTTTAATATAATTAACAATATATATATATATGCAAATGCATAACGCAGTAAAGACATAATACCCCTATACATCTGAAGTGCCATGCTTAAAAAATCAAAATAACTGTAAATTGTGGTAAGTTTCGAATAATACATTTTTCTGTAAGAGATTATCTCAGACATTTTTGATTTGGAAGGACCCAGAATATGAAATATTAACTATTATTAAAATAAAATGTAATCAAATATATTGTCAGATTTTGGGAGGACGCAAATACTCTACAAACAGAAACAAAGTCATGGGTGGTCCCAAAGAGAAAGCCCGAAATAGTTTTTACTAGTGGAAATCTTTTTGCACGATTTTGTAGATTTAAAAAAAATAAATCATCAAAGTTACTTAAAGTTTTGAAGGTCTGGGGAAGAAAATGATAGAACTTTATCCTGTCTTATGAAACAGCCAAATGGTCAGTGAAACAGCTTCAATAATGATAGCAAACATGCTGAACTTTCATGCATGAAGGAGGGGGAGGATTGCTTATTTGCTTCTACATTTACTTCTTTACATATTTAAAAAAATAATAAAAAAATGAAAAAAATAATAAAATTATTGCTCACATTTATTCAATTCTACTGGTACAATTTCCTTAAAAAAATACAAAAAGAATAACTAGAAATTAGTGAAGAAACGAAACAGCACATGATTTGTTTCTTAAAAAAAATAAATCATGTGCTTTTGCCATTCTTTTAATACGTTGCGTACGTTATAATTGTTGATGCATGAAATACACTTGTAGTGATTTTTAAACATCTCTCAAGCAAATATATATCTTTAAATAAAATATATCTTTAATATCTTTAAATAAAGTATCTTTTACAATCGAATTTTACTTTAAAAAAAAGTCTGTGACAGAAAACTTTCAAAAGGGCGCCAAGAAAACCTGCAAAGGGCGCCATGGTTCCCGCGGGCGCCGCGTTGGACAGCCCTGATGTATCATATAGCCATCTGTTAGCGAACTTCCTAACTAAATTTGAAGTTCTGTGAAACTGGAAATTTACTTTTTTTCAAGTAGGCAATAAACAGTGATTTTCTATCACTTTAATTTTTTTACATAATATTTTTCAAATACACCCTTCTGCTTTTGGACATTGCACATACACATAGTCTTCTAAAATTTTGAAAATTTCAACCAAAAGTTAAAAAATATTTCAGTGCAAAATTATAATTTTTTTTAATGTTTACTTTATCTTATTTATATTCCATGTCATAATTCAGTTCTCTATATAACATAGTTACATTCATTTATTTATATTTTAATAAACATGAAACATAAACTATATAATAACTGTTTAACTACGCAATATAAATTTTTTTTTCCATACATCAAGATTTAAATTTAAACTTAAAAAGCCAATGCACTTAACAACAATAAACAAAACAAAAATAAAACAAATTACTTTCTTTATAGTGCGAATGTGCTACTTTAGCATTAAATATATCAGAACATATTCGATACTAGAGATAATTTAGAACTTCAGAAAAAGATTTTTTTCATACAAAATAGATGCTTTTACTTTTTATAACAAAATGATAAATTCTGAAATGTATATTATGTAGCAGGTGTTGTTAAAAATACATTCTTCTCTGCAGAAGAAAGCATTTTTCAAAACATCATTTTTACAGCGAACAATTTTCCGAAGTATAAAAGGTTGTTTTCGAAATATGATATTTTTTGTTATGATTATGTATTTGAAAGAATTGTGCAATATGAAACCTCATGCTACATTTAACAATAATCTGATTTAATTTCTTTGTTACTTTTATTAACCCTGGAAGTCTTTTATGTACAATCGATCAAAAATAAAATAAAATAAAAAAATATAGAACACATCACACTAATTCTGCCTTTAATTATCATATGGAAATGTAACTGGTTTCTATTGGTTACTAATAATGTCTACGAATTAATGTTACACTTAATTTTTGCTTAAGCCGGGCAATCTACGTAACGAGTTTGCACAAAAATTGAAAATTTTCACTATTAATGCCAAATTTTCACATCATATGTGAATTCATCGATACAATTTACATCCAGATACCAAAGCAGTCAGATAATTTAGGAATTACACAGGTTTACAATTTGGAATTACTAATTCTAAATTCTTTTTTAATAGTTATAAAACAGATAGTAATCCAAATAGATTTTTAAGTCCAACAACCTATCAGAAAGATGTGAACTTTCAAGCCGCAAATTAAAATGTTCCAAAAATCGATTTCTGATTTAATAAAAAATCAGCGATCACTTTTCACATTTTTATGTTTTCCCCTTTTCACATTAAATTGAAAACTATAAATTAAATTCTAATATTAAATTTTTAATTTTATTTTCGAAATATATATGTATACATAAATTGTATACTGCAATTGATTTCAAAAAGCTTCAAATATACGAATCCAAATTTACAGCTCATTTTGCTTTTTAGATTTTACGTAATGATCGAAAAACACATTTTTTGATTTTTCGCGATATTTATATAAATCACTGTACATAATTAATAGATTTTGTTTTATTTTGCGATATTTTTATAAGTTGCTGTATACAGTTCACACATTTTATAATTTTTTGCTATGTTTATATAAGTTCCTTTATATAATTCACAGTTTTATGGTTTTTGCGATATTTATGTAAATTTCTTTACATAGTTAACACATTTTATGATTTTTCGCGATATTTATATAAGTTGCTTTATATACTCAACAGATTTTTTTGTGATATTTTTATAAATCTCTCTAAATGTTTACCACATTTTATGATTTTTCGTGATATTTATATAAGTTTGTGTATGTAATTAATAGATTTTGTTCTTTTGCGAAATTTATATAGGTTGTTGTATATATTTAGCACATTTTATGATTTTTCGCGATGCTCATATAAGTTGCTTTTATATAATTAACTTATTTTATGATTTTTCGTGATATTTATGTAAATTGCTGTACATATTTAACACATTTAATGATTTTTCGCGATATTTTTACAAATTGCTCTATATAATAAACACATACAGAGCGTGTCAAAAGTTTAAGCACAATACCAATTTTTAAATAAAACTTTATATATTCACTTTTTTTCAACATCTGTCTTGTGTTAATAATATGTATTTTAACACCATATTCATTGAAATTAACTTTTAAATTTTATTTCATACCATGGAGCTTAAGAATAGAACAAAAATAACATTGTCAAAAGTTTAAGCACAAAATCGTTTTTATGCAAATTTTACAAACTGATGTAAGCGGTTACGTACGTAAAGAATTTCTGGGTGTATAAGAAGCAATCAGTTGATGTTTTTGAGTTAGTACAAAATGCCTAAGTCGAAAGAATTTTCAGAGGAGGAGGTGATAGAAATCTGGTACATGAGAGCAAAATGTAAGCCTGTTTCTGAAATTGCAAGCGCATCATTAAAAGGATAAAAATGAGGTATTCATCAAATTTTTGCTCGTGGTAATGATTTCAAACGAAAATTTCGTTCAGGGAGGCCGTGAGTGACTAGTTTGTGCGAAGATAGTCGCATCAGAAATTTGTCTTCAACAGGTAATTACTCACTTTCGCAAATAAAACATGCAGTTGGAGGACAAATATCGAAAAAAATTGTTCATAGAAGAGTTTTGGAATTCAAATACATCAAATACCGTAGAATGGCTCGATTACCGTGCCTCAAACGACAACATAAAGAAGCTAGATTACAATGGGCCAAAGAGCATATGTCATTTGGTGAAAAATGGCTCAATGTCATATTCCGTGATGAAAAAAAAATGGAATCTTGATGGCCCTCATTCGTTTAAGTACTATTGGCATGATCTCCGCATAGAACCTAGGACTGTATTTAGCCGACAACATAATGGTGGCTTTGTAATGGTATGGGGGGGGGGCTTAATTCTTTTAATGTTCAGGCATCTGTAGCATTCGTCAGTGGTCGTGAAAACTCTAAAAACTACCAAGAGACACTTGCTAATCATTTGCTTCTTGTTGCCGAGGTATTGGGGGAAGAAAAATGGTTATTTCAACATGATAATGCTTCGATCCATACCTCAAACTCAACTTCATCGTGTCTTAAGTCGAAAAAAGTGTCTGCTTTGAAATGATCGGCAATTAGTCCTGATTTAAACCCTATAGAAAATATGTGGGGTATGCTCTCTCATGCAGTTTATACAAATGGAAAGCAGTATTTTTCAGTTAAAGATTTGAAAGATGCCATTGGGAACGCTTGGTTAAAAATTGAACCAGAAACAATACAGAACCTCATTTTATCGATGAAAGACCGTATATTTAAAGTAATTCAGTAGAAAAGAGCGATATTCAAGTATTATTTTTCTTCTTGTTCTGCTAAAGACTAAAAAACTACTGTGCTTAAACTTTTGACACACTCATTTTTGTTGTTTTGATATATTTTATTATTTAAGATAAATTTCATAGCATAAATCTGTTAACTATCTTTTTAAAACTATAATTTGTAGGTTATGTGAAAAGAAAAATAACCTTCACTCATTGATAAAATTTTATTTTGAAATTTTCTGTTGCTCTTAAATTTTTTACACGCACTGTATTATAACTTTTTCTCGATATTTATATAAGTTGCTCTATATACACTGGTGTAAGAAATTAAGAGAATTTTCATATTTGGTCTTTGATCTCTAGAACTACTGGATAGATTTTAATAAAATTTGCTGTGAACATAGGTTGATACAATACAAATAATAATAATAATAATAATAATAATAATAATAATAATAATAATAATAATAATAATAATAATAATAATAATAATAATAATAATAATAATAATAATAAATATTCAACAGTTATAACAGACACACATGTTTGTGCGTAACACTCAAGGGAGTCTGAAAGTCTGAAAAAGCAGTTGCAGAATAAACAAAAGAAATGGTTTAATAGCGGCTGTGGTCATCTCTTACAGCTATAAAGCCTCTCAGCGTGATTTCATACCAAAATAATGCAGTTTATGAGTGCCTGTGGCAACTGGTCCCACTCATACAGCAACGCTGTTTTCATTTCCTAGATAGTTATCGAAGGGGGGTTGCGAGTTGCAATTGCCCACCCCAGAGAATCCCAGACATGCTCTATAGGGTTGAGATCGGGAGACCTTGGCCAATCCATCCGGCGAATATCCTCACTCTGGAGAAATTCGTCGACCAGAAGAGCTCTATGTGGCCTCGCGTTATCATCTTGTAAGATAAACTCGGGGCCCACTGCACCCCGGAAAAGGAGAACGTAGGGCTCCAAGGCCTAATCCCTATACCTCACACCAGTCATAGAGCCTCTGTCAAATATATGGAACAAATTCTAAAACATGTTTTTTGTTCGTACATTCTCTTAAACTTTCAGAAAGGCATATAATAAACATAAATAAATGTTTCTGAATTATTTCTTTTATAGCATTTACTAGCTGTCCTGCCCGGCGTTGCCCGGGCCCGTGATATTATTCAGTTTTCAAATGTGTTATTTGCTTTCTAAATGACCCTTAAATTAAACTCAAATTTCTATGATTTTATATTTTTCAGTCCATTTTGTCAAAATTTATATTTTTAAAACGGAAAAATCGCGAAAAGATATTGAATTGAAAGCACATGCTGTTTGGTATTTTGTTTTCTATATAATTTGATTTTTTGGAAACTATGCGAACCGAGAACAAACGAAACCGAGACGGAACATTCAGGTTTTTACTGAATTCGTAAAAATTTTCACACATTTTATTTTGTAAAAAAAGAATTCTATCCATACGAAAATTCCAAAATTTTTGAAAGTAATGTAAATTTGGTTTATTGAAAGGCTCTAAGAAGATTGTGCTTAAAATATGGGCATCTAGTTACTTTTAGCCGGGATGTAATTCGTGTTTCTCGGTGTATTTGAACGGGTTAAATCCCATATATTTTTTAACAAATTGCAACATAAATTATGAGAATGTTTTAGCTTTAAAAAATATTTTCGGTTTGTCAGGACGTATATAGAATTGCGCCCTGCAAAGGCGAAACCGCAATGAAACGATCTGGTTTTTATTGATTTCCTCAAATTTTTCGCACTTTTTATTTTGTAAAAACTATTTCTATTCGTCGGAACGTTTTAAAAAATTTTAAGAAGGGGTAAATTTGATTTATTTAGATGCTTTTAAAAGTTTGGGCTGAAATACGTACGCTTAGATACTTTTAGCGTAGAAAAAATATTCTATTTGTGAGTCGCAAAGTGCCTCCTCTTGCCGGTGTATTTGAAAGGGTTAAATCTTATATTTTAAAAACCGATTGCATCATAGATTATAAAAATGTTTTTAAGCTTAAAGAATATGTTTTTTGTTTACCGGTACCTATAGGGTTGCGTTTTGCTAAGTCAAAACCGAGATGAAAACGATCTGTTTTTTATTGATTTCATCAAATTTTTCGCACATTTTATTTTGTAAAAAATATTTCTATCCGTCCGAACGTTTCGAATTTTTTGTAGGGAGTATAAATTTGGTCTGTTGAGAAGATTTTAAAAGACTGAGTTGAAATATGCACGTTAAGATAATTTTAGCATGGAAAAAATACCCTCGCTGCGAGTCGCAAAATGACCTTCTTTTGCCAGTGTATTTGAAAGGGTTAAAATCCAAATATTTTAAAACCAATTACATCATCAGTCAGAAGAAAGTTTCAACTTTAAGATCTGTTTTTTGGTTTGTTTATATCTTAAAAATTACGCCCTGAAGGGGCATTGACAAAAGGGAGAAAAATTGTTTTGGAAAAAACGACCATTTTTGAATATTTGTTTTCAAAGGGTTAACTGCAACATTTTTTCGAATTGATTATTGCATTTGAGACCTAAAAATATGATCTTTCGAAATATGTCTCTTAAGTTTAACTACGTCGAGCAGTTTGGTTGATTTGGATTTAAACAAAATGATCCAAAAACAGAAATAAACGTAGGAAAAAGGTTCTTCCTTCGATTAGATGCGTAATTGAGTTTCTGCGCATGTGCAAACGTTTTCTTTCCCAGAACATTTAAAAAATGACTTTTTGATGAGAGTGAGTTCCGCTTCATAATTAATATCTATGAAACTAATCAAAAAATTAAAATTCTGAGCCTCAGGTGCATCAGGAGAGGTATTGGGCTACACACAAAAACACTTTACAAACTTTTTTACTAACTACAATTCTTAGAAAGTTTAGAAACAATTCTATAAAGCGATTTTATTTATTTATGAACAAAAACACTTGTGAAAAAATTCTAAATTAATCTTGAATTTTAATACTTTTATGTTAGTATTTTAAACATTTATAAAAATTTTTGATTTTAATCAATGACATTTTAAAAGAAATCGGTTGATTTAAATCGCGATTTAATCGCTGATTTAAACCGCCTAATTCAAATCGTTGAAACCTAGAATAATTTCATTGTGTTCATTTTAATATCATAAAGTCGAGCCATAAGTATTAACCTTGCGTTAGGCGCGAATATTTGTTACGCATTCAGTCGAGTGGGGGATTGTGTCATTCATATTAGATAACGCTGTTTTTGTGCATTTTTAAAAAAGTAGAAACAAAGGAGCATTCTAATACAATAAAATAGATATCTAAAATTTTTATTTAAAAGTTACAGCTTCTTATGTACAATATAATTATGAAGAAAAGGAAGGGAATCCGACAAAGGGAATAAAAGATACAAACTTTTGAAATTTTTCAAATGTCATAAGTGACACTAGTCACCCGCACGCCTAACGTAAGGTTTAATTCTCTAAAAGAACTATTCAATCATATGAGTATTAGCGGAGAATAGAAATTGAATTTAAAAGAAAAGCTGTTTAAAATCGTTTCTAAAAGTAAAACAATGATTGATGATAGATAATTAATTACATGCTTTCGCTTAATACCTTTTTTTTAAATTTTAATTCGAATATTGATTTAAACATTACTTTCGAATATGGATATTTTCATCGTGTTCATTTTAGTACGATAGCTATGAGCTGTAAGTATTAATGCCTCTAAAAGAAAAACAAAATTCCTGTCTGCTCGGCCTATAGGCGGAGGTAGATTTCGAAGAGTTTTCATTTCAACAACAAAAAATAAAATATCATTAACGATAAACCCAGTTTAACTACCTTATTTGGCCGCTTTTGAAAAATTTGTAGTTTCATTTTTTTTGTAAGATCTGATTTTATCAAAATCCTCTTAAACGAAATTCGGCTCAAATGCCCATTTTGAAAACATTTTTTGAATATATATTCTGACTTTATTGAAAAATCGACCAATACGCACATTATATAATTCCTAAATAACAAAAAAAAAAAAAAAAGCCTGTCAATTGAATGCGATTGAGAGCAAAATTGAATTTAAAAGTGAGTCATAAAATAACCAATTTGTTATTTGAATACATCCACAATTATTTGATCAAGATCGCTTTGGGAAATTTTGTGCGAAGTGCCCAATTTGACAGCTTTTTTTAAATATATATTTAGCCTTTATCAAAAAACTGACCAATACGGCCCATTACACAGTTCCTAAATAACAAATAACTGTCAATTGAATTCGTTTGAGAGCAAAATTGAATTTAAAAATGAATCATAAAATAACCAATTGTTATTTGAATACACCCTCAATTCTTTAATCATCATCGCTTTGGGAAATTTTTTTTGAGAAGGGCTCAATTTGACAGCTTTAAAAATACAGGGTGGTCATAAAAAAACTTTGCCGATATACGGAGCTCTAGCGGCCAGTCCGCTCAACCGATCGAAATGAAATTTCAGAAATAGCTATTCAGAGGAATGTGCTCGAGATTCTGTGAACGACAGCAAAATGGCACTCACGGTTACGGTTATAGTTACAGAAACTCGAAAATTTCCAATGGCAACACCCATTTTTTTCATCGCAAAATGCTCAACGCATGCGAAAACCATAAAGAGCGTTGGAACCGTACGTGTATCGCAAGAAACGGACATGTTATGCACGCACAAAAAACCGTTCTGCGAATCCTCCCCTCCCATGAAAAAAAACTCGATTGGGGTGCAAGAAGGAAATTTGCATATGACACAGAGTCAGTACACTAATCTCTGATTACAATACAGATCGGAGAAACTAAAACTTTTATTTTGATTGCACATTTTCCACATGGGTGTCATCTAGGCAATTAATGGTGATGGCACCCATGTGGAAAATGTGCAATCAAAATAAAAGTTTTAATTTCTCCGATCTGTATTGTAATCAGAGATTAGTGTACTGACTGTGTGTCATATGCAAATTTCCTCCTTGCGCCCCAATCGAGTTTTTTCTATGGGGGGGGGGAGGATTCGCAGAACAGTTTTTTGTGCGCGCATAACATGTCCGTTTCTTGCGATACACGTACGGTTCCAACGCTCTTTAGGGTTTTCGCATGCGCTGAGCATTTTGCGATGAAAAAAATGGGTGTTGCTATTGGAAATTTTCGAGTTTCTGTAACTATAACCGTAACCGTGAGCGCCATTTTGTTGCCGTTCACAGAATCTCGAGCTCATACCTCTGAATAGCTATATCTGAAATTCCACCTCGATCAGTTGAGCGGACTGGCCGCTAGAGCTCCATATATCGGCAAAGTTTTTTTATGACCACCCTGTATATATTTAACCATTATAAAAAAATTGATGAATACGCCCATTATATAGTTTTTAAATAACAAAAAATTGTCAATTGAATCCGTTTGAGAGCAAAACTGGATTTAAAAATGAGTCATAAAATAACAAATTTGTTATTTGAATGCATCCTCTATTCTTTAATCATTATCGCTTTGGGAAATTTTGTGCGAAGTGCCCATTTTGGCGCCTTTTTTGAAATATATTCTGCCTTTATCAAAACACTGGCCAATACGTCACATTATATAGTTCCTAAATAAGAGGATCTGCCATTTGGATTCGTTTAAAATCAAAAATGAATTTTAAAATGAATCAGAATATAAGCAGTTTGGATTTGAGGTTTTTTTCTCCAACTCTTATTTTTGTTTAATTTATTTTTATATAAGAATTGGCCCTATGAAAAACTTGTTAGCATAAAAGTTGTAGATATTATTGAGAAGATGTAAAATAAATTTGATTAGATTTAATTGCTTAAAAATTGAGTAAGTTATGGATTTTTCTCTTTTTTTCCCCCCTTTTTCTTTTCGTTTTGGATTTTTTTCATCGGTAAAATTTGGTCCTATCAAAAACTTGTAAATACAAAAGTTTTAGATAATGTTAATTACATTTATAAAAAATTTAGTTGGATTTGATATCTTGAGAATTGACGAAGTTACATTTTTTTTTCTCCCAAAAACCCTGTTTTTTTCGCCTCTTGAGCCCATTTTTAACTTTATCAAAAATCTGTCATGCATAAACTTTTAGCCCATTTTTTAGAAGTAATATAAAATTTAAACTGATTCGATATCTATTTTCATTAAGAAGTTATCGCGTTTTTTCTGTTTTCACAAAAACCCTCCTTTTTTTTTTATCCCCTTGGTCCGATTTTGCCCATTAACGAACTCGATCGAGATTTTATGCCCCTTGATTTTATGCAAAAGTTTGAAGAAGATCTGAACATAATTATGGAAGTTATCGTGTCCAGAAGAAAGTGATATACACCGATAGATAGATAGACAGATACATAGATAGATAGATAAACTTTTTTACTGATAGTAGTTTTGGGGTCTAGGAGTCATGATCGGTGTAGATCTGCAAAAATTTTTCAGAAATTCCAACATGGGAGAGAATGCAATAGGTAGTATTTCATAGGAAATCTACCTAAAACCCACAATGAGTTTTAGCGAAGAAAAGCAATTACATTTAAAAGGAAAGCATTTTAAAATTATCTCTTTAAGTAGAACAGACGAAAGATAATGACAGCTAATTATATGCTTTCACTTTGTGTTTATTTAGTACAATTTCGGCTCAAATATTGATTTAAACATTGTTTGCGAATATAATGGTTTTCTTCGTGTTCATTTTTAGTACGTGAAAGTCAAGCTGTAAGTAATGATGTCTCCAAAAGAAAAAAAAAATCATTAATGACTTTTAACGAAGAACAGCAATTACGTTTAAGAAGGAAAGCATTTAAAAATTATCTCTTTAATTAAAACTGATGAAAGATAATAACAGTTACTTATATGCTTTTAATTTATGTTTATTTAGCAAAATTTCGGTTCAAATACCAATTTAAAGCTTGTTTACGAATATAAATATTTTCCTCATGTTCATTTTAGAGCCCGAAAGTCAAGTTGTATGTATTACTATTTCTAAAAGAAAAAACTCATCAATGGGATTTAACGATGAAGAGAAATTATGTTTAAAAATAAAGTATTTTAAAATTATCACTTTAGATAAAACAGATGAAATATAAACAGCTAATTATATGCTTTCACTTTAGAAAAAGTTCGGCTCGACTACTAATTTAAACATTGTTTGCGAATATAAATATTTTCCTCGTGTTTATTTTATCACCATGAAGATTAAATTGCACTTCTTTTTTCGAAACGTTATTTCAGAGCATATGTAAGTTCAAAAGGCTTTCGAACTGCAAACTAGCGTTAAAAACTACTAAACCGAGTGATTTACCATTTGATATTTCAAAGAACAAAAATTCAAACATGATCATACTATGCGTTAATATTAAAATATTTAAGTAATAGAATTAATTAGTAAACATGATATAAATTTACAAAAACTATCTTTCACTTAAAAAGGGTGTCACACAACACATAAAAAACGAAACACACTTTAATCAAGTAAAAAAAACAATCATAAAACATAAACAATAATGACCTGTTCGGAACAGGCTCGCTAATTTATATGATTATAGTTTTAACTCCATTAAAAGCGAAACATGTAAAGCGATTTGTTTTTTATGTATTATGGGACACCTTTCTTAAGATAATTTTTATGAATTTATAAGTTTATAAAAAGGCAGCTTTTTTCTTTTTTAAATAAAAAAATATCCAAAATTATTTTTCACATAGTAGACTTTATTGCTAATTAATTAATACCAATTATATTTTTGCATGATGATTTGCAACCTCAGCACGTTGGTAAAACTTTTTTCTGGATCTGCATAATAAAATGTACATTTTCAATATTTTAAATGTAAAAATGTAAAACTAGTTTTATGCAATAAAGTTTCGAAATAATAAAAAGTTTCATTTTATAAACACTAAACTTTTTATCTTTAAAATACAAGTAAAGTACTTTAAAATTAAATTTTTGGAGGTGCATTTTAATCTTGAGAATTTTACAATATCATAAAGACATACTATAGTACATATGAAAAAAATGTTTTATCTCAAATTTTTTAAAGATAAATTGCCTTATATGCAGTTACTCAGCAGCTGCTGTCTAGAGCTAGAGAGAATTTTTCATTTCAGCATAAAAGAACTTAAATAAAAATATTTATATTTGATGGCAGTAATTTTTTTAAAACAGAAGCAAAAAAAATTTTGTTTCAAATTTAATATTTCAATAAGCGAGTTTATGTTTAAAACAGCAAATAATTTTTTTTTAGTGAAAGACTGCATCATTATTGATATTTTATTTTTCACTTGTACTAAGATTAAAAGGAATTCTTTATTCAATTTTACACCCATCCATTAATATTTTAGCTTTTATGTAAAAAGTCAAATAATCACGTTGTAGAAAATGCAGCGTAGGATAAAAGAAATTCAAATATTTCTTTCGAATATTGTTAATCATGAGTGCATTATAACTGAAATATGTAAATTAAGATGTTTTATTATGTAAAGATTACAGAAATATTTTTCATTTTTCTAAAAACAAATTGCATAGAATCTTGGTATTTTGTCTGTCAAATTATTTTATTAAGTTTTTTGACTTGAGATTTTGATTTAGAGAAATAATACACTATTAATAATTCTTTTATGGAGCCCGTATATTTATAAAGTTTCGTTCAATATTAGTAGGGGAGACCGGAGCACGTTGGCCATTGGGGCAGGTTGGCCAATTTGCTTTAATTTTCAAACTAGACACCAGATGACGCCACAAGTCCAGAAACATGTTAGAAAACCTTGTCCCCTACCCTTCCACGAGTTTCAGTTCTCTTAAGAAAAGCAAATTAGGAACAACGTTGATTTTTCCCTTTCGTCAATCTCGAAGCAAATTTTCGTTAGTGTGCAAAATGTGTTAATGCTCTCAAGAGATACTTCATAAGAGCAAAAGTGAGTAATATTTTGAAAGTTCAATTTATAACGATTATTTTCATGTAAAAATAAATATTAAAGTTGTTAAGATATGTGTAGGATAGCAAAAGTGTTTCAAACATGGCAAGGGCAAGTTGGCCGACTTACGTTGGGGCACGTTGGCTCGGTCTTTCGCAGCCCATTGTAGCCATAAGCTACAGCCGTGACAAAGTTCCATTTAACAAATGTAAAATATGTAAAAATATACCTCTCGAGTCAGAATAATCGCGTTGTATACTAAAGGGCGTAGGAATACAGGATTTTATGGCAACGTTATCTGTTGCCAATTAGTTTACTAGAAAATACGTTTATATCCAATGCGACATTTTAAAACTTTCATAAAGAAATAAATTCTCTCACTATCGGAGAAATAAAATTACGTAATCCGTCCTTGGCGTCATTGACCAAGAATTGTGGGTAATCGAATGAATTTAAAATGTTAAAAGAGTATTACGAAACGTTAATAAAACGAGTATTATGAAACAAGTAAAAATAAGAATAAAATAAGTGAATAAAATGAAATAATGGGATTTTAGGGAAAGTATTGGTTTAATAGATTAATGTTTTTTGGAATAAAATAAAACAAAGAAAGCGTAGATTAAAAGTTGGAATTAAAATTTAATAAATATGTTAAGACATTATTGAAAGATAGTGGCATTTTAAATATTATAAGAATATGGAAATAATTGAGGGCGAAATTTTTGTATTATTACATATATACGGTCATGAATAAATAGTAGGGTACAGTTAAAGTCTCTAACTGAAAATAAAGTTAAACAGGATTAAAAAAAATATTCAGCAAGTATCTCATTATGTAAAAATAAAATAAAGATATATGAAACAATATAAAAAATTTTCGTTTTGGTTATCTGCATTTGTTCTCCAAAACAAAGTTTACAAACAAAACAAAGTTTTTAGTTGCGTTCGTAATTGTAGAAATACGTAGTACCTAAAGTTGTAATATGCTCCGTCAGTCTCTCCGCATTTAATCATCGCAAAAACTACTCAACCAAATGGTTTGCAATTTAATATGTATAAACGTTGTAGAATTTTGTCGAGTCATTTCAAATTTTAAGAAAATGGAATCAAATCTTAAAAAGACATTAATAAAAATTTACTTTATTCTAATAAATCCTATCAAACGTTATTAATTCAAAAGTATCCCATGTTAGCTAATGATTTTACATTACCATGATGATTATGTTCTATTTACATAAAAGGGAGATATATATAATCCATTTTAAATAGAACATAATCGGAAGTAATACATATTATCTCCGTAATACTGAATTTCATACATGTAGATATACAGGGTGTCCACTCTCAAAAGTGGCCAATGGCTAATTTCTAAACCGTTAGTTATAGACATATAGTTCCAGATACAAAAATGCTTTAAAAGGGGTAAAGAATTGTTTTTCAAGCGATTTAGGTCAAAAAACGTTTTATTAAAAAATTACGAAAATTAATTTTTATACGGTCCCCCGGTCCTACCAGTGATATTTAGTAAATTTTTACCACTACTCTAACAAGTAATGCAAAAAAATCCCATTCCTCTGCGATTAAAACAAACTGAGTAATAGCTGTTTAAAGTTGAAGAATATTTTTTGCTGCAAATTAGGGGTCAGTCATAAATTTACTGGAAATAAAAAGAAACGCAAGATATAAAATTTAAAATTAAACATTGAGTGTAAAATAATTTTACAATATTATTTTTAAATTTATGTTGATGATTACATATTAAAGCAAAATTTTTACTAAAAATATAAGTAAAAAATAACAGAAAGTTTGTTAATTTAAATTATGAAAAGCAATAGTTACAATTTTTACAAAATGACATACATTTAAAATTCTATTAGATTACTTAACCTAACAGAATTTGGTGTAGCCTATAAAATAAATAAATGGTACGCCCCTAAAATTGTATTAATATTACAATGTCATTGGATATAAATAAGTGTGCAAATTGAACCTCGATCGGATATTTAGAAGTGAGTTAAAATTTGAATAGAAATTTTGAACTAAGGAAATTTACATATAAACGTCTTAAGCAAAAAATAAGATTATCAAAATAACGCATCTTTTTAAAATAAAATTACGATTTCCCAAAATTTTATTTTCTCGATACAGAGAATATAATTCACGTCTTCACCTATTTTAACAAATCTAGAAGTTAATTAATAAAAATTAACACTACCGTAAAACTTATACGGTGGTAGCACTTTCAATTAAATTGCTTTAAAAATATCTCTTTATCTTGTTTAAAACATTTTTGTAATTGGAACTAAACGTCTGTGACAAATGGTTTAGGAATTAGCTATTGAACAGCGTTGGAAATGGATGCCCTTTATAATGATCTAAACACTTAATATATGTTCCCTGAAAAATAAGTCCAACTCACTCGTTTTCAGCTACAGAAAAGTGGTTTAGACATAAACTGTAAAGTTTCATAACTCGGTCAGTTGTAATGTTAGATGAATGGAAACTTTTTTTGCATTGCTTGATAGGGTGATGCAAAAATTTTTACTAAATATCACTAATAGGACTGGAGTACCGTATAAAAAGTTAATTTTCGTAATTTTTTAATAAAAAGTTTTTTTGGCCTAAATCACTTGAAAAACAATTCTTTACCTTTTTTAAAGCATTTTTGCAATTGGAACTATATGTCTATGACTAACGGTTTAGAAATTAGCCATTGGCCACCGTTGAGAGTGGACACCCTGTATATAATTGTAATACATTTTGTATTAATGCCATTTGCATAAAGGTAACACAACTATTGCACCAAGATTTAAATAGTTACATAACTATTTATACTACGAACGCACTTAATTTGCCACCTTTGATGTACAATTTTTGACATATGTTAAATTGTGAATGTATATAGTTTTCTTTAAGGGTTAAAATGATGTTGCAAACCATACCAAATAATTAGTCTCATATTTGTAATAATCCAATGTTGGAAAAGTGTTAATATCTGAACGTGAGATAATATTGCTAATATTGTTTGAGTTGTGGATATATAGTGCTAATAATTACAATATTATTCTACATTATTTTGACGAATGAATTATTATTTAATATAATAACTCATTTTCATATTATTTTTATTCATTTAAATTATTATTTTCTTTTCTTTTTTTGATTTTGAATTATTAATGGAAAGCTGCCAATCATACCAGAATTTAATAACTAAATTACTTTGCTCCTGAAAGGATTAAAATGATTTTTACATATGTACCATTTAGTGAATTAATTGTAACAATCCAAAAAAGGAAAAATACTAATATATTGCCAAGGTTATTTCCGGGCAAGGTTCGAACCGGAGAACCCACGGTAGAAAGCGAGATCGCAAGTGCCGAGCAAAAGGCTAGCCCCATCACTTCCTGCGAGAAACTCATTTTACTGACCATGTAAGATGGCGCCGCCACAATATCATCGTAAGGTAATATTGCTAATATTAATTTAGTTACAGATAATGTATAGCTAAGAATTACAGTGTAATTGAATAGTATTCTGCTGAATGAGTTTTTATTCTAGATACGTTTTCTTTAAATAGATCGTATTTAAAGAATAATAGATTGTCCACTTCTTAGAGTATTAATAGAACTTTCTAAATAGCTAATTTTGCGGGGTATTTTTTTTTTTTTTAGATTTTACATTGTTAGCGGGAAAGCTGTCAATCATTCCAGCATATTAGAAGCTGAATTACTTTGGACCTGAAAGAGCTAAAATGATTTTACAAGCATACCAATCGGTGAAATATTCCTAACAATCCAATATTGGAAAATGTTAACATGTCAACATGAGGTGATATAGATAATATTGTTCAAATTATAAACTGATACACAGATAGTAATTATAATGAAGTATTGATTTTGATAAATTCTATTTAAATAGATTACATGTTTAAAGAATGATAATTTGTTTATTTAGGGCATTAATAGTAAATTCCTAAATAGTTAATTTTACTGATTTTTTTTTTTTTTTTTTTTTTTTTTTTTTTTTTTTTTTCTACGGATTTTTTATTGTTAATGGATAGCTGTCAAATAGTTTTTATTTAGCAGCAGTTTAAAAGATTTGTATTTTCTTTATGTTAGAAAAGCAAATAAATAAAGAATGAGAGCTATAAAACCTTTTGTCTGAAGCTGTGAAATATAACTCAATAACAAAAATCTTAATTAAATAATAACAATTGAAGCTTTCACGTTTCAATAACAGAATGAAGGCTTCTTACAAGTTTTTAAGAAATAAAAACAGCATATCCCCCCCCCTCTCATTTAATCATTTATATTATCATAAAGAAATAATGGATAAAGAGCATCATTAAGTTATTTTTTATTATGTGTGATTAAGTGAAGAAAAATATTTCAGTAAAGTAAAGAAAGATAAAGGAAAGAAAAGTGTTTATTCAATAAATATGTTAACTTGAGATCTTTAAAAATTAAGATACTTATTGGAATTAATTCAAATTTAAAAAGAAAATTCCCTTTTTCTTTTAACTATTTTATTTCTGAACAGTATTTTTTGTCCCTGCTTTTCCTATTAAAATTTAATTAGCTTTGCAAATTCATTGAGTTTTTAACTATTTTGACTGTATATTATACATAAACTTAAGAAAAAGATAAAAAATTCATATATTTAATAGATCGATATCTTTTAATTGATATTTTTTATTTTTAAATTGATAAAAATCATATGTGTATTGGAAACTGATATTAGAAGAATATTAGAAACTGAATTATTTTGGCCCTGAAAGAGCTAAAATGATTTTGCCAATCATGCCAATTAATGAAATATTTGTAACAATCCAGTATTGGAAAATGGTTAATATGTAAACGTAATATAATATAGTTAATATTATTCCAATTATAAACTGATATATGGCTAATAATAACAATTTTATAACCACATTGTTCCGCTGAATGAGTTATTACTCTAGATAAATTACATATTTAAAGAATGGTACCTTGTTTACTTATAGCATTAATAGTTAAATTCCTAAATAGCTGATTTTACTGATTTTTTTTTCTAATGGATTTTTTTATTGTTAGTGGATAGCTGCCAAATAATTTTATTTCGCAGCAGTTTAAAAGATTTGTATTTTCTTTACATTAGAAAAGCAAATAAAAAGAGAAGGAGAGTTATAAAACATTTTGTCTGAAGCTGTGAAATATAATTCGATAACAAAAAAGTAAATTAAACAATAACAATTGAAGATTTAAAGTTTCAGTAACAGAATGAAGGCTTTTTGCAATATTTTAAGAAAATAAAAACAGTATATTTTCAACTTTTTATTTAATCGCTTATATTATCATAAGAAAATAATGGATAAATAGTATCATTAAATTATTTTTATTATGTGTGAGTAAGTAATTAAAAGGAAAAAAATGTATTTTTAATAAATTATGTGAGATATTGAAGAAGTAAGATTTTTGTCGGAATTCAAATTTAAAAAGAAAACTCCACAATTTTTTATGTACTTTAATTCTGAATAATGTTTTTTTACACCTGACTTTCTATTAAAATGTAATTTGCTTTACAAATTCTTTGAGTTTTCAACTACTTTGATTATATATTAAAAATAAATGTAAAGAAAAGCTAAAAGATATATACTTAGTAAGTCGATATCTTTTATTTGAAATTTGTTATTTTTAAATTTATGAAAATTATGTGTCTATAAAAATTCGATAACAATATGTGCAGTAAAGCACCGATAGTAAGTCCCCTCCCCCTTTAGCAGATAGGAAATTTTCAGGACTTTAAGGGGGAGGAGTTATAATTGAAAATTTTGTGAAACTGATAAGAAAATTGGAAGAACACAAACTTATACAGTGAAACCCCGATCTATCGTTTCCGCATCCATCGTTTTTCCGCATTTATCGTTTTATTTATACGGTCCCAGTACAAATTATATTTAAATAACATTAACGAAACCCGCAAACATCGTTCTTCAAAAAGTCGTTTTCCCGCATTCATCATTGTAAAATTTTTCCCCTCACCGAAATTGAAAGTCATGCGAATCCATATTATATACAAACTGGAATTACTTCTTTTATCCTAAAATAACACGTTTGTGCAGTTTGTGTCGATGATAGCGACAATAATACAGGTGAAGTTTGGTTGTATAAAAGCAAGGATGCGATTTTGTTTCCATTGATCAAGATATTGCGACATATGGTGTCCTAAACATAGGAAAAATGTGGAATAATGCAAAAGGTTAAAATAATGGTCAAGAAACAGAGGATAACGCTCATGCCGATGAAGCTGAGCCACCAGTGCCTGATCTGATGCAATTACGGCATTTGAAACTGTATCAATTTTTATATGTGCTAAATACTTTATATGTGCATCTTTTATATGTGTTACTAAAAATGGCCAGAAAAATATTGTATATCTTGAAAATTTATTTTTTGATTAAAAAAATGAAAAAAAAAAACAAACAAAATTATTCATTTTTTCATTTGATTGATCACTTCGGTTTATGTGTTTTACAGTTTAGTAACGAACAAATTAGTATTTATTAATAAACAGTATACATTGCATCCTTTAGTAATGCATAATCATTTTCTTTTTTGGTGTTTTGAAGTTAATCCGCATTCATCGTTTTCTCGCATTTATCTTTTTTCCCCGTATCCCTTGAAAAACGATAAATCGAGGTTCTACTGTATTTGTATTTTTTTTTTAATTTTACAGTATTTATACAATTTGCTAAATAAAATAAAATAAATATTTTTCGTTTTAAAATTTGTATTGATAGAAACTAAAAAGTTTCCGTTATACAAAAATAATAAATTAATAAAACAAATTTACAAAAAAAAAAAAAAAAAAAAAAAAAAAGATACGAAAGTTACATGAAAAAGTATTATAATACAGTGTAACTTCAAAAATCCATCACTAAAACCATCTTTTCTTCCACACTTTCAACTTATGGGAGAATGAAAGGTGCAAGGATGATGAAATCTTGAATGGGATGAACAAACTTGGGAATTATTTTTAGATCATGGCATATTTTAATTCATTTTTTTTTTTTTTTTTTTTTTTTTTTTTTTTTATTTTAGAATAGAGTGCGTGGTTTATGTTGCTTATATCTCATTATCGCGTGTCATTTGTATTGACCGTGAAACGATTTGAATTTTATTTTTATTTTTACTATGATTCTGGATTTTATTAGAAGGATCCGAAACGTGTCAACGTTATTTCTTTTTAATGTTTGTAACACCTCCCTCAAGTAATATAAATTTTTATTAAAATATTTATATAAATTTGAAGTTCTTAAAATCTACTGATTTAAAAAATCTAATGGATTTAATAAACTGTTTAACAAATCTTATAATCACATTACAATTCATATGTATTACAAAAGCAATATATACTTTCAAAACCCTTTCGCAGTTTCAGCGGCAACATTGTGGTATTCCGTATCAGTCTGGATTTTTATTGAGGGAGGGGGGTTCCAAATTCTCAACAGTAAGTTTAAATAGTTATTATTTGTTTTATAAGATGATAGATACTCCACGAATTAAAAAAAAAAAAAATGCTATTCAAAATTTACCGGTATGAATGCAAACACTAATGAGAAGTCGGTCGATTAGTGATAACGTCATAACGCGTGTCCTCTGGAATTGAGTATTTCGATAGTAGCGACATGGCACACAATGTAATAACTCTTTAACTCCGAACAAATTTTGGACACGGCAGCCAAAACATTACAAGTTCCAAACCATCTAAAGAATGCAATAACAGAGCAAATGAAAAAAAAAAAAAAAGTTTCCTTATGTTTCATTTTCGAATGTTTGCATATAGATAGTTGCATACCATTTTGTCTCACTTACTATATTATAAATTTAGAGATTTTTACTTTTGTACCATTACATGCGGTTTTATACCAAAGAACATTTTAAAAATGAATTTCAAATAATCTTAGAATATTTATTAGTTGCTTCATTATCACTGTGGCTGCTGCCCATTCTTCAAAATTTGCTTCCAGTCACTACCTATTTTTATCTTTTTACATAATTCTTATAAATAATAATAATAATAATAATAATAATAATAATAATAATAATAATAAATACGTGTGGCACTCGGGGGACTGCCGTGGTAAAGCTATTGCATAGCATTTTTATATCAACTTATGCAATTATAGTTATTTATTTATTTTTTATTTATGCAGTTTTTTTTGTCTTTGATATTAATTCAAGTTTTTTCTTTTTCTTTGATATTAATTCAAGTTACACTTTTTGAGCATGATGACCGATAAGAAAACATTTTTTTTCTTTTATTGAATAAATGAGAAGTCTGCCGAAGTCTGCCGAAGTGCCGAAGTCTGCCGAACTTAATCGACGTTAGCCGGAGTGTTAGGCTTTTTTACCCCAAGATACCTTATATAGGTAAACACTATTTCTTTCTAGATCTGCCTATGCATTAATATTTAAATTTAATATTTTAATTTATTTCAATGCATTAATATTTAAATATGCATCTTAATGTGCATTTGCAGCATTTTAATGTAAAATTATAAAGCTAGTTTTATCTAACAAAGTTTTGAAATAATAAACAGTTTTACTTTAGAAACACTAAACTTTATGTAAAAAAACGAAAAATGTAAGTAAATTACTTTAATATTAAATTTTTGGAGATGTATTTTAATCTCGAGGATTTTACAATATCATAAAGACATACTGTAGTATACGTGAAAAAATGTTTTATCACAATTTTTTTTTTAAAGATAAATTGCTTTATACGTTACTCATTATAAGTTACTCAGCAACTGCTGTCTAGAGCTGCAAAGAATTTTTTCATTTGAGCATAAAAGAGCTTAAATAAAAATATTTCTATTTGATGGCAGTAATGTTATAAAGAATAGAAGCAAAAAAGAAAAAAAATTGTTTCAAAATTTAATAATTCAATAAAGTGGAGTTTATGTTTAAAACAGTAAAATAAAAGTTTTTTAGAGAAGACAGCATCATTATTGATATTTTATTTTTCTCTCGTACTAAGATTAAAAGGAATTCTTTATTCAATTTTACATCCATCCATTAATATTTGAGCTTTTATGTAAAAAAGTCAAATAATCACGTTGTAGAAAATGCAAAAGGGCATAGTAGGATAAAAGAAATTCAAATATTTCTTTCGAATATTATTTATCATGAGTGCATTATAACTGAAATATGTAAATTAAGATGTTCTGTTATGTATAGATTACAGAAATATTTTTCATTTTTCGAAAAACAAATGGCATAGAATCTTGGTATTTTGTGTGTCAAATTATTTCATTAAGTTTTTTGACACAAGATTTCGATTTAGAGAAATAATACACTATTAATAATTCTTTAAAATATATATATATATATGTTAAATTTCGTTCAATTACATATTTCCAATCATATATCCATATTTCATTAAGTTAGTTTCTTTTAAATTTCGCTATTCCGCGTGAAATTTATGTAATATGCTGATTTAAATCATTTAACAGGAATAATTAAAACGCAAAATACTGTTCGAAATCATTTATCAGAAACATTCAATAGCCGTATCAGCAATCGTGTGGCACACTATGTCAAGGCAAAGAATAATGTCTTTAGATATTTCCCACATAAATCAGACACAAACGACATAAATTGACATATTATAACAGACATAGACATCAGGTTAAATCATTTTAAGGGAAAAAATCAAATTTATTCATGTTTATAGCATTATAAATACTTCTACTAACGCTCCAAATTAAATTTATATCACCATAAGATTTCGTCATAATAAACATAATGATGTTATCACAATAGAAGCTCACCTAGTAAAAGACATTTCCCCACCATGTGACAAGGTTCCATTTAACACACGAGAAAATGTAAAAATATACCTCTCGAGTCAGAATAATCGTGCTTTATCCTGAAGGGCGTAGGAATACAGGATTTTACGGTAACATTATGTGTTGCCAATTAATTTAATAGAAAATGCGTTTATATCCAATCCGAAATTTTAAAACCGGCAAAAAAGTTCTTTTAATTCGTCGGAGGAAAAAAAAATACGTAATTCGACGCTGGCGTCATTGGCCGGCAATTGTGGGTAATCGAATGATTTTAGAACGTAAATAAAAAAGGTGTTTTAAACAGATCAAAGAATAAAATTAAGTAATGGGGTTTTAGAGAAAGTGTTGTTTTAACAGATTAATGTTTTTTAGAATAAAATAAAATAAAGAAAGCCTAGATTAAAGGTATGGAATTAAAATGATAAATATGCTAAGATATTATTAAAAGACACGGAAACTTTAAATGTTATAAGAATTTGGAAAAAAATTAAGGGCGAAAATTTTTCTATTATTACATACATATGGCCATAAAATAATAATAATAATGAAAATAAATTAAAATTAAAATGGGGCAGAAAATTCTTAGAATTAAAGTCTTTAACTGAAAATAAAGTTAAATAAAAATATATAGCAAGTATCTCATTATTTAAGAATAAAATAAAGAAATATGAAATAATATATATACATTTATTTCGTTTTGGCTACCTGTTCTCTAAGACAAAATTTTATCGCTGTTTTGAGTTGCGTTCGTAGAATGCATACATATAAATGCATATATGCATTTACTATACATATACATGCATAGTCACATAGCCGTCGTCTACTCAGTCCGTCAGTCCGCATATAATTATTGCGAAAACTACTCGACCGAATGTTTATAAATTAATATATATAATCGTTGCAGAATTTTGTCGAGTCATTTTAAGTTTTTTGAAAATGGAATCAAAACTAAAAATGATATTAATAAAAATTTACTTTATTCTATTACATCCTATCATACGTAATTAATTCAATAGTTTTTCATGTTAGGTAATGGTTCTAAATGCCATGGGGATTACTTTCTATTTAAGATGGAGACTTATTACTTCCGTATCACTGAAATTAATATATATGCATATGAAATTGTAATAATTTTTTTTGCATGCATTTTTGCTTAAGAGTAACACAGCTATTGTACCAAGTATCTATAGCTGTATGACCAACTATAAATGGTTACATAACAAGTTATAGTACGAACGTACCTTATTTGCCATGTTTGATGTACAATTTCCGACATATTTTATATTGTGAATAAATAAATTTTTTTTCAAGGGTTAAAATGATGTCGTAAATCATACTTAGCCAAATTTTTGTAGCCAAATATTTCAGCCAAATATTTGTAATAATCCAAAGTTGGTAAATTGTTAATATCTGAACGTGAGATAATATTGTTAATACCTGAACGTCAGATAATATTGTTAATATTGTTTGACAGGTGGATATATATTTCTAATAATTATAATATTATCCTACTCTGTTTTGTGGAATAAATTATTATTGTAGATAAATTCTCTTTAAACAGATTTAATATTTAAAGAATAATACTTTGTTCACTTCTTAGAGCATCATTAGTAAATTTCTACATAACTGATTTTTTTTTTTTTTTTTTTTTATTTTTTTTTTTTTTTTAGATTTTGCATTGTTATTGGAAAGCTGCCAATTATACCAGAATTTAAAAACTAAATTGATTTGCCCTTGAAAGAGTTAAAACGAATTTGCCAATCATATTATTTAGAGAAATATTTGTTACAACTGAATGTTGGAGAAATACTAATATATCAACGTGAGGTGATATTGCTAATATTGTTTAATTTATCGACGAATATATAGATAATAATTACAATATAATCCCATAGTATTCAGTCGAATGAGTTATTATTCTAGATAATATGTCTTTAATCCTCTGACAATCAGCAAAAGGGCAAATTTGTAATGCTGTTTTCTCTAATTTGTTTTTAAATGTTTAAAAAAGTTGATTATTTTAACATTATATAAAAATCTTGATTATGAACATGAATATAAATATAAACCTTGTAAGTATTAATCATTGTAGAGTAATTAAAAATGCACAAAAACCCTTTAATTTATATTGCTCTAAATATTGTTTATATTGCAGTGAAACCTGGAGCTTAGGGAACGTATTAACACGAGCTTGTAATAGATTACGTGTTTCAAAAATAGTACATTGTACATTTCTTAGAGCACCAATAGTATTTTTATATTATATATATTTTTTTTATTGTAAGTGAAAAGCTGTCAATCATTGAATTACTTTGGCCCTGAAAGGCTTAAAATGATTTTGCCAATCATAACAATAAAAGAAACATTTGTAACAATTCAGTATTGGAAAAATGTTAATATAACAACGTGAGGTAATGTGGTTAACATACAAAGTATACATTCAAGATACAAACAGATATATAGTTAATAATTACAATTTTATTATGCCATCAGGGCCGTAGCTAAGGCTGCGCTATGGGCGGCTCAGCCCCTCCCCATAAAATACTTTAATCCCCCCCCCCCCCCCTGGAAATGATTCCAAGGTCACTCAACGAATTTCTGTGCCAAAAATTCAAATGAAATTCTGCTCAAAAACCTAATTTAGTTTTGAAACTCTTTTCATAGTTTTGCAAAATTACTAAATAGTGTCTAAAATAAGTGTTTCGACACTTATTTTAAGTACAATTCATTTTAACACATGCTCATCCTATTTGTACATATGAAGCTAACATGATGTTTAATTTTGCACCAGTTATACACTCAAAATTTTCATCATCATATACTTTTCGTAGAATAAAATGAAGTTGTTACAACAATTTAATAAGAAACTTAGTATCTAGAATGTGAATGCGCACTAATTTATCTTTCTGCGTCAGAGAGACAGACAGAACGAGAGACAAATATAAGCCCCCAGCATTCTCTTAAGCTCCCCCCCCCCTAATGTTCACATCTAACTACGGCCCTGTATGTCATACTATTTAGCTGAACAGGTTATTATTTTAGATAAACTCTCTTTAAATAGATTACGTATTTAACGAATGGTACTTTGTTTACTTAGAGATCAATAGTAAATTCCTAAATAGCTGATTTTACAGGTTTTTTTTTATATTTTTTATTCTTAGTGGAAAGTTGCCAAATAAATGTATTTAGTAGCAGTTTAAAATATTTGTATTATCTTTATGTTAGAAAAGCAAATAAACAAAGAAAACTCTAAAACATTTTGTCTGAAGCTGTAAAATCCAATTCGATAACAAAAAAGTTAATTAAATAATAACAATTGTAGCCTTCAAGTTTCAATAACAGAATGAAGGCTTCTTACAAGTTTAAAAAAAAATAAAAACAGTATATTTACTCCCTCTCATTTAATTACTTATATTATTATCATAAGAAGTAGTTATTAAAGAGCGTTATTAAATTATTTTTGATTATGTGTGATTAAGTAAGTATAGTAAAACTCCGATAATTCAGATTAATTGGAAACAGACCCAATCCTGATTATCAAAAATCCGGATTAAACGGAGAATTAGAAAAAAATTAAATAAAATAAAACATACTTACAGAAAATCACCTTTATGTTAAACTTATTGAATATTTACAGACAGTAAAAAATGTTTACTTTGTTTAATTCTTCCTAAAAGATTTCAGAAAAGTTTTCTTTTATTCAAAATACGACGATGAAACAAGTTAATGGTATGGAAATTAGCCAATCGCTTCTGAAATTTGAAAAATAAAAACCAAACCGATCCGGATTAACGGGGTCCGAATTAGCGGGGCTCTACTGTAAAAAATATTTCGGTGAAAAAAATACATAAAGGCAAAAAAAAGTTTGTTTAATCAATTATCAACTTGAGTGTAGTTATCTTTACAAATTCTTTGAGTTTTCAACTATTTTGATTGTATATTAAAAATAAATGTATGGAAAAGATAAAAAATATATATTTAGTAAGTCGATATCTTTTAATTGAAATTTGTTATTTTTAAATTTATAAAAATTGAATGTTTATTGGAAACTGATATTAGCAGAATAACAGAAACTGAATTATTTTGGCAGTGAAAGAGCTAAGATGATTCTCCAATCATGCCAATTAGCGAAATATTTATAACAATCCAGTATTAGAAAATGGTTAAGATACCAACGTGAGGTAATATAGTTAATATTATTCAAATTATAAACTGATATATAGTTAATAATTAGAATTTTATTATGCCATATCGTTCCGCTGAATGAGGAGTTATTCTAACTAAATTCTCTTTAAATAGATTGCCCATTTAAAGAATGACATTTTGTTTACTTAGAGCATTGATAGTAAATTCCTAAATAGCTGATTTTCTGGATTTGTTTTCCAACTTTTCCATTGTTAGTGGAAAGCAGCCAAATAGTTTTATTTAGCTGCATTTCAAAAGATTTGTATTTTCTTTACATTAGAAAAGCAAATAAATAGAGTAGGAGAGTTACAAAACATTTTGTCTGAAGCTGTGAAATCGAATTCGATAACAAAATAGTTAACAAAATAATAACAATTGAAGATTTAAAGTTTCAGTAACAGAATGAAGGCTTCTTACAATTTTTTAAGAAAATAAAAACAGTATATTTTTCTCTACTAATTTAATAGCTTATATTATCATAAGAAAATAATGGTTAAAGAGCGTCATTAAATTATTTTTGATTATGTGTGATTAAGCAGGTAAAAAATATTTCAGTGAAAAAAAATGTTTGTTTAAATAATTATGCCAACTTGAGTGTAATTATCTTTATAAATTCTTTGAGTTTTTAACTATTTTGATTGTATATTAAAACTCGTTGGGAGACCACTGTAATACTTCTCCATCATGGATATGCATAATTCAATATATGAAAACAAAACATGTGTAAACTATTTATAAAATGCATTGCAATTCCAAAATAAAATTTAAACATATATTTAAGTATTTTTAACACATAGTAATTCTATGCTAATGAATTACTGATGAACCAATTTCGACAAATTATATAAAACGCTAAACTATTCAAGTAGTACTGAATTGCGTAAAAGAAACATAATAAATTACTCCAATAATAATATAATAATAATAACTAACAGTTTACGGGTCAGATTAAGCTTCTCATTTCCAATTAAAATACATCTTTGAATGGAAATTTGAATGAAATACAGGGTCATGAAAAATCGAAGAATGCGGAAAACAGGATTAGAAATATATCGACAACTAATAATCCCGCCGACTCCGTTTTTTATACAAAATTTGTGTTATTTTATTGCCTTTTACGTTCATACCTTAAAATAAAAAATTTCGAAAATTTTTATAGATCTTTCATCAGAGCGAATTTTTCGAGAGTCCGAAAAAAATAGTTCCGGATAATCGAGGTTACTGATATCAAATAGGCTTTGTCCCATTCTTACATAATAAGTACATACAAAATTTCAAGTCTCTATCTCAATTTTTTCGGACGATAGAGCGCTTACAGACAGATAGACAAACAGAAAGACAGACCGATATACAGACGGACGGCAAATTTTTTTTTCTGAAAATATGTTTTTCGGAATCTTTAGTGTCTGAAAAGTGTAAATCCGTCAAAATTTTTTTTTTTCCATTTTCAAAACGATTGTAAGACTTACCCCATACTATGTATGATGGATAAGTAAAAAATGTGAGGAAAAAAAAAATATATATATATATTTAGTAAGTCGATATCTTTTAATTGAAATTTGTTATTTTTAAATTGATGAAAATTGCATATTTATTGCAAACTAATGTTAGCAGAATAATAAAAACTGAATTATTTTGGCTCTTAAATAGCTAAAATGATTTTGCCGATCGTGCCAATTAGCGAAATATTTGCAACAATTCAGTATTGGAAAATGGTTAATATGTCAACGTGAGATAATATAGTTAATTTTATTCAAGTTATAAACTTCTATATAGTTAATAATTATAATTTTATTATGACATATTGTTCCGCTGAGTGAGATAATATTCTAAATTCCCCTTTAACCGTCTCATGCATGAATTAATTTGCAACTGTAAAAAAAAAAAAAAATCGTTGGCAAATTATTTTGGAATAGATGAATATTAACAAGAGAGTTGATTTTTAGTTTTTTTTTAATTCTTAAGGAAATTTTATGTACAACTTCATATGAGGCTTGTGTGCAGAAATGTTACATTTATTGCTATTGTAACAAATGTAACATTTCTGCATACAAGCCTCATATGAGGTTGCACATAAAATTCTCTTGTGAACTTAAAAACTAAAAATCAAGTTTTTTGTTAATGTTCTCATTTATTTCAAGATAATTTACCAGCGAAAATTTTTTAGTTATTTATAACTATTAATAGTGGTGTAATATTACATAGTTTACAATATACGTATCTTTCCTTCTGGGGAAAAAAATGAATTTTCATGGAAATGTTCGAAACATTCTGTGCATAAATGTACTTGACAACGGCCACATATGTATCTTGTTTTACACAAACAGCTTTCATTTTTGCACTTCAGTGCAAATTTATCATCAGACTTTTTTGGGAAATAATTACCATTATCATATCTTATCTCTTTAGCAACTAAAGCTACTTTTCTTTGCTGGACAAACCAAAGCAGAAGATGCTTTAGTCGATGGTCAACCTTTTTTCTTCAAGTTCGAAGTTCAGGTTCCTAGGCTGCTTGCAATGCTTGAACTGTAATAAATCATGAGCAGTTCTTCCATCTTTTCTCCAAAGAAGACAGGAATTTACTACATAAACATTTAAAAGATGAAAAAATGCGCATATAACTACGTTTATTTCTTTGACAATGAGGATAGAGTGCCACAAGTCCACAGTGAATCCATCAAGTCCACACCTCACGTATGCTTGTTATATATTTGTACTGAGTGTGCACTGTAAAAAAAAATTTGGATAATTACAAAATTTTTTCTAGTAGAATTGTATTCCAAGAACTTTTTATGTAACGGCAACAATAAAAGTTCATGTAACAGATACAGATTTGCACTTTGAATCAAACAAATTTTAAGGTTACTAAGAATTTTTTTGGGAAATCGTATTCCAAGAACATTTTAAGTGACGATAACGAGCATTATAGATAAAATTTTAGTAAAGTTACCAAAATTTTAGTAAATTCTTTTGTAAAGTTACAGATGGTTTTAGTTTTGCTTACAAGTTTTGTAGATTGACATCATTTTCTTGTACAGTGTACACATAAAATTTTAGTAAGCATAAGAGATTTCGGTTAATTTAGATTACTAAGGTTACAGATTTTTTTTACAGTGTGGCCTATCTATTTCTACGGTGAACTTAGTTGCAGAATTAAAACGTTTTCCTTTATCTGTTGGTTCAACTCCAACAAAAGATGACATCACGTGCACAATACCTTTATGAACCCATTAAGTCACTGTCAAGTTGTCTTCAAAGGTAGTTACAGAAACTGATCCCCTTCCATCCTTCATAAGAGATTTGGTACCTTTTAACTTTTCTCTGCGCTCTTTATTCTGTTAACTGAAATAGTTCCAACAAAATAAATGTTTCGTTTTTTTAGTTCTTTAATTAAGGGAATTGATATAAATAAATTGTCACAATACAGTTTGTAATTTTTTCCAGCTATATCATGACACAAACGCAAAAATATGTCACAGCTGCACCTTATTCTTCTGACGGTTGCGTTCTTCCACCATTATTTAAATTGTCGTGTTACTTATAGCATATACAAAAACTAATATATATATATATATATATATATATATATATATATATATATATATATATATATATATAATTCTCACTTTAAAAATTAATAGCATTGCCTTTTTTATAGTTTTCTGATTTTGAAATTTGCATATACAGCCTCAAATGAGATTTGCATGCAGAGACAATTGTAAATGCTACAACTACGTGGAAGCCTCATTTGAGGTTTCAAACTAAAACACTTTTCAATCTTTCCAAAGCATACTTAAATATCACGTTTTTCTTATTGTAATTAAAATGTAGGAAGAAACATGAAATATATTTTTACTTATTTGTTATGCTCCTTTGTGTGGTGGAGTACACTTTTTAAATCCGTTGCTTTAGCATACATGACTTTTGACAAAGATGGAGGCTAAAACCTGCACAAAATAAAGTGTGCTGCGATCTCTTGATTCTTTTCAAAAGATGATTTTGGTCGCATACTAAACTACTATGCAATTGATAATCCAAGCAATCAGGAATAAATATATTTTCTAATTTTTTTTCTGACAACTTCATATGAGGTTTCAATGCACGAGAGGGTTAAATAGAATACCCATTTAAAGAATGACACTTTGTTTACTCAGAGCATTACTAGTAAATTCCTAAATAGCTTAATTTATGGGTTTGTTTTCTAGATTTTCCATTGTTAGTGGAAAGGAGCCAAATAGTTTTATTTATCAGCAGTTCAAAAGATTTGTATTTTATTTACATTATAAAAGCAAATAAACAGAGAAGGAGAGTTATAAAACCTTTTATCTGAAGCTGTGAAATCTAATTCGATAGCAAAAAACTTAATAAAATAATAACAATTGTAGCTTTCAAGTTTCAATAACAGAATAAAGGCTCCTTACAATTTTTTTCAGAAAATAAAAACAGTATATTTTTCCCTTCTCATTTATTCGCTTATGTTGTCATAAGAAAATAATGGATAAAGAACATCATTAAATTATTTTTTATTATGTGTGAGTAAGTAGGTAAAAAATATTTCTGTGAGGGAAAAAAACATCAAAGGGGAAAAAAAGTCTATTTAATATATTATGTTAACTTGAGATATTTAAAAAATTAAGATTTTTATCGAAATTCAAATTTAAAAAGAAAGCCCCACAATTTTTTTAAGTATTCTATTTCTGAATAGTATTTTTTACACCTGCTTTTTCTATTAAAATGTAATTAGCTTTGCAAATTTATTGAGTTTTACAAATATTTTGACTGTTTATTTTAAATAAATGTAAGGGAAATATAAAAAACTACATATTTAGTAGATTGATATCTTTTAATTGAAATTTGTTATTTTTAAATTGATAAAAATTATATGTGTATTGGAAGCTGATATTAGAAGAATATTAGAAACTGAATTATTTTGGCCCTGAAAGAGCTAAAATGATTTTGCCAATTATACCAATCAACGAAATATTTGTAACAATACAGTATTGAAAAATTGTTAATATGATAACGTGAAGTAATATATTTAATATTATTCAAGTTATAAACTGATGTGTAGTTAATAATTACAATTTTATTATGCCATATTGTTCCGCTGAATGAGGTATTGTTCTAACTAAATTCTCTTTAAATAGATTACCCATTTAAAGAATGACACTTTGTTTACTTAGAGCATTAATAGTATATTCCTAAAGCAGCTAAATAGTTTTATTTAGCAGCAGTTCAAAAGATTTGTATTTTCTTTACATTAGAAAAGCAAATAAATAAAGAAAGAGAGCTATAAAACGTTTTGTCTAAAGCTGTGAAATATAATTCGATAACAAAAAAGTAAATTAAATAATAACAATTGAAGATTTAAAGTTTCAGTAACAGAATGAAGGCTTCTTACAATGTTTTAAGAAAATAAAAACAGTATATTTTCCCCTGCTCATTTAATCGCTTATATTATCATGAGAAAATAATGGATAAAGAGCATCATTAAATTATTTTTAATTATTGTTTGTGAGTAAGTAAATAAAAAATATTTCTGTGAGAAAAAGAACATCAAAGAAAAAAAAAAAAAAAAAAAAAAGAAAAGAAACAGTTTGTTTAGTAAATTATGTTAACTTGAGACATTTAAAAGTAAGATTTTTATCGGAATTCAAATTTAAAAACAAAACTCCACAATTTTTTAAGCACTTTAATTTCTGCATAGTATTTTTTACATTTGCTTTTTCTGTTAAAATGTAATTAGCTTTATAAATTCTTTGAGTTTTCAGCTACTTTGATTATATATTAAAAATAAATGTAAAGAAAAGCTAAAAAATATATATTTAGTAAATCGATATCTTTTATTTGAAATTTGTTATTTTTAAATTGATGAAAATTATGTGTGTATTAAAATTCCGATAAAAATATGTGCACTAAAGTACCGATAGTAAGTCCCCTTCCCCTTTAGCAGATAGGAAATTCTCAGGACTGTAAATGGGAGGGGTTATAATTGAAAATTTTGTAAAAATGGTAAGAAAATTGCAAGAATACATGTTTATATTTAAATTTTTTTAAATTTAACAATATTTATACATTTTTTTTAAATAAAAAAATATTTTTGGTTTTAAAATTTTTATTGATAGAAACTAAAAAGTTTCTGTTATAAAAAATAATAAATTAATAAAACAACTTTACAAAAAAATTAGATACGAAAGGAATATGAAAAAGTATTATAATATAGTGTAACTTCAAAAATCCGAACATTAAAACCGCCTTATCTTCTATACTTCCAACTTGTGGGAGAATGAAAATTTGTACAATGAAAATGTATTTTCTTCTTTGATGACGTTTTTGAATATTTTTTTTAATTTGTTAGTGATAATACAAAGTTTTTTTTCAAAATAGATAATGGTCTTTTAAAAATAAAGCATTTAAATTTGTCTATTGCATGAAATGCGGGCTTGTTAAGAAAGTTAGTGAAAATGTTATGTACTGATTGTGGAATCGGGACGTTGAAAATTTATGACATTAAAATGCAGAAACTAAATACACTGCAATTTTATACTAAAAATGATGTCCGGAAAGGTCACGCTAAAGTAAAAAGCATCATGAAGATAAAATTTTCACTGTTTATTAGATTTTTTTTTCATAATATAGAAAATTTCAATCACAGAAAGTTATTTTAAATTTTAGTATTCATTTATTTTCTTCTCATATATTTATCATACGATTTAAATATTTCCAAGTGAGCGAAAAATTGCCCAGGCCGGAATTCGAACCCAGATACTTGGCTTACAAGGTCAATGCTTTACCGCTTAAGCTAACTGGGCACGACAACCGGTGAGCATTTTTCGCCCAGATAACCTTGTAGGTCATAACACTGGTCTGTCATATAGACAGCTCAATAGAATAGACCGCAGGTAAACAAACTCCATAGAACGATGGATACGTAGATAAATTTCATAAAAAAAAAAAAAAAAAAAAAAAAAAACAATTAAACTGATTGGTAAAGTTATCATACGAATTAAATATTTCCAATTGAGCGAAAAATTGCCCAGGCCGGGAATCGAACCCAGATACTTGGCTTACAAGGCCTATACTTTACCATTTAAACTAACTGGACACTACAACCGGTGAGCATTTTTCGCCCAGATAATCTAAATCTGAGTTCGATTCTCGGCCTGGACAATTTTTCGCTCATTTGGAAATATTTAATTCGTATGATAACTTTACCAGTGGAGTTTGATTGTGTTAAAAAAATGCATACATTTACCATTTCGTTATGAATTAAATTAGGACTAAAGACACTTTTAGGAATCTTGAAAGTATGTTGGATATTCCTTCGGAAACCCTAATTTTTAAAAGTTCGATTTAGTCTCGGTAGCGACGCTGCCAGATTTTTGAAGTTATGCTGTACTTAAAATCTGTATAAATATTTATTAAATCTTAGTGCATAAAAATCAAGGAAAACGTTAATAGTATAATATAGCTAACATATGTCATTTTAATGCAATGATCTGTAAAAAGATTAATTAAAGATCAATTGTATAAGATGTACCGGGTGATCCAGAAGTTTCGGGAGTTTTGAAATATTAATAATTAGGAAACTATGCATAATATAAAGGTCCGGTTTTCAGATATATGCTCAGAAACACGTGGCATTTTTGTTTAGAATGAATTTTTTTAAAATATATATAGTTACAATTTTTAGCAGTAGGTGGCACTGCTGTACAAGACTGAATGTACCTATTCCATGCGTTATATAGACACATTAGTTCGTTGCTAAGCATCTTTTCTAGAATATTGATGAGATTATGTTTTAAGAGTGGTTTATGTTCAAACCCTTTTTTTAAGTTGTTGAAATTGTATTGAAAGGAAATTTTGATACAAAATTTGATGAGTAACTGCTATGTTTAGACATGCTTTCTTTGCATGTCGAGTTGTTTTCTGATCGTACAATACGTGAAGTTAGAACTGCAAAAAAATTGATGGCGATTACAAATCTGAAATGCTATGGTAAGCAAAGTTTGAGAAAAGGGTTCATTGGAAGATCGTAATCGAAGCAGGAGTACCCAAATGTCAGTTGCAATCGTAAATGAGGTAGAATTCGTTGCCAATACTCAATGGAAATCATCAGCTCATGGTGAGTGCGAATGCAGTACAATTGTAAAATCACGATGAACTGAAATTTCTTCTGGATTTTCTTTCTGCTCTGAAGATGCTGTGCACGCTGTTTTGCATCGGCTCACGGCGTTACTTATTAGCTATGGGCGTTATAATGAAAATTTATAACTTTTGGACACTAATTCTTTCTTTTTAGGGAGCTTTATCATACCATAAAAAATACTATCAATTTTATCGCCACCTGTTGGCAAAAAATGTAACTAACATAATGTTTGTTTCGTCGAAAAAACAAATCCCATAAGTTTCTAAGCATTTCTGTGAAAACCGCATACTTCCATTGTTTATAGTTTGCAAATTATTAACATTTCAAAACTCCCGGAACTTCTGGATCACCCGGTATTCATTTCGGAACTTTGAAAACAAAAACTTAAAGAATTTCCTGAAAATAGATGGATTGAAAATAATAGAAAATAAAACTTGAAAGTTGGACTTATAAATTGTACTTAAAAAAAAAAAAAAAATGAAACATTCTCATATATGGGGTGCCTAGATGTATATTCTCAAATATATATCTTGCATTCGGTAAATACTACGATATTACGATAAACATTACGATAATGTAAAAATTAAAAAGAATTTTACTAGTATACATTTACTTGTATTATTTACTAGTAAATATATACTAGTAAATAATACTAGTTACATTTTACTAGTATTATTTATTAGTATACTAGTATAAAAATTGCATTTCAATAAAAATTTCGAGATTAAATTTATCTGAAATTTTATTCATCTTTTTTTCTTGTTTCCTCTTGAATGATTGCTCTCATTGGAATAATTACAAAAAACATACATATATATATATAACTTCAAACGACAAAAAAACTTTGAAAATGCCAAATAAATTACGATAATTAAATCTTATTTAGAATTTCATTAAGCTTAAATTAATTTTTTTAATATTATCAACATATTTAAATACAAATTGTTATTTACTATAAACGTAATTCTATGTTTTCACGCATCAAAATAACTATCCCATGTGAAAAAAATTTAAAAGTTCTAAACATGAAATGCAAGCTCAATCTGGTTACATTTCAAAATCTTTTGACGCCATTTGTCATGCCAGCTTTAATTTTTCCTCTCTTGACAATTGTGATATAAATTTTTAATAATAAATGCTAATTGAAGGTTTAGATTTAAATTTCACAATTATATATACCTAAAGTAAGCTATTTTAATGAAACCTCGAGTTAAATTAACTGCAGATTTAGTAGTGGCCACCAAAAAGTTGTCTCAATACCTGCGAAAGGGTATTGAGAGTATATATTGCTTTTGTATTACATATGAATTGTTATGACTACATTATTTGTAATAGGATTATATGATAGTATGACTTGTTGATAATTTTAAATGTTTTTACTTTTGTAATATTGCATGCAGTTTTATATTACAGTAAATTTTCTAAATGAATTTGAAATAATCTTAGAAACTTTATTAGCTATTTCATTAACACTGTGACTAGTTCCCATTTTTCAAGGGAGATGCCGGTGTAGGGTAGAGTCCCTGGAAATACGTAGAAACTAGCGACCCGAATGGTGTTCGGTCACAACTGCTGCCATGTGTTAATGAAATAGCTTAATAAAGTTTCTAAGATTATTTGAAATTCATTTAGAAAATTTACTGTAGTATAAAACTGCACGTAATAGTACAAAAGTAAAAACATTAAAATTATCAACAAATCATACTACCATATAATCCTATCACAAATCATATATTTTAATAAAAATTTATACTACTGGAGATACTAAATATGCCATGATCAAAAAACAATTTCTAACTTGGTGAAAGTTGGAATGGGATGAACGAAGTTGGAAATTACTTTTAGATCATGGCATATTTTAATTTGCTTTTTTACAATAAAACGCGTGTTTTTTTTTTTTTTTTATTGTTATGTGTTATTTGTATTGACTTTGAAACGATTTGAATTTTATTTTTATTTTTATTTTGATTCTGGATCTTATTAGACGGATCCGAAACATTTCAATTTTATTTCTTTTTAATGTTTGTAATATCTTTCTCAACTAGTATAATTTTTTATTAAAATGTTTATATAAAAGGTGAAGTTCTTAAAATCTATTGATTCAAAAAATCTAGTGAATTTAATGAACTGTTTAAAAGATCATATAATCATATTACAATTCATATGTATTACAAAATCAATATATACTTTCAAAACCCTTTCGCAGTTTCAGCAGCAACATTGTGGCATTCCGCATAAAGCTTGTTTTTTATTGGGAGGGGGGGGGGGTCCAAATTCTAAACAGTAAGTTTAAATAGTTATTATTTGTTTTAGAAGATGATAGATACTCTACGAATAAAAAATGCAAACACTAGTGAGAAGTCGGTCAATTAGTGATGACGTCATAACTCGTGTCCTCTGGAATTAAGTACTTCGATAGTAGTGACACGGCACACAAGATAATAACTCTTTAACTCCGAACAAATTTTGGACACGGCAGCCAAAATATTACAAGTTCCAAGCCATCTAAAGGACGCAATAACAGAGCGAATGAAAAAAAAAAAAAAAAAAAAGAAAAAAAAAAAAAAGAAAGTTTCCTTATGTTTCATTTTCGAATGTTTGCCTACCATTTTGTCTCACTTACTATATTATAAATTTAGAGATTTTTACTTTTGTACCATTACATGCGGTTTTATACCAAAGAACATTTTTAAAATGAATTTCAAATAATCTTAGAATATTTATTAGTTATTTCATTATCACTGTGGCTGCTGCCCATTCTTCAAAATTCGCTTCCAGGCACTACCTATTTTTATCTTCTTACATAATTCTTATAAATAATAATAATAATAATAATAATAATAATAATAATAATAATAATAATAATAATAATAAATACGTGTGGCACTCGGGGACTGCAGCGATAAAGCTATTGCATAGCATTTTTTATCAACTTATGCAATTATAATTATTGATTTATTTTTTATTTATGCAGTTTTTTTTGTCTTTATATTAATTCAAGTTTTTTCTTTTTCTTTGATATTAATTCAAGTTACACTTTTTGAGCGTGATGATCGATAAGAAAACATTTTTTTTCTTTTATTGAATAAATGAGAAGTCTGCCGAAGTGCCGAGGTCTTCCGAACTGAATCGACGTTAGCCGGAGTGTTAGGTTTTTTCTCGTTACGGAATTTATAGATTAGGTCGCTGCGCTCAAAGCCCGAGATAAAAGCTATGCAATAGCTTAAAAATTACCATGGTGCAATTCATTTTTTCTTCTGCTACGATAGGTACCTCCGTCCCTCCTCAACAGCTTTGCTGAATGCCCATAAATCGAAATTTGTGTGTAACGGGGGAATGCGCTTTTCTCAAAAACTATGTGATTTAGGATAATCGCTATAGTTTTCATGTAAAGTTTAAATTAACGTCTATTGCTTCTATTTCTTAATATTTTTAATTTGAATAGATTTAGAAATAGATGGTGGGGGGTCATATTAATGCGCTATATTTTCAGAAATATCTCTAAAAATATAATACATAAAATTAAAGGAAATGTATTTGTAAGTTCATCATCACAAAAGCTTTCTCACGATACCCCACACATTATCGAAAGATTTTTTTTCAAGTAACTTAATTACCCCTCTACTTTTTCCCAAACTATATTTTCGAATTCTTAAAAATACTGTTATATGTGTATCAATGGTCTTTATTATTTCCCCGAATTTTAATTTTCCACTTTCTATAGTTTTTGAATAAAATGACTGTGACTGACAGACACAGGAGAATTTTTATAATGGTTCCTTTTTCACTTGTTATGGACGGATACGGAAACAAAAAGAGGACTTGCGGTACTGAATGCCACCAAAAATAGATCGAGTAAAAAAGGTGCCGGTGCCAAAGTAGCACCCTGAGGGACACGGCCGCTGCCATCGAAATTTTCAAGGCCAGAAGATACTAATTATGACGTCTTTACTAATTTGTCGACTTTTCACTAGTGTTGGAGTTTCACACAAAAAAAAATTTCAATTTTCAATTTTCTGTTTTTTTTAGGTGGAGTATTTATTATTTTTGCCGAAACGTCAGTGAAGGCTTACTTTAGAGACACGAAATTTGTTGGTTTCTGTCTGTCTGTCTGTCAGTCAGTCAGTCAGTCAGTCTGTCTGTTCCGCGATAACTAACGCAAAAAACATCCGATTGGCTTGAAATTAAGTGGGTATGTTAGTGAGGCACTGGGATTAAGCTGTATAGTTTTTTGTTAGATTTGATTCATTCGTTTGGGAAATATAGAATATTTTATTTTCCGCAATAATGCTTTTCTAAGGCAAATCCAATGATTTTCGATTTTTTTTCCTTGAGAGAAAATAACACATTTTATTAATGGAATTCAATGATAAATGGACACTGAAATTTACCAGTTAAATTATTCGTATTGTTTTGAAATTTTGTATATGCATTTGTCAAATTTTTAAAGTTATTACTGTAAATTTTGGAGATTTTTTATAAATGTGTTCCAATAATATAAACTAATTTGTTTTAGAGATTTACTTATTTAAAATGTATTTATTTCATTTTCTTTATTTTCTCTTAATGGTTGCTAAGCAACCATTCATCCTAATCCTTATTTTTATAATGTTATAAATTTGAATGCGTGTGCAAAAATTTAAATGAAGTCAACGTCAAAACTGATGAATTAATTAATGTCTTTGTATCTTTGCGGATAAATATAACATAGCCCAGAAAAGAATATAGGCTACGTTTTATTAATTTTATTCAAATATTTTCCTTAATAATTCAAAATTTCCTTCATTTTCATACAGAATCAAGAGCGATTTTTTAGATAAAATTTAACCAATTTCCTTTATCGTTGCCAAAAAAAAATCTGGAATAATTTTTCAATGGCAATAAGTTTCAATTGAGCAATTTCCATTCGAAAATTTAAACTAAGAAAAAATAAATATGACGTCAGAATTAAAATAAAAATAAAAATAGTACTTTGTTAAATGTTAAACACGGAAATTTGTTTCGTTAATAAGAATTTTTCTCACAAAAATGGGGGCTTTCAAATATCTCGTTCAAATTTTTACATTTTGCATGATTTCTTTTTGCATAGGATAGCTGAGGACGATCTACAACCAGCCTAGTTTAGAAGTAAAAGAAATAAAAAATTATTATATTTTTAACGAATATTTCAGTTGGTAAAATTTGACGTCATAATTGAAATAAAACAGGTATTTTATAGTTGTCGTTAAAAATACAAGAAACATGGACAGCAATAACTCATGAATAATGACGTCATTGCCGAAACTTCAGTGAAGGCTATTTTGGCGACGCAAAATTTATTGTTTTCCATCTCTCAGTCTGTTCTTCTGTCTATCTGTCAGTCCCCGATAACTGCCACAAAATGCAATCAAAACTTCTTTTTTTCGTAAACAAAATTGTAAAACCCTAGATTACTGAGTTTACATTTTCAAAAGTTCCTGATACATCAGATTTAGGTGTTTTTGGTGGGCAGGTATCTAGAAGTATGAGGATAATGAAAAATGCTTATTAAAACTGTCACTTATCCTTATAAATAAAAATGTAGAAAAAAATACAAGATCACGATAACCATTAGAAGATTGATTGAAAGTTAGAAATTTAAATTTAATGTGATTACGGGGGGGGGGGGGTTCAGGGGGGCTCCGCCCCCCTGAAGAAATCTACTGTGGTATAATAAAAAAAAAGCAAAAATAAAAGATCATGAATTTTTCAGAATATCCTAACATAAATAAATCTTTAATTTAACGGCTTTTGATGGCTTCAAATTTCTTATTCTTATTTTATTCTTATAAATAATTACGTAATTCAAAAATTTTAAATTACAGTTTCCAGGAAGTTGAATATTACGCTAAGTGTGTTTTAAAAAAAAGATGTGAAAAGCTGACGTTGAGGCTCTTGATCTACAGATTTACTAGTATAAAATAATAATAACTATTTAAACTTACTTGTAAGAATTTGGACCCCCTCCACAATAAAAAAGTAACCAGATGCAGCAACACTGTGTCACTCAGTGCCTGGATGAATTTTATGTAGAGATTTCAAATCCTCACCAGTAAGTTTAAATAATTGTTATTGTGTTATAAAATTATATATACAGGGTGATTCCAAAATTTTTTTACAATAAAAGAGGGGTGATAGTACACATCAAGACAAACAATATTAAATAGGAGACCAAGGGTCCAAAACGTTTTCTTATGGAGATAGCCGCCATTAAAGTTTAGGGACCAAAATTTCAAATAAACATAAAAAACGGAAAAATCGGTCGATTGATTTGCGGTTTTCACTAAAATTATTCTTTATGTCGGCATTTTCTTGAAATTAAATTATAAAGATAAATTTCAAAAAATGCCGATAGAGGGCGCTTTAGACTTTGGAGTAACGAACAACTATTTTTTGCCGGTATGTTTTGCATCTCATTAAATGTTTTCGTAAGTTTACACTCAAATTTAAATTTTGAGCTCAAAATCTGTAGTTGGGAGTGGTTGAGTAACACAAACTGACCTGTGTTCAGAGGGTTCAAATTTCAAATGATTAAAAAAAACGGAAAAATTGGTCGATTGATTTGCGGATTTCACTAAAAGTATTCTTTATTTAAGTATTTTCATGAAAATAAATTATAAAGATAATTTCAAAAAATGCCGATAGAGGGCGCTTTAGACTTTGGAGTAACGAAACACTCTTTTTTGGCGTTGTTTTTTGCATCTTATTAAATGCTTTCGTAAGCTTAGACTTGAACTTAAATTTTGAGCTCAAAATCTGAATAGCTGGGAGTCGTTAAGTAGACAAACTTAGCTGTAATCAGAGGGTTCAAATTTCAAATAATTGTAAAAAACGGAAAAAATTAGTCGATTCGTTTGAGGTTTTTGCTAAAACTAATTTTTAAATCAGCAGTTTTCTTGATCAATCAGTGTTTTCTTGAAAATAATTTTTAAAGATAAATTTCAAAAAATGCCGATAGAGGGCGCCTTAGACTTTGGAGTAGCGTACAACTATTTTTAACTGTTACTTTTTTAATCTCATTAAATACTTTCAAATGCATAGACTTAAATTTTGGGCTGAAATTCTGAATCGTTGGGAGTGTTTAAGTAGCGAAAAATTGAATTGTGTTCGAGGAGAAAAGAGGGTTAAATTTCAACTCCTGAACACACTTCAGTTTGCGCTTCTTAACTCCTCATAACGATTTAGGATTTGAGCTCAAAATTTAAGTTTAAATCTAAGCTTCCGAGAACATTTAAAGTGCTTTTGCAAGCATTTAATTAGAACCAAAAAATAATGGTTAAAATGAATTGCTGGTTACTCTGAAGTTTAAGGCGCCCTCTGACGGAATTTTTTGAGATTTATCTTTAAAAATTATTTTCAAGTAGATACTGACTTAAAGAACAGTTTTATTTTAAACCGCAAACGAATCGACCAATTTTTCCATTTTCTATAATTACTTTAAATTTGAACCTCCCCCTCCCCCTTGAACACAGTTCAGTTTGTGCTACTTAACCACTCCCTACTATTCAGATTTCGAGCTCAAAATTTAAGTCTAAGCTTCCGAAATCATTTAAAGAGATGCAAACAATTCGGCAAAAAATAGTTGTTCGTTACTCCAAAGTCTAAAGCGCCCTCTATCGGCATTTTTTGAAATTTATCTTTTTAATTTATTTTCTCGAAAATACCTAAATAGAGAATAGTTTTAGTGAAAACCGCAAATCGACCAATTTTTCCGTTTTTTTTAATAATTTGAAATTTGAACCCTCTGAACACAGGTCAGTTTGTGTTACTCAACCACTCCCAACTACAGATTTTGAGCTCAAAATTTAAGTTTGAGTGTAAACTTACGAAAACATTTAATGAGATGCAAAACATACCGGCAAAAAATAGTTGTTCGTTACTCCAAAGTCTAAAGCGCCCTCTATTGGCATTTTTTGAAATTTATCTTTATAATTTAATTTCAAGAAAATGCCGACATAAAGAATAATTTTAGTGAAAACCGCAAATCAATCGACCGATTTTTCCGTTTTTTATGTTTATTTGAAATTTTGGTCCCTAAACTTTAATGGCGGCTATCTCCATAAGAAAACGTTTTGGACCCTTGGTCTCCTATTTAATATTGTTTGTCTTGATGTGTACTATCACCCCTCTTTTATTGTAAAAAAAATTTGGAATCACCCTGTATATTCCACAAACAAATAAAAGAAAATTGATATTGAATTTTTTCCGATGTAAATTCCAACACTAGTGAGAAGTTTGTCGATTAGAGATGACTCACAATTCGCGTCCTCTCGCCTTGACCTGACTCTGAGTATTTCGATGGTAGCGACACGGCATACAAGGTAATAACTTTTTAACTCCAAACAAATTTCGGAGGCTCCACAGCTTTAAGTGTTGAGTCGTTATTTCAGTTAAAATGGTACACTGGCTTTGGGATCTAGTTAGATAAATTTTAATATGTATTTCATGACCATACTATGTACGGCAAATATTTATCTGCTCTATTTACATAAATTATTTTTTACAAATAGATTAGCAGTAGAAATAATCCCTTTTTAGTAAAACAATATTGCGCGAGCAAAAAAAAAAAAAAAAAAAAAAAAAAAAAAGCATATTATCACATTTTTTAAAGTCTGTATCTGAGCTTCAAAGTTAAGACTGTCACGTTAAACTATATGACCTCGTACATGGAAAAAGAGAAAAGTGCTGCCACATATTGGAATAATGTTTTTGTATCTATGCCGGTTACATCCTCCGTTTCTGGTTCCCTCGTTCTTTAAATGTGTCGGCAAGGGACCAGCAACACATTTCTTTGGTTAATCACGATTCCTTAGCAAGTTGGGTGATCTAATTGTTGCAGTGTTCGAGCAGAGCTTCTAAGGGGATTTCAGAAACTTCTAAACTGGCAACTATATAGGCGTGCTCTGGTTGAGCACAATATAGGCTCTGTTACGTCGAAACTGATTTTGGTAGTTCTTATCTTTGGGCGTGACAACAGGTCAATAACAACATTTATTTTACCTGGAATTCAATCTTCAGGATGTAAGATAGTATTTGTCCATCAAACCAATCTGCCTGATGAGACTTTTAATTAATTAAATATTTAAATGTTGATTTGAGGCAACAATTACGTCATGTCCACAAAATTTGCCTAAAGCCTAAACTATTGCGTGTGCTTCACATACTGTTGTGGAACATTAATTTTTTCAGAGGAATTCAGCAAACGACTTGCTTATTCCATTGAACACTTTTCATCTTTTTGTACTAGAATACCACACCAAGGGCATAACCATTGGCATCTGTTTTCAAGATGTATGTGGTTTCGTGGTATCATTTTGTTTCAGTACAGAAGAACTTATAGAAGAACTCAATAATAATTTACACGTTTTGAAAGCTTTTTTTTCTTCTTTTTCCCTCTTCCAGGAGTCATTCTTCTTGGTCAGGTTGCTCAAGTGCCTCTGGGGAATTGGGAATGTCCGCCCGTAACAAGGAACAAGATTGCAATAATGAATGGATTTGCTTGACAGTTCGTGGAACAGGCATCTTTAACCACTTAACCGGCGATAGGTATAGAGAAACAGTGCTTTTACCCCCGACTTAACTCGGGGCAGACGGTTAAGTGGTTAAGATTACTGCAGTTTTATCGGGATCCACATCAATATCAGATTTGTAGTCCAATGTTCTAAATATGTTGCACGAGAACAGGAAAAATTACAGTATTTCTCTTAGCTCTACAGTTTCCTCTTTATAGTACGGAGTTTAAGTTCCATGAATTTGTCAAAAACTGCCAACAAATTTTCTAAATGTTTCTCAAAAGTCTCTGATAATACAAATATTTCATAGGAAAGCATTATAATGTCTTATAGGCCACTTTGAAAGCGACGAGTATAAAACTTTTATGTTTTAAAATTCTTTTTCATTTAAAATTTTTGATTTTTTTTTTTTTTTTGTAAATAACTTCTGAGGCATTTTTTCTAAAAATTAAACGATTTCCTCTTATTATAAAATATCTTCAGATTTCTGTCTTAGTTCATTTTCAAAGGTAAACGTTAATTAATTTCAATTTATTTTTTACTGATTTTAATATACATCAAAGAAATATTTCAAAATGTACATATACAAACTACATAAAAAACACCAGTACTGTCGTTAAAGTTAAGCGTTTAAATTCAATATTCAAAACAAACATAATCAACTTTCATAAAAACGAATTTTTGTTGCCGAAATTACAAATAAATTGCTTTAACTTTACATTATTTGAAAATATTTTCCTTTCTCGAGCATTTTACGTCGTCATAAATAGGAAAAGTTTTATTCAAAAAAAGGATGTTTTCAGTCCATTATATTAAAAATGTTAAATCGAGAAACATACATTTAAACAGCAGCATATGTTGTTTAAAAACATTTTCGTAAATTTATAGAAAAACATTTTTTAAACATCATCGTTACATGGGAGTAATTTCCTGAAATATATGAGCAAATTTTGTTCTGAATTTAATATTTCTGCATATTCTCAATAATATTATGAATAACATTTCTGGTTTATTTATAGGATTTAATATCTAGAAATCCTGAATTAATCCAAGTAATATTTCTCCAAATTCACTTACTTTTCATTTCTTTATTATTAATAAGAATATTAGTATTTCGATAAGAAAAGGAATAATTCTTATCGAATTATAGCAAACATAATAGAATAATTTAAATAAGATTTATAGTTGGTGTTTGAAAGATGGTTTTTTTTCATTATATTAAAAATGATGAATCACGAAACAAACGTTTAAATAATATATGTTAAAAGTATTTTTATATTTGTACAGAGAAGTAATTTAAAATGTTATCCTTACATAAGAGTAATTTACTGAAACACATGAACAAAAATCTTTTTTTAATGTTTAAGTTTTGCAAAAGCTACATTATGTATATAAAATCCCTCCATGTATAACGATTCCGGGCTCAACTCATCCACGAGAAAAAACACTTATTGTGACCAATGACAAATTCCATTGTGGAAAGTTATCTCCGATTTTAAAGACTATCAATTTTTTGTCCAATGCAAACGTTCCAGAGTCGTAATGGAGCGTTCTCATTTGTCAGATTTATAGTTTGAGCTGTAAATAACGTCACTACATTTTACTGTGCTTTGAAATCTTTTCCCTGTTTCAAACACAATATTCACACTGTTAAAAATTTGACTCATTTGCTGCAGCATCACTCCATCGCTTTTATAGAAAACGATTACTTTGCTGTGTTATGGAGCATTCTCATTCATCATAAAAGAGACAGAGATTCTATAAAAGCTGTGGAGTGGCGCTGCAGTAAATGGGTCAGATTTTTAGCAGTACACTGTTAAAAATTTGACCCTTTTGCTGCACCATCACTCCCCAGCTTTTACATGATACACTGTAAGTAACACACACAAAGTAACCGTTTTCTATAAAAGCGTTGGAGTGATGCTGCAGTAACTGTTAAAAATTTGACCCATTTGCTGGAGCATCACTCCACTGTTTTTATATAAAGCGGTTACTTTACTGTGATATGGAGCATTCTCGTTGGTCATAAAAGATATATTCTATAAAAGCTGTGGAGTGACGCTGCAACAAATGGGTCAAATTTTTAACAGTGTAATACGGTAAAGTAATCATTTTCTATAAAAGCTGTGCAATGACGATGCAGCAAAACAGTCAAATTTTTAACAGTGTTTAATTAAAACTTTTTATTTAAGAAAAGCGAAGGTGCGTTTTAAATACAATATTGTTGGAATTTTTATATTCGTGTAGCTTTCTTAATTTTTTTTTATTTTTTTTTTTACAGCCATGAATGACTTCATTGTCACATAACGAAACACGATTGTTTACTCTTTATTGTTGACATTTGTTTTGGATCTTATAATGCCGACCCAGTGGCGTGGTTGGTAGCGGCAGCTGCTCCCACACCGCTGGTCCCTGGTTCGAGTCCAGCTAGCGGCATGGGTGTCTGTGTTGTCCCTGTGGTGTGTATTAGATGTATGTACTGGATTTTCTGTAATAATAAAGTGTTCTGTATTTGTTTCTGTGTATTCTGGGCCAATCGAGGCAACAGCCATTGTAGCTATAGGCCTCAAAGCACTGTTCACTCAAAAACCTTTCGATCTTATAAAGTATTTTCTTTTAAGTATTAGCTAATGGTATAAAATAGTTAATGCACAAATGTTTTAAAATAGCATTATTAGTGCATGTTTCGCATTATTAATGCATGTTAATTTGCATGTTTTTGTGAAATAATTAATGTAATTTTGTGAGTGAAATTCATTAGCTGCATATTCTATGCCATTATTTTACCCATTCAATTAATAATTTGGCTACCCTCTCATATTCGTCTGGAAATGGCCAAAATGAGAAAATTTTTTATACATTTTGGATATTTTTATTATTTTCTGTCAGTATTTTAAAATATTTTTTGGCTGTAGTTTCACAATGTATTCTTTTATAATTGATATTTTACCTTACTTTATTCTTTTAAAATTTATGCATTTACTATTTGTTCATTACAATCCCTCCCCATCCACCAGATAGTTTTGTTATAATTTTAAATGCAGATTTCTACGAATTTTTTTCTTTTCTTTTTTTTTTTTTTTTTTAGATTTTTCCCTCATGTTCAATCTTTGTATTTTTCAAAATTGTTTAAGCCTAAAGTGGCTATGTTTGACCAAAGTTGTTGTAATGTTTTATCATCCTTTTAAAAATGAAAACACGTCATTTTGACGGGCTGCCTTCTAGTATTTAGAAGAATCAACAAAAAAGAAAAATGTATATTTCCAGTTTGTGCCTAACTAATACACGGTGTTTCAAAATTATGTGTCAAAAATATAAAAGCAAGTAGAAACATAAATAAGCAGATTTCGTATAAGAATATGGGTAGGGAAATGCAGCGTTGAGGCAATAGAGGATGCTGTTGAGTTCACTGAATAAAAATACTTCGCTGGTTTGAATCGCCGTTCTCCGCAAGCATTTCAAACAGCATGTGTTATTACATTAATGCGGAGCTTGACGACATGCATTTCATATATCGGGCTGCGCAAAAAATGAATCCGCTGCTCAAAAACTACATGGAATGATTCCTGGGTAAGAATCCAGTTATCCGAACATTTGGGTGTCCTCACTGGGTGTTGTGAACAGTTGGATTATTTTATGTTTCGAGGCGTGAAACGGTTACTGGAAAACATCACAGAGTTACGAAAGTGAAGAATAAATTACAGATTGAATAGGCTATCCTCTACAGATTGAACACTACATAAATGTTCTTTTCTCGGATGCAGGCCTGTTGTTCTTTGATCATTTGTACGTTTTTATTAATTTTGTAATCATTTGATTTATTCTTCATCTTGTACTATATACAATTTATTTAACCGCAGAATTATCATTTTAACTTATAATCGCCGTAAATTGTATTCAAATCTTAAGCATACCCAAATATATTTCCCTGTTGATCTTAATGAGCCCTGCCTCTGATTGGAACTTTGTAATGAATGTAAATGGAGCTTGCTAACTGGTGGTTGTTGAGCGCAGGCCATTTGGTAGGCCTCCTCACCTAGCTGAACTTTTAACTTTATTTAGGCCCTTTTACCTGCCTTTACATTTATGACATATAGTTTTGAAACAACCAATGTATTGTAAATTGATTTATTACTTTCATCGACAATAAAAATAATATTTTTATTTTTATTTTTAGTTTTATTTTCTGTTATATATTCTATTGTTATTTATTTATTTAGCTTTCAAATTTCTAATGCGTTGCAGATTTGTTTTTCTACATAAAAGACAAAGGATTTAAATGAATCTTAACATATGTTTTTATTCTATATGTACTAAGCGAATACGAAAATATCTAATGAACTTCGTAGCACTTAGAAACATATTGACAAATTGAGCCTGACTGCTTTTTGTATTTATTTTGAAAATTTAATTAGTTTACTGTTACAGAATTCAGAAAAGTAGTCAGCAAAATAATAAAAGTATTTATCTAAAAAAAGAAAAAGTTTTACAAAAATCTAGAATTTCCCAACTCGAAGATCAAAGTTTCAAAATTCACATACATTGGAGCATGAACCCTTCCCCCATCGTGATGCCTCTAGCTGTGTAACAACCTTTTAAAATATTAACATATATGAGAAAGAACAAAGTTTTTAGATTGATTGATTAGAATACTTTTACTTTAGTGTTCAGTGCAAAACAATGATATATATATTAAAAAATATATATAAATAAAAGTTCCTAGAAATAATTTCAGTAGATTTGTTTTCCGTTTACACGATTTAATTTAATGTTTACGCCCTTTTAGTTCTTTTCTCGTCCTATTTTCCCGCCCTGCTTATTGAAACTACAGTGAAATTTCCTACAACGATCATTACGAACTACGTTAACCTCCGAATGCCGACAAGACCGATTATGACTAATTGGGGTATTGGGCATAAATTGGAGGGGTCATTTTGAATCATTGCAACTTTATTCAAATAGAGCTGATTGTCACTCATATGTGTACATATATTGCATAAACATATTCTCGCACCTTAGAAATAGGTAGAAGGAAATTCTTAGCTACGTCAATTCTAAATTAAATTGCTTAATTCCTATAAGTAGACCTTTTTTCCCTTAGGACAGAACAAAACTCTTTTATATAATGCTATCAATTTGTTATATTATTTTAAGATGAATTTAATAACTTCAACCTATGGAAGAGTTCAAATTGAAAAAAATAAATAAATATTTTATAATTTAATGTATGGATTTGGGAGCCCCTTAAGGTTCAGAATCCAATTTGCCCTGATTTGTTCATGCGGTAATAAGGACCTGGTCATATTTTAGTGTTACCGAATCTCTTCTATAGAAATGTCATTACACTGAACTTTTGACGAACGGCCACCCTACATCATATTTTTTCTTTTCTTTTATACTTTATTCTTTTTTAACTACAACTGAGTTTGAAAAGAATGTGGAAGTGAATTTTTTTATTTGACTTTCTTACAATGTCTCAACTAATTTGTAGTGGCTGCTTGCAAAAACTCCATTTGTAAGTAGGTGTCGGGAAAGGGGGTGGATATGGCAAAAAAGAGATTTTGAGTGACAGCAAGCAGTAGTCATTTACCCCCTTGTGAATCATGTTACAGTATTTCTATCTTTATGTAACATGTGTTTTTCATAAAGGATGGACTCAAAGTGAAAATTTTAAGTGTAAGTGGTAAGTGAATAGTTATCTAGATGCTTAAAAAATGTGATTGCACGAAAATTAGTTGAAGTGTACAATTGCAAAAAGATCAAATTGATGAAATTCTGAAAAAAAAACGTGCTTTTTATTTTAGAAAAGACGTTTCAGTATATAAATTTGTAACATAAACGTAAACGTCGGAGAATTGGTTACGATGAAATTATAAGTTGCTTTTGAAATGGCTTTCAAACTGTCGGGAAAAAAAATCTCCCGATTTCTGGACCAATGATTCAGTAAAGTGCCCCAGAAACTGCACAGAAATTGAAAAATTGAAAATTTTGTGCTTACTAAAAATGATAGCGGATTCTACAACAAATCTGGAGGAATCATCATGTACTTAGAAAAAGAAATATGTTAAATATATATATATATACGTATATGTATATATAGATATAGATATAGATAGGTATAAATGCGAATATTTTCTTGTGATTTCTTTAGTGTAAAATAATAGTAAGTATTATAGTGTGTATTTTTTAATTGTAAAAATAAAATAATTTTGGTCAGGTTTTTTCGTTTTTATGTAATGTAATTTTTAGATTTTAAAATCTGGAAACTCTGAATAACAGTAACCTCCAAAGTGCGGACACTTTATCGCGCTCCCAATGGTGGCCGTTATTCAGAGGTTCTACTGTATACTGAAAAGTGCTAAAACGTTTACAATAGAATAAGATCTGTATTACGAAACAGTACAGAGTTGTGAAATCAAATACCATTTCAGAATACTTGTTCTAAAACTTTTAAAATGAGAATAAATTCTTTAATGAGAGATATTTAATAAAGAAATGTGAATATTCTAGTACTAGATTTACACTGCGTAAATAATTAAAATTCGTATGAAGCACAAATAGTTCAAATTCAGCCTATAAGTGTAAAATTAAATAAATCCAAAATTATCTTTCGTACAAGTACTTACGAGTAAGTAATTATAAAGTAATCCATTGAAATAATTTCCAATGAAGTTATGTAACGATGCATTTTCAATGAAATCCACGGAGTCTGAAAAGAATTGCTGCATAGTTGATGAAAGTTTGTTTTGTTTAAAATTTGAATACCTTTTCCTCTCAACATATCTTCAATACCATCATTAAATTATAGTGGTATTTCCTTCAATATGTGCGAAAAGAGACAAAAACATAAAAAAATTCCTGCCAGTTCGGCCTACAGGTAGAGGTAGATTGCGAAATTAAGTGCTAATTTCATCAACAAAAACTAACAAAACAGTTGAACACTTTTATTTGCCAACTTTTATCAAATTATTTATTTCGTTTTTGTATAAGAATTGGGTTTATCAGAATCAAGTCAAGGGCTATTCAAAAAAGAACATATATATATATATATATATGTATATATATATATATATATATATATATATATATATACATATACATATATATATATATATATATATATATATATATATATATATATATATATATATATATATACAGAGGTGTGAAAATTATTAGAATAATTACGATTTTTTCAGTTTTTCTTGCTTAATGTTGCATAAACATGCAATGTTTAATGAAAGGTAATTTTATTTCTTAATCTAGTCAATTTTTAACTCCTGTAGAATAGTTCCTGGCATATAGTTTTTTTAAATGCTACCATTTCTTGAAAAGAAAAATATTTAATCTAAAGTAATCGAATTTTTTGCATTGCATAAAGAATTTGTTCGATGAACAAACAAATTTAAAATTAAATTTTCAAATTGTCTGCTTATTGCGCTGGTATTTTCTTTATTTTCTTGAGTTGGCATCAAAATTATTTTATTCTTAAAACTGATATTTTTGCTGCTTCGCATAAATATTCTAATCAGTAGTTTTTTTCCGATTGTCAAAGGTTTATTGTGTGATTATGATTATTGTAAATGATATTTTACCTAGAAAACTAGCTGTGATAAAGTGTTTCATCCAAGAAAAAATCTATAAACAGCAAGAAATCACTAAAAAAGCAAAATTTTCGCAAGCATGTGTGATTAGAATAAAACTATTTTTGGACATCAAATGTGAATATGAAAATTCTCGAGTAGGAAAATGGGGAAATAAAAAAGATACTCTAAGAACAGAAAGGAAATTAATTAGAATTGCTAAAACTAACAAAAGAGGAACTAATCATGAATAAAAAATCTCTTTGAAAGCGTGTGGAGAAAATGTATGTGATTCTTCTATCCGTAGAAAACTTATCTCAGCTGTACTCAGTACTTATCTTTTCAAAAAACGGCTAAAATCCCATCTGCTATGGCAAATAAGGGACTTGTTTGGGCAAACATTTTGTAAGAACAATTCGAAAATGGCTAAATCAAGGTGAAAAATATAAAATTTCATTTAATTAATCAGTTGAACTTAAATTGTTTCCGACTTTTCTTGAAATCATGTCTTTTGTACATTGACTAAAAATACAGAAATCTTTAAAATTTTTATTAAAATTTCTTTATAAGAATATTTTTCTACAAATTACATACCTTAAGGATTTTGTTTAACTTTTAAGCATGTTTTTCTCGTGAATCAATGTTTACGATATCAGAAAAAAGCTGCCAATATTTCAGGAGAAGTACGAGTGAAGAATTTTCGCAAATAGCATAGCACAAATTGTAATACATCTTACTAGAGTAATGATTTGGAACGTGATGTCTTCTCAAGGTAGTGGACGTTTATACATTATACAAGGCATAATGGTTCAGTATCAGTATAGAAAAGTGCTTGAACAAAGACTAAATCAACAAATAGAATACTGTCTTCCAAATGAAGAATTCATATTCATGCACGATGGAGCTCCGTCCCATAAAGTTTTATATGTGACTAAATTTTTGGATTAAAAAAATACAAAAATCCTTCCATTGCCTAAAAACAGTCCAGATATGATTCTGATAAACAATATTTCGGCCATTGTAAAGAAAAAAGTAAAGAAATGCATCATCATAAACAAGAATTATCTGTTAGAAACACTCATCGGAATTTGGCACCATGACAGCGAAATACCAATTAAATGCCAAAAATTCTTACAAAATTAGCCAAAATGTATCGAATATTTAATGAAAATCAGGGGAATACACACTAAATATTAAACGTATCATTATTTTTTAAATAATGTATTATTTCTATAATATAACGACATTTTATTGTAAATTTCACAATTATTCTAATAATTTTCACACCTCTGTATATATATATATACATATACATATATATATATATATATATATATATATATTCTATGCTCAAGAATTCGAAATTCTTTGACGCATTTTCACAATCTTTTTAAATCTGATTAAAAAACATGAAACTTTCCAATGTGATTTTTTGAAGAGACTTATTAGCAACCTGTGTTTTTATTTTAAGTTTAATTACATAATTAGAACTTGCTTTATAAACAATTGATGGCCTGACGATGACCGTGATGATAGCCGATAATATTTTGGAAATTTTGACGTTTCATGTATTTTCAAGGTATTTTAATTTATTTTATATAATTTGCTATCAATTATAGGCAACTAGAATCAATCTTAGTGCGTTTTATTTGTGATTTATACGAAAGATTTTTCTTTTCAAAATTATGCTATGCCATTAAACTGCACTAGGTTTGAAATTTATAAATATATTGATTTTACTATATCTAAATATTTCACTAGGCTAAAGTAAAGTCAAATCTATTATTAATGTTTTGAAATATTTTTCCAAACAAATCGTAAAAGGCTTCAAATCTGATTTACCTTTTCGTATTCAAAACATATATTTATTTGTAACAGAAAAGAATATTTTGCAGCAGTATATACATGAGATTCCAACCAACATATGACATAATAGTTTTTTTTCTTTTGTCGAGAAATTTTATTCTGCAGCAGCTGTGTAAATACAGAAAATATTACACTCAAGTACAAAGCAAAAGTTATTCTTTTTTATATATAGAAGTTATTTTCTAAATATTTAGTTCATGTTTGGAAGTCTTCGTGCATGCAGATAGTTTATGTATAATAATATTTTTTCTTTTTATTATTGTTTGACATTTTTAAAAATTAACAAGCAAAATTCATGTATTATCAAAAACACTGAATCCAAAAAAGTGATATAAAATGATAGATAAATAGGCAGATAAAGTTTTAAACTCGGAGGTTTTTTGAGGGGTCATAATTGATGTAGATTTGAAAAACTGTTGCAGAAATTCCAAAACAGGCGAGAATCTAATAGGTAATTATTTCTTAAAATCTATACTGATAAAATCCGTGCGCCTCTGTCTGTCTGTCTGCTTGAAGCCGATTACAGTTCGCAACGCGGGCGAGTTGGAAGTCGCGAGAGGTGTCTTTCGATTCGAAAAATTCATTTCAAGCATTTTCGAGACCGTGGGACCAAAATTAAAAAAGTTATGAATTAAAAACGGTCGGGAATCGGAACGGAAAACGTCTTATTTCCCAAACAGGTCTCAAACGGAGCTCTGAGGCAGAACACTGCTCTACCTTGCGGTGAAGAACAGGAACTTTTCCCCTTTGGCTAAAAGAAGAAGCAGCCGAAAACCTACTTTTCTCCCGTCAATTTGTCAAAGAATGTATAAGAGAAAAAGAAGTAATTGGTAAAAAATATTAAACACTGTTTAATTAATATAATAAGTACAACTATTTAAGCACAGCAAGATATGTTCACTAAGAGGTAATAGTGTTGCTAATTAATATTTTGAGGATCTCAGATGTAACTGGCTATTCATATATTTATTCTGTATGTGAGTATTAATCGTTGTAGCTCATTTTCATACTTTTTCTTTTTGGTAGCATACACGAATATTGTGTAACCTAAGATTTACGCGATTAATACTAATTTCTGTTAGTACAAACGAAAAACGAGCTGCCAAAATTATTTGTTAGTTATGTTCTTTGTGAAATTAATGAAATTACTTATGTTTTTTTAATAGCAGTCTTTTGCAGTTTTTAATAAACAGACTTTTTTTGTGCGTTTTTTCTTAAACCATCATGCAGACAGTTTTTAAAGTAGAAAAAAACTGATTACATATTCAGAATCCGCGTAAAAGTCTGCTTCTGATGATCCAAAAAATACGAGAAAATGTATTATGGACGCGCAGCGCCAACCGTGCAAAACCAAATATTTTTAACGGAACAATGGCGACCATGGCGCGTAGCGCCGGTGGGGCGGCTTCGCACGATGGGCCCGTACCGCCCACTGTGCGAAATCACATATTTTAACGGGATAATGGGCGCATAACAACCATAGCTCTTTAATTTACTTTCTTTTGTGCTTGAGGATTCGAACACCAAGACTTGCTTATTAAATGATTTTTTTTGTTTATTATATATTGCTTAATATCGAGGTTCGTTTGGAAAAAGTGGCCCAGCTAGCGGGCGTAACTCGCTAGTCTATACTAATAAAATCCGTGTGCCTCTGTCTGTCTGTCTGCTTGAAGCCGATTACAGTTCGCAACGCGGGCGAGTTGGAAGTCGCGAAAGGTGTCTTTCGATTGGAAATATTCCGGGGAAGTCATTTCGGGCATTTTCGAGACCGTGGGACCAAAATTAAAAAGGTTATGAATTAAAAACCCCTTGGGAATCGGAACGAAAAATGTCTCAATTCCCAAACGGAGCTCCGAAGCAGAACACTGCGCCACCTTGCGGTGAAGGACATGAATTTTTCCCCTTTGGCTAAAAGAAGAAACAGCCGAAAACCTCTTTTTCTACCGGCGCTAATTGCGTTTTTTTCCGCATCAATTTTTTTGACTTGCCGTATAATATTTACCGTACTTTTCGCTAAAATATTGAACTTAGAAATAAAACAGGACTATCGAAACTTCTTTTTTTTGCGCGTTTTTTCTTAAACTATCATGCAGACAGTTTTTAAAGTAGAAAAAACTGATTACATATTCATAATCTGCTTAAAAGTCTGCTTCTGATCAACCAAAAAATACGAGAAAATGTCTTATGGGCGCGCAGCGCCAACCGTGCAAAACCAAATATTTTTAACGGGACGATGGCGACCATGGCGCGTAGCGCCGGCGGGCGGTAGGCCGGTGGGCGGTAGGCCGGTGGGCGCGTAGCGCCCAAATTGCTAAATCACATATTTTTAACGGGATAATGGGCGCATAACAACCATAGCTCTTTAATTTACTTTTTTTGTGCTTGAGGATTCGAACACCAAGACTTGCTTATTAAATGAATTTTTTTGCTTATTATATATTGCTTAATATCGAGGTTCGTTCGGAAAAAGTGGCCCAGCTAGCGGGCGTAGCTCTCTAGTCTATACTAATAAAATCCGTGCGCCTCTGTCTGTCTGTCTGCTTGAAGCCGATTACAGTTCGCAACGCGGGCGAGTTGGAAGTTGCGAAAGGTGTCTTTCGATTGGAAAAATTCCGGGGAAGTCATTTCGGGCATTTTCGAGACCGTGGGACCAAAATTAAAAAAGATATGAATTAAAAACCCCTTGGGAATCGGAACGAAAATGTGTCAATTTCCAAACGGAGCTCCGAAGCAGAACACTGCGCCACCTTGCGGTGAAGGACAGGAATTTTTCCCCTTTGGCTAAAAGAAGAAACAGCCGAAAACCTCTTTTCCTACCGGCGCTAATTGCGTTTTTTTCCGCATCAATTTTTTGACTTGCCGTAGAATATTTACCGTACTTTTCGCTAAAATATTGAACTTAGAAATAAAACAGGACTATCGAAACTTTTTTTTTTGCGCGTTTTTTCTTAAACCATCATGCAGACAGTTTTTAAAGTAGAAAAAAAACTGATTACTTATTCAGAATCTGCGTAAAAGTCTGCTTCTGATGAACCAAAAAATACGAGAAAATGTCTTATGGGCGCGCAGCGCCAACCGTGCAAAACCAAATATTTTTAACGGGACGATGGCGACCATGGCGCCGGTGGGCGGTAGGCCGGTGGGCGCATAGCGCCACTGTGCGAAATCACATATTTTTAACGGGATAATGGGCGCATAACAACCATAGCTCTTTAATTTACTTTCTTTTGTGCTTGAGGATTCGAACACCAAGACTTGCTTATTAAATGAATTTTTTTGCTTATTATATACTGCTTAATATCGAGGTTTGATCGGAAAAAGTGGCCCAGCTAGCGGGCGTAGCTCGCTAGTACCTAATAAGTACTGACGATGGCCGTGATTATAGCCCATAACTTTTTGGAAATTTTGACGTTTTATGTATTTTCTAGGTATTTTATTTTATTTTATGTAATTTTATATTATATATATGCAACTAGAATCAATCTTAGTGCGTTTTATTTTTGATTTATACTAAAAAGTTTAATTTTCAAAATTATGCTATGCCATTTAACTGCACTAGGTTTGAAATTTATAAACATATTAATTCTACTATATTATTTCACTTGGCTAAAGTACCATTTCATCTATTATTAAAGTTTCGAAATATCTTTCCGAACAAATCGTAAAAGGCTTCAAATCTGATTACATTTTCGCATTCAAAACATATATTTATTTGTAATAGAAAAGAATATTTTGTAGCAGTATATACATGAGATTTCAACAACAGCGTATGACACAATAGTTTTTTTTTCTTTTTGTCGAGAAAATTTATTTAGGAGCAGCTGTGTAAATACAGAAAATATTACACTCAAGTACACCAAAACGCAAAAAGTGCTTGCTTTTTTATACATAGAAGTTTTTTTTCTAAATATTTAGTTCACATTTGGAAGTCTTCGTGCATGTAGATAGTTTATGTATAATATTATTTTTCTTTTTATTATTGCTTGACATTCTTTTAAATTAGCGAGCAAAATTCATGTATTATTAAAAACATCGAATCCAAAAAAGTGATATAAAATGATAGATAAATAGGCAGATAAAGTTTTAAACTCGGAGGTTTTGAGGGGTCATAATCGATGAAGATTTTCAAAACTGTTGCTGAAATTTCAAAATCGGGGAGTGTGTAATAGGTAGTATTTCTTACGAAATCTACCTAATAAGTACTGACGATGGTCGTGGTTATAGACCATAACGTTTTGGAAATTTTGGCATTTTAAGTATTTTCTAGGTATTTTATTTTATATTACATAATTTTATATTATATAATTTTATATTATATATGTTACAGGCCAAACCCGATTTTAGGCCAAACTAGATTGGCCTAGTCCAAACTAGTCTATCCTAACGCCCATCGGATAAACTAGTTTTTCCTAGGCCAAACTAGTCTATCCTAACGCCCATCGGATAAACTAGTTTTTCCTAGGCCAAACTAGTCTATCCGAACGCCCATCGGATAAACTAGTTTTTCCTAGGCCAAACTAGTCTATCCGAACGCCCATCGGATAAACTAGATTTTCCTAGGCCAAACTAGTTTGGCCGAACGGTCATTAGGATGAACTAGTTTAGCCTGCTATTCATTGGTTTGAATTAGTTTATCCTAGGCCGAACTAGATTGTCCTAGGCCAATTCAATTTGGCGTGATTTTTTTTTAATATAAAGACCGCCACGGCGCCAACTTTCTAGTTTTGATCTAATTTAGCCTAGGCCAATGCAGTTTGACGCGATTTTAGCTCACAGACTATCAAAGTATGAGAGCTAATGTGCTCGCGGATTCTGTGTGTGTGTATGTAACCATGTACGTATGTACGTACGTATGTACGTAATGCGATAACTCCTGATAGAAATAACCAATTTGCTTCAAAATTTGGACATAGATTTATCCTGATAACGAACTTTCCTGATTAGTTTCAGGGGTTCATTGGATAAGAATAAGGGAAGGGGAACAAAAGGCTAAACCGCACCCCCCCCCCCCCCCACTCCTTAATTTCGTTAAGTCAGTTTTCATGCAAAAGTATCAGATTTTATTAAAATTTTAGGTACAATATCAGTTTGATAAGGTACATCCATGATTAGTTGTGGGTGTTCATTGTTTGCATATAAAGAAAGAAGGAATGGGGGGGTAACACTCTTAATTTATGTAAATAGATTTTTCAGGGATAATTTACCGATTTGTTTCAAATTTTGGATGTAGGTTTCTTCTGATAACTCGTTTACCTGATTAATTTTGGGGGTTCTGAGTTTAAATATAAAGATAGAGCGGATTATTTTTTCAATCGGATAAAAACTTTTGGTTTTATGAAAAGATTTTTAATTCGTAACAGGTATTGGTTTTCACACACATCACTTCACCCGAAATTGTTCATATTAAAAATGTAAATATCCGAATCCTTTTAAAAATAAGAAAAAGCTTAAATAAAGCATGACACTTGAAATTTAGGATACGGAGAGGAGGAGAGTAAGGGACACGCTAGATTTTTTAAAAAAAAGCTTTTAAGTTTTAGATGCTAATTAAATATTACCAATTTTGTGAAACTTTTTGAAACATAATATAACATGATGTTAAATATTTAAGAAAAAAGATGCCGCGTCAAATACCATTATTTTCTATTTGTAATTTTTGTAAAAATGTTAAATTCTTGTTGGAATTGTTGAAACTTTGTGTTAGTTTATAACTTGTGATAAAAAAGTGTATAAAAAGTCCCATTACGAAAGGGAAAGAGGGGGGGGGGGCAAACAAAATCAGGAAATATAACGGAAATTCTAGGTTGATCTATTTGAAACTTTAAGATAGTTTATGACATATGATATAAATTTATAAAAATATATTTCGCATTTAATGCCACTATTGAAGAATAGTGATTTTTTCAAAAATCTCAAATTCTTGTTTCGAAGCACCGCGACATCGAGTAACATACCTACTGATAGATTCTTTAACGGAGTTTTCTTAAGATACAATTTTGTTAGTAATAAGGTGCGCTCCCTGGTGATGGAATGTGGAATTAATGCGAGCACCCTGGTGTTGGAATTTGGAACTAATACAACGCGATTTAGGTATTTAAGAATGTTGAATCGAAAAGAAAGAAACATGATGATAAATACTTAAGAAAAAGGATTCCGCATCGAAATCCCACTATTTTCTAATAGCAATTTTTGTAAAAATGTTAAATTCTTGCCGGAACTTTTTGAAAAATCCGTAACAACGTCTTTCAAATTCTAATTCAAGCTGAAATTTGATGAAAATCTGTGTATTAGTACTATTTCAGACATTTGAATTATCGCAGAAGTCATAAAAAACTGGATAGAAGCGCTACCTATTGAGCCATTTATTCTAAAAACAAAAGAATATTAATTTATATCAGGGACTAACTGAATTTGAAGTTTGATGAAAATCCGTGCATTTCTTCTTGAGATATTGCGATAATCATGAATAATGCCACATAGCAGCGCCACCAGTTGCACGATTTACTCCAAAAACTAAAAAGTACTTTTGTACTTTTTTATATCAAGGACTAACAGAATCTGGAGTTTCATGAAAATCCATGCATTAGATCTTGAGATAGAGCTATTGCAATAATCACGAATAATACCGTATAGCGGCGCTACCTTTCAAGATATTTACTCCAAAACTACAGAATACTAATTTATATCAGGGACTTACTGAATCTAAAGTTTGATGAAAATTCGTGCATTAATTCTTGCAACAAAACTATTTCAGGAATCGGGAAAATTGAGCACAACATCGCCACCTATTGAGCAATTAGCACGAATACGTAAAAAGATTTAGTTCATATCACGGATTTACTAATTCGGAAGTTTGATGAAAATCCGTAAATTAGTTATTGAAATAGTGTTAATGCAAATAAGTAAAAACGCACTTTAGAAGAGCCATCTGTTGAACTATTTACATGAAAAAGTAATCAGTATCGATTTATATCAGGGACTATCTGAATATAAATTTTTATGAAATTCTGTCTATTAGTTCTTGAGATACAGCTATTGTGAAAATTGTGAAAAACGCAGCATATCATAGCCATGTTGAGTGATTTACTTCAAAATAAAAACAACACCAACTCATGTCATGGACGAATTGAATCTAAAGTTCGATGGAACTTTGATTGTATTAGCTATTAAGATAAAGCTGATGCGTAAATCGTAAAAAATGCAAAACAGTACTCCACCTGATGAACGATTTACACCAAAAACTAATCAGCATCAATTTAGATCAGAGACTACCTGAATATAATTTTTTGTTAAATTTCGTGCATTAGTTCTTCAGCCGCGTCCCCACAGACTGCGGCAGCGTATAGCAGGTGTGCTGCACGCGTACTGCCGAATGCGCTCTTCCTTTTCGAATGAACTTCGAAGTGAACAAAATTTAAATCGTAGCAAGCATGCTGAGCACGCACTACTGAATGTAACCCTCCTTTTCGAAAGAACCTCGAAGCGAAGGAAATTCGAACCATATCCCCGCTGCCCACGCCAGTCCGATAGCGGGCGAAGCCAGCAAGTTTTAACTAAGCCACGTTATATTAGTTCCTCATTCCAACACCAGGGAGCGTACTCTATTATTAACAAAACTGTATTTGAATGAAACTCCGTTAAACAACCTATTAATACATGTGTTACTTGAGGTCGCGGTGTTTTAAAACATAGAATTTCTGTTATATTTCCAGATTATGTTCGCAACCGCATCCTCTTTCACGCCGAAATGTAACTCTTTTTTTTATATAAAATTTTATCATATGCGATAAACTATCACAAAGTTTCAAAAAGTTCCAGCAAGAATATAATATTTTTACAAAAATTACTATTAGAAAATGGTGGTATTTCGATGCAAAATCCTTTTTCTTAAACATTTATCATCATGTTTTTTTCACTTCGAAGTTCGTTCGCTTCAACATACGTCCGTTTCAAGATTTTATATAAAAGAAGGGGCCCGATAGCGGGCGAAGCCGGTTGGCTTGAACTAAATCGCGTCCAAATTCCAACACCAGAGTGCTCGCGTTATATTAGTTACACATTAGTCCGTTATATTAGTCCTACATACGTACGTACATAAGTATGTACATACGTACGTACATGGTTACATACACACACACAGTATCTGCGATCACATTAGCTCTCAGGCTTTGATAGTCTGTGAGCTAAAATCGCGTCGAATTGCATCGGCCTAGGCTAAATTTGATGAAAACAAGAAAGTTGGCGCCGTGGCGGTCTTTAAATTCAATAAAATCACGCCAAATTGAATTGGCCTAGGACAATCTAGTTCGGCCTAGGATAAACTACTTCAAACCAATGGATAGCAGGCTAAACTAGTTCATCCTAATGACCGTTCGGCCAAACTAGTTTGGCCTAGGAAAATCTAGTTTATCCGATGGGCGTTCGGATAGACTAGTTTGGCCTTGGAAAAACTAGTTTATCCGATGGGCATTCGGATAGACTAGTTTGGCGTAGGAAAAACTAGTTTATCCGATGGGCGTTAGGATAGACTAGTTTGGCCTAGGAAAAACTAGTTTATCCGATGGGCGTTAGGATAGACTAGTTTGGACTAGGCCAATCTAGTTTGGCCTAAAATCGGGTTTGGCCTGTAACATATATATATATGCAACTAGAATCAATCTTAGAGCATTTTGTTTGTGATCTATACGAAAGATTTTTATTTTAGAAATTATGCTATGATATTAAACTGTACTAGGTTTGAAATGTATAAACATAGTGATTCTACTATATCTAAATATTTCACTCGGCTAAAGTACCATTTCATCTATTTTTAAAGTTTGAAATATCTTTCCAAACAAATCGTAAAAAGGCTTCAAATCTGATTTACCTTCTCCTATTAAAAACACATATTTATTTGTAATAGAAAAGAATATTTTGCAGCAGTATATACATGAGATTTCAACAACAGCATATGACACAATAGTTTTTTTTTCTTTTGTCGAGAAAATTTATTCTGCAGCAGCTGTGTAAATACAGGAAATATTACACTAAAGTACAACGCAAAAGCTGCTTTTCTTTTTTATACATACACTGTAAAAAAAAAGTGTCGATCTACTAAAAAAACTTTAGGGATCCTTGTAATTACTAAAAAATTTTTAGTAATCTTAGTCGGTTACAAGAAAATCTGTAAGAATTACTAGAAAAAAGTTAGCAACGAATAGAGTTAATAATTTTATATTTTTAATAGCTATTACTAAAACTCACTTGGTGTGGCCTTGATAGCATAGTGGTTATAGTAACGGACTCCAGGTTGAAAGGTCCCGGGTTCTATACTGGCCACTGCCAAATACGCCCCGAATGTATGCAGTGTAAGTGCTCATTAATAAAAGGATTATGAATATCCTGACGGAGCAGTAGCAATGTTTGGTGCTGCCATCTATTGCGGTTTTGCCGAAAATCTTCCGCTCCAGAAGTCTGGATGCAGCTCGAAGGAAGCTCCTGCCCTTCGAACCCACGTAATGGTTATTAAAAATAATTTTGGAGCTATTACTAAAATTTGCTTGGTGGCTCATACTAAAAATTTTTAAGTTGGTTATACAAAAAATCCTTTTGTTCAGTTTACAAAAGAAATGCTTGTTTCGCTTGCGAAAAAAGTTTGTAATGGTTACTAAAAAATTCTGTGGAATACAAATTTACTAAAAAATTTTTAGTAACCTATTGAATTTTTTTTACAGTGTAGACGTTATATTCTAAATATTTAGTTCATGTTTGGAAGTCTTCGTGCATGCAGAGAGTTTATATAATAAAATTTTTTCTTTTTTATTATTGTTTCACATTCTTTCATATTAACAAGCAAAATTAATGAATTATCAAAAACACTTTGTTAATAATTGATAAATATTTTTAAAAACTAAAATACATTATGTTAAATGAAGTCGAACTAAAAAGTTTAAAATGCTTTTTCGGTTGCATAGTTACAATTTTCATATGTATTTCAGTGATTGTCATGCGTCTAAGCGTGTCAGATGATTGTTAATTTCCCAAATCGCTTTTGATACGTTTATCCAGCGTTCTTGATACTTTTAAGCGGCGGCTCTTCAAATTGTTGAATTGTCATCGGTTTTCAATAAGTGTGCAAAGTTTCAATTTAATCTGATGCCTTAAAGTGGGTGAAAATAATGCTTAAAGATTCCATTACGTACATGCATACATACATACAGGTGAAGCTAATAAAAAGCATGTTAAAAACAAAATATCTATATTTGTTTTTATTTTTATTTCTCCTGCATATTAATAAATATTTTTTTATATAATATTAATATGAAAATGAAATATCGCAAATTTACTGAATGATAGATACAAAATGGTGAACATTTATAAAACTAAACAAATACTAAAGTAAAATTATAATAATAGACGTTTCCGTTATCATCTATCATCATCTTCAGCAGAGAATTGTTGCATTCGTTTAAAATTTTAATAAAAAAAAGTCAAACCATCTTGAAATTAAAAAGTTCGTTAAAATTTAATTTTTTTTTTTTTTTTTTGCATAATTTGTAATTTTCTATTATTGTATTCGACATTGTAACAGCAATCTTTGGCTACTTCACTTTCTATTATGATAAGATATCAGAAAAATATGAAAAAAAAAATGTGTAAAGTGTAATGAAGTGTGATAAAAGTATTATGTTAAAGTTTTCGACATAAATTAAAATAAAAAGTTAGTACTAATACCAAATACTAATGTCCAAAAACATATAATATTGTAAAAATAAGATTGTAGTATTTCATGCCAACAATAGGGACAATATTTAATGCTGATATCGGCTACAAATATTGGCTAAATAAGGTAAATGTAAACATTTAATAGTAGGGCAATATTATATATATATATATATATATATATATACTGGCATAATATTGTTTTAAAAATGATCAAAAGATAAGCACTCAACATTGGATAATATTGGCTAAATGAAAGTAAAATGTAAACGCCGCAAGTTTGGGGCGATGTTGATAGCAAAATTAACTCCAAATATGGTCTAAATAAGGGTAAAATGTAATCATCCTAATATACGGACAGTATTTCATTCCAATATTTAGCCAGAATGTGGCCAATATTGACCCAATATTGATTTGCTTACTGGGGACACTGCATTAGTAGCCTGATGCTTAAGTTTATTCTGTCTATTCATTAATAAATTTGTTTCATTCTACACATAAAAATAAATTTATTAAAAGTTATATATTTTATATAAAAAATGATATTTAGATTAAATGATTGTAAAATACATCGAGAAAATATCTTATCAACAAAACATAAAAAGGACAAATGCCAAGTCTATACATCTCTTTTACTTATGCATCATACGTAGTATAGGATAAGTTTTGAAATCGTTTTGGAAATCGAAAAAGAATATTTTTTGTCGGATTTAGACGTTTTAGTCTGGAGAATCAGAAAAACATATTTTTAGAAAAAAAAATTGCCCTCTATCTGTCTGTCAGTCAGTCAGTCTGTTTGTCTGTCTATCTGTAAATGGTCCATTTCTTGGATAAATTGAGATAGAGATTTGAAATTTGATGTGTACTTAGTAAGTAATAATGGAAAGAAGCCCATTTAATATTAGTAATCTTGATTATCCGGAGATAGCTCTTTTCGGATTCTCGAAATATTCGTTCTGATAAAAGATACATAAAATTTTTATTTTTTTTTTAGTTTAAGGAGTGGATGTAAATGACAGTAAAAAAATGCAAATTTTGTATAAAGAATGAAGTTGATCGGATAATTAGTTATCGAGATATCTGTAATCACATTTTCCAAACTTTTCGATTTTTTATGACCCTGTATTTCACTCAAATTTCAATTCAATCATATATTGTAACCGAAAATGAGATGCTTAATCTGTCGCAGTAAACTGTCAGTTAATAGGATTATTATTTTTGAGTTATAAGGATGTTTCTTTTACACAATTCATTACTACTTAAGTAGTTTGACGTTTTGTATAATTTTTCGAAATTGGTTCATCAGTAATTCATTAATAGAGCATTACTTTTTGTTATAAATGTTTAAATATACATTTAAATTTTATTTTGGAATCGCGATGCATTTTATAAATAGTTTACACATGTTTTATTTTCATATTTTATACTATGCATATTTATGATGGTTAAGTATTACAGTGGCCCCTAACGACTAGTTTAAATAAACTGCAGTATTCTGCATTTTAAAAAAATGTTAGTTTCAAATAGTTAGTTAAGAGATTTTACTACGAAAATGACATTTTATAATGCATGTGTGAATAATGTTTTAGAATTTTAAAGTCGCGTAACATGAAGTTCACATTTAGTTTTGTTTTATGTTATTTCATTTAGTTGTAACGTGCACATAATTTCTGTATACAATTTATATTTCACCTAATACCAATTTAAATATTTTGTGTTATTAGATTATTATTTTTTACAAACCGCAGTTTTTACAAAAGATTTTATAATCAAAATAGACAAAAACTGAATAAATAAAATTAAAGCAAGTACTTTTTTTTAGAGAAACACATGAAAATCTCAAATACAATTAAATTTTGTTTATAAATTTAAGTATTGTTTCTATAAAAAAATAATAATATTTAATTTTTGACACAATTTATCTCATTAATTACTTATTATTTTCAAAATATAAAATTAATGTGATTTTTCGATAAAATATTTTTTTTATCATAGATATTAATGCTTTTATCTCACTTAATTGGACCAGATAAACATAATTAAACGATTCAATTGATATTCAGTATACTTTTACGATGAATCAAAAAAACAAAAAAATTTCTTCTTCCACTAAAAAAAATGATTAAGGTAATTTTCCTTCATTAATTGAAATTGAAATGGTTCATTTATTATAGCATCATTAACTTTTCTTATTGATTAAAATATTGTAATTTTGAGAATAAAACCTGATGTTGGTTATGTTTTCTTGTTTTATTTATTTTTTATGTAAATGACTCGAACAAGAGAAAAATGTTTAGCAGAAAGTTTTGACATTTTTCCAATAAAAATTTAAACAGTAGAACAAATATTTAAAAAATAATAATAGTAATATCAAATTTATTTTTTAAATTCTTAAGTGATCTTTTCAAATAGAGTAAAACCCCGGTTACTCGAAAAGCATGGGACCAAGGCATTTTCGGTTAACCGGGGTACCATAGGAATTTTTGAATAACCGGAAAGCTTATGATGAAAACCCGATAGCTGAAAAGCTGTCATCATAATTTAGAACATAGTTGTAATAAAAATGTTGTAGTTCAGTATTAGAAGCACTCTGAAGTCGAAAAACAAAAGAAAAACCACAACACATTTTGTAAAAAAAAAAAAAAAAAAAAAAAAAAAAAAATGTGCCGTTTGTGCCTATCTAATAAAGTACCCAAAATTTCAATGGATCAAAAGAGTAAGTTGATTTTGTTTATTTCATAAAGACTATGCTTTTTTTAAACACTCTTTATACCAGCCTGCAATAATACCTTTCAAAGTTTAAATTTTACTTAGTTTGCTGCTGATGCGTATTGAAACAACTCATCAATGTATTAAAAGTGATTCAGTATTATTTTGATCCAAAACTTACAAGTTAAATGGTAATGGTAAATCAAAATATGTTGAAAGGTGTCATTTGATAACGGTAAAAGTAGTATTGAAAATAAAATTTTTCACATTTAAAATGGACTTTAAGAAATTTTAGTCTTTCGGTTAAGCCGATTTTCGGATAACCGGGGTTCTACTGTAATTGATTTTTTTATTGGTATTAATTGACCTTATGCACATAACGTCACTCCACAGAGTTCGCGGTATCTTGATCCGTTATTCTACCAACTGTACCGAAAGAATGTTTGTGGACTCAGGTGCCTGCTCGGAAGCAAACGATTTTTAGCCTCGATGCAAGTTGCATGCAAAACATTTGACAGAAACTTGCAAATTTAGGGAATGTTCTCGGATACAGAACAACATTTTGAGTTTATATTACAATATATTAACCCTTAAATGCTGTGTGTTGTCTGTCGGCAATGTACAAAATTTAGTCTTTAAAAATACTATTAAAATAATATTGAGGCTTTAATTCCTAATGTTCTCAATAAGGTACACATTGAAAATACTATTAAATTAAATTTCAAGATTCAATTTCATCAGTACTGTTCAAGTATAAAGATTTAGTTTTTTAAATGTTGTGACATGCGCATTTTACTTTCTTTGGAAGCTTGCGAAACAACTATTTTGTTTCTGCAGAGAGCAATTAAAATTTAATCCTTATCATAGTTCTTAAAATACACGTGTATTTAACATTACGCAATTTTATCACAGAAAATTATTTTTTCAACTGAGCTTAGTGTTGCCTGTTGGAATAAATAGTTTTTCTTTTCTATCCATTAACCTTTAAAACCCGTAAATTTAAAACAAAACAGGATTTTTTAAAGTATTATTCCCATGATATATTTAAGAAATAAAATTCGAAATGCCTTTTAAAATTGATTCATAAAAATGAGGCACTTAAAAAAGGTTAATATCTACTGTCACAATAATGAGTATTTGTGAGGCATTTTTAACAAAAGTACATTATTAATACATATTTCATAGAGCCCTATGGAAATATTCAAAAGCAGGCACCGCTTGCAGACGAGTTTTAGCTTCAACTTCATTCCGCATGCATAAAGTCCATTCCTTTTTTCATCAGTTTTTTTTTCCAATATCACTTTCTAATAATTATGTATAAAGTCGAAATTATTTTAAAGTTTCCAATCAGTCATTGATTTCAGATGAATACTAAAAAAATTCTATGGTAGGTTTATTATGTAGCATTTTCAATGAAGTTATGAATAAAGAAGCGGAGGCATTTAGTGTATCGTCTAGAAGTTGGAAATGAAGTAACAGAGGAGGTTGTCACATTATGGCGGATGTTTCTTTTAAGGTCTCACACTAGTCATTGAAAAAGACCCGAATGACAATGTTAACTCTATGGGGGCATTTTTTGATGTGCTCAGGAGTCGTAAACTTTTGAATGTAGCACTGAAATTGAGTAAATAACAAAGTAGTCATGATAAATAATAAAATAGCTCCTGAGATTGCCTAAAACTTTTTGAGACTTGAGTTATTGTTTACTTATGACCTTGAACAAACATTCTACTACACTTACAGTCGGCACTATTAAAACTTATAACTGGGACATTCTAGACACTTTGTATTATGAAAAATCTTTCACTTTTTAGGTGCGTTCGTACTATATAAATACGTAGTCTGTTCCCACATAACAGAGGAAAAACGATGCAACTATATGGTTTAAATTTAATATCTATAACTACTCTAGAATTTATCAAATTATTTCATATTTATTGAAAATCAAATCAAAAATTAAAAATATGTCAATAAAAGTTTTTTTCATTTTATTAAATCCTTTCATATGTAATAAACTTGATGATACCCCATTGTAAAGTAAAAGCTTCAAGTTATATCGTGGGTAAGATTTGACATGAGAGTGAATTCTAGCTTTCGTTTTATAGGATTATTACAGATAAATGTTCATATTGTTTCTACAAAGTCTTTTAAAAGACATTGCATATTAAAAATTCTCAAAATCCACGAGTTCTCTTTTGGAAAAATGCTCAAAATCATACGAAAAAAAAAAAAAAAAAAAAAAAAAAAAAAAAAACCGCACACCGTTTTTTATTGGAAAATGGTTTATTTTCGTAGCCAGTGACGAAAGGTAGGTGGTCCACCTAGTGCACTTGGATGTATTTTTATAAACTTATAGCAGGAGAGTCAGTGGTGATCAGCATGGATTTCCATATCAAAAATCTGCAACCATAAAATGCGGTCAAAGTCAAGGCGATGATTAGAAAAATTGCAATTAGGAAGAAACTAATTAGCACTTTTAAATGGCAAACGTGCCAAGGGCATATCATAATTGGCAAGTTAATGAAATAGAGGAAATGAAAAAGTCAATCTAAAGCTTTATGCAATAGCAGCTGAGAAAGAGCAAGATTCGCGATTTACATATCCTCTCATTGTACACATTATTTTCAATTTAAGACACGATGTTAGGATCAGATAGCTGTGCCATAATTTGTTATAATTTTGCACAAAGCATGAGACCTTTTGTGTGAGACAATTGCAGCTGTTTTTGAAAAAAAAAAAAAAAAAACATAATTTACGCAATTATCATACTGTTATGTATCATTTAAGTTTTAGCGAGGATAAACTTAGATAAGAGTTATCAGTTAAATGTAATTGCCCAGAAAGGTAATATAACGGAACCATCTATTACAAGTATAGTTTAATTCAACTTTATTCATAATAACGTAGGTGCCCCTGCCCTTCTCAGACAGTGCCCGGTATATTTTCCATGCATCAAGCTTATCAGATTTTAGATGCCTGCAACCTACACAGATTGTCGCTATATATAAGATTTGCCGCCACAGTGTCTTTTTTGTGTTCGAATACATACAAGTGCTTGGGGGATAGCATATACCTCGCCTACGTAACCTTTGAATAAATTACGTGAAACCATCCAACGCAAATGCAATAGCATGTTTAATGAAGGAGCCACCCTCCGGCAGGACATAAACATATTCAGGAATTACTGCAAAAATGTAAGAAAGAAGTCTGAAGCCACTGCCAATATAGCCCAGATTTTGCACTCAGATATTTCTTTTTCCCAAAATTGAAGGTAACTCATATATCGAACAAGGCTACATTCAAATAGTGATGTGAACACAGCAGGCGAAAAATTACCCAATGGGCAGAGGCGTGATTTATGCCAAGTCGGATTTAACAAGTTAGTATGCCTTGAGACAAATGCCTTATCAAATCTGGTGATTATGTTGATTGTGTGAAAGTGATCGGAAAAAGTTTCTTAATTCTCTTTTGTATTTTCTGTCTATTGTTAATAAATAATTTTTTAACCTCTTCTTTGAAAATCATTCTCATTAATCAAAATTGAATTATAATTAATTACAAAATCAAGCAATTTTTATTATGTCGGGATCGTTTTATAAAAAAATCAAAAGTATATTGCATGTTTACAACAATAATTTATTTTTCTTGAAAAGCAGCTGGTGAAAGTTTTTTCGTTTACAAGTGTCCAATTTTTCCATCGCATTGATCATTAATATGAAAAGTTAATTACATGATTGGACACAATATGCTCGTACATTTTAAGGCCAGTATCGGATATTTTTTTGCAGATATATTTTAATAAAGCAAGAACCGAAAAATATAGAATGAGTTGTAAAACTTTTTACTTGCAAGCTGTTGCTAAAATTTTTACTTTTTTGTTAACTAGGTATTAACATGTTTATAAAGTTCTAGTACTGATTTTAAAGATTTGACGAGGATACTCTTGTTAGTTTTATGTAAAAAATATTTCACTATAAAGTTGATAAATTACTTTTTAATGAATTTTTTGTTAGTTTTATGCTTGCAATGCACAATTATTTATTCTAAACGAACAATAAATTATGAAATATAAATTAAATAACCTCTCTAGACTTCATGTATTCTATAAGATAGACATCTTTACATTTTTTTCACGTATATAAATAATGTTAAAAAACAGAAATGGTGTTAATGTAGCCTAACAGATAACAGTACTAAACAAAAAGCAATTTGTTTCTTATTTGTTTCTTTTTTAGCAAGCTACGTGCTATAGAAATCGGATTTACTACGTGTTATAGCTTGCTTTAGAAATGTACGAAATATACAAAAATGAAATCGTAATTAATTTTACTGTGCGTTCAGATGCCTTTTGTGAAAGTCATTAGTAATAAAAAAATATTAAATATGTATATATGTTTCTCAATGTTTTTGCAATGCAAAAAAAGTAAAATAAATTATAAAAAATCCAAGGAAATTGTCAAAAAATGTACTTTCAAAATCCCACGTATTATCAAATTTTATGTAAAAAAAGAAAAAAAGAATTGTAATTTCTTTTGCTGTTCAATCTTTTTTAGTCATTGGTTTCAGAATATAAATTTATTGCTGAAATTAAAAAAAGTACATAAATAAACACTGGGATCTAAATGAGTTAAACTTTTAGTTCATTTCATCCACTTTTCACACAGATATCAGTTTTTTATATTTATTTATCAGTATTGCATTCATACATTGGAGCACATAGAACATCTCGACAAATAAAATGAAGTCCTTTTCGAAATATTTAACATCGTGTATGTTTCTTAAAAACAGAGATAAAAATAAAATTATTATTTTTTTACAGTAAATATGCACTTTACAATCCACATATAAATCAAAAGAACTTAATTTCAAGCATTAATTAATTTTCAAGAAATAATTTATTTTTTATATATTTTTTGAACAATACATTTATTCTAAGCACTTTTTTTAAAAAAGCTGTTGAATATATCACCTTAAAATTTTCTGAGATGGGAGAAAATGTGCTATTGGATAATAATATGAAGCAATTTTTATTTTGCCTTAAAAGAAATAAAAATATTTTACTAAAAATTTAAAATCCTAAAAATTATAAGAACATATTTTTAATTATTATTTTTTACACAGAGCTATAATGCTGGATATTTTTAAACAAACAAGTTGGTTACACAATTGTTAAAGTTTCAACTGTTTACCTAAAATATAATTTCAGAAATATACCATGACATAAACACACACAGACACATTTGGAAAAAAAGGCAAAAAAATAAAAAATAAAAAAAATGAATACACAGTCACAGTGCTTAAAATTAATTATTTTATTAATTGGTTACAATGTTATATATTTTGAAACAAAGAAGTTGATAATTGTGAAAAACTTCAATTGTTTACTTAAAATAGAATTTTAGAAAAGTGTATCAAACTATTAACCCTTTATATACTGACGGTACTTATAAGTACCAATAAAATAACTTATTATAAGTTTCTTTTAATACGTCAGTTAGTTGTAATACTGTTTAGAATGAGTTACAGATACATTAATTTATCTTTTTCCAAAAGCATTATTGGTTACACAAAACAAAAATATTTTTAAAAGGGTGCTTTCTTTTGCCTTTGCACCTTTACAGCTTTCTTAGCGCTGAAGGAGGGAGATGGGGATTTTTCAATTCGGAAATATTTCTATATTTATATTGTAAGAAAATCATATTTGTACATTTTATGATTCTAAGAAAATAATTAAAAACAAAAGATTTGAGTGGGGTCATAAAAATTGCACAAAATCCCTGTAAATTCAAATTTAATTAATGCTTCTAAATCCTTCAATCCTTCTAAAATCATTCAAATATTTATTAAATGATTATGTAAATCTCTTAATTTAGTTTAAACAATTTGCGTAAAATACTTTAGAATGTAAAATTTTCATGAATTCATAATGCGGTAAATAAAAGGTTAAAAAAAGACACATTTAGGAAAAAAAATGCACAAATTCACAATGCTTAAAACATATTTAAAAAAAATCTTTCTGCACCATAATTTTTAGGTCCATAATCCTATAGCTCCTTATTCTTTTAGGTCTAATTTTTAGGCTGATAATTAAAAACTCACAAACTTGAAACATTTTATGATCCACGTGTCCTTAAACTACCCAATTAAATGATTTTGACTGTTAAAGGGACAGAGGACCTTTATTTGAGCAAAATCGTCCCCAAAAAGGTGTATTTCTATTGTATAATAGTACTAAAGCAGTATTTTCTTATTAAAATATCATTTATGAAGGTTTTAAGAACTAAACAACAAAGGTAAGTGTATTTATATACTTAAAATCTGTTTTTATCAAAGCTAATTTTTCAGAGTTTTTAGATTTTTAAATGCTTCTTGCGAAGTAATTTTTGATCAATATTTATGATATTGATAAGAAAGTATCCTCATAGTGTGTAAGCTTTTTAAAATTCATCTTCATTAAGCTAGTCAAATTTGATTTTTTACTTATTAAAAGGAAAAAAAATGATGAAAATCGATATGAAATTTAGAAAAAAAATCTGTAAAATAATCACTATTCAAGAGATTCAAAAAATCTTGCACAAATTTGGTTATAATAGAGTTTCAAGTGATAAAAATACCAAAGCAAGAAAATATCTCAAAAATTAAGAAACGAGGAGCATTTTTAAAATTCGTTTAAAAATTTAAAATTAAAAAATTAAAAATTTTAACAAGATTGGAAATTATTTTGAAGGTGTTTTATATGCTTTTTGTGAAATGTATATATGCACAAAATTTCTATTGCTATGATAAAAATCGATTTTTTTTTTATCGTCCACCGTCCCCTTAAAAAAAAAACAGTCGATAGAAAGCTCATAATACATAAGATTTTCTCGAATAGAATTTTCTCAAATAATAGAAATAAATCACAGTCACAAAATACATTATATGATCTTTAAAAAGCTCACTGTTTCATTTAAAGAAAATAATAATAATAATAATAATAATAATAATAATAATAATAACAACAACAATAATAATAACGCAGATGTTACAAGTAAAAAAATATATTTTATTTGAAAATTTTTAGTACTTTCGGGCTGTAATTCCCGAGGCTATTGTCAGAAAATATTTTTATTATTAATTGCTGTTCCATTTATATAAATACGTCACTTCGTTTGAAATGGGACAGAATGTAATTATTAAGGTCATAGAAAGCAAAAAAAGCAGTGCCTTAGACTGAACTTATGTAAAGAAAAATATATTTAATTGCCGTTACATTTATTTTAATACGATACTTTGTACACACCCATCAATTTCATTATATATATTTTAAATTAAATACGTATTTTTTAATTTGTAATATCTGTGTTATTATAAAATATAAATATAATACATGAAAAATAAACTGGAAATAAATAATAATAATGATAAATTTAAAAATTACACTATGTGTAAACTACTTAAAAAGATGACAGACAATATTTAAAAAGAGGTTAAATTACTTTAATCCTTAGTCTTATTTTTCAAATGTCACGTAGTTGGTGTCAAAGAGAAGTGAAAGTCAATTTTTTAATCTGGGAAACATTGAGAAAATAAAATATAAATACTGAGGGAAATAAAGTATTACATGTTTTATGATTCTTTAAGCAAAATGATTCAAATTCTGGATATGTTGTAGGATAAAACGTCATTGCAAACTATACTTTCTTTAATAATAGTTTTTATTGGTTTTCGGATGATTAATACACAGAAATTCTTGAAGGGGCATAAAAAATTTGCATCATCGAAATTAATTTGCATATTTTGCTTCTGGTTGAGTCTTGACATGGCTGTTGCTGGTTAATTGTATTTCAAATTTCTCATATGTTCTTTAATGCGATATTTTTTAAGTTCAACTGAAAGATCGTATTAAAGAACAACTGAGAGATTAAAGCATTTTAAACATAAAAAGACTTGAATACAAAGTACAAATAAGAAATAAAGAGTTTAACTATTTTTTAAATATGCTTTTACCAGTCAATGTGTTAATATTCATTAATTTACGATTATACCGTTGAGTAATCAGTTTAGAAATCTGAAAGAAATAGTTTAGATAATATATCACTTTTTCTTTTATTGTCCTATCTAAATTAAAGTAAATTTTTTATAGTTTTGAATTATTTCATAATTTATATGAAGGAAAATCTCTGGAAAAAAGAAACATCAAATGAATATAAAAAATCAAGCATGATTTTCAAGATGAATATTAAATACTTAAAAAAGATTTTTTTTTTTTTTTTTTTTTTTTTTTGCAAAACTATTTTTATTTGTAACTTATTTAATACTTCCTTTTATGTTGCAATTTTTACTTTTTTGTTTCTGTTTTTCTTGCTGCTGCCAACAATACCTTTTAAGCACTAATTATTTCTAAAAATTGTTTTGCCTTTACCTTACTTTTTGAAATAAATATCTTCAACAAATGATGTTAAACAAAATGTATAAGAAACAATTTTCATAACTAAATGGATTAAATTCTCTTTAAAAACATTTCTCATATTTTTAGAAATTTTATATTTATATATTTTTCATTTCCATCCTATCTATTTCAAGAGCTTTGCTAGTAGATTTGATATGTCATCTCATTTATATATTTATAACATCTCAAAAATATTTTACTCAGACGTTATGGAGTGTAAATTTGTATTTAACTATGTTTACTTTCGAAACCTTTTATTTTTACTCCATCGTTCTCTTTCGAAAATTACTTTTCAGTTAAAGTATATATTAGTTAAATATTTTATCTAAGTGAAAAACGATGCTATCGTTAAAACAAACTTATGTGGGAATCACCAACAGTTAAAACATCGCATTCTTCAGTTCTTTAATCTTTAAGTAAGTAAAATATTTTAAATAACAATCACAGTACTTTTTGAAATATAAAAGCATGTTTACAAATATTTTTAGGGAAGGCCATGTAACTGAATTCTATGTTAAAATTTTAATTTAAATTCAGTTAAAATATATAAATAATAAAATTTAACCTTACCTGTTAATTATTTATCCTTTTCTTCTTCAACTCATAATTTTCTTTAAATCTAATTTTAGGTCTGTGATAGTATTTCTTTTAATTAACAAAATAGTAATTTTAGAACTGCACATTTATTTAAATAGTAAAATTTTTTCCTTGATGTAAATGTATCATTCAAAATTTGTGATTGAAATTGAGAAGAACAAACTCCGACAAAATTTAAAAATAATACTTGTATCATGATTTTCATGTTTTTTAAAATTTGATTTTACTTTATTTATTAAGATTATACAGATTCTATTGTTAAATAATGATTATACACTGTTAAAAATTTCGCGCTATTTTGCACCGAAATTTGGTGCTTAGCAGCTGCTACCATGAGATGGTGAAATCTTGTTCTAAGATTTGGAACTTCGGTTGAACCATAGTTTCATTTTTTCGAATAAGATGGTGCAATCTCGTTCCAAAATTTGGAGTTTCAGTTGAACCATCCTATGGTGGCAGCTGGTGATAGCTGCTGAGCACCAAATTTTGGTTCAAAGTACACTGTTAAAACTAATGGTGACACATTGCACCTTTTAAGGGTGAAAGGCTTGTCTCACTGGTGACACCCCTAAAGGAGCCAAAATAGCACCTTTAATTAGGGTGAAAAGATGGCCCCCTTAATCCAGAGTGCCCAATGATAAAAAATTAAAAAAAAAAATACTAACCGACTTTCGGCCCTCGATGGATTTGAACGCAGAACGTCTGATTATAAGCTCAGCGCCCTATCCACTCGGTCATCAAGCTCACCTTCAAAGTCTCCATGAAATGTTCATATGTCCAGAAATTCAAAGGTTGCTTTATATGAAAAAGCTCGCCAAAAGTTAGGCATCCGAAGTTCTAAACAAAATTGGGATAGCGTATAGCGGTTATAGTCATCGTAGGAAAAAATTGCTGTGTTGATCCACCAGTGACAGTGAGTTGAAGTGCAAAAATACACGTTACAGAGCATGCGCAAATGACTAAGGGGTGAAAATCTTCCAACGGTATGCATTGCGCGGCACTATAATTAGCGTGAAACACCCAATGGCACCCCAAACACATTTTCAAGCCCGCTGGTGCCAAGTGATTTAACCTTTTCACCCCTGGGCGTCAAATGCAACCGGTTCGTCACCTTTATTTTTAACAGTGTAGCACAAAACTTTTAACAGTGTAGTTATGTAGGGCTTTAAAACAACTTTAATAGAGAATGGCGGGCACTAAATATAATTTTAGACTCTGTTTTTCTCTTTTCTTTTCTTTTCTTTTCTTTTTTTTTTTTTTTTTGTAAGTTAAGATGTTTGTTGTTGTGATGTTTATAATGTTTTGTGGTCTGAAAACAAATCTTCTGAAATAATATAAATACACGAAGCACACGTTTGCTCTTCATGCAAATTTGCTTTGCTACTGTTATAATATGTAGTTTAAACTTTACAACCTACACTGAACGGTTATGTACTATGCATACAGAATCCATCTTTTTGTGTATTACACAGATATATGTGTACGCAAATGCAATTTACACGTTAACTTCTGTATTTCTGAGTTATCTGATAACATTTTGCACACATAAGACGTTAATACACTACGGAGGAAGTAAACTGAAGGAAGTCATTTTTAAACTGACACACCACGACATCTATTTGGTAAATTATAATTTTTTTAATGTCGCTGCAACGGATTATGGTTGCATGAATTTACTTTTCGTTGAATTGTCGCTGCGATGAATTGACACCGTGGTGAATTGTGCGCGACTAATTGACGCAGAACCAGAAAAATGTAACAAAAAACGAAAAAAAAAAAAAAAACATACGCACAACATTGATTATGTATTACAAGTATTTTATGCATAATAATAATAATAAATATGGAATGGTAAGCGAGATATTTGTAAAGAGAGCCCCCATAGATTTAACATTAGCTTGCTTATGTAATCGCGTGATTATTGTAGACTCTTAAGAAAGATAAGCTATCGGATTGAACGAGTTTTGACGAATGGAATGATTTTAAGGCTCTCAACTTGTGTCAGTGTAATAGACATCTTTCAGATGGTCTGAAATAAATTTAAAAAATAAGTTAAATAAAGACTAATAATGTGCAGATATTTTCACTTTAAATTATTTTGGGAATGACAGGTAATAAAATTTAAAAGAAAAAAAAAAAAACAGATAAATTAACCTTTACATAAAATATGTCCTATATGTTAGCTGTATAAAGTTTTTTGATTTAAATTTTTTTATTTCTCTTACCATATTATGAAACCTAATTTTACATTTAAAACATTAATAGTTACTTCATTTTTATAAAAAATAATAATAAAAAGCTTTTTTACTGAATTCTTAAAAAACGTTCATGTTAATCAATTTTAATAATATCATTACCGCACATTAATGTTTTTTTTTCCGCTAAAACTGTTAATGGCTTTAATTCAGTTTCTGTAAAAATCACAGGTGATGAAAGTTTTTATTGTCTTATAGTTTCTTTTTCCTTTAAAAATGATTAATTTTCCCACTTTTATAAATCATTAATATTAGTTAGATAATTACAAAGATGAAAAAAGAATAAAGAAAACTAACTAGCACTGCAATTTATGGAATTAAAGGCCATTTTTTTAATAAAAAAATAAATAACTAAAAGAAAATGTAAATAAAAAGGATATAGGAAGTTAAGACAATTACTAAAGAAAATATTTGTGAACAATAATTTAAATATTTTATGCAAGTGGCTCTTTTTTAGTTCTAATTTAAACATTTATTTCAATTCTTATTTTTCTTTTATTTTGACAATTATGCAAAGTACTATTTTGAAATGTAAAATTGATTTACTCAAATTATCCTTGTCATCAAAAAAAAAAAAAAAAAAAAAAAAAAAAAAAAAAAAAATTCTATATTATTCTGATACATTTATTTAATTAGCGTCTTGCGCACTATCATTTACAACGTATAGAGCATTTTTTTTAAATTAAGTCGGAGTTTCAGTGACTAATCTATACTACTATAAGTAAGAGACAATTTCGGACTCACACTGTAAAAAAAAATTCAAGAGGTTACTAAAAATGTTTTAGTAAATTTGTATTCCACAGAATTTTTTAGTAACCATTACAAACTTTTTTTTGCAGGTGACACAAACATTTCTTTTGTAAACGGAACAAAAGAATTTTTTGTATAACTAATTTAAGAATTTTTAGTATGAGCCACCAAGTAAATTTTAGTAATTGCTCCAAAATTATTTTTAATAACCATTTCGTGCGCCCGAAGGGCAGGATCTTCCTTCGAGCTGCATCCAGACTTTTGAAGCGGAAGATTTTCGGCAAAAACGCAATAGATGGCAGCACCAAACATTGCTACCGGCTCCGACAGAATTTTCATAATCCCTTTATTAACGCGTACTTACACTACAAACATTCGGGGTGTAGGCCGGTATCGAACCCGGGACCTTTTGGCCTGGAGTCCGTTACCCTAACCACTATGCTATCAAGGCCACACCAAGTGAGTTTAAGTAATAGCTATTAAAAATATAAAACTATTAATTCTATTCGTTGCTAACTTTTTTCTAGTAATTCTTACAGATTTTCTTGTAACCGACTGAGATTACTAAAAATTTTTTAGTAATTACAAGGATCACTAAAGTTTTTTTAGTAGATCGACCCTTTTTTTTTACAGTGCAGTCATCAATACTGAGCTGAAACGACTAAAGACAAGATTACGAAATTTGCATAGTAAATTGCTGTTATGTCTGAGGAAAGTAATAAGGAAGTATGTTTCAAAATTTACAAATAATTTAATCAAAAAATCTTTTAAGAAGTACTGAATGTTTTTTAAGATGTGTGCAATTTGTTTAGTCGTTTATATATTTATAAATGAATTTGAAAATTCTTCATTTTACGCACGTAAAATAAATAAAAAAATAAATATGGAAGCGTCATTTTTTGTTGATTTTTTGCTGACTTCCGACGTAGAGAAATACTACGAATAATAACAAGACTGTTTGGCAATCATTGATCAATGGTCAACTTAAAAGATAAATTAACATAAAAAAAAATCCAACATAATGCACTGTTAAAAAATATACAGCAAAACGTGGAGCCATTTGACCGTTTACTGACTTGATCATTATTATGAAAATATACACTGTCCATGTTATTGGCCATGTTATGGCTGAGCAGAATTGGTAAAATTTAATATTAGTATAATATAGGTTATTACGTATGTTAAGTAACTATTATGTATGAGATCAGTGTAAGACTGGACAACTTAATGAAAATTTTCTGCGGTTTTGTTTTTTAGTATCACAGTATTTTTTATGACATTACAATAATAAATAAAAAATAAACTAGTTGGATGTGCCAATCCCAAAACTTTCTTCTATCTCATACGCACATTTTAATATTAAAAAAATAGTTACTCATTTTAATGCTTTAATAATTTTAATTCAATACCATACCAACTTTGATTTTCATCTTAAATTTCTGCTTCAGTCAGTTAACCGGAATAAAAACGAATTTCTGTCTCTGTACGAGTCGATGGACAATAGAATGCTAGGCAGATTTTTTTTCAAATTCAAGGAGGACCTACTTGTCTTACCAAAAAATAATCATATACAAAAAATTTAGTTCCGTTCTAGAACTAACTTCATACACTTCTAGGTGGTGCAATATTGAAAATGGCATAAAATTCGCTATTGCAGCGCCCCCTTCCGGCGGATTTTTTTCAAATTCAGGGATGATTAATTAGCCATAGTTATACACTTACACAAAAAATTTTGTTCAATTCGATACATAACGTCATATACTTTCCGTCGCTACAATATTGAAAATGGCACAAACATTGCAATTGCAGCGTACCCTTCCGGCGGATTTTTTTCAAATTCAGGGAGGACCAATTAGCCATAGCCATACATTTACACAAAAAATTTGGTTCAGTTCTATGCATAACATCATATACTTTTAGTCAGAACAATATTGAAAATGGCACAAAAATCGAGATTGCAGCGCCTTCTTCCGGCGGATTTTTTTCAAATTCAGGGAGGACAAACTAGCCATAGCCATACACTTACACAAAAAATTTGGTTCAATTCGATGCATAACTTCATATACTTTTGGTCGGTACAATATTGAAAATGGCACAAAAATCGCGATTGCAGCGCGGAATATTTCAAAACTGAAGTAGGACCTGCTTGCCACAGCCAAAAACATTTAAAAAAAATTGGTACAATTCTATGCATAACTTCATACACTTTTTGATGGTAGAATGGCGACATACAGACACACAGACATAGACAGACAGACATTTTGTAAAAACATGTTTTTTGGAATCTCTGACCCCTAAAACTTGTAAATCCGTCGAAAACCGGAAGTCGAAAAAATTTCGATTACAATACTTTCTTCTATTGATAGAAGATAGAAGAAAGATAGAAGAAAGTAAAAATTGTAATTTAACAAATTACAACGACTATTTGGAAAATAATATTTTCAAAGACTATAATTTTAGACTTATCAATGATTTTTATATTTACGAAAAAGAAGAAGAACATCATTTTTATGATGATCAAAATGTGGCTAACGTAATAACAGAGTCATATTAATATGCCTGGACTTTTAGAAACACGTTAATATTCCTGAACTAATCATAAACAAATATTAAATGAAATTTCAATTTAACAATTTTCGGTACTGCAAATTTTAAAACTTCTAAACATTGTACATTTTCAATTATTACATCACCGTATAAAAAAAAGGAACTTTTTTTAAATACAACTTGTTTAATATCTGTATCTAAATTTGTTTTAGTTATTATTATTATTATTTTTAATACTTTTTTGTCATCGTGGCAACAGAAGTATTTCATTTTTGGACATTAAACGTGGACCAATAAAAAAAGTATAAAAAAATCCAACTTTATTGCGAAATTCAAACAATAAAAATATTCAGATAAACTTCAGATTTCACAATTCTCTACCTAGAAAAACAACTATTTTCCTAAATAGTTAACAATTATAACAATTCCTGATCTACATGTTTTATATTTTGAAACATAGATAAATACGCTATTATTCCCTTAATTAATATATAGTTTTTGCAATCCTAATGATGCCTTAACATTTAAAAACTAGTCATATGCGGCAATCTTATGCATGTTAATACTTCCTGAAAAATGCAGTATAGCAGCGCCACCGATTAGGTGGTTTAAACAAAAACCTAGTTAGCAACAACTTATGTTAACACATAATTGAATGTGAAATTTGATGAAAATCTGTGCATTAGTTTTTGGGATAGAGCTATTGCAAAATCTTTTTTAAAAAATCTGCGTAACAGCTGCACAAGTTGGGTGATGTGCACAAGATCAATTTTTTTTAATCAGGTAATGACTGAATCTGAAGTTTGATGAAAATCCATGCATTAGTTCTTGAATTGCATTTTTTGCTAAATTGCCAAAAATACAGCATAGAAGCGCCATCTCTAGGACGATTTACACCAAAAACTAAACAACACTAATCTATATCAGGGACTAACTGAATCTAAAGTTTTGTGAAATTCCGTGTATTATTTCTTAAGATAGAGCTATTGCGGTAATCACGAATAATGCAAGATCGCAGCGCCACCTGTCAAACGATTTGCACCAAAACGTAATCCGCACCCTGTTACATAAAATATTAGCTAAATCTAAAGTTTTATGAAAATCCATTCACTAGTTCTTGAGTTACACCTTGTATATTATGAATGTCTGAAATTGTCAATGGTAAAAGCAACCAACGTCTAGTAATACATTTGAAGGAAACTGTTTAAAAAAATCGACTTGAATGGGAGAATAGACAACATAAACTGATTTTACAGCATGGCAACGCAGAACCACATACTTCAAGTTCGTTAAAACCTTCTTCAATAGGCAGGCCTAGGAAGTTCTATAACACCCGACATTTTTATTAGACATTCCTCTTGAAAAATTCTATTTATTCTGCTCGATGAGATCATCGTTTCAAGAAGTAGAATTCACATCGTAAGAAAATATCAAAAATTCACTTGACGAAAGGATCACTGGAAAGATGATTCTTCCGACAGGGAATTCGCAAAATGCTGTAAAGATGAACGAACATTGTGGCTTCTGATGCAACGTACTTTGAATAATGTACCATATTTATATATTTTCTAAAAAATTTGTAATTTTAACCAAAAAATTAGAGCTTACTTTCGAATATACCCAATACTACAAAAGTGAGAGTTCTGGGAAAAGCAGTAACAGTGGAATACCTTTTTTTGGAAAATAACTATTTTGCCCCTAAGAAAAATAAACTCTATGTGCAAAATAAAAGTACTCTTTAATGTATGAATTAAAACAATGTTTTATTCTAATAATAGAGGCTTAAGAATTATTCTTACATGATCAAACTTTATAAATGTTTATGTTTTAAATGAAATGTAATCTAAACAACGATATTCAAAATAGCACTGATCACATACAGCACGTAATATTTTACATACATTATAATGATACTTGTAAATGAACACATATATATAACGATACATTTAATGTACGACATGTAGCGTTATAACAATATACCTCTTATTCTTTAAGAACACCAAAATTTTATTCTAAAAATATATATTGCAATTATTCTTTAGCAAAAATGCTTTACAATTCTGCTACTTTAAAATTCCGAACTTTCTCTAAACCTTTGCTATTTTAACAAATTGTCTAAATATTAAATGCATGACATTTTAAATCATAATTTTACTTTTAAGATAGAGTGGCGGTCAAAAGTTTCCGTCCAGTTAGTTTCTTTGATTTATTTACTAGAAGGTTTCAACGAAGAAGAAGCACAGTTGTTTCAAAAATTAGGAATTTCTGAATGTCCTCTGATTACGTGATCATTTTGGTTGGATACTGAAGACACTTCATGGAAAGGGGCAAAATTCGAAATTCGTGTGTGCAAATGTTTCCGGCCACTCATCATTCCTTTGTTTTATTCTAACGGTAAAGTGTTTTTTAGCCGTGTTCGTGAACGAATCAAAGTGAATAGTATAGTTTAAATACAAAAATGAAAAAATTAACAATTATTGTTAGTAAATGAATAATCAGGTTGACGCTAAAGCGCTATTTTTCTTGAGATATTGCGGCAAAGTTATCGATTGGTTAAAAAGACTGTAAACGATATTTAAAAATTATTTAAAGATGGCGATCGCCTTCAGGACTTTCTGACGTTCGGAAGACCCCGGAAAATGACTATTTTTGTGGAGGGAATTATCAGGGGAAAAAACAGTTAATGACCCTCATAAAAATGCCTTTACAATATACCGCGATTTACGGAATAAAAATATCCTTGAAACACGTCCATCTATCGTATCAAAATACAGATGTGATGCATAACTTTATGGAAGAGTCGATGTTAAATTTTTTTCAGAGGTAAAAAAATACCAACGTACTCGACTGGCGTTTTCCAAAAAACTCAAGTCTGGTCAAGTGAAACTGGAAAAAAGTTCTATTTTTTCATCAATCGGATTTCAAACTTTTTGGGGAGTGATGGCAGACACTACGTCCGATGACCTAACTACAAAAAATATGACTCGAGATATGTTTTCTTACAATGAGGCATAGCGGAAGACTCGTTATAATGTGGGGAGTAATTAATTAGTAGTTAATTGAAAAAGGTGTTGGTCCGCTATTTGAAATCCTTGGCAAGACGAATGATGCAATGTATAAGGATATATTGCAAGAGTTTTTGCTGCCTTATCAAAGGAAAAATTTTTGTCACAACTATTTTTTTAACACGATAACGGCATAAATAATGTATGCAAGCCTCGACAATTAATGGTTTTCGCAAAAAAAAATCGTTTTTGAAATGGCCAGCCCAAGCGCTCAACATGAATCCAAAAGAAAATCTTTGGAAAGAAGTTGGTAATAGTCTGCGGAACTATAAATATCCAACTCAGCCGAAATTTCCTCGAAAACTGCAAGAAATATGGAAAAAATGTACCATAGACGATCTTTAACCGCTGATTGTATGAATGTCACGTTGCTGCACCATAGTACTTATTACTAAAGGTAATAAATTACTAATTATAAATGTTGTTGATTATTGTAATTTTTTATTAAAATACCACTTTTTTCCGAACTTGCAAAGGTGGCTGGAAACTTTTGAGAACATGCGTTTTCCTTTGTACTCAATTTTGTCAACTAAATTTATTGATAGTTACATGTTCTTCCATAAGTAAGTTCCTAACTATTAAGTCAATAAAATGTATAAGTATCACTCTGAGATTCTTCTTCATATGGGCATACTTACAAATTAAATGAAAAAATTTTTGCTGGCCGGAAACTTTTGACCGCCATTGTAAGCTCAAATAGTGTTCTAAATATCTATAACTCATTTACTTGCATATACTAGAAAAATGAAAGTTTTGAGAAAAGTAATATAAATGGAATAGTTTGGTTCGGAGAATATTTAATTTGCCTCTAAGAAAAGTAAAATCTATGTACAAAATAGAGCCAATCTCTAATGTGTAAAATAAACCAATATTTTATTCTAATAATAGAAAGTTAAGAATTATTCTTACATGATCAGCCTTTATAAATTTTTACGTTTTAAATGAAATGCAATCTAAACAACTATATTCGAAATAGCACTGATCACTTACAGCATATAGTATTTCACATATATTATAACGATGCTTTTAAATGAACACATATATATAACGATACATGTTTTATACCGCATGTATCGTTATAACAAGATACTTCTTATTCTTTAAGAAATCAAAATTTGATTCTAATAATGCATATAATTATTATTGAGCAATAAACTTTACTATTCTGGTGCCTTAAAATTCCAAACTTTCTCTAAACATTAGTGCTATTTTAGCAAATTGTCTAAATATTAAATGCATGACATTTTAAATCATGATTTTACTGTTAAATTAAGTTCAAACAGTGTTCTAAATATCTACAACTCATTTACTCGCATATACTAGGAAAGTTAAAGTTCTGAGAAAAGTAATATAAATGGAATAGTTTGTTTTAGAAAATATTTATTTTGCCCCTAAGAAAAATGAAATCAATGTACAAAATAAAACCAATCTCTCATGTATTAATTAAACTATTTTATTCTAATAATGGAGACTTGAGAATTATTCTTACATGATCAACATTTGTAAATTTTTATATTTTAAATATAATGTAATTTAAACAACGATATTCAAAGTAGCACTGATCACATAATTATTACTTTGACCATAATAAGTAAAATAACCAATTTTCAAATAAAACTCATATCGAATGTATAAATGAAACGAATATTTCATTCGAATAATAAAAACTTAAGAATCTTTTATTTATTTTTTTTTTCTACTGTTGCTTAGCCATAGATTTTTATATTTTACATAATAATAATAATAATAATAAAAAATACTGAAAACAGATTTGATTGCATACATCATGCTATAATTGTTATTATACACATCTGTTCCACTAAGAAAACCAAAATTTTATTTTAATTGTAAACTTTCGAATTATTCTTTACTAATAAAATTCCGTAGATCAGCTTTATTAAATTTCAGAACTTATTCTAACCTTTTCTGCTGTGTTAACAACTTCCAGAAATTTATTTCCATGATGTTTTAAACCATGATTTAATCTTTATCTTAAACTTAATGATATTGTAAATAGCTACAAGGTGTTTTCTAGTTATACATCAAAAATAAAAATTCTGGGAAAAAGAATATTAATAAAATAATATGATTTTGAAAATAACTACATTGTTCAAAAAGTGTAAAATAAAACCAATCTCCAATTAAAAAATAAAGATCAATATTTTAGGATTCTTGCTTAAGGTTGTTCTCAACTGCTCCGCTCACCAAGCGCAAAACGTTTTGACACATTTACAAATTCATTTTTTAGCAGAAAGATATAAAATTGAAAAGCCTGACTATGAATACGATTTCGAATCGAACTTATTTTTCCATTTTTTGATCAATAAATTACCTATCGAGTTCTAAGCTATTTCGATCACGTGATCACCCGTTTTTCTCCTGCTTTTCGACGGGTTTTTCTACTTACGCCGGGAAATGTGCTCAAAAATGTCAACTTTGAAGGCCTGTTATGAAAAATCTATTGTGTTAAAAAAAAAAAAAAAAAAAAAAAAAAAAAAAAAAAAAAATTAAGTGCAATTGGACAGTTTTTGAATAACAACACCTGCCAGTTTCATGCATTTCCGAACAAAAATAAATTAAAGTATATGTCACAAAGTTTCCCTTTTTGATTTAAGAACACATACAATATGTAATATGTAGTTAAAATATTCCTCTTTTTCTCTAAGAAAACCGATATTTTTTTCTAATAATACAGACTTAAGATCACATTCTTTTATAACCAACCTTTATATATTTTTATGATTGTGATATGATAAACCTTTATTAAAATAATATTTATCACGAACAATATGTAACATGTAATTATACTATACTTAAAATAAATAAATACTTTTTCTTATAATAGAGAATGTATATTCTTGCGTAACCAATCTTTATATACTCATATAATTTAAATAACATGTAATATAAACATTCATATTCACAATAGCATTTTTCACATGCAGTATGTAGTATTTAGTTATAATTTACCTCTTTCCCTTCAAAAAATTTACAATTTTTTTCTAATAATAGATATTTTAGATTATATTCTTGCATAATTAATCTTTATACATTTCTATATTTTAAATCAAATATAATCTAAACAACTTTATTCAAAATAGCATTGTTAAAAAATAATGTGTATTTATATTCTTATAATATATGTATCGATCTTCAAGAAAACCATTATTTTATTTAAATCACAGAGATTATAGAAATTTTCTTGTACAACCAATCTTTATACATTTGTCATCTTTTGAAAGAATGCAACCTAAACAACAAAACATTAAAACAGCATTGAATAAATACAATACATAATATATCATTATAACTCTTTTTTCTTAAAGAAGACAAAACTTTTATTCTAATAACAAAGTTTAGAATTATTCTTGAATAACCAACCTTTATGCATTTCTTATCCTTTGAATAAATGTAAACAACAATATATGAAAAGCAGCATTTGGTCTAATACAACACATAAAACATAATATATCATCATATAATACCACTTTTTCTTAAAAAAAAAAAAAAAAAAAAAAAAAAAAAAATTATTCTAATCACAAATTTTAGAATTATTCTTGCACAACCAACTTTTATACATTTGTTATCCTTTGAATAAATGTAAATAACAATATATTAAAAATAGCAGTAACAAATACAACACCCAAAACATAATGTATCATTATGTTTCATTATAATATACCCCGTTTTCTTAGAGAAAACAAAACTTTTATACTAATCACAAACTTAAGAATTAAGCATTCCTGAACAGTAACCTTTTATAGTTCACCTTTATTAAAACTCAAAACTTATTCTAAAACTTAATGCTGTGTTAGCAAATTGTCTAAAATTCAAATGAATGGCTTTCTTGATCATCATTTTACTTTCAAGTTAAACTTAAATAGTGTTCTAAACAGCTACAACTTATTTCCTTGAACATGCACGGAAAATGAAAGTTCTGAGACAAGGAATGTCAATGAAGTAATTTATTTTAGAAAATAACTTCTTTGTCTCTAATGTATTATACGTTTATGGCCTACGGCTTTGTAAATGTCGCGATTTAATATTTTGTTGAAAGTCTTTTGTAATTTTAAATAATGTTTGAATCAATCAGTTTGAAAATGTCAGTTTTGAATCTTTCAAAAAGAATTTGGGCGATAAATAATACTCTAGGCACTAAATAGTAATAATAATAATAAACAGAAAAACAGCTCTAAATGAATTAGTAAAGATTTTTTTGCCTTATATAACTGCTAAAAATTTATTTCATTCTTAATACGATCAAACCAAGTATTCGTTAATTGGTGAGAAATCATTTTATGGAAATGTTTTTTAAGTAATAACTTTCATTCGATCGGAATATTGTACATTACATTACTTAAAAATTTAAGTAAAAAAAAAGAAGATTTTTTTCTTAAAAATGCAATAACAACGATACATTAAAAAGAGGATTGATTAAATAGAACACATAATATATCACTGCAATATATCCTCTTTTTTTAAAGAAAAAATTGTTTTTATAACAATCACAAGCTTTAGAATCAGTCTTAAACAGTAAACTTTTATAGTTGAGCTTTGTTAAAATTCAAAACTTATTCTAATACTTAATGCTGTGTTAGCGAATTATCTAAAATTCAAATGAATGGATTTCTTGAACATCCTTTTCCTTTGAAGTTAAGCTTAAATGGTGTTCTAAACAGCTACAACTTATTTCCTCGTACATGCAGGAAAAATGAAAGTTCCGAGACAAGGAATGTCAATATAATAATTAATTTTAGAAAATATCTGCTTTGTCTCTGAAGTATTATATGTTTATAACCTTCGGCTTTGTAAATATCGCGATTCGAAGTTTTGTTCAAATTCTGTTTTAGTTCTGAATAATGTTTCAATCTATGAGTTTCGAAATGATAGTTTTGGCTCATTTCAAATGTATAAGGACGAAAAATGATACTCCTGGTAATAAATAAATAAATAAATAATAACAAAAAGTTTTAAATGAATTAATAAAATATATTTTTAGTCAAATACAAATGCTTAATGCTTGTTTTATTTTCAATACTATTATACCATATATTTGTTAACTGGTCAAAAACATTTTATGGAAATAGATAAACAATAAATTCGGCTCATCAGTGTACATAATAGATATTAAAAACTTTAATTTAAATTATATACTACTTACAGTAAAAAGTTGAATAATTTTCCAACAGTTTCAAACAATAATATTTGTCCATTATTAGGGAAAACACTAAGAGAAAAAATCAACATTCTTCAAGAAAACCATTATTTTATTCAATTCACGGAGAGTTTAAAATTATTTTTGCATGAACAATTTTTAAACATTTGTTATCCTTTGAAACAAATGTAATCTAAACAACGAGATAGCAAAATAAGCATTGATCAAAACCAACAAATAATATCATCTTAAGATATTTCCTTTTCTTAAAGAAAACAAAAAAAAATTTCTAATCACAAACTTTATAATTATTCTTGAACAGTAAACTTTTATAGTTTAGTTTTATTAAAATTCAAATGAATGGTGTTCTTAATCATCCTTTTACTTTCAAGTTAAATAGTGTTTGTTTTAAGTATCTTACAATTTCCTTGCATATGCACGGAGAATGAATGTTCTGAGACAAGTCATGTCAATGAAGTAATTTATTTTAGAAAATAACTACTTTGTCTCTAATGTTTTATATGTTTAAGGCCTTCGGCTTTGTAGATGTCGCAAGTTAAAATTTTGTTGAAAATCTGTTGCAGTTTTAAATAGTGTTTCAATCAATCAGTTTTGAAATGATAGCTTTGACTCCTTTAAAAAAAATAACGACGAAAAATAATACTTGTAGCACTAAATAAATAAATAAATATTAATAATATAAAATTTAAATGAATTAATAAATATATGTTTAGCTAAATACAAATGTTTTAAGCTTATTTTATTTTAAGTTCTACCATACCGTTTGTTAACTAATGAGAAACCATTTTATGGCAATACATAAACAATAAATTCGACTCATCAGTGTATATAATAGATAGTAAAAGTTTTAATTAAAATTACATACTACTTACAATGCAAAGTAGAATAATTTTCCAACAGTTTCAGACAATAATACTTGTCCATTATCAGGGAAAACACTAAGAGAAAAAACCATCAATATTCAAGAAAACTATATTTTTATTCAACTTACACAGAGTTTAGAATTATTCTTGCACAACAAATCTTTGTTAACAAACATTTGTTAACCTTTGAATCAAACATATATCACGATATATCAAAAATAGCAATAATCAAATACAACATATAATATACCCCTTTTTCATAAAAAAAACAAAACTATCATTTTAATCACAAACTTAAGAATTATTCTTGAACAGTAAAATTTATAGTTCAGCTTTATTAAAATTCAAAACTTATTCTAAAACATGATGCTGAGTAAGCAAATTGTCTGAAATTCAAATGAATGGCATTTTTAATCATCCTTCTTCTTCCAAGTATAATAGTGTTCTAAACATCAACAGCTTATTTCCTCCACTTGCACGGAAAATGAAAGTTCCGAGACAAGTCATGTCAAAGAAGTAGTTTATTTTGAAAATAACTACTTTGCCTCTAATGTATTACATCTTGATGGCCTTCGTCTTTGTAAAAGTCTCGATTTTAAATTTTGTTGAAATTCTGTTGTAGTTTTAAATAATGTTTGAATCAGTCAGTTTGGAAATGATAGTTCTGACACCTTTCAAAAGAATAAGGACGAAAAATAATACTCGTAGCACTGTATAAATAAATAAATAATAATAATAAAAATTTTAAATGAATTAATAAAAATATTTTTTAGCTAAATAGAAATATTTTAAGCTTATTTTATTTAAGTTCTATCTTACTATATATTTGTCAAATAATGAGAAAACCTTTTTTGGAAATACATAAACAATAAATTCGACTCATCAGTGTACAGAACAGATATTAAAAGCTTTAATTAAAATTACATACTACTTATAATACAATGTAGAATAATTTTCAAACAGTTTCAGACAATAATACTTATCTATCATCAGGGAAAACACTAAGAGAAAAAACAACATTCTTCAAGAAAAAACACTAATTTATTCATATTGCAGAGAGTTTGGAATTATTCTTACATAACCAACTTTTATACATTTGTTATCCTTTGAAAAAAAATGAAATATAAACAAACGACATTTCATAAACACCATTGATCAAATGCAATACATAATATATCATTGTAAGGTATCCATTTTCTTAAAGAAAACAAAACTTTTGTTCTAATCACAATCTTTAGAATTATTCTTGAACAGTAATTTTTTATAGTTCAGAATTATTAAAATTGAAAACTTATTGTAAAACTGCTGTGTTAGGAAATTGTCCAACATTCAAATAAATGGTGTTCTTAATCAGCCTTTTACTTTCAAGTTTAACTTAAGTAGTGTTCCAAACATTTCACTTATTACCTCGCCCTTGCACGGAAAATGAAAGTTCTGACAGAAGGAATATCAACGAAGTGATTTATATGAGAAAATAACTACCTTGTCTCCAATGTATTACATCTTTATTGACTTCGGCTTTGTAAATGTCGCGATTTAAAATTTTGTTGAAATTTTGTTTTAGTTTTCAATAATGTTTCAAACAATCAGTTCTGACTCCTTTTAAAAGAATAAGAGCCTAAACTAATACTCGTGGTACTAAATAAATAAATAAATAAATAAATAAATTACAAATAGTTTTAAATGAATTAATAAAAAATATTTTTAATCTAATAGATATGCTAAAAGTTTATTTTATTATACATAAATACTGTCATGCCATACGTTTGTTAGCTGATGAGAAAAAAAAGTACATGAAAATGTTTTTATGTAACAACTTTTGTTAGATTAAAATATTGTACTTGTTAACTGGTGAAAACAATAAATTTGGTTCATCAATGAATAGAATATATATTAAAAGCTTTAATTAACATTACATACTGCTTATAATACAAAGTAGAACAATTTTCTAACAGTTTCACAAAATAATACAAGTCCATTATCAGGGAAAACCCTAAGAGAAAAAAAAAAACAATATTCTTCAAGAAAACCATTATTTTATTTAATTCACTGAGAGTTTAAAACTCTTCTTGCATATCAACCTTCATACATTTGTTATCCTTTGAAACTAATGTAATCTAAACTACAATATATCAAAAACAGCATTGATCAAATAAAACACATAATATTTCATTGTAATATAGCCCTTTTTCTTAAAGAAAACAAAACGTTTATTCTAATCACAAACTTTGAAATTATTCTTTAACAGTAAATATTCATATTTCAGCTTTATTAAAATTCAAAACTTATTCTAAAACTTAATGCTATATAAGCAAATTGTCCAAAATTCAAATGAATGGCATTTTTAATCATCCTTTTACTTTCAAGTATAATAGTGTTCTAAACATCTACTACTTATTTCCTCCACTTGCTCGGAAAATGAAAGTTCTGAGACAAGGAATGTAAATGAAGTAATTTATTTTAGAAATTATCTGCTTTGTCTCTAATGTATTATATGTTTATGGCCTTAGGTTTTGTAAATGTCTCGATTTGAAATTTTGTTGAAATTCTCTTGTTGTTTTAAATAATGTTTCACTCAATCAGTTTAAAAATGGTAGTTTTCACTCCTTTCTAAAGAATAAGGACAAAAAAAAATAATACTCGTAGCAATAAATAATTAAGTAAATAATAACAATAATAACAAAAAGTTTTAAATGAATTAATAAAATATATTTTAGCCAAATAGAAATGCTTAAAGATTGTTTTATTTTATATACTATTATACTATATATTTGTTAACTGGTGAGAAAACATTTTATGGAAATAGATAAACAATAAATTTGGCTCATCAGTGTACAAAATAGACATTAAAAGTTTTAATTAAAATTACATACTACTTACAATACAAAATAGAATAATTTTCTAACAGTTTCAGACAATAATACTTGTCCATCATCAGGGAAAACACCAAGAGAAAAAACCATCATTCTTCAAGAAAACCATATTTTTGGTCAACTCACTAAGAGTTTAGATATATTGTTGCACAACAAATCTTTATACATTTGTTATCCTTTGAATAAAATATAATATAATAACGATATATCAAAAAAAGATCAAATACAACACATAATATACCCCTTTTTCTTAAACAAAACAAAACTTTTATTCTAATCACAAACTTAAGAATTATTCTTGAACAGTAAACTTTTATATTTCAGCTTTATTAAAATTCAAAACTTATTCTAAAATTTAATGCTGTGTTAGCAAAGTGTCTAAAATTCAAATAAATGGCATTCTTAATCCTCTTTTTACTTTCAGGTTAAACTTAAATAGTGTTCTAAACATCTTACAACTTATTTCCTAGCACATGCACGGAAAATGAAAGTTCTGAGACAAGGAATGTCATTGAAGTGATTTATTTTAGAAAATAACTACTTTGTCTCTAATGTATTATATATTTGGGGTCTTCGGCTTTGTAAATGTCGCGATTAGATATTTTGTTGAAATTATTTTGCAGTTTTAAATAATGTTTCAGTCAATCAGTTTAGAAATGATAGTTTTGACTCCTTTTACAAGAATAAGGACGAAAAATAATACTCATTTCACTAATTAAAAAAATAATAATAAAAATAGAAAAAAAAAATTATAAATGAATTGATAAAAATACTTTTAGCCTTATACAAATGCTAAAAGTTTATTTTATTCTTAATAATATCATACCACGATAGTACAGAATAGTAATAATAATAATAATAATAGAAAAACAGTTCTAAATGAATTATGAAAAATTATATTTAGCGTTATATATAATTGCGAAAAAATTATTTTATTCTAAATTCTATCATGCCTTGTATTTGTCAATTGTTGAGAAAACATTTTATGGAAATGTTTTTAAGTAATAACTTTTATTCTATCAAAATATTGTACATTACATTATTTAAAAATTTAAGTGAAATAAAAGAAGAATACCTTTGAAAGAAATGTGATCAAAACAATGATGTATTTAAAAACAGCATCCATTAAATACAACACATAAATGTCATTAATATATATTCCTTTTTCTTAAAGAAAACAAAACTTTTATCCTAATCTCAAACTATGATTTTTTTTTTTTTTTTTTTGAACAATAAACTTTTACAGTTCAGCTTTATTAAAATTCAAAACTTATTCTAAAACTTAATGCTGTGTTAGCAAATTGTCCAAAATTCAAATGAATGGTGTTCTTAATCATCCTTTTACTTTCAAGTTAAACTTAAATGGTGTTCTAAACATCTTCAACTTATTTCCACGTGCACGGAAAATGAAAGTTCTGATACAAGGAATGTCAAATAAGTAATTTATTTTAGAAAATAACTACTTTGTCTCTAATGAATTATATGTTTATGGCCTTCGGCTTTGTAAATGTCGCGATTGGAAATTTTGTTGAAATTCTGTTGCAATTTTAAATAATGTTCAATGAATCAGTTCAGAAATGATAGTTTTCACTTCTTTTAAAAGAATAAGGACGAAAAATGATTCTCATGGCACAGAATAGTAATAATAATAATAATAATAGAAAAACAGTTCTAAATGAATTATGAAAAATTATATTTAGCGTTATATATAATTGCGAAAAAATTATTTTATTCTAAATTCTATCATGCCTTGTATTTGTTAATTGAAGAGAAAACATATTATGGAAATTATTTTGAGTAATAACTTTTTTAGATCAAAATATTGTACATTACATTACTTAAAAATGTAAGTTAAAAAAATAAAAAGAATTCAGATTTAAACTTGTGAATAATAATTAAAAGAAGATTTTTTTGAGGAATTTTAATGATTGATTGTAATTAATACTTTGAGTTCCACGTCAGTCACCGGTGACTGACAATATAAATACTGTACAAAATTAAAAAAAGTTACATTCTAATAATTTTTAAGTAATTTCAGTGTTCCATTTTAAATGTACTAGGTATTTCTTATCAAAAAATTTTAACGTGTTTTAGTTAAAAAAAAAAAAAAAAAAAAAAAAAAAAAAAAAAACAGTAAACTTAAAAACGATTGTCTTTCGTTGGTATTGCAAAATGTGACAACTTACTTAGTTACTTCTCTGGCTATTCTATTATAATTGTGTCGCAATTTTTGTCGCAATTGTCAACAAATGATTCTACATCATATAATTAAATATATGATGTAGAATCATATATTGACAATTTAAAATACTCATACTCAAGTTCATTCTAAATTCCATTCCGTTAGTGTTTGTATCCGCTTAATTCCTAAAATTGAATATTTCCTGTCTAATATAACTTGATTTTTATCTCACAAAATCTGTCTTTTACATAAAAGTAAATATATCTTGTTATAATTGTTAGTTAGTAATAAAGTAGATATAATCATAATATTTTTTATTTCCAACTAATATAAATATTTATGTTTGCTAAAGTACTTTTTTCGGGTTTTTTTGTTATAATTTATAACATAGAAATTATATTTCTGATCATATAAACAAAATAATAATATTAAGGAATATTTCGCGTTTTAGAAATTCTTGGAACATTATATAACTGGAAAAATCTAGTTAAATTTGACAGAAAAAGAATTAATTTTAGGATTTAAGAGAGTACAAAAATTAAAAGAATGTAATTTAGAAAAAAACTTGATTATGAGTATTTTGATATGACAATATATATTATTCTACATCATAATAATATATTATTTGAAGCGAAACTGCGAAAATGATCTCATGTAGTTACTACGTAACATTGTTAAAAAATAATATATTGCAAAAAATGGCGGATATCTTCCCAATATTTTTCAAATAAAATTCCCTTTCCTCTAAAGAATATTGTGGGAAAAAACTGTTTTAAGACTATTTAAAATAAATCGGAAAACTTTCCAAAATAGTTTACACCCAGTTTAAATAAAGTAATAATAATGAAAAAATTCTAAACAAACATGAATCATTTCCTGAGTCCAACTTCTTATAAATGCAACGGTAAAAATCACTTCGACATTTTCAAAAACTAAAATTTTGCATAATTTATACAATATATCCTAATTGAAAAAAAAACATATAAAGTAGCAGTTTTAAACTTTATGAAAGTAATTACTTTGTATATAAATTAAGAAAAAACTCATATAATATCATTTAATATGCTTTTGGGAATAAACAGAGCAACATTTTTAAAAGCACTAACAAAGATCCAGCGTGGAAAATAAGTACATTTTTTAGAAAATAAATTTTGTTATGTATGAAGCCTTTTTTGTTTTGAAAACGTAACATGTTTAAATAATGTGCTACGTAAATATAATGAGATAAAATGCAAAACGGTTAATTTTTTATAGAAATTATGAATAATATTTTTCTATTTATAATAATATAATTCTTGAAAAAAAAAACATAAAAATAATATTTTTCTGATTAAAAATTTTGCATTCATTTCTTGTTTAAATCTGATATTGTCGAAGTCCGTTGTTAGCTTGCATCTGATTTTTTTTTCCTTAGAAGCAGTATGAAAAATGAAAAAATTTAAATAACATTAATAAATAATGAAGGATTTTACACATAAACGACATTTTTCTTGTTTTTTAGTAACTTATGATTTTTAATATGTATGTTTTTGATAGTTTTAAAACTAAGTAAGTAATATAATATAAATTATAAAATGCATAATACGAACTTTAAATTAAACTTGTTTTACTTAAAAGGTGAACAAGATAGTAATACCATGGATGTTACAAGTTAAAGATATAACTTTTATTTAAATTTTATAGTAATTTTGGCCTGCAATCTGCGACTATTGACAGAAAATATTTTTATTATTACTGTTCCATTCATTAAAATACGTCACTTTATTTGAAATGAGAGAGTCTATAGTAATTAGAGTAGCTGGAAGTAGAAGTAGAAGTGCCATGGATTGATCTTCTGTCGAGAAACACATTTAACTCCCGTTTTGTTAACTTACTGCTTTTTCTACAACTGTCCATCTATACATTTAAAATAATAATGATGTATGTGAACAAAGTAACACATTAAAATAAAGGAAACGGCAGTTAAATATTTTTCTCCCCATAACTTCAATCTAAGGCACTGCTACGTTTCCCAGTTACCCGAATAATTATACACTCTCCCATTTAAAACTAAGTGACACACTTGAATGAATGGAGCAGCAACTAATAAAAATATTCCCTGGTGATGGCAGTGGATTTGCAAACCGCAAATACTAGAAAGTTTAAATAAAATTTTTAGTTTCAGTTTGTAAACATTTATAATAGTATTATCTTTGCCGCCTTTTAATTAAAAGGGGAAACTTTTAGCAGTTTATATTCTGTATTTTGATAAACTTTTTTTTTATTTATGAATATTATGAATTTTAATAATAATTTATAAAAATAAAAATAATAATTTGTATTTCCATTCAAATTTAACTTTTTTGTAAAGTAAAAAAATGGAAAAATAAGACGTTGTTTCTTACAGTTTTAAATTTATTTTTTAAATTTTTATTTATTTATTTATTTATTTATTTATTTATTTTACAGTAAAAAGACGTAACATAGTCATTTTAGAAAATATTGCTGAATAATGTATTAAGCAATTTTTCAAACACCACTATATATACTGAAAATTAGTTTAATCTTTACACATAACTGAATTCATATGTTTATAAAACTATTCTAACAATATATTTTCTTTATTCAGCTGTTTTGAAAAAAAAATTAAGAATAGAATTTAAATAAAATTGCAAGTTGTTATTCTTTTGCATTGAAAAATGAATTATTCAAATAATCAAGTTTTTTTGCCGATTAAAAAATAAATAAAAAATGTTTCTTATAAATAACTTTAAAAATGAACTTCCTAAATACGTTTATTTAAATAAATTATTTATAATTTTAAAGAAAATGATTTAGACATTTAACCATCATTTGCTTTAAAAGTGTTTCAAGTAAAACCATACAACATGCATTGATTGTGAAACATTTTTCAATAGTATGATAATTCTTTTTACGAAATTTTATTCTTCCTCATATGAAGAAACATAATATCTAAATAACGAATTTAGATAACTCATAATATTGCTGAAAACTCTCATTTTCAACAATACAAAGCCACAACCGACAATGTATTCAAATTCTGTTATGAAGCCCAATATATGGCCTACAAACTTTTATCTATGCACCATAGTTATCTAAACTATGGGGCTAAACTATAGATTAATATATTATTTGTAGAAAAATAAAACATTTTATCATTTTTGATTTGTTTCAGAAAACGAGTGTAAATAGTTTATGATATTTTTGATTCCTGATATTTCTCCCCTTACAGTTGCTTGTAACTTAAATTTATCCAAAAAATTTTTACATGTTGTACTTTGTAAAGTGACTAATACAACTGTAGTTTAAGTATTTTTGCTAGAATAATAATAAAAAAATTTCTAACTATTACTTTATTTTTATATTTGAAAAAGTAACAATTTTATCTACCACACTATAACGATTAAAAAATATCAGTCAAGTTGCAGTATTGTTTAAAAAAAGAAAGAAAGAAAGAAAAAAGTAACACATGAAAAGTTGCGGAAATCTGCATGCTTACTAAAAAAAATTATCTGTTACAAAGAATCACATTACAAAGAAAGGTGTAAATCTATAAAACTCGTTTTTGTACAGGAAACTATATCATTACCAAATAATCTACTAATTTTACAGTAAACTAATTAAAATTTTATCTGTATCCCAGGTTGTAATTACATAAAAATCAGGCGTCCCACTTTCCTAAAAAGTTCTTAGCAACTTTATAGATTTTTTGATTTACAAGGAAAATGTTCCTCTGTTATATGAATTGTTGTTGTTACTGTTACATAAAAAGCTTTAGGAATCCCAGTTTCTTAGAAAGTTTTATTAACTTTACAGATTATTTTTTGTTTCAGTTTTGTAACAGTTTTTCCTATGAAAGAGGGATACCTAGAAAGTTTAATTTAACGACAATACTACGAATTCATGCAACAGAATCGTTTAGATGAATTTTTGCTGTTATCAGTACATAAAAATTTCTAAGAATCCAAGTTTTCTAGAAAAATTTTAAAAGTTTTGCAGTACATTGCATTCTTGCGTTCCGTTGTAAATCTTCTTCCCTTTTATATATTGTACAATAAGCATTCGCATAAAGCAAACATTCTCATTTTAATTATAAGATTTTAATGTCAAAAGTTGAAAACATTTTACTTATCTTACGAGACGCAAAATTTGTATGAATAATTAAATGAAAATTTAATAGCATCCTTTATTACCATATTTTAAATTGTGATTACGAAAAATATTTCATACGAGATTTTAAATGTGGATAATTTTTTTTTATTAATAAAAATTATACAAATTATACAATTGTAGTGCATACTATTAAGAATAATTTATTTTTTAAAGAAATTAAATTATTTTAACTAAACAAAATAAATTGGATAAAGACGAATTTAATAAAATATTCATGATACATAAATTTGAAATAAAAAAATTCAATTAGTAAAACGAAACAAAACAAATAAATAAATTAAAAATATATTTTTCATACGCCGAAATTAATAACCATATTTTCTTACTTGTCAACCAGCGGAAAAGATGATTTATAATTATAATTAATAAAAAAATAATGATAAATTATAAGATTTTTATAGACTCAGAGCAAAATTTTTATATTTGAAAATCTCCAAGAGGCTTTATTGAAACTGTACTATTTGATAAATAATACGTTACCAATTTCTTTTTTAAAGACGATATATGATAAATTTTCAAGGTACGTCATTAATATTTTTTAGAAACTAGTGAACGAATATTTTATTTGTAAGGATACTGAATTTCTAAGAGATTTAATTTGCTTGATTATTCTTTCTCGAATCATGTGCATGCTCCAACCACTCAAAATGGCGTGATATTTAATTTTAGTGCCATCCAAAAGCCAAAGATAAAAAAAGATTGCTTTACATGATAACCTGATCTGGGAGCTACGGAATGTTTGCTGCATTGAAAATGATGTCATTGTGTAAAGAAAAGGCAATTTCCACCCATGAAAATAGAATATTTATGAAACTAAACTATGTCAACACGTTGTTTAACCCTTAAATGCATATTGTATCATTTTCGATATCATAAGTGTTCCCGATTTATTTGGGGGTTTTATTCACATATTCCTTATTCTCACCAGAAATGTAAAAGAGCAATTTTCACTTTACTTAATGACAGACCATTCGTAATCAAATAAAGAAAAATTTACTATTTAGATTTTTCTGGTATGAATTCTGATTCTTTGAATTGCGCATTTTTTGGAACGCGTTCTATCCTATGCATTTAAGGGTTAAACTCTTATCTTTATTTCTGCACGTAAAGAGCACGTGTTTCTGCAACCCCCCCCCCCCCCGAAATATTTCTTTAAAAGTCTTTGGATAGATTGTTTTTTCTTTCTTTTTTTTTTGGGGGGGGGGGTTAGAATTGAGTCATTTTTACATAATTATATTAAACCTTCAGTGAAGCTAAACTTTTGAAACTGATTGCGGTAAATGATGCAATAATATTCGGAGGGTGAAACGATACCATTCCCTAAAGAAAAGATGTATTTTTATTAGATTGTGTATTATTATTGGTAGAGAAACAGAACCTTCATTTATGGTAAAAGAGGTTTGGTATGCATATGTATTATGTACGTGGATTAGAAAAGCTTAAACTTAATAATGTTAGAGAAAAAATTTTTATTAGAAGAATAGTAGTGATTAAAGTAACTGTAGAAATTAATGGCGAGCGGAAGAGAATAAAGAAGAGTGACATAAAAGTAAAAACGCTTCAAAAAAAACCCTATAAAAATTAGAAAATTTTCTAAACTTTAAAAAAAAAAAAGAGTAAACTTATTCTTTTTTTTACAGGCTCAATGAACACTTGCAATAACTTTGAAAGCAGGAACCAAACTAAAAGTGTTAGCATAGGCGTAGCCAGCCTCTTGAACCGGGGGGGTGCCCAAATTTTTTAACCTGAACATGTTGGGTACAAACAATATCTTATGTAATAAAACCTAATAAAACGGAACCTATACCATAAAACCTATCAAATTTCCGTTTTAGACAGGTTTTTTGCGGAAGGTATAATTGTTTAGAACTTTTTTTAAAAAGGACCCAAACGCAATTTTTCATTGCGTGAAGAAGGATGAGAAATTTCTTAAAACTAAATCTAATGGACAGGGGCGTGCGAAGAGAAAACTGCTCCCGGGGCAAAGTTACAATTTGGCGCCCTTTCCACCCAACTTTTTCTTGTAACAGCTAAAAATGACGTTGGTAGTATAAATTTGGCGCTCCATAAAATTCCACGCCGGGGCAGCTGCCCCCTACGCTCCCCCTTTCGTACGACGCTGCTAATGGATAAGAAAAAGATATATAAACATAAATAAAGCATGATAGATATAAAATAAAGATATCCGTAAACATAAATCTGTAATTATCACAAGTTTTCATTTCAAACAGCAATAAAATACTAAAATAAATAAGCAGACTTTAGTCCCCCCGTCATTTTGATCAAAGTAGCATTGAAATAATTTGTAGTACGCAATTTAAATTGAAAAATATTTCTTATATTTTCTACTCATGAATAAATAAAATTTTCCATTAAAAAAAATGAGCCCGTACGAGTGTCAAAATATGATCCCAAGAAATGAAATTTAGCAAACCAACGAACCAACCTCCATATTAATTTGAATTTTGCGTAGCATCATTTCTTATTTTCAGAGGAAGCACAGATTTGTACTAGAGATGAGTTCGGGCTCGATTTTTGAAACCCGCGCCCGAAAGATTTTTAGTACATTGGAGCACGAGACCATCCGAGCCAAGGGCGGATCTGGAAAGTCAGGGCTAATATTTTCACTACGGGCCGGGTTTGGGTCCGGTCGACTTTTTTTTTCAAGCGGGATGGGTTTGGGCCCATTTGATTTCTACTTTTTTCTGCTGGTCGTGTTAACTAATCAGGGGCGTGTGAACAGAAAACTGCGCCTGGACAAAATTTCAGCTTGCCCCCCCCCCCCCCCAGACTACTTTTCTTGTGACAGGCAAAAATGACGTTGGTAGTATAAATTTGACGTCGTTTAAATTTCCGGACCCAGGGCGACCGCCCCCACCCTTTCGCACCAAGCTGTAACTAATACTTTTTCTGTGGTTCGCATTTGGGTCCATTTCACTTATACTTTTTGCAGTGGGTCAAGTTAAACTCTTTTGCTGTGGGTTGCGTTTGGGTCCGGATGACTTCTTTTTTGTTGCGGGTCGGGTTAACTTCTGCTTATAATATAAATCATAATAGTAAAGCTGTACAATACGAAGAAAAGTAAATTTAAAAAAATGCTTTTTTTAAGATTTCGCTAAACAAATGTGCAACATAAATATATTTTTTACGAGTAATAAATAAGATGCCAGCCCGAATTGGGCTCGGAGTGAAGAATTGCACGAATCGTTTGGTAAAAAATAGTATATAAAATAAAGTTTGGTATAAAATAAAATTGTACTTTATTCATAAAAAAAAGTCTCATATTTTGTCTCATTTAATAAGAAAATATTATGGACATGTTAATGAAGTGTGTTTCATGAATAAATGCATGGAACTTGTAGAAATTATCGATTATTTGTCAAATCGAACATTTATCAATTTTCTATAAAAAGTGCACATTTTTAACAATAACCATTTCATTCCTCATAACAATCTTTTGGGATAGGCGTGACCCAGACATTAACATTAAATTAAAAGTTTTAAATTACGATGCTCTTATAGGATAGGAATAAAGGAAACACTGCTCAATTGCTTTCTATCGGAATAATATGGAAATTAAATTTACTTACAACCAAAAGTGACTTCGTAAATTGCAGAGTAACAGCTTCAGCATCATCAGAATTCACAAAAAAGCAACAATCACTAAAATTATTTCCATATGAAAAGCGATTACGACCTGAGTACACTGTGTACAATAGTAATCTAAAATTGGAAGAAAATATCCTCTTCGCATTAAATGTCTAAATAATAATGATAATAAACAACCCTATTACAAAATAACCTCTGCTACAGACAAAAACCAAACTACAGACAAATTCATTATTCCCGCTTTTTTGTTGGCGCCAGAACATCGTCGGAAATGGCTAAAATAGGTTTGTAGAAGTGACTAATAATTTACTTTTAAAATAGCATTCTAAAGCTAAAATAGAAAAAAACACAATTTCTGCTTCCCCTTCATTCTAATCAAAATGTCAACATAGTGATTTGAAAAGGAACAAGTAATGTTTAAGGGGGGTGGGGGGAGGCAATAAATTTTAATATTTTCTATTCATTCATAAATAAAATTTATAGGTTTCAGAAAATATGAGTCCGGGTCCGAGCACTGTCTCTTCTCTAATACAGACATTTAGGAAGAATGACTCCAGGCAGGGCTCGACATGGAAGAAAAACAAGTCTGGCCCGACCCAAATCATCAGAAAAAATAAAAATCAGGATAATGCCCGGCTCTAAAAGTCAGAAAACCTGACCCAACCCAACCCTAGGGTGTGTGATCACCCTTTCGCCATCACCCCCCCCCCCCCGGGCCGCGCCGCGCCGACCTTGGCCTTCAGCCTAAGTCCTATTCCATGAAGATCTTTCATGTTGGTTTGAAAACCTTTATGGGACCAAGGGGGGGGGGGCGATCGCCCCATCGCCCCCCCCCCCTTCCTTAGATCCGCCATTGATCCGAGCCCGATACAAAAAGTATACAAAAATAAATAAATAAAAGATTTAATGATATTTTAAAATTGTTTCACATGTGATATCCCATTTTTAAAATTTTCTTATAAAATTTACTGTTAAATAAAAATTTAAATTCAAGCTTATGAAAAGAGCAATTTGGTATCAAATAAAAATATCCTTCATACCTAAAATGATTCCCAAATTTCTTGTCCTTTAAGAAGAAAATTTGATGGACATATTAAAGAAGTGTAATGAATAAATGGATAGAGTTTATAGAAATTACTACTTGTATGCTGAAGAATCAAAAAACGTTTTCAATTTCCTATAAAAAGTGTACATCTTCAGGGGTGTAGTCGTAAAAAAACCACAGGTTACACGATCGACGCAGAGGGTATATGCTCAAGGCACAGAGTATATTCTAGAGAGTACATCCCATGGGTTTCATGAGAAACAGAGGGTTATACGGTGTTCCTTAAAAAAATCCAGAAGGTATACCCCAGTATACCTTTCACTACATCCCCTATACATTTATCTATAATCAATTCATTTCTCTTAACAATTCCCCATGACTGACGGGATCTTTAAAATCAACGCAAATTAAAACATTGATACAGTTATTTTAAAGTTCCGTTGTTTTTATGGGAAAAGAAGAAACATTGATCGAATGTTTTCTATAGGAATAACATGTAAAACATGTTTACTTACGAAGGGAAATCCTCAGCATAAGCAAAATTCATGATGACAAATAGAAAAAAAAAACTTAATGCTGTTGTCATATGAAGAACGATTATGATTCGTGCATAATCAAATAATTTGCAAACCTCAAGCATCTAGTCTGCATCAAAAACGAAGAAATCATTCTCTAACAAAATAAATAAATAAACGATCGAATTAAAAAATATCTTCTGCCTTAAACGAAAATCCAACCAGAAGCTAATTTATTATTTATGATTATTTTGATAGGCGCCTTATCAATTAATCGTCGACGGAAATGCAGTAGACATAAATCTCCATACATCACAAATTTTCTTTTGAAGCAATAATCAACTATTGAAACATAAAAAAAAAATTATTTTTCTTTCGTTTTGATCAAAATAACACTGAAACGACTTGAAAAAGAATAAATAATTTAAAAAGGAAAATCGTAGTTCTTTCAATCTCTTCTACACATAAATGTTTTTTAATTTTTAGAAAGAATGAGCCCGAGCCCCCCCCCCCCCGGGGGCCCGAACACTAAAATGAAAATAGAGCCCGTGCCCGCTTCGGACCCGAGTTTGGGCTCGTTCTTTCGTGCTGGGGCTGAGCCTGTCTCATCTCTAATTTGTACAACCTTCCACCACCTCCGTTCTCCAGGCTAATCGCATGGTGGATTTATCGTTTCACATCTGTACTTCCTTTCAATTTTTTTTTGCTCCTATCTAGATTTTAGATAACAAAAGCAAAGATATAAATAGTAGTTTCTATCCTTGTCGAGAATTTACTCTAATTTTTTATGGAAATATGCGTGCAGTAGAAGGGTGTTAAAAAAATTCTATAAAGTAACGACATCAAATTGGGATTATAAAACCAATTTTTTTGATTTACTGTGATTAATACAGTTTCTAGTAAATATTCTAGTTTAAAAAAAGATGAATAAAATGATTTTCTTAAAAAGAAAAAAAAGAAAGAATCAAGGTCTCTTCTTTTATCACATTTCAAAACATAGACTGTTAGTTTTGATTAACTAATTGAACTAACTTTGCTTACATTTTTCTTCTTTTTTCTTTTATAAATTTCGATTTAAAAAAAATCAATCTTGGATCTGCGCAAACGGGGGGGGGGGTGCCAGGGCACCCAGGGCACCCCCCCAGGCTACGCGCATGGTTAGGAAAAAAACAACTTAAAGGAAAAGGGGCCAAAAGGAAACCAGACTTTAGTAAATGATATAAGAACATTACCTAATGTCACCTAAGAATTGTCTTCGCTTTCCTATTGGCTGAAATCTTTAACTCACTCGTTTTCTTTCCATTTTTTCAATATTGCTCCTGCTTTCAAAGTTATAGTACATGCTCTTCGTCCCTGAAAATAAATGCAGAGTTCTTTCGAAACATCTTGCATTTTAAAAAAAATCTGATGTTATTAAGAAATATTTTTTCTCTAAGGGAATTCTTTAGTTTTATCTGCAGAGTTTTTTGTTTCTTTATCCACTCTCAAAATTCGCGATTAAATCTGTATTTTATTTTTTTAAATCCAATTCTACTAAAATATAGAATGAAACTTTGATTTTATCTGTTATAAAAATTAAATGTGTGATTAAATTGTCAATCTATATGAAATAAAATTTTGTTTATTGTAAACTTATGACTCTTTAGGACAACATTAAATTTATGAAATGTATATTTTTAGATTTGATTCAAAACAATAAATTCTGCAATAAAGTAATGTGAATATAATTCTAAGTAGTTTTACTAATATAGCATTGATTTAAACAGATTATAAATTAACACATTCGCTGCCGATCACGCTTCAGCACGTGATATGGCGCCAAGATTAAGAGGCCACTCACGCGCCAGCACGTGATGTGGAGTGATGCCCAATAACCAGTCACGCGTTAGAGCGGGAAAATCATTTACTGATTCTTTATTATAAAAAGTAAATCGGCTTCTGGGAAAAACCCACTTCTACAGTGCGGCATTAACTATCATCACATCTTCACGTAAAAGGCAGCGAACGTGTTAAAAAGGTTAAAGAAATTCAAGGTTTTAGGAAACACAAAAATGTTTTACATGTATTTAAAACAAATATGAATTTAACTTAATTAGAAACATTATAAGAAAAAATTCAAAATAATCGTAAAGAAAATACATTATGTTTTATTTAATTAATTCTTTTTTTTTATTTAAGTATAAAGTAATGTAAACAGTATGCAAAACTATGACTAATATTTTTTACTGACAATTATCATGTATTTGATTTGCCACTGCCATGTTCATTATTAAAATAAAAGCTATTAATCCAGCTTTTAAAATTGCGATATTTAAGGGAGACAATTAATTAGTAGTTAAAGGGACTTAACGTTTAAAGAACCAATGCTGCGATATAATCGGCATAGCACTTTTACTTACAGGACACAATGCCGCGTATATAGCGGCAAAAACCATTTTATTGGTTATGTTTTAATGTTTCGTATAAGTATCTATTATGTTTAATAATTACATCTAGTTCAAAATAAATACTAAAATATAAATAGTTTTGCGAACAAAAATTCACATTTTGAACCTAGTTGAGAGTTGAATGTGAACAGGATTTTCAAAATATTAGTGAGTAATTTTCAATATGAGAACAATGTTTTTAGCCAACATAAAAAAAAATTATTGCCGAATGAGCAACAGTAGTAAGATACTATTTTTTCCAAATATATTTTCCAGAAATAGATACTTGCAAATACTACTTTGGATGCTCCACTTAAAAGAAAACAAGGGATATATATTAGTAAGTGCTTTAAAAAGTACCATACTTTATAAGTTCTAAAATTTAAATCGTCTAGTTATCAGGTTTCCCTGAACATAAATTAATAAGTTTTCACTAAAATACAGGGTGTCTACTCTCAATGGTGTCAAATGGCTCATTCCTAAACCGTCAGTCATAGACATGTAAAGAAATATTCTTAAGGCGATCTGTGTGAATGAAAGTATTTCTTAAAAAAATTACGAAACTTAATTTTTTATACATTCTTATTTGTTAGTGTAACAGGAAAATTTTACTAAATAAAACTTATAGACAGTGTAGGACTATGTAAAAATTTCGTTGACCCAATTCACTTTTAAAATACTTGTTTGCTTCATTTAACAAAATTTTTGCAATTGGAAGTATATGTCAATAATTAACAGTTTAAGAATAAATCAATGGACACCTTGTATAAATATTTTCTTATCTATTCTTGATACAAAAATGTTAAATACATAGTTTCTGTTCTTATAAAGAAAAAATAGATTGGACCTGATGGATTGTAAATTTGAAATACTTCCGTTAAGAAAGGGGAGAAAATAATATAGGAAGAAAAAAATATTAAGTATCTTGACTACAAAACGAATTTTTAAATGATAATTCTCTTTTTACCGCAATAAAACATAGTGTAATTTTTGATATTTGTAAATATTTTAAGAGACATATGTATATAATATGTATCTACATATATATTTACGGTTTGTTGGATTATTTTATTTTATTTATGTTTTAATTAATGTTACAGTTACATTTTCGAATAACTTGTTATCCACTTTTACATCTTTATCACTGAAGGTTTTTTCTATTATCCACAATATCAATTAAATCTCACTTTTATTAAAAATTAAAACAACAACAACAACAACAACAACAACAACTGGTAACCAGATTTAGAAAACATTTACATAATAATAAATTACATTACCTATTGTGGAAAAGTAATATAAAAAAAGTATCGTTTGATGAGTCATTCGGTTAATATTATGTTAATTTCTCATGTAAAAATATGGAAATTAAAAACACTTCATTTAACTACAAAATACCTAAAAGATAAAACGAAACAAAAACTAAACTAAAAAAAAAAAAAAAAAAAGTTGTAATTTAAATAAAAGCTGCTTCATGATTCATTGTCATTTTCAATACAAAAAATTCTAAATATCTTTTATTGTGAATTCATTCAGGCAAAATGCCAAAGATATTTTAAGCTGGGAAAAAAACAGCAGGTGGGGAAAAATATCATTCAACGAAAAATTTGGCACGTCATTTGGTGATAAAATCTCATTACACTGAGTATAAACAACTAAAATTTAGCACTTTCTATTTACAAGGTTTGGATGATATAGCTAATATTTTGTTATTACTTCACAGTGACAAATGGGTTTTATATGTGACATATATCTCTCTATTCTAAAAAAAAAAGTAACTAACATTGCCACTAGAGAGTTGTTGTATACAAAAAGTTGAAAATTGTTGGTATAGGGAAATTTTCTATAAACATGGTGTTGCAGACAGTTTTTAAATTGAATTTTTATTTTAAAAAATATTTAATGTTAAGATTTTGGTGAAAATCATTTAATTAAAAACGTTTTATAGGAGCAAATCTATGCATAGGAATTTGATCATTTTTAGATTATTTTATATATTAGGAGTTCCCGTGTGCAGACTGCATTTATTTTTGTAATTTTACTCACTTTTTGAGGATTTATATCCATTTTAAATTTAAATTTTCAGCCTTTCGAGAGACATTTTTTGCATATTTTAGAAAAGAAAATTATATAAAATTTTTGTCAAATATTTAAGCATCGCAAACAATAGAATTTCCTTCAAATAATAAATTTATTGGCAACGTTAACTAACACAAAAAGACAGTTATTACATATAGTTATTTTACAAGATTCATTTAATTTAAAAATTAAAATTAAAATTAAATTAATATTGCGTAATAAAAACAGGAAAGTAATAAAAACAATATTTACATATGAATTTAAAAAGAGGAAGAAAATTGTAAAACAATAGATTCATTAATATGCGTTTAAAGTCTTAAAAGGAAAAAAAAAATATATGTCTGATTTTAAAACAAAATAAGAAAGAGCAAATAATAATATTTTCTTTGTAACAATAAAAAATAATAATAATAATAAAAATCGCGTGAATATTGCAAAATAAAATAAAAGTTTGTTGGAAATTACATCAGATTTAATAAGTTACATTTAAGAATCACTTATTTAAACACACTACCTTAAAGCATTGTTAAAAAAATACCGGGAAGCTAAGACTCTGTTGACTAAGTTCATTTTATATTAACTGATTCTGAAATATTTAAATAATCTTATTTAATCGAACGGGGAAACAGTCATTAATAACAACTCATTTGGCCTTAAAGCTCCTCCGTAGAACGGGAAATAATGAATACCGTTTATAGGGCAATTGTCACTCTTTTTTTTATTGTAATTTAATTTTTTGTAAAAATTTTAAAGCCAATAAATTAACTGATTTTTAAATGGTTGGACCTCGGTTGACAAGCGTAGATCGTAGGGGGCAGGGCCCCCTATGTTTTATGAAAATGTTTTAGAAACCCAGATTAATTTAAAAATAATTGTATAATCAGAAATTATACTGCCTAATGTTGCGAAAAGTATAAAAAAGTGACTTTAAAGAGTCATTTAGTCATTATCATGTTCATTTCTGGTACAAAATATGAAATAAAAAATATTTCATTTTAACTATAATATATTTAAAACATCAAACGAAGCAAAAGTTTACAAAACAGTCATAATCTAAATAAAAGCTGTTTCATGATTGATTGGCATTTTCCAAGCACAAAATCCTAGTTATCTTTTGTAGTAATTTCGTTCAGGCAAAATGCCAAAGATATTTAAGCATTTATGAACATGGGAGAAAAGTAAGATGTAGGAATAAATAGCATACAAAGAAAAAATTGACGCGTCATTTCGATACAAAACCTCATTATATTGAACGACAACGAACTAAAATTTCGCACTTTCTTTGCAAACGTTGGATGATATGGTTGATATTCTGCTATTACTTCAAAATGACAAATGTGTTTTTTATGTGTCATATACTTTTATTAAAAACTTCTAATAAATCAAGCTTAATTTATAAATATTTATATAATCAGAAATTACGCTATTTATTGAAGCGAAAAATACAAGAAAATTTTATTTCAAGACTTATTTAGTGAATATCATGATCATTTCTCATGCAAAAATTGGGAAATCAAAAACACTGCATTTAAACTACAAAATAACTAAAACATCAAGTGAAATAAAAATTAACAAAAGTGCCGTAATCTAAATAAAAACAGTTTCATGATTGATTGGCGTTTTCAAAGCATAAAAAAGCATAAAATCCTATATATCTTTGGTAGTAATTTCGTTTAGGCAAAATGCCAAAGATATTTTCACTCTTTATAAACATAAAATAAAAATAGCATATAGGAATAAATATCATACAACAACAAAGAAAAAAAAATTGACGTGGCATTTGATGATATAATCTCGCTCTACAGAGCACAAATGAGCTAAAATTTGTCACTTTCTTTACATGGATACAATGATATGAGAGTTATTTTGCCATTACTTCAAAATGACAAATGTGTTTTCTATGATCAGAAATTAAGCCTAATTCTATAAGTTAGGTTACAACATTTTTGTATTTATTATTTACAGTGATCAAAACAAGTATTTGACATGATTGATGTTTACAATGATTTGCCTTATTATATTTTTAAAAAATGAGTAAAACCTGTAGATTCTTGTTCATATGCATTGGCTAGCAACAATTTCTTTTTATTTCTGTTAATATTAGCTTAACAAATTTAAGAAATAACGAATAATAGCAATTAATTTATTTCCACTCATATCTAGGAGACGAAAAGGTATTCGGACGGACAGACGGACGGGCTGAACGACGATAATAGGTGCTATGTTATTTATAAAATTATAAACACACCTGAAGATGAGATAGATGATTGAGAAGATGATAAAATCTCTCATTGCAAATTAAATCTGTAAATAGATGCTGTGACGAATTATACGATCCTCCTTGTTCAAAAAATGCACTAATTCGAATATATGAATTTAATCATTTAACACAGTATAAAAGGAGGCAGATCTTAAATCCTATTAATTCCCTTCTGATACATATACAATTTTGTGTATAATAAAAATCTCTAGCACCCCAAAAATTCTTGAAATAAATCTTACTTCATATCTTTTCAAGTGACAGAACTGCGATCATATTTTAGGCCAGAGCTTAATCTCAGACAGTTTGAATATCACAACTCATAGACATTTGAACAAACTCTGCATCCTCTCAAAGACGTGGATAATCAAAGAATTGGTGCTTAAATATAAACATGAAGGTGAGGCTAAAACGGGGATTCGAAGATGAAGCGTACAGTGGGCAGCATGTGCCCAGTTGAGCCTTCAAATCGCTCAGATGAACTTAATTTTTACGTATAAAGTTGAAATGTTTTGTAAAAATCCGTGTTTTTGTTCAAAGTGCCGTAAATAAATGTTTTTTGTTTATTTTTATTTAATCTTTGAACTTAAATTAGTTACGGTACAATGACATACATGAAAAAGTATGTGAAAACTGTGTAAGAGTAAATAACACACTTTTATACACATTTCAATAAACTATCTCACGTTTTTTTTTTTTTTTTTTTTTTTTTTCAAAATGAGCTTGGTCTACTACGGTTGTGAGCCCCTTATATATAATCGTAATAAATTTGCATTCATTTATTTTTTGCATAAGAGTGCAGCAACTATTGCACCAAGATCTGAATATTTATAATACTAATTACATAGTACGAACGTACCTCATTTGCCACGTTTGAAGTTCCATTTCCAAATTGGCAACATTTAGAAATACCACTTAACACATAATATAGAAAATGTGTTGTTCAAATTTCTGCTCCCTTAAACTTTATGATAGAAAGAACTCGTTGTATGTTGTTTATTCAAAGAGCTATTCATCGCTTAATATTAGAGGTTTAACAAATGCGTTAAGAGTAATTCCATGTGAAATCAACCAATAAAAAAATATTTTTTTTATGTTAATGCTTTAGATTGTTCTGGTTTTTTACCAGTTTATTGTACTTACTTATGAGATTAAAATTGTGAAGTTAAATTTTTTTTCGACAATTCGTTTTAAAGTTATAAATTTTTGAAATTTTGAAAATTTTACAAAATTTGTATAGTTTTGTAATTTTTAATCGGCTATAACTTCCAAACTATTTGATCTAGAGAATTAAAATTTGCATCATTTTTTTCAATTTTTTATGGTGTTTCATAAGATATATAACATGACCAAATTACTTAATTTTTTAATTTTTTTTGTAAAAAAATTATATAAATTTTTTAAAAATTCAAAATCGGAATTTTTGATTTATTTGAAAAAATTATATTATGTTTAATACCCTTTTAGCAATTTTTATGCCAAATTTTATGATGGAACTCCTATGGTGTCAAACAGAAAAAAAAATATTTTCTGTATCAATGTTCATGTAAATCTGTAATAAAAAATACTTTAAGGTATGCTGCACAGTTTAGCCCGAAGTGTTACTTACATGGAAGCAAATAAAAATTGGAAAACTTTAAGAATAGTTTGTTTTATTAAAAGACAAATAATAAATTTTAGATATTTAATAAATAAATCTTTTTTCTTAACAAATTACGTACTCAGTTTGGCACAGTGGAGCTCAATTTCTTTGGGTACTGTGATGTTCTGCCTGTTGCAGTGATTGGATGTAATTTGCATAAAATAAAGTATTTTGGTATTGTCAAAATGTCTGATTTTCTAGGATAAGTGAATGACAGAGATGGTCCGCTTGGATGAAGGAAAGAAACTTTAACATCTTCTTCGACCTGATCTTTTGCGAAAACACATGCCACCCACCACTCATTCTCACAGGCACAAGCAACATACCCCACAATTTCTTCAAAGAAGTACCTTTTACTACTTTTACATTTACTTTTAATAATATATGACTCTCCAATAGATGTTAATGATGCATTCAAATTATCAAAACCAGATTCCACATCCATGAATTCAGGGTCATCCTTACTACAACCTGGTTTTGGATTGTCATCTTTTGGAATGGCTGAAAAATTAGTATCAATGTCATCTCAACAATTTGAGGGATACTTTTTCTTACCTAATTGTAAGCGGCAATGAGTGCAGATTTTCACGCCTTTTTCAATGCCATATTTTAATGTTGTCATCCACAATGTAACATTTCTTAAATTTTTACTGACCTAGTGTTCTTGCTTTTTGAATGGATGACAACAAAATTTATTTCAATTTTTATCCATTTTCAGTTTAAAGCCACTTCCCTTTTAATATTTTATAATACAAATCCTCATTCAACTCAATGAAATAATAGTAAAAAAAAAACTAAATTGTACAATACAAGTAATAAACAAACAGCAGTTCTCAAGTTATAAACAAGCAGACTTGAGATAGTGTGCCATACAGAAGATCTTAGAGAACACTGGCGATTTCAAAAGCCTTGTAGGAAAGGCATGCAGGTTTCAGCAGAAAACAAACATGTTACTGTTTGAGTGTGACTCATTGTGATTGTTAAAGCATTCAACTTCAGGAGCATAATTTGTATTGTTGAACACTTCTTTGAGATTTTCTTTCGTTAACTCATTTATTACCAATTTATTCATTTTTTAAACAAAATTTAATTAAAAGTAATATTAAATTAAGAATAATTAAAAAAACATTCTATTTAAATTCCAAGAAAATAAATTAAAAAGTATTTAGCTTGTCAATTACGCAAAGTATTAATTATCTTGATTATTTTTAATTTTTACTGTTATGTGTTCTACAAAATAATAAAACCTAGCGAATTATATACTAAAATTTTATTTGATAATTGAACTTGACTTGCATGAATGAGAAATATGAACATTGAAAACAAAAATAGACTACCTTTTATAGTGAATTTCATGCGCGTAGCCAGGGGGGGGTGCCCTGGGTGCCCGGGCACCCCCCCCCCCCCCCCCGCTCGCGCAGATCCAAGATTTTTTTTTAAATCAAAATTTATAAAAGAAAAAAGAAGAAAAATATAAGCAAAGTTAGTTCAATTAGTTAATCAAAACTAACAGTCTATGTTTTGAAATGTGATAAAAGAAGAGACCTTGATTCTTTCTTTTTTTCTTTTTAAGAAAATTATTTTATTCTATTCATCTTTTTTAAAACTAGAATATTTACTAGAATCTGTATTAATCACAGTAAATCAAAAAAGTTGGTTTTATAATCCCAATTTGATGTCGTATCTTAATGGAATTTTTTTAACACCTTTCTATTGCATGCATATTTCCATAAAAAATTAGAGTAAATTCTCGACAAAGATAGAAACTACTATTTATATCTTTGCTTTTGTTATCTAAAATCTAAATAGGAGCCAAAAAAAAAAAAAAAAAAAAAAAAAAAAAAAAAAAAAAAAAAAAAAATGAAAGGAAATACATATGTGAAACGATAATTCCACCATGTGATTAGCCTGAAGAACGGAAGGGGTGGAAGGTTGTACAAATTAGAGATGAGACAGGCACAGCCCCAGCACGAAAGCCCGAGCCCAAACGGGCTCTATTTTCATTTTAGTGTTCGGGCCCGGGGGGGGGGGGGGAGGCTCGGGCTCATTCTTTCTGAGAATTAAAAAACATTTATGTGTAGAAGAAATTGAAAGAACTACTATTTTCCTTTTAAAATTATTTATTCTTTTTCAAGTCATTTCAGTGTTATTTTGATCAAAACGAAAGAAAAATAAAAATAATTTTTTTTTTTATGTTTCAATAGTTGATTGTTGTTTCAAAAGAAAATTCGTGATGTATGGAGATTTATGTCTACTGCAGTTCCGTCGACGATTAATTGATAAGGCGCCTGTCAAAATAATCATAAATAATAAATTAGCTTCTGGTTGGATTTTCGTTTGAGGCAGAGGATATTTTTTAATTCGATCGTTTATTTATTTATTTTGTAAGAGAATGACTTTTTCGTTTTTGATGCAGACTAGATGCTTGAGGTTTGCAAATTATTTGATTGTGCACAAATCATAATCGTTCTTCATATGATAACAGCATTGTGATTTTTTTTTCTGTTTGTCATCATGAATTTTGCTTATACTGAGGATTTCCCTTCGTAAGTAAACATATTTTACATGTTATTCCGATAGAAAACATTCAATTAATGTTTCTTCTTTTCCCATAAAACAACGGAACTTTAAGATAACTGAATCAATACTTTAATTTGCGTTGATTTTAAGATTCCCGTCAGTCATTTGGAATTGTTAAGAGAAATGAATTGATTATAGATAAATGTACAGGGATGTAGTGAAGGGTATACTGGGGTATACGCCGTATACCTTCTGGATTTTTTTAAGGAACACCGTATAACCCACTGTTTCTCATGAAACCCATAGGATGTACTCTCTAGAGTATACTCTGTGCCTTAGCATATACCCTCTGCGTTGATCGTGTAACCTGTGGTTTTTTTACGACTACACCCCTGAAGATGTATACTTTTTATAGGAAATTGAAAACGTTTTTTGATTCTTCAGCATACAAATAGTAATTTCTATAAACACTATCCATTTATTCATTACACTTCTTTAATATGTCCATCAAATTTTCTTCTTAAAGGACAAGAAATTTGGGAATCATTTTAGGTATGAAGGATATTTTTATTTGATACCAAATTGCTCTTTTCATAAGCTTGAATTTAAATTTTTATTTAACAGTAAATTTTATAAGAAATTTTTAAAAATGAGATATCACATTTGAAACAATTTTAAAATATCATTAAATCTTTTATTTATTTATTTTTATATACTTTTTGTATCGGGCTCCAATGTACTAAAAATCTTTCGGGAGCGGGTTTCAAAAATCGAGCCCGAACTCATCTCTACTATAAATCTGTGCTTCCTCTGAAAATAAGAAATGATGCCACGCAAAATTCAAATTAATATGGAGGTTGGTTCGTTGGTTTGCTAAATTTCGTTTTTTGGGATCATATTTTGACATTCGTACGGCTCATTTTTTTTAACGGGTAAATTTTATTTATTCATGAATAGAAAATATAAGAACTATTTTTCACTTTAATCTGCGTACTACAAGTTATTTTAATGCTACTTTGATCAAAATGACGGGGGGAACTAAAGTCGTGCTTATTTATTTTAGTATTTCATTGCTGTTTGAAATGAAATCTTGTGATAATTACAGATTTATGTTTACGGATATCTTTATTTTATATCTATCGTGTTTTATTTATGTTTGTATATTTTTTTCTTATCCATTAGCAGCGACGTGCGAAAGGGGGAGCGTAGGGGGCAGCTGCCCCGGCGTGGAATTTTAAGGGGCGCCAATTTTATACTACCAACGTCATTTTTGGCTGTTTCAAGAAAAAGTTGGGTGGAGGGGGCGCCAAATTGTAACTTTGCCTCGGGAGCAGTTTTCTCTTCGCACGCCCCTGTCCGTTAGATTTAGTTTTAAGCAACTTCTCATCCTTTTTCACGCAATGAAAAATTGCATTTGGTCCTTTTTAAAAGAAGTTCTACACAATTATACCTTCCGAAAAAAAACTGTCTAAATCGAAAATTTGATAGGTTTTATGGGGTTCCGTTTTATTAGGTTTTACTACATAAGATATTGTTTGTACCCAACATGTTCAGGTTAAAAAATTTGGGCACTCTCCCGTTCAAAAGGCTGGCTACGACTATGAATTTGCTTTTTAACAAAATATAATGAGATTTTTTTAACAGAAATTGGCCGATCATTGATATAGAAAATAATTTTTTTCTTTATGATACCATAAGAGTTCCATCATGAAATTTGGCACAAAAGTTGCTAAAAGGGTGGTAAATATAATATATTTTTTAAAACAAAATCAAAAATTCCGATTTTGAATTTTTTAAAATTTTATATAAATTTTTTACATAAAAAATATATTTTTTAAAATAATTTGGTCATGTTATATATCCTATGAAACAGCATAAAAAACTGAAAACAATGATTTAAATTTCAACTCTTTAGGTCAAATAGTTCCCAAGTTACAGCAAATTAAAAAACACCAAAAAATACAAATTTCATTAAATTTTTAAAATTTCAAAAATTAATAACTCAAAAACAAATGGTTAAAAAAAATCTGCAAATTTGCATTTTTTATCTACTATTTTTGTACAACATCTGAGCCAAAAATTAACAAAATCCTAAGACCTGACATTTTGTCCATTGGTTGGTTTGATCTGGATTGACCCTTAAGTGCTAATAAGGTCTCCAGTTTCATTAATAACCATGTTAAAAAGAGCATAGCTACATAGCGCTGAATAATGTCTTGTTCATTTAAAGAGAATAATGATAGATAATAATTTGCTTGATGTTACTAGGCATTCATTTCTTAGCAGAGAGATGTTCAAAAGGATTTATTTATATGTAATAGAAATTAGTATAATTTGTCGAAGCTTTATGAAGAAAGTGCAGTCTTATTAAAGATCTTAAAAGCGATGCATAGTCTTTAGAATATAGTCGCTATCGGAATAATCAATTCAAGTATAAAACTATTGTTATATAGAATGATAAAAACATAACATAATACCAATATCCTATTTGCATTTAAAGGAAAGACAAGACTGAGTGCATTCCTATGGGAAATATGTGATGTTTAAGATACATTTCTTGGAAACTACCCGACCGATTTTGATGAAATTAAAAATCCATATTTACTGGATGATGCTCAAGATTTATAGCAGTCAATTTCTTCCTGTGATTAAAACTTTAAGATAAATGTTGTAGGAAGTACTACCTATTGCAATCGCTCCTATGTTGGAATTTCCGAAAACTTTTTAAAGATCTACACCGATCATGACACCTAGATTCCAAAACTACCATCAGCAAAAAACTTGATCTATCTATCTATCTATATCACTTTTTTGTGGACACAATAACTTCTATAATTCTGTTCATAGCTATTCCAAACTGATACATAAAATCAAGTGGCATAAAATCTCGGTCAAATTCATTAATGAGCAAATTCGGACCAAAGGAGTGGAAATAGAGAGGGTTTTTGTGAAAAAACCGTAACTTCTTAATTTAAATAGACATCGAATCAGTTCAAAGTTTATATTACTGCTAAAAAATGGACCAAAAGTTTACGCAAGACAGATTTTTGATAAAATTACAAATGGGCTCAAGGGGTGAAAAAATAGGGTTTTGAAGAGAAAAAAATTCATAACTTCGTCAATTCTCAAGATATCAAATCCAAATATTTTTTTTAATAAATATTCTTAATATTATCTAAGACTTTTATATTGACAAGTTTTTGATGGAACCACTTTTACAACAAAAAAATTAAAAATGAAAACAAAAAGGGGGTGGAAAAAGACAAAAATCTATAACTTTGTCAATTCTTAAAATATCAAATCCAATTAAATTTATTATAAATTTATTTAATATTATCTAACACTGTTGCATTGGCAAGTTTTTGATAGTTCCAACTCTTATCGAAAAAGGGGGTGGGGTTTGGAAAAAGAAAAAAAAATCCATAACTTATCACTGTTAAAGACTTATCGGAAGAGGAATCCTCCTCTATGTAATCTGTGAATTCGGACATCAATTTTTTCTAAACTCGTACCTTCAACGGGTTTATTATCTCTGTATATGCCAGTGAGTCTCATGAATTTTTCTAACTAGTTTCGGCTGTTCTTAAAATCACTAAGGATAACTTATCCTAGGTAATGTCAGATTGAGAAGGGAATACAAGATTCAGGTTTTTTTTACATAGAGGCCCCCAAAACAGAATCATAATTTAGTTATTTTTGACTTATCGAAATTAATAAAAATTGTTTGATATCTTCAGTGCTTTGTGATCTGTGTTTCCTTAATACACACACATTCATGCCTTTCACTGCATTAGTCTCCTTTATTGCTTTGCTTTTAGCCAAAATGGAGCTGCGATTTCCCGTACATTAGGCCGATTTCAGTAATCATAACGCCTCTCTCGTATATTTGAAAAATTTTCTTCTTCAACTGAATAAACTTCCTTTTTTTAAATGTTTTATTTATTTGTTTTTTGTACTGTTTGGACGACTGCCGTCTAAGGAAATTCTCTTTAATCCTTAGGTGCAGCACTCACAATCAATAAAAAAATGCACACCCCCCCCCCCCCAAAAAAAAAAACAACAAACAAACAAAAGAACTTGAAATAAGCAAAATTGTTTGCCTAGATGCACGGAATGATGCAGTCATGATGAGAAATGATGCCAGGCAGAGCAGAAAAACACCTAGATTATCCTTTTGTTTAAGAAAAAAGCAGCATTGTCACGTGAATATATCGATGAAGTCCGAGAAAACCCGACGATGTCCGAGACAAGTCGACGAAAATCGAAACAGATGATAACTGAACAGATGATAACTGTCAGCAAAAGCAGAGGTATTACTGTATTATAAATCGATAGCTACTAGCATAAGCTTAAGGTTTTAGACTTAGGTTAGTAAAAGTACAATTAATGAGAATTTTCAGCGGTCCTTTAGTTAATATATGTATATATAATACTAAACATTGCTATTTTTTAATAAATAAATAAATAAATAAACATGAAAAAGAGACCTATGTAGAGGTAAAGGGCTGTAATAAGAATCTAGAAAAAAAAGAAAGAAAAAAGTTTTATACAGGTGCTGTCTAGAAACACATTTTCTAGAACTATCACTTATACCGATATTACAGTGTAAAAATTAAAAAAATCCAGATATTCTTTTTTTTAACCCTCTCATGTATAAATTATTTTTCATTCTTCATTTTTAAAAAATCTTCTTTCGTGATACATGAGAACCCATCAGAAAATACTTTTATTATTTAGCTGCATGCTAGCTATTATTTGTCCACAAATCAGATCTCCATAAATGAATGCTAAAAAATGTTTAGCTTAATAATGCAATAATATCTGTCTTCAAATGAAACTTGTATGCATAAGAGGGTTAAATCAAGTTTCTGAAATTACTAAAATACATCTTTCAGCTATTAAACCGGCTCAATTTCTACTAAATGATTATTTCATTTTTGACTTTTATTAACCGACTTCAAAGAGGAGGTTATGATTTCGACCTACATGTATTTCTTATTCAATCATAAATTATTTAAATATGAACCGATTTTGATAATTCTTTTTTTGTTTAAAAGTATAAGATATCCACGTGGTTCCATTTTAATTTCATTAAATTCTAATGATTAGAATTTTTTTAATGAAAAAATATGGACTTGATAAAAGAAAAAAATGATTTGTTGCAAATTATCTTTCATTGTTGCAACCGTTTTAAAATCAAAAGCATATTAAAACTATGCATTCATATGCATTAGCGCGAAGTTGTCGCCAAGCTTGATTCTTCTTTTGAAGTCGGTTAGTACTTTTTTTAAACATATTTTATATTTGTTTAGTTTTGAAACAAGTATTTGCACAGAAAATAAAATTCAATGAATTGCAGTGTGACACAATATTTATAACAAGCTAGATAGGAATAATAATTAATTTAAAGAGAGTAGAATAAAATTTTTAAAACCATAAATTACATATATTATTATTATATTTTAATAACGAAAGCACTTTGTTAATAAAAATGCTTAATGAAAGATACATTAAATTGCTTTATTCTTTCTTTTTACATCCCTTCTTAATTAGTAGAGATCTTCATTAATTTAAATTTCCTTAAGTATGCAGACGCACCTGTTTTATCATTTATTTTAATTAAGGGTTTATAAAATCCTACTACAGAATAGGGTTTTCTCAATAATAATAATGAAAAAATTCATTTTGGAAGTTTAGTCGTCATTACATAGTTTTATTTAAAAATAAAGATGCACTTACGAGATTTATATTAAATATCATTCCTTTGGGGAAAAGTTAATAATTGAGTTTTTTTTTATAATCTGAGGTTAAACTGTAATGGATTTTTACAAACTTTATATAAACATTTCCTGATTTGCAGAACATTCTGTATGCGAATTAAAAATTATTTGAATTATTATTATTAGAATTTTGAAAACTATTCACATTAATTTAATAATACATAAAATGAAAAAAAAATCTCTGAAAAATTTATTTTAGCCTTACTTACAAGGTTAACAAGTTCTTAGACTTCTTAGACAATTAAAATATAGTAATTTTGTATTGAATGACATTTAAGGGAGAAATCTAAAAGCATTCTGAAGTTGAACTCACTTTAAAAAGCGGATTAAAATGTTGAAAGGAATGCCTCTGTATTGAAGCTAATTCTATCAGCGAAAATGTTGTGTACAAAGAAAACTATATTTATATATTTATATTTTATTTTTATCTTTTAATTTTTGATATAGTATGACAACTGTAATAAACTCAGATTGTGCAGAAAAAGTTTTCCAATTTAGGAAATATAGCTGGACATAAATTTTAATTACTCTATAATAAATTCATTATAATGCACTTGAATTAAATAAAACATAAAAATATGCAAAGTTTAATATGCGCTATGCCAAAAATTGAGTATTTTAATGTCTAAAATTTAATAGTATTATAGCTTTATCAAATTTCAGAAATCATGACATTAAATAAATCGAGAAATACTTTAAAAATTTAGTGGTACTAATCGGTCATTTCTGGCTCAGCGTTTGCATCCCTGTAAAAGTTTCTCTTAAATCAATGTGCAGTATTAAAATAGTGAGTTGATCGTGTTATAATAGTAACTTCATAGTATTATTTAATAGTCTATTATATACCATAATGTAATTATCATTGTTTGTGATAAGAAATGAGACAAAATAACTATTCGGATCTACCTATCTAGAAAATTTTACATATCTAATGCATGATATAATACTTCTAAATTTCGCAGTGTCAAAATAAGTAAGAAATTTATGGCGAACATGGAGATTCTAAAATTATAGATTCATAGAAATTGTGAACATTAAAAAAGAAGATATAAACGCAAAATTTTTCAAAAAATCATTGATTTTCGGCATCCAACCACTAAGTTGTCTTTTACAAAATTCACAGCTAAAAGAACAATAAAATAGAATAATAAATTAAAGGTATTTCAAACAAAAAGCATAAATAATTTGCCAGATCAATCGCAAAATTTCTATTAACAACCTAATATAGACAATCTGATATAAAAACATGAAAACAGTTTTTTTATGTTAATTATTGTGCTAGTGCGACAGCAATATGATAAGTATAATAAAACAATTATCTCGAAGTATGTAAAGAATACAAATAAATTTTGATTCGAATTCAAAGTCGTAGCAATATTTTCTGAGTAAATGATTTTACATTTATACTTACATGAATTAAAATGCACTGAACATTAAATGAATAAAAAAACATGATAATATAAATTTTTTACTAAATTTAATCTTTAAGTAAAAACAAAAACAAATTCAACTTCATTATTACTTCATTTAAGTTTATGAATAAACGTACAGCGTCTCGCGTCCCTTTTAATTAAAATAAATCTAGTTTTATAAAATTTCAGCGCTGTACTTTTATATTTTGGTTAAAAAAAATTCTATTCTCTTAATTAAAATTAATGACTAATAAAAGTGAAAGATAAATTGTGTACATACACAAACTAGGAATACCAAAATTAATAATGAATTTTGACAACAACGAAAGGGAAAAAAACAAAAAGAGCTATGATTAATTACTGAATACAAAGCAATAGCATTGCTTAACATTTTCATTAATTACATGAATACATCATTAAAATATATAAAGGTAAAAGTTAATTTTGTTTCGCTAACTTCAGTTACAGTCTAATTGAAATGATTAATATTTATATTGTGTCTGAAAATAACTTTTTTGTTATAAATTTGAACACTATTTTCCTATACAAAAGTAAAATATATTGAAAAAAATAGTTAAATAGGAACTTAAACGAAAATGATGCAACAAAAACAATTTAAAGTAATTAAAATTTGACTTAAGCTGGCAGGTAATTTCGGAATTGAGAAATTATGTATGAATGTAATTAGAATATGGATTGCAATAACTGAACATTTTATTAACCCTTAGATATGAAATTTTAAACATACATTAACGCGCTGAATTCCACGTCAATCAACAGTGACTAACACTGAACTTTCCGTTTTTACAACATCTGCAATCGGTGTCTGACAGTCTAAAATATGATATAAAACTGAAATTAAAACAATATATCTGTGGCTTCCGGTAATAACCAGTTAAGGCACATTTAAAAAAAATGAGATAATTTGGGAAAATGTAGCTTTAAAAGAGTACTTTCATCTGCCATAGTACTAAAAAGTAAAAATCGAATACTTCCCGTCATAGGGCGACTATAAATTTTCCTTTAAATATTGAAGAAACAATAATAATCGGGTAAGTCCATAAAGTAACGGTAACAACAAGATAAGGTTTCTATTTATTTCTTTAAATCATCTATAATTATAAAAATTACATAAAAATGGCTTGTATAACTTATACATTTCTCTACACAATTAAATTAATGAGAATAAACCATAAAAATTACATATCTGTGGCGGGAAACTGCAACCAGCTAGTGGATTAATTTGCAAAATAATCACACAAAGTGAATGATCTGGTTAGTGATATGTATCTTTTTAATATGTAAAACGGTAATAACCAGATAAAAATTGCATTTTTGGCTCTCAATTAATAAAAACTATTTTTATATAACTATTTTGTCACAAAAGAGGTTCTTATATCCTAATTGAATGTAGTGAAATTTTTTAAGTTCTAATCTATTTTATAAAAGTAATGATAAAAAGACATTTTTGAAAACTTCATTATATTTAAATACTTTAAAATATTAAAAATGTGCCTTAACAGGTTATTACCGGAAGCCACAGATATATTGTTTTTTATAATTATTAAAAAATATTTAAAATTTATTTGACATTTATTCATTAGAGAATTATATCATTAAATAAGAGGCAGATTAAACGGAAAGTTTAGTTCCAGTCATCGGTGACTGACGTGGCACTCAACGTGTTAAAAGAGATCGGAGTATACATTGAACAGAAGGAAACATATTTTAAAAAATTGAGAAAATTATAAAAATAAAAATACAGATTAAACAGAGGTAACAATTAATTCTCTTAAAAAGAGCCCAGATGTAAAGAATTTTTTTTAATTTATTATTTTATTTAAAAAATCTAATGCATATTTAGTAAATAAAGTAATCATATAGGCCATTTGCTCAGAATTTTTAAAAATTTATCTGTCACAATGAGGCATTATTATCATTATGATTATGAAAGAAGATATACTAGGTGACCAATCGCTGATTAGTAAATCCTTCCAACCATTTAATTTCAAATACAAAATGTTTCAAATCAAATGAGAAAAGAAAGTATTTTAAAAGCGATTTGTATCTATAAAAACATTTTTTTAAATACGAAATTTAAACTTTTGTACGGTCCCCCAATTCTGTAAGTTGTATTTAGTAAATGTCTTATTACCTTTAGAAGTATGACAAAAAAAAAAAAAAAAAAAAAAAAATCTTTCTTGTACAAATAAAACTAACCAAATAATAGCCACTTGAAATAGAAGCATCATTTTTTTCTGCAAAATAAAGATCATTCACAAATTTAATAGAAATATAAATAACCCTCAGCTTTAAAAAAAAAAAAAAAAAAAATAGCTGAGAGTAAAATTTGCATTACAATATAAATTTGAAATCTATTTTCTTTCTGACATATTTAAAAAAAATTTGTAATTTTTACTAAAAATATAAACTGAAAAATAGCAGTAGTTTTGTAAAATGAAATGACGGAAAGCAACAACCGAACTTCTTTACAAAATAATACATATTTTAAAATTCTAAGCAATTGTCTAATCTAAAACTTAATGAAAAAAAAATAAAAGTTATTAGATCTTGCTGAAGTGACTGCCTTCGGTTGCAGTTAAGAAATATTCATGAGAAACAAATCCGTCTAATACTTTAAGCACTTTGTGTAGTATTCCATGAAGCATCATCCAACTCATATATTTTTAGATGTAGGAAATTGTTATCTTGCAATACAAAGTTTCATGACTTGATCATATTTAGTGCTAGATGAAAACTTTTTTTCTTATTTGTTTGTCTGGAAATTTTTATGAAGTATTTCTTGTAGGATCTTATAAATGTATATAAATATGAATTTCATAAAATTTTAAGAATTGTTTTTATTGGTCAAAAAAAGCTTTAAAATTCATTAAAAGTACATATACATTATAATCGCTTCCCTGTTTTGTCCTTGCGTCCTACGGGCAAGAAAAATTTGTTTGAGTCATCACTTTAAACTTTTTCACAGCACTAATTTTTTAAATGCAAGTTTATACTATTTAATTGCAGAAATGTTTGGACTAAATATTGTGAATATTTTAGCTTAAAAATGTAGTGTTAACCTATATTTTCAGTTTATTGTACATAAATAAAAGACAGAATAGTTAAGACAGTTAAGACAGAATTATACCCAATTAATACAATTGTATAATTGTATTAATTATGTGTAGCTTTTTCAAACACATAAATTTTTGCAGGAAGTAAACTTGTCGTGATGACATAACAATAATACATCACAACAAAAATTAATTGTTTCGGGGGACAAAATTGTAGCAAAATAAACTTGCCGCGTTCTTTTTTTTTAACCTTAATAAAGGCAACCGGGAGGAATACTATGCTCTACAGACAAGGCTTCCTTGTCTGAGCAGTCCCTCTAAAGGCATTCAAACTTGCCGCGTTGCTGTTCATAGCGCAAATTAAGAATCACAAGGACTCACAACTCACATACAATTAACATTTGAAATCAGGCAAGTTTGATGTAGACATTCTTTATTATAGATTATTTAAGAATTCTAAAAATTAACAGATATATTTATCCTGCATTTCACAGAAAAAGTACCTTTTCATGAGAAAGGACATTTTCCGTTAAAATTCAGAAATTTTTATCATATTTAGTGAAAATAACGAAACAACCAAGATGGAAGGAAACAACGGAGATACTTCGTTATCTAGCACGAATTTGTTTTCAATGTTTACAAAACTGACATTTGTTGCCCGAAGATGAAAAAAAATCAATGAAAGAATACTGGTTCTTTTTCTAAGATTTGTATCGTGTTAGTGAATTGCAGTTGTACTCATACCTACAACTTTTTGGACACTAAAATTAAACGGACCATATTCTAATCATTCATTGAGCAAAGAAAATTTCTCTAATAATTTTTTTAATCAAACCATATTATAATTATTCATTATTAACACCACATTTTTTAAGCTAAAATATTCATAATATTTAGTCCAAACATTTCTGCAATTAAATAATGAATAATTATGAATAATTAAAATTAATCAAACCATATTATAATTATTCATTAACCGTAAGAAAATCATAATAATAAAATATCCTTAATAATTAAAACTTGCAAGAAGTACAATATCATCGATAAAAGTGCAGTCTAGCTTATAAAAATATAAAGACTCTTTAGAATCCACTATATGATTTTAGAATCACATCAATTCGAAGTTCCTATGTCGTGATAGTTAGAGCAATGGACTCTCACAGCAAAGATCGTCCGTTCGAATCACCCCTATGACGTTATTTTTTTTCCTCGGTCAATAAATACAGGTGCTTGTAAACTGTCCGATAGATGGCACCACCAACCAATTGTTGCATCATCTTTATAATGGAAATTTACTACTTCTTCAAACGGAGATTTTCTTTCTTTAATTTTCCAAGACAGAAAACCTACTAATGAACTGGAAAAGACTAGCAACTTTGCTACTTTAGTTTTACCGTGAATTCAGGAATTTATTATTAACAGAATACTTTATAAGTTTAAATTCTGGTGTTATATTTTTCTTATTTAAAATTTAAAAGTAATAGTTTGATTAAACAACGTAAACTGTAAAAATTCGACTTTACTATTAACATCAGTGTTTCCTCTTTTTATTTTACGCTAATTAATTGAACGCACACTAGTAAATTTTAGCAACAAATGAAAAGAAGGTGAATTTGAAAATATGTTCCGTTATTTCAGAAAATTATCTTTCGTAATTTTCCGTATTACTTTTTAAATTAACTTTTATATTTTGTTTTCATCGCAGTTCAAGTTTTATTCAGGAATATCATTCCATTCAATTAAGTAATATTTAATTTAAATTTAAGTTTATGCTTATGTATTTCCTTAAACAGTTTCAATTTATTTACTCATGCATTTAGAAGAAAAAATGAAAGTTCAATTACTGTGTATAAAGGTGAAGTGGTTTGTTTCAAAAAATGGTAACCTGCTTAAATTATTGAAGAGGAAATTTTTATATGTTTTGAAAAGAGTTCCTTCCACACTTTATAAATATTTATGCATGCACTCGATAAAAAATTTTCAATTTATATATTCGAAAATTAAACACATTTGAAGTCCGATGTTGTATAGCTACAAATTCTTTATTTATAATTCGATACATTTTTCAATAAATTGAAGTATTTTGGAAATATAGATTTTTTAAAAGTATTACGTTAGTTAAAAATTTTAAATTATGGAATACCAAACCAATCTTGGAGAATTTCCTTATGAATTTTTTTGTATGAAAAAAAAGTATCCTATGCATTAAAATTAAATAAATACACGCTAATTTGATTATTTAATGAACTTTTTTCCTGAAATCAATTATAAATGACTTTAAGTGTCGTTATTTTCAACATTGTTATTAAATTAAATGTTATAAATTAGTATAAATTGTATATTTAGCTATTTTATAAATTATATATTTATAAATTATATTAAAAGAAACCATATACGAAAATTAGTTTTATAAGGGAAATTATGTCTAAAATAACTAACTATGAATTGGACAATTGCACCATAAATTATTCTAAAAATATGTACTGAAATAAATACAAATTACTAAAGTGTACATTTATAAAAAGAATATATTTAAAATACACTTAAAAATTTATCAACGTTTCATTCGCTTCTGTAAACGTCGTCAGGATACAATAAAAAATATTAAATAAATAGATTTAAAAAAATATATTTAATATCTTTCAATTGTATCCTGACGACGTTCACAGAAGTGAATGAAACGCTGATAAATTTTTAAGCGTATTTTAAATATATTCTTTTTATAAGTGTACCATTTAGTATTCTGTATTTATTTTAGTACATATTTTTAGTATGTGAAAATAGTTTGAAGTGTTTTATATGTTTGGGGGGTAAATTGATATAAATTGATTTGTAATATTTACATTCAATTTTCCCTAAAAGGTGATTTTCGTTAATGCTTGCATGATTTCAATGAAATGGCTAGATAGAATTCCATGAAATGTTGGCTGAATACATAAAACCTAAAAGACGCAAGAAATACCAGCATTCATCAATTAAGAAAATTAGATGTTATGAGTATTTGTATTTTTTATAATATTAAAATTTTTGAAACACATTTTTTTTTTCACATTATCTGTATACCGTATATACACATGTATAAGTCGAAGAATTTTAGATAAAATTTGGGAGTTCAAAATGGAGGATCGACTTATACACGAGTTAGAAAAATATAAATACGTATATTTTTCGCAAATAATCGACGAATGGGCAAGTCTTTTAAGGAATCGATATGGTTCTATGTTGGAGACATGGATAAAAGCACAATAGTCATTTCCCCGTGACTTACAAAAAAAAGGGCTTAACAATAATGTTATTGTTAAGAAACAATAGAACAAAAAAAACTTTACGAATTTCTGTTATACGTACAAAAAAAGCAACTTCTTTATCGTATTTTCTTTAGGTTTTATAGAGCATGAAAGTTGTTAAGATAAATTTTAGGCACCTTGAATCTTCGTAATCAATGCTACTGCGCTGTTACAGGTATGTTTAGTTATAATAAAAAGGTAACGAACTGAAAAATCTAAATTTTAAAGAGCAATAAGTGCCAGAAAAGCAAAATTGTATTTTACCAATGCACATTCAAGAATTTTTATAATCTGATAAAAATATCGAACTCAGAATGTGAATGAATTCATCACTTTAACAAATGCCCAAAAGCCATTGAAAACACATTAATGAAGGCAAGTTTAAAATTAATATTACTCTTCCAAAACAAAAATTTTCAGTTGAATTAGAATTTAATATTTTCATATAATATCACTGGGTTGAAACATTATCAAATATTCCCAAATTTTAAATATTATATGATTAACACACTTGTTCAGTTTAATATTTATGTAACTTTGCAGTATTTTGTCTATAAAATGATTTTCCTTTTATTTTTCTCTATCTTTGCCTAAAGAAAGTCACAGCTTCACATATTACCCATTTGGAAATTTTCAACTGTTATGATTAATTTGACAATTAAAAAATTGTTTCAAAAATTAATGTAATATAATAATAACGTATCCATCGATTACTGCCAGTTGCAAAGAAAAAAAAGCCCTTCGATTTTTCATGATAGATTTAAATGTATATTCTGTGCTCTTAAAGTAAGTAGATATGTTGTCTATGAACGAAATTCAATTAAGTATGGTAGCATTAAACCACAATTAGAAAGTAAATATATTAATTGTTGAAAACGAAACTAGTTTCTTTAATATTTAAATATTTAATTTTGGAAACACTATCCTTAACGAATGAATAATAGCATCAATTTAATTACCTCTTAACATTTATGTAATTTGAAGTTATTTTTAAATTATGCTGTTGATATGATAAAAGTCTGTTTATTTATTATCCTATAAAGTTTTATGGTAAAATACATTCACATGTATGCATAAATGATCACAAATGTGCTTGCTTATTACTATAATTATTAAGTTTAATTAATTAAAAAATGTTATACTTTCACAACTATTTGTTAGATTTTAATTTACTTCATTTAACCGATTAAAATTTAGTAAATGAAAGCTGAATAATTCGATAGTTCAAATTGGATATAATAGCGCTGAAATTGCTATATATTATTTTAATTTTGGAATAGCAAACTATAATCACCACGATAATAATTATCTTAGTAAGTTTAAACCTTAAAGAATATTATTAATATTTCCAATTAGATTTGTAACAAATTTATGCTGATACTAAATGATATTTATTGTGGATTTTTTAAAAATACAAATGTATATGTTATGCTATAATGTTATAAATGTATGCACATAATGTTTATGTTAATTTGTAATAAGCTTTAGCTTGAACTTTTTTTTTTAATAGAATTACCCCTATTTCAAAATCAACAGCTCATATAAATTAAAAGTTTTAATTATCTTATTTCTACTATATCCATTTGTTTATTGAGTATTTTTTAAAGATTAAAAAAAATGTAAACTTTACTCTCGCTTTCAAAGAAAAGAGATTTCCAAATAATTTTAAGAAAACGCTTATTTATACATATAACAATATGAATATTTAATAAACATATTTATACAAACAAGTACATACTTTCAGTTAAATTAATAACCTCTTGTAATTAAATTAATGCAGAACATACTTGCAATTAAATTTTAACTGTTTTAAAAAAGACCCTCTGTAGTTAAAATATGTATATATATATATATATATATATATATATATATATATACACACACATACACAGACACATATCTATATATATATATATAACCATTAATTATGTATATATATATATGTAAAGAAAAACTACAATTTCAAAAAGTAAATAACATGCAAAACATTAATAGTTCATTAAAGTTCTTTTTTGTTCATCATCATCATTTAGTATTTAAAAAAAATAATTGTGGTAGTAATATTTTTATGCGTATTGTGACATTTATGAAAAAAAAATCTAAAAAAGCCCATTAATATAGAGAAATAATCATTAATAAAAGCTTTTATAAATAATATTCTTTTATAAGCTATGAAATTACTAAAATATTAAAAGCGAAAACTTTACTTCTAATTAAATAAAATAGAATATTATTTACTGGAAAGCACCGGAATGATAAGGTTTTTAATTAAAAAATGATTCCATGAAATTCTGTCTGTTGAATTTAATTTTCCAGAAAATCAAGAAGGAAAACATATTATTTAAATATTTGTAAAACTCTTAATTAAAATTGAAAATATTTCTCTCATAGGCATTTCAAACGCGGAGTGAATCTTTCATTTTTGATTGCGTGTTATTTTCCATGAAAGAGGAAAATGTACACAAGGTATAGCCACGTTTTATTTTCTTTTAACTGATAAGCTTATTTTATTTAAAATTATAACTATTTGTATAAGAATTAATGAAGTTTTGTCAACTCGAATTATTGATTTTTCGATTTACCAATATTTAATTAAACATTTTCAAGATCAACGCATATGATAAGTTAAAAGATATGACTGCGAATATTAAAATTACTTAAAAATTAAAACTAATAAATTTGGCACAGATGTCATATACGCACCATTTGGCGCTATGTTTTCTTACACCAATTTGGCAAAAAAAAATTTCTTCGTTTGACGCGAAGAAAACATTTCAACGTTTGACTGTGTTAACATTTTAACGTTTGACTGTGATAACATTCCAACGTTTGACTGTGTTAACATTTTAACATTTGACTGTGATAACATTCCAACGTTTGACTTAGTTTTCAAATACCAATTACATATATATTTTTGTAGTTATTTTTTGTTATTTTAAAAATAAAACAATAATAAATAAATAAAATAATAAATAATTATAAAACAAAACAATTTGTGTCATTAAAAAAAAAAGAAAAGTAAAAAAATATATTAATAAATAAACCATAATTGCCGGTTTACCATGTGAGGCATATTATCGCCATTTTGTTGCACTCGCGCCAATGTGGTGTGTATATGACAGCTGAGTCCCAAATTTACTATTAACTTTAAAGCTAATCATATTTTATTATTCTTGCATTCATAAAATCTATTATGCAGTTGGATAAACTTATTTTTTTTAAGTATTGAAACAATCCAAAAACCAGTATTCTCTGTCATTCCTGAAAAGTATGACACTTATAAAATTTTAGTGCCTAATGCGTCTAGTGAAAATTTTTGTGAGTTCAAAATTTAGCAAAAGACAAAGAAACGCTTTTCAAAATAGCAGGTAACTCAGAAGAACTTGTAAATATATTCCTAACCACAAGAAACGTAATAGCCAAATAAAGAAAAAAAATGGTTTAAGTGTTTGTTTCAAAATGTTTTAATAAAGTGGGAAGTTATACGCTAATATTCCCTCACAGAAGCTCCGGGAATGTAGACCGAAAGTACGTTGAAATTTAAATAAAATGTATTTTTTTAAATTTTTAACATCTATATAATTATTTTATATCACTTTTAATGTAAATGATGAAATTTTTAAAGTTCATATCATTTTGTTCGCGTGACTTAATTTTTATATAAATAATTCTCATGTAAAAATATTTCTTTTTTTGCATAATAATAATGTATTTATTTAGATAAATACCCCTGCTGTAAAATTATTTATATAAAGTATGGCTATTTAAAACTAGTTGTTGGGGGCCATCATAATACTCATCATGGAAATGCATAATATAAAATATAAAAATAAAACATGTGTAAGCTATTTAAGAAATGCATTGTAGTTCCAAAATAAAGTTTAAATGTATATTTAAATATTTATATAATATAATAATGCTTTATTACGGAATTTCGGGTATTATTTGATTATCCTGTTGACCCATTTCAACAAATTATATAAATCGCTAAACTACTCGTAAATTGGTATAATTTTTATCTTAAATAAGGAAAAAACAAGTATTTTAGTAAAAGATTAGTAAAAATACAAATGAAACGTCCAATGAAAAATAACTTGATGACATAAAAAACACCTGTAAAGAGTTAAATGTCAAACGGATATAACATTTATGGTAAGCCATTATTAGCAATTAATCTTATAATTTCGCGATAATTTTTTCGTCGACGGGATAATCAAATAGTACCAAATCGCATAAATAAGACATCCTTATAACTCCAAAAATGATAATCATACTAACTGAAAGTTTACCGCGTCGGATTAAGCGTATCATTTCCAATTAAATATATATTTGAGCTAAAATTTGAATGTAATACAGAGTCATGAAAAAAGAAAGAGTGTGGAAAATCGGATAACAAATAGCTCTGCAAGTAATTCTCCTATCGACTTCATATTCTTTCATTCTTTCATTTATTCAAAACATATGTTTTTCAATTGTTTTTTACATTCAATACTTAAAATTAAAAAAAACACGAAAATTTGTATATACCTTTCATTAGAACAAAAATTTCGAGAGTCAGAAACAATTGTTCAGGGTAATCGAGATTACTGATATTAAATAATAATCTTTTCATTATTACATACTAAACACATAGCAAATTTCAGGTCTCTATCTCAATTTGTTCCGGAGATAAAGCATTTACAGACACACAGACAGAGGGATTACAATTTTTTATATATAAAATTACGTTTTCCGGAATCTTCAGTGTCTAAAACGTGTAAATCCGAAAAAAAAAATCGATTTTCAAAACGCTTGCAATGCTTTCCATATACTACGTATGATGGGTATACGGCTAGTCTTGCATATACCCGTGATATCTTATATTACGTATGATGGGTAAATAAAATAATTTTTTATAAGTATAATATTTATAATAGTTTTTATAAGTATAATATTTATAATAGTATAATTTTTATAATAGTTCTAAATTACTTTCTCTCTCTCTCTCTCTCTATATATATATATATATGAATCAATTCGAGAACTTATTTGTTTTTAACAGTATTTTTTAACATGAAAATACAACTTCAAACGCAAATATTGTAAAATTATAAAAAATCTTTTTATTTCTATGCATTCTTAATTATAAAACAATGTTAAATTAATGCGGAAAGAAACCTGGATTCAGTTCTTCGATAAATATATTTATTTCATACAATTAAAAATGCAGTACTATTAACAGTTTATTATTTTTACAACTACATCAACAACATAAACGATCTCATTTGCATTTTTAAATAAATATTTATGGAGTTTTATAGATATTTTGTTTTCCAAAAGTCTGTTGTCACGACACTAATATGAATATTATTTTTATTATGTATTTATTCATTTGTCTCTAATTTTACTGAAAATAGAGAAAATTTTCACATCATTAAAGAACTACATATTAGTTTTGTTTATTTTAGGTATTAATGATAAATTTCTAAAAGTTGTAACATAAGAATATACTCGGCCTAGTATGACAGAACATCTTATTAAAAAGTTTTCTTTATTTGGTAAATATGCATAATTTAAAAAGTATTTTATTAGGTATTGAAAACGGAAAAATCAGATGCATTAGTGGGAATAGTATTTTGAAAAATAAACATTGTTAAATCTAGTTTAACACTGTACTCTTTTAATTATTCTTATAACGCAGGTAGAAAAAAGTACACATGCAACTACAAAGTATTCAAAAACTGTGCACAGCTACATTCCTCGTTGGGAATACATAAAAAATGCCCCAAGAGCTGTACCTGTACGATCCATAATTTACGAGGAAAATACAAAAGACAAAGTATGACGTCCCAACTAGTTCAATGGAAAAATAACGCATTGGATATATCAACAGTATGAATAACTTTCCAATCGATAACGCTCAAAACGTTCTCTGCATCGTATCGCGTCTTTCATGTGCACACGTGGAATAACGGGATGACGGTATACATGATAAACTATGAGTTTCCTGATCCAGAGCCGAGTGCCTCTATCAATCCAACAAGAAGGTCATGAGACCTCCGATCATGTAGCAGCCAAGACGACCAGTGACTACAACAGCGCTGCTACCGGCAAGGAATGGCATTCAGGGACACCAGGCGCACGTTTCAAGCATCGCAGTCAGACGGGACAGTCAACCGTTGCCACTGAAACGACACCGTCTGAGCCCACCGCGGAGCAATATAGCAAGCAATGTAGCAATAGCTGCCTGAGCACACCGCTGATCAGCGAACCCAGCCTTCAGAGAAGGCTTTCAGGAAAACAACTCGAATTCTCGTTACGCATAAGAAGAACCATGAAAAACCTTATGTAGTCGCTTCGCCCGAATCGCACCAACGAGTGGTTTGGGACTCCTCCAATAGAGTAGTGCATTCGAACAATTTGGATATCTGCGTTCGATAAAATCGATAAAATCAAGACGGCCGAGAGTTCAAGTGCCCCGGCGACCAACCTGATCCAAAGTCTTTGTCAAGAGATAGCTGACTATTTTCAACTATACCCTTGCTGCTGTAATGATCAAAGCTAAGATCGGTGAGCGTTCGAGTGTGCACGTTTCGGGGAAAACTCTTTTTCCTAATGGACATTCACAGGGGGCACTCATAGACACAATGTCTAATCGTGCTGATCCCGTTCCCACAAAAGTACGCAGGGTTGCCTTTAAAGAAGCAGTTTCGTGGTCACCTAAGCTACCATGTCCAGTTAGAACCTGGTTTAGATAGAAATGTCACTGGACTCTCCGAGTGGAGACTCAGAAAGATCGCATATGTAATCCGGCCGTCCGCAGATCGGTCCCACCATTCCTGCCAACCAGTGAGTGCCCGGTCAAAGGGCTTACTCTTGACTTGACGTCCTGAGAGAGGAACATGTATGTCAACTGTCTGTCGACACGTAACCTCATTATCCAGAGCGTCGGCATGTTCGTTGTAGGCGTATCCGACATGAGTCTTGATCCAGGGCATATGGACCCTGATTCATGTGTTAGCAACCATATTTCTAATCTCAGCTACTGCTTTGTGCCGAGGAACCAACGAGTAAAGTGCCTGAAATACCAATCTTGAATCCGAGTAGATGTCGAGCTCACCGAGACCTTTCCGAAGAGCGTCCGAAATCGTCTCTTTGATCGCATGGATCTTTGCGATGAAAACAGTCGACCCGTCGGTCAAGTGTAACCTTCGCTCCGCAACAATGCCGTCCCTAGTAGTGAGGTGATAAGTACAGCCTACCCTTTCACTAGCTAATTTGGAAACGTCCGTATAATAAGTATACGGAGTTTTCCGAATGAGTTCCAACGTCCATGGTATTCTACCTGGATAGCATCGTTGAGGCTGGTGCTTCCAAATCTCCACCATTTCGGGCGAGAGACTTGGTCTGTCAATGCTCTCACCCCATTTTGTGAGGGCCTCGAAGTCGCGTTTGATACCATCACTGAGGTCCAGGGGAATCGCCGCAGACAAGACATTCAACGCATCCGTTGACACCGTGCTGTAACATTTGGTGACACACAGCAAGAGACCTCGATGAATACTCAGTACTCTCCTACGAAGAGCCAATTTGTTAGAGTATCAAATAGGAAACGCGAACAAGACTATACGCTCGGCCACGACCGATTAGACCGTCCTACGAATATCAGGCTTGAGTCCCCGGGTGGCTGTTTTCAATATAGGGTCATTCCATGTCAATTCAAACAATTTTCCCCCCATTTGTAATTCGACCAATAGGGATTTGGATGAAACTGTGTGTACACACTAATTCAATCATGAAATGATTCCATCAGAAATTTTTCCTTCCTAGACCTCATGGTTTGTGAGATATGGGGGGTCCAATTCTTGGGGGTTTCTCAAATCTCAAGTTTCTTAGCTGTATTCACAGATTGCAGTTCCATCTTCAAAAAATTGTTTCTCTGGATCTAAAACATGAATCATCCTAAAAATATCACTGTAGGAAGATAATAAGATACAGATTTTAATAAAAAATATTTAAAAAATTTACTTGTAATATTTAGGATAAAAAAGATCAGCCAAAGTTGAGAGTTATAGTTATTTTTCCAAATTTTTGTGACTTCACTAAAAAGGCTGTGCACAAATAAGGCAAATCAAATTTCCAATTTATTTTTGTTTTAAATAAAAGTTTACACTTTGGGCTTTCTATCTATGAAATAAAAATTATGTGTTTCGCATGGCTTGTGCAAAAATTTTGGGTACTTTCCAATTAACCGGATCAGTGCTTTATTTATATATATTACATATGCACACAAAAAAGCAAATGAAATTTCCCATTTCTTTTTGTTTTAAATAAAAGTTTACACTTTGGGCTTTCTAGCTATGAAATAAAAATGATGTCTTTCGCATGGCTTATACAAAATTTTGGGTACTTTCATTCAATCATTTTGGGTACTTTCAAATTAGCCGGAAAAGTGTTTTATTTTTACATATTACATATGCACACAAAAAAGCAAATGAAATTTCTAATTTCTTTTTGTTTTAAATAAAAGTTTACACATTAGGCTTTCTATCTGTGAAATAAAGATGATGTCTTTCACATGGCTTATCCAAAAATTTTGGGTACTTTCCAATTAGCCGGATGCGTGTTTTATTTTTACATATGTACTTATGTATAGATCTATATAAATACAGATGTATTATACATGTACATATGTATGTATATATACAGTATATTGATATATATATGAATAACACTGGTGCCCGTCTAATCGAAAAGTACCAAATTTTAGCTTGTTTTGAAAATCTGCACTAATTAAGGGGGAAAAAATCTGACTAAGTTTAGCTGTGGTACTTAAATAATTACTGGAGTTTCTATGAGTTACTGAATTTAATGTTATTTGATACAAAAACAAATTGGAAATTTCATTTGCCTTTTTGTGTAGAGACTTTTTCATAAAGTCACAAAATTTCGGAAAATAATCATAACTTTCAACTTTGGTTTACTTTTTCGGCCGTATATAAATCTCTATTAACTGCCTTAATTGCTTTTTTCACTTGCTTTTTATGCCGCTTAAATGGATCTCCACATTTATATAATTCATTTTTCATTAAGAGCGAAATTCTGTGATGCTCACATATATTAATCAAACGGTTTTTACTTAATTTTTGTTTTATAAATGCAATAGTCCTAACTAATAAAAGTTCTTTTTCTGAATCACAGAGATTATCAATGTAGTCTATTCCTCTGTTATTTCTATAGCTAGTTTTGTGACATTCTAAACCAGTTAATATTACAATATTGAAAGCCTGAATACTGGTAGAAGGTTTAATATCAGGCTCCATATTAAAACAATAAAGCAAAAAAAATATTTATACATATCATAAACTATAAAGTATGTAACAATCAGTTTATATTTTTAGTAGCACAGCAAAAGTTAGATCATTCTTCTATGATGAGAAACAACAGAATTACAATAATTTTATTAAATTGATTTCAAAACATCTGCTTTCATACTAACGAACATTACCCTGCCTTTACCAGAAGATGTTTATACAAGGCAGGTGCAATTAAATCTTTCAGACGATAGAAACAAATTTAAGTTCTGTTAAAAATTTGTGTATTTAAAATTGCCAATATAAATATTTAAACTGATTAAAATTAACCAAGGACAGAAAATACAAGGTTTTGAACATTTTTTAAACACAAATAATTAATATATAAGCATTCGAAAGAAAGAATGAAAAAAGTGAGGGGAAAAAATTATCTGTTTTATACTGTACAAAAAAAAAAAAAAAAAAAAAAAAAAAAAAAAATCTGTTTTGAGTTTAATTATTGAAAATAAAAGTAAGAGATTCTTTAGATTAGCAAAAAATGCCCATTATTAAATAACTAAATGAAATATATGGACCATTCACTAAATTTAATGGGGAAACATATTACAGTCAGATTTCTTTTTAATTAGAAAAAACAAAGCCTAAATTTTACTTTACAAATTAAAAAAACATGCATCAAATAACATTAAATTCAATAACTCATAAAAATTCCAGTAATTATTTAAGTACCACAGCTAAACTTAGTCAGATTTTTTTCCTCTTAATTGGTGCAGATTCTCAAAACAAGGCAAAATTTGGTACTTTTCGGTTAGACGGGCACCAGTGTTATACATATATATATATATCAATATACTGTATATATACATACATATGTACATGTATAATACATCTGCATTAATATAGATCTATACATATGTATAGATACACATATAAATATCTATACACATATAAATAAAACACGTATCCGGATAATTGGAAAGTACCCAAAATTTTTGCATAAGCCATGCGAAAGACATCATTTTTATTTCACCGATAGAAAGCCCAAAGTGTAAACTTTTATTTCAAGCAAAAAGAAATTGGAAATTTCATTTGCCTTTTTGTGTGCATATGTAATATGTAAAAATAAAACATGCATCCGGCTAATGGGAAAGTATCCAAAATTTTTGCATAAGCTATGCGAAAGACATCATTTTTATTTCACAAATAGAAAGCCCAAAGTGTAAAATTTTTGCATAAGCCATGCGAAAGACATCATTTTTATTTCACAAATAGAAAGCCCAAAGTGTAAACTTTTATTTAAAAAAAAAGAAATTGGAAATTTCATTTGCGTTTTTGTGTGCATATGTAATATGTAAAAATAAAACATGCATCCGGTTAATTGGAAAGTATCCAAAATTTTTGCATAAGCTATGCGAAACACATGATTTTTATTTCACCGATAGAAAGCCCAAAGTGTAAACTTTTATTTCAAGCAAAAAGAAATTGGAAGTTTCATTTGCCTTTTTGTGTGCATATGTAATATGTAAAAATAAAACATGCATCCGGCTAATTGGAAAGTATCCAAAATTTTTGCATAAGCTATGCGAAACACATCATTTTTATTTCATAGATAGAAAGCCCAAAGTATAAACTTTTATTTAAAACAAAAAGAAATTGGAAATTTCATTTGCCTTTTTGTGTGCATATGTAATATGTAAAAATAAAACATGCATCCGGCTAAGTGGAAAGTACTCAAAATTTTTGCATAAGCCAGGCGAAAGACATCATTTTTATTTCACAAATAGAAAGCCCAAAGTGTAAACTTTTATTTCAAGCAAAAAGAAATTGGAAATTTCATTTGCCTTTTTGTGTGCATATGTAATATGTAAAAATAAAACATGCATCCGGCTAATGGGAAAGTATCCAAAATTTTTGCATAAGCTATGCGAAAGACATCATTTTTATTTCACAAATAGAAAGCCCAAAGTGTAAAATTTTTGCATAAGCCATGCGAAAGACATCATTTTTATTTCACAAATAGAAAGCCCAAAGTGTAAACTTTTATTTAAAAAAAAAGAAATTGGAAATTTCATTTGCGTTTTTGTGTGCATATGTAATATGTAAAAATAAAACATGCATCCGGTTAATTGGAAAGTATCCAAAATTTTTGCATAAGCTATGCGAAACACATGATTTTTATTTCACCGATAGAAAGCCCAAAGTGTAAACTTTTATTTCAAGCAAAAAGAAATTGGAAGTTTCATTTGCCTTTTTGTGTGCATATGTAATATGTAAAAATAAAACATGCATCCGGCTAATTGGAAAGTATCCAAAATTTTTGCATAAGCTATGCGAAACACATCATTTTTATTTCATAGATAGAAAGCCCAAAGTATAAACTTTTATTTAAAACAAAAAGAAATTGGAAATTTCATTTGCCTTTTTGTGTGCATATGTAATATGTAAAAATAAAACATGCATCCGGCTAAGTGGAAAGTACTCAAAATTTTTGCATAAGCCAGGCGAAAGACATCATTTTTATTTCAAAAATAGAAAGCCCAAAGTGTAAACTTTTATTTCAGGCAAAAAGAAATTGGAAATTTCATTTGCCTTTTTGTGTGCATATGTAATATGTAAAAATAAAACATGCATCCGGCTAATTGGAAAGTATCCAAAATTTTTGCATAAGCTATGCGAAACACATCATTTTTATTTCATAGATAGAAAGCCCAAAGTATAAACTTTTATTTAAAACAAAAAGAAATTGGAAATTTCATTTGCCTTTTTGTGTGCATATGTAATATGTAAAAATAAAACATGCATCCGGCTAAGTGGAAAGTACCCAAAATTTTTGCATAAGCCATGCGAAAGACATCATTTTTATTTCACAAATAGAAAGCCCAAAGTGTAAACTTTTATTTAAAACAAAAAGAAATTGGAAATTTCATTTGCGTTTTTGTGTGCATATGTAATATGTAAAAATAAAACATGCATCCGGTTAATTGGAAAGTATCCAAAATTTTTGCATAAGCTATGCGAAACACATGATTTTTATTTCACCGATAGAAAGCCCAAAGTGTAAACTTTTATTTCAAGCAAAAAGAAATTGGAAGTTTCATTTGCCTTTTTGTGTGCATATGTAATATGTAAAAATAAAACATGCATCCGGCTAATTGGAAAGTATCCAAAATTTTTGCATAAGCTATGCGAAACACATCATTTTTATTTCATAGATAGAAAGCCCAAAGTATAAACTTTTATTTAAAACAAAAAGAAATTGGAAATTTCATTTGCCTTTTTGTGTGCATATGTAATATGTAAAAATAAAACATGCATCCGGCTAAGTGGAAAGTACTCAAAATTTTTGCATAAGCCAGGCGAAAGACATCATTTTTATTTCACAAATAGAAAGCCCAAAGTGTAAACTTTTATTTCAAGCAAAAAGAAATTGGAAATTTCATTTGCCTTTTTGTGTGCATATGTAATATGTAAAAATAAAACATGCATCCGGCTAATGGGAAAGTATCCAAAATTTTTGCATAAGCTATGCGAAAGACATCATTTTTATTTCACAAATAGAAAGCCCAAAGTGTAAAATTTTTGCATAAGCCATGCGAAAGACATCATTTTTATTTCACAAATAGAAAGCCCAAAGTGTAAACTTTTATTTAAAAAAAAAGAAATTGGAAATTTCATTTGCGTTTTTGTGTGCATATGTAATATGTAAAAATAAAACATGCATCCGGTTAATTGGAAAGTATCCAAAATTTTTGCATAAGCTATGCGAAACACATGATTTTTATTTCACCGATAGAAAGCCCAAAGTGTAAACTTTTATTTCAAGCAAAAAGAAATTGGAAGTTTCATTTGCCTTTTTGTGTGCATATGTAATATGTAAAAATAAAACATGCATCCGGCTAATTGGAAAGTATCCAAAATTTTTGCATAAGCTATGCGAAACACATCATTTTTATTTCATAGATAGAAAGCCCAAAGTATAAACTTTTATTTAAAACAAAAAGAAATTGGAAATTTCATTTGCCTTTTTGTGTGCATATGTAATATGTAAAAATAAAACATGCATCCGGCTAAGTGGAAAGTACTCAAAATTTTTGCATAAGCCAGGCGAAAGACATCATTTTTATTTCAAAAATAGAAAGCCCAAAGTGTAAACTTTTATTTCAGGCAAAAAGAAATTGGAAATTTCATTTGCCTTTTTGTGTGCATATGTAATATGTAAAAATAAAACATGCATCCGGCTAATTGGAAAGTATCCAAAATTTTTGCATAAGCTATGCGAAACACATCATTTTTATTTCATAGATAGAAAGCCCAAAGTATAAACTTTTATTTAAAACAAAAAGAAATTGGAAATTTCATTTGCCTTTTTGTGTGCATATGTAATATGTAAAAATAAAACATGCATCCGGCTAAGTGGAAAGTACCCAAAATTTTTGCATAAGCCATGAGAAAGACATCATTTTTATTTCACAAATAGAAAGCCCAAAGTGTAAACTTTTATTTAAAACAAAAAGAAATTGGAAATTTCATTTGCGTTTTTGTGTGCATATGTAATATGTAAAAATAAAACATGCATCCGGCTAATTGGAAAGTATCCAAAATTTTTGCATAAGCTATGCGAAACACAGCATTTTTATCTCATAGATAGAAAGCCCAAAGTATAAACTTTTATTTAAAACAAAAAGAAATTGGAAATTTCATTTGCCTTTTTGTGTGCATATGTAATATGTAAAAATAAAACATGCATCCGGCTAAGTGGAAAGTACCCAAAATTTTTGCATAAGCCATGCGAAAGACATCATTTTTATTTCACAAATAGAAAGCCCAAAGTATAAACTTTTATTTAAAACAAAAAGAAATTGGAAATTTAATTTGCCTTTTTGTGTACAGCCTTTTTGGTGAAATCACACAAATTTAGAAAAATAACCATAACTCTCAACTTTGGCTAATTTTTTTTATCCTAAATATTACAAGGAAATTTTTTAAATATTTTTTTATTAAAATCTGCATCTTTTTATATTCTTACAATGATATTTTTAAGATGATTCACGTTTTAGTTCCAGAGAAACAATTATTTGAAGATGGAACTGCAATCTCAAAATACAGACTCAGAAATGTGCGATTTGAGAAACCCCCAAGAATTGGACCCCCCATATCTCACAAAGTATGAGGTCTAGGAAGGAAAAATTTGTGATGGAATCATTTCATGATAGAATTAGTGTGTACACAAAGTTTCATCGAAATCCCTGTGGGTCTGGTTACAAGGTCTGGTTGAATTGACATGGAATGATCCTATAGTAAACTTGTACTGGACTTTGGTTGCTTTCTCTTGAACGAGATCCAAGTCCGGCATCCAAATGTAATCCCTGTCAAAAACCACTCCCAGGTACTTGATTTGTCTTTAGAATTTCATCCTATAGACATCCATCCGGATGTCAATTGAAGGGTCGAAATACATGATAACAATACGAAGAATACAGGTAGCTGCAAGATACAGTTTATTAAATGCGAGTTCAATAGTGGCTTAACACCATTCCACACCGCGTGCATGCATGACACGATTTGCGCAGCGAACGTTTTGAACGTTATTCTTTGGTAAGATATGCAAATACTGCTGTTGATGTGCCAAAATGTTTTTCTTTTCACCGGTTGCGACGTTACACTTTATCTTTTTATATTTTTACTGTAAACTATGGATCGGAGAAGTACATCGTTTCTTTGGTATTTCTTGTGAACTCTCAACAAGGAATCTAGTTGTGTAGTTTGGGCTCTATTTTTGAGACACCCTGTGTATTTAAAAAAATTACAAAGGAGATTGCCTTCAGCAAGTCGATACTTCTCGATTTTAACGTATATTAAAAATTATTGAAACTGTAAATATTTCTTCAAATTTACTTTTTTTCTTTTGTGTGTGTGTGTAAATTGTAAAAATTTTGTTTACATATTCCGTTAAATATTTTAAATGAAAAATAATTAGAACTGAATTTGATTAAGACATATTAATTAAGTATTTCCAAAAAGGTGATTTGATAGATTTATTGCGCTCAGGAGAACTATAAATAAATATATTCGCAAAATATTGCACTTTAACCGAAACCTAAAATAGTAATAAAAATTATAAATGAATTTATTAAGGCAATTAAATAATAATAAACAATATTTAGCATAAAATTTCGAAAAATTCGATAAAAAAATTATAAGTACTTGCCTAAATATAAGTAGAGGTTATACAATTACATAATATGCAATATCACACAAAATATTACGTTTGTATAGTTTTGGAAATATAATATATAAATATAATTTGGAAATAACAGTGTCAAAAATATTTGTTTGAGAAAAATGGCTTTAAAGTTTAAGTTTACGTGGATTTGAATAATTATTGCTTCACATATTTACATCATGTATTATATTTTTTTTATAAAGGCGGTTTTAATTATAGTGTTGGTATAATCCTTCTTTTAAAAGTTTTGTAACTTGTCAGTCATTAATAACAAACAAACAAAATAATAATAATAATAATAATTCTTTAAAAAAGTTTTAAGATAATTTCTCACCCCCTTTAAGCAAGTAACTTTTTAATGTTGAAACAGCTTAATTGAACTTTTTGGACTTTTAAAACGTATTTAAATATTATTTAATCTTTTTAAAGCCTTGTATAACAGAAATAAACCAAATAAAACATAAATGTAAATTATAATTCATGTACCATTAGGTAACTTAATTTATGTTATTTAAGTCACGATTAAAAAATAATACGTGAAAACTTTTCAAATTTGAAGAAAAAAAATGGTCATACAATATATAAACTTCACTAAAAATAAATAAAGTAAGATTTTGAAATTTTTTTTTTTTAATGTATGCAATATTTCTGCATAATTTATATACTGGCTTCTAATACTTACAAATAAATTACTTCTTAAAAAATGATAATCCCTGTTTATAAATATTTCATCGTTATAAAGATGTTTTTACATCATACATCAGTTTTTTCTTTGTCATAAAAGCTCTTTAATTTTATTTAATTACTTACTATTTTTTCAAAGACATTCATTGCGTTTGTATAACAATAAAAATACACATATAGTTGTGCAAAATAAATAAATAAAAATGAATTATAAATATATGATAATCATTATAAAATCGAGCCTTTTCTGAAAAACAACTACTGTCGAATCTCGTTTAGCATGAACTTCATGGGGGATCAAAATTTTGTTTATATTAACAGTAATTCATGTTATCAGTATCAAATATTTGTATTCGGTTTTATAGGGGGACTTTGAAAACAATTCATGTTAAAAGTAATTTCCATTCAGCGTGTTCATGTTAACGAGGTTTGACTGTACAATAAAAACTTAGTATTAGATTTTCTTCAGACATTTTAAAATCTCCAGGATTTATTCGACGTCTTAAAGACAAAGAGTTTATGAGAAAAATATTTTTTTAAGTTCGTGATATGAAAAGAGAACAAATAATAATAAAAAAAAGATAATTTATGTATCATATCATATGTATCATACTTATGTAGGATAGCGATTTTTCTGAAACATGTTGATTAAATGTTATTTATCGTGAACTAAATTTTAATAATCTTTATTATCATGTAGAATATTTTTCTAAAACATTCAAGCGGATAGCCATTTTAGAAATTAGTATTTATTGAAATCGTGGTTCATTTTGATTATCGTGCATACATAATAAATTTTGAATCACAAAAAGTATTTTTTCCCCAAGAAAATTTGTGATTATGTTTATTGATATAAAACCAAAATACGCAAATTTTTCAAAACAAATTTAAATGTGTTATAAATATATAAAATTCATTATAAAACAGAGATTTTCTAAACAAGTAGGTAAGTGTGATCGCAGATTGCACAGAAGGTTTCGTTTAATATTTCTTTCAAAATAACCTTTCCTTTAACTAATAAATCCAAATTGTTAACTTACAATTATTAAATTCTTACATAGATGGTAGCACCAACAAATCAAATTTTAAAATAATTATGAAAAGAAGTTATTTATTTTAGTCAAATTAAAAATGTTCAAATGAAATTATTTAAACGAAATCCTAAATCCTAAATTTTTTGAAAAGAACGTAAATTAAAAAAATATTAGCGTGGATATAAATAAGATTTTACATTTCTGAAAGTGAATAAATTTGTTTAAAATTAGATTGAAATGATGAATCATTACTAAATTGTAAAAGTTTTTTAAATAAAAAGGAAATTGAACTTCAAAAAATATTATGAATGTCAGATGAACAAAACCTAAAGATATAAACCTTTAAATTGCCCCAAAACACAAAATTTCCTCTGATCAAATCAACCTTAGGATGAAAAATTCAAGTGCCTGCATAGGGGATCAAAATGAGAATCTTAAGTTTATTAAGGGGATGCTTTACGTTCAAGTCATGATGTCTACACACAAAACGTTGAAATTAAAATCCTCTTATAAAATTTACATCGCAAAAATGAACGGATGACGTTGAAAAAAATTAAATAAAATAATAGACTTTTTCAAAATTTTATGATTTGTTGTGTCAAATAAGGTATTCAGATGTAAGTAAACAAAATTTGAAGTGTCTGACTTATGCATTTTTTGTGTACGGACTCTGTGATAGACGGACAGACGGAGAACAGAGGCGAATAAAGTTTCATTAAATGAAGAAAACCCTAAAAAAAATCTTCGTGTGTTAAAATAGCCATTAATTTATGTTCCATACATAATAATTTTTAAGTCTATTTCAACTTATTTGCAACGATTAGAAGTAAAAAACAACAAAAATTAACTGATGATATTAAAAAATATTAAATTAAAATAACAGTCTTTTTCATAATTTTATGGTTTGTTGCGTGACAAGAGGTATTCAGCTGTAAGTATACAAAATTTGAACGCTGTGACTAATATAGCTTTTGTGTGAGGACTCTATGATAGACAGATAGTCAGAGGACAGAGACGAATGTGGTTCTGTCAGATGAATGAAACCTTAAAAAACAACTGCAACAAAAACTAATACGTATTTTCCTTGGATAAGAAGATTTGTGACGATGTTTATTGATATATAAACAAAATACACATAGAATTTCACAAAAACAAATTCAAATATATTATAATTTTATAAAATTCATTATGAAACAGAAATTTTCTAAAAAAAAAAAGAAAAAAGAAAGAAAAGAAAAAGAAAAGAAAAAAAAAGAAACTGAAAAAAAAATTGCAACAAAAACTAACCTTAAGTTTTTTTCTAGCACTTTGAAATCTCTACAGTGTTTATTCGGCATATTAAGGAAAAAGTGTTTATGAGAAAAATAACAATTTTAGTTCGTGATCTGAAAAGAGTATAAATCATTAAAAAATAATTTAAGTACGCAGTATGTTAATTAAATGTTATTTAACTTGAATGAAATTTTAACACTTTCGGGTCCGAACTTTTTTTCAGTTTTCAGAAAAAATTACTTTTACATTAATAACACTAACACTAGCTATCCAAATGGATTAATTAGCATTTAATGAATATTTTATTGTATGGAAGATAACGAATGTTATTGTTTTGGATACTGTTCGAGTAATATTCATATGACATCAGGTTAAGGAAGAATTTTCGGAGATGTTTAGATAATATTATATTACAATAAGATTTAATTTATATTGCAATTTTCTAATACTTTTTACTCTTTATTGCACAGGATTCTTTCAGGGAAGTAACTTTCATTTTAAATTTATAGCGTGAAATATATGTTTAAAATAAAATTATCGCAAACGCGCAAAGAGAATGAAGCAAATAATAATAATAATTATTATTACTAAATGCCTAAACATAAATGAAGTCATGTAGTAGGTACATAGACAACAGACATAGACTAACACAACTGCATGCAAATAGTAACAACAGTATTTCTTAAAATAAAATAATTCTTCATTAAAAGCAAGGGTGGCGCCAGAGGGGGGGGGGGGCGGGGGCATATTCCCCTCCGTCGGGCATACATACGGGCGTCGGCCCCCCCCCTATCGGGGTCAAAATTAAATATCGTCGGGGAAAATATTTTGACTTTTGAATTTCGGCCCTGTCAAGTTGGGTCAAAATATAGAGGGAACTCAGATTGATTAAACTAATTCTTTTGGGTTCAAGTCGGTTTCTGACTGAATTTTGATTCTTGCAGATTGAGTTCAAATAAACCCGATCTTTCAAAAAAAAAAAAAAAAAAAAAAATCAATTTCCTAAAATAAAAATCTATGTAGATTTCTACACAGGATGATACATGAATGACTCTGTACATGTTTATTTTTTAACAAAAAAGTTAAAATTTATACTGAAGTTTTGTCGGGGGTGTCTTGGATGAATGCTGCATCGGGTCGGGCAAATTGAACCTGACACGACTCACAGTCTAGATTGGATCGGAATGAGCCTAATCTTTTGTCGTAGTTGAGCGGATTCCAGTTGGGTTAACTTTAATTGTTTCAGGTTCGGGTTGGATGTTGACACTTATGGTTCTTGATTCAAGATTAATCGATCTCTCAAAAGAATCTACAAAATTTATTTTAAGGTGAAAAACTATATATTGAAGGTTAATGAGTTTATATATACTGATTTTTACTTAAAAGTCAAAGCTGATACTGGAGATATAATTGTAGATATATTTTTACATAATTGCATTACAGTATGGATATATTTTTTCATCAGTTACGATTGGGGTCTAGTTGAGGTTGAAATATTTCGGGTTCAGATCGAAATGTGGAGATGTCGGGCTTAGATCGCGTTTCGGGTAGAGTCCTTGGGAAATTAAATCCAATTCGACTGGCAATTTGAGTCGGATCTGGCTAAAGTTAATATTTTTTCGAAGAGGTTTGGATTGACTTTTATTTTTAGAGTCGGCTTAATTTTAATCGTTTTAGTGTATGGGTTCGATTCTACCTCCTTTCTCAACTGTATCGCCGAAATATATTTTAAAATGCAAAATTATATTATTTGAATGTCAATGAGTGCATATACAGATAAATTAATTTTTCTATATCAAATATGTAATTGAAATGGGAGAGATTATTGTAGACTATTTTTCCATTATTGCTTGACGAGATGGATTTTTCTTTTTCAATTTTCTTTTTAATTTCGAGTTGGGATTGGGTTCGAATTGAATACTTTTAGGTCGAAGTTTGTTGAGTTCGGGTCATCTACTTTTTTAACGGATATAGAATTAATAAGTTCAATTCGGGTATAACCCAATCCGCGGAGGACTCTATACTCGCAAAATAATCCATGAATTGAACTATTTTTTCCCTTGATTATGTTCCGTTAAAACAGAAAAATTGTTTTAAATTTTGCTTTTATGCGCATTAATTTTGCCATTTCTATCCCCCCCCCGCAAAAATACAGAAAAAATACCAATTACCTGAAATACTCATACCTAAAGCAACAAGTTATTCAAATTAATGGGTGTTCTGGTAGCTGTTCTGCTTAGTGCTTTTTCGTATCAGAAACGCAATTTATAAATCCCTTTTATCTAAATATACGTAAAAACCAAAAATCTAAAACCAAATTTTTGAAAAATGTCAAAATCATAAGACAGAAATTGCTTAAAATAATAGAAAAGTCTTCAAATCACAGGGATATTTCGTCGCGACGGACTTAGGGCGAGTAATTTTGGCCCACTCAGACCTTCTAACCTGCGATTAGACCTCCTGTATAACCGGTGGTTCGGATTGGTTATATATTTTTAATTGAGAATTGCTTTTCACTGATATTAAAATAACGCACCTCATTTTTCTTTGGACTGCGCGGGTTGAAATTTTCAGTCTCAGTTTCGATCCAGTTCATATGAAAATCATCCTCTCGGAACGACTTGAACCATACAAAAATCCGTAAAATTTGGACCGTCCCAAAAATTTAAAAAAAAAATGTATGTATTTTTATAAGTTTAACTCGAAATATTCTGCGATTAAACTTTAAACTTTATTATTTTTAAAGAACAGTAGATTTTTAGGCAATAAAATTTAAATATAGTAAAACCTGTGAAATGAAACCTGCCTTTGACGCAAGCCTGTCTTAACCCCTTTCGGCACGTGCAAGATCTGATAGTAAAAAGAGAAATTATGGACTGTCACCAGAACTCAAAGAAGAATTTTTCAGATATTTTGAAATCCTTAATTTAAGCTTTTATTGTAAAAGCAAAATTTTACTAAAATGTTATTGGTGCCGTTTGCAAGTTTGGTATCCCAGACCGGGAACAGTGTGCCGGAAAGGGTTAAGGGAACTCTTCACTCATTTAAAAACACCCACTCCGTAATGTTAAACCAAGAGGAAGATTGTTATTGATTTTCTGGTTTAATTAAAAATATTTTTGCATAGGATAGCTGAGTTCAATCTTCAATATAGCTATTATTTACTTTTTCGATTTTGGTTGCTGATATTAATAAAAAAAAAGTACTTTTAGTTTCAAAACCGTTTTCGAAAGTAAAGTATTTAAAAAAAAAGTCTGCAACCGAAATCTGTAAAGTGTAAAATAGACATATTAAAGAGCAAGCTCAGTAGTCCTATGCATGAAATAAAATTTTTAAAAATGTTCTAACTGAAACGAGAAATTCGAAAATAACCTTTGTTTAATAAGACAGAGCGAGTGTTTTCAAGTGAGTGAAGAGTTCCCCTTAAACGCAAAATATGTTGATTCAAAATGAATATAATAATACATGAAAAAAGAATATAATACATCAACACCTGCTACGAGGACACCTTGACTTAGAGGTCTGCACGGGCCCGGTCTTGGCCCGTGGCCCGTACGCATTTTGGTGGATTCGTTTCGAATTTTCTAACGGGCCGGGCCGGCAGAATTAAAACAGATTTTCAACGGGTTGGACCGGGCCAGCAAAAACTTTTTCGGGGCCATACGGGTCGGACCGGGCCGATAAAAAAATTTTCGATGATACAATATGAACTATTTTCAACGAAAATGGTTTTAACGAGAATAAGTATAAACGTGCGTCGCGAGCCATACTAGTTTGACAGCATCAACATAAAAATGTAACTTGTACAGTGTAGAGATCGGCATCGGACAGTTACATTGTGTTTAACCCGTTTTAATATATTTTTTAGCTGACTCGTGCCGGGTCGAGATCAAGCTTGCATTATTTTTCTACATTTAGATTTGCCGGACCGGAAGAAAACTTAATTGTTCTCAAGATCTGTAGGACAGGCAATATGATTTGTAAAATTATGAACAGCGATAAAGAACTTATGTTAGTTTAATCTGTGGATATATACTTCTTGATGGTTTTTAAATTAATTTCTCAATAACGCTAAAGTTTGACACATTTTTATATTAATTTTTAATTGTAAAAATATAAAAGTGATAAGCCTGACTATTGAAGGGATTTGGAATCGAATAGCGTGTTTCATTTTTGGTAAATAAAATACTTCTATAACCTTATTAAGATACAATAGTTTCTCAAATGGCTGTAGATTTTTCTCCCTTCCCATGCTATCGTTTCTGGAAATTCTATTCAAAACGCTAACTATGACACTATTTTATTTGCTTGCAGTATTCTTAAATTGCTAGAACCAAAAAACGGATAACGCCATTCGATTATATAGTTTCTGAATAAAGCTAAATAAGTTTCTGCTAATCTTATGCGTTTCTGAGAAAAAAATGAATTTAGAAATTATCACAAAGGAGCTTCTTTGAATTAACGAATGAATTTGGACATAACATGGTAAAAAATTATTATTATAAATCTTCTTTTATTAAACAGCTTCAAAAGTGAGGATGTTTTTAACTTTCTTTCTTTTTTCTTTTATTCAAAGCCATATTAATTTTTTAATGAATCTTTATTTAAATGTTGAAAGCCTAAGAGTCTTAGTAATCCTTAATGTTGCTAAAGTGTATTTCCTGTAAAATATACTGTAAAATCATTCCATAGATATGTATGCAGTATTCTTTAAAAAAATCTTAATTATTTGATAAAAATCTGAATTTTTTTGAAATCATAGAAATTGTAGCGGGCCAAAACGGCCCGGGTCAGGCCTGTTTTCACTGATTTCTGTACGGGCCGGGCCCGGGCCTGGAAATTCCGGCCCGTGCAGACCTCTACCTTGACTACTGCTCTTTTTTTTTTTTTTTTCAATGCGATTCCGTATTAGAAGATTTTACTTTGTGGCATTTTTCTGATTTTTGAGTTTCCAATACATGAGATAAAGACTAAAGATAACTGAATGATAACTGAAACATTTACATGCAAATAGATATTCATTTAAAATAAGTAAAAATTTCCACCTAGAATACTTCTAAAAAAATTATTTTTATCAGAACGCCTCATGCAAATACTTTATAAGTCATAAATATCGAAACAATAGGCTATTACCTTAAATATTGTCCTTAGACCCATATTCCCAATTGCAAAAATTCATAAAAAAAGTTGAATTTTCTGATAAGATAAATTGCACCTCCGTGGGGGGTCTATTTGAAAAAATACGAAAATTAAATTTTTATACGGCCCCCGTAGGGCAAAATTCCCAATTAGGAAATTATTCCTTATGCATTCCTAAATTGAACAAAAAAATTTCATCTCCATATCTAAAAACCTGACAGAGATATTAAAATTCAAAATTCTCCAAAATTCGTGACTTACATCTTTTAACCATGCATGTAAACGAAGAGTTTTTAAATCAATTTGAGAGTGGATTAGGGATCGTCCACAAATTGAGCATTATTATATGTCGGTTTAAGACAGTGTCTCTTATTTGGGCATAACAAAGCAGCGTATTGAATTAAATCTAAACTTGTTTTCAAAATATGTTGGTAGTCTACATTGCAGGTCTGCATGGATCAAAATATTTAGGTCCGGTCCCAAACCGCTCCATAGGTAAAAAAGTTCGGCCCGGCCTAGAAAAATTTTTAAAATCACAGCCCGGACCGGTCTGGAAAAATGTTTAAATTATAGCCAGGCTCAGCCGTGAATTTCTACATAGTTTTTTAATTCAGTGTGGTTAAAAATTATTTCGTATGGAGGAGTTTTGACCAAAAATACTTTTTATTGCTTCTTGTTTTTTATACAGGGTGTTTCTAAATTCATGGTACAAACTTTAAGGGGTGATAGTACACATCAAGTCAAACAATATTAGATGGGAAACTTAGGGTCCCTAACTTCTTCCGAAGGAGATAGGCGCCATTAAAGTTTAGAGTCCAAAAATTCAAATGATTATAAAAAAACAGAAAAATTGGTCGATTCGTTTGCAGTTTTCACTAAAACTATTCTTTATGTCAGTATTGTCTTGAAAATAAATTATAAAGATAAATTTCAAAAAATGCCAATAGAGGGCGCTTTAGACTTTGGAGAAACGAACAACTATTTTTTGCTGTTATTTTTTATGTGTCATTAAATTTTTTTCGAAGCTTAGAAATAAACTTAAATTTTGAGCTCAACATCTATATCGTTGGGAGTGGTTAAGTAGCGCAAACTGTACTGTGGGGGGAGGTTCAAATTTCAAATGATTATAAAAAACGGAAAAATTGGTCAATTGATTTGCGATTTTCACTAAAATTATTCTTTATGTCAGTATTATCGTGAAAATAAATTATAAAGATAAAATTCAAAAAATGCCGATAGAGGGCGCTTTAGACTTTGGAGTAACGTACAACTATTTTTTTACAGGTATTTTTTGCATCTCATGAAATTTTTTTAGAAGCTTAGACATAAACTTAAATTTTGAGATGAAAATCTGAATCGTTGGGAGTGGTAAAGTAGTGCAAACTGAACTGTGCCCAATGGGGGTGGGGAGGTTCAAATTTCAAATGATTATAAAAAACGGAAAAATTGGTCGATTCGTTTGCCGTTTTCGATAAAACTATTCTTTATGTCACTATTTCCTTCAAAATAAATTTTAAAGAGTAATTTAAAAAATACCGTTAGAGGGCGCCTTAAACTTTAGAGTAACCAACAACTATTTTTAACCGTTATTTTTTGTATCTAATTAAATGCTTGCAAATGCTTAGATTTAAATTTTGAGCTCAAATTCTAAATCGATGGGAGGTGTTAAGAAGCGCAAACTGAACTGTGTTCAGGAGTTAAAATGTTACCCTCTCCACCCCTCGAACACATTTCAATTTTCCGCTACTTAATTACTCTCAACGATGCAGATTTTGAGCTCAAAATTTAAGTTTGAACTTTTACAAGCATTTAATTAGATACAAAAAACAACGGTTAAAAATAGCTGTTGGTTACTCTAAAGTTTAAGGCGCCCTCTAACGGTAATTTTTGAAATTAATCTTTAAAATTTATTTTCAAGGAAATATTGACATAAAGAATAGTTTTAGCGAAAACGGCAAACGAATCGACCAATTTTTTCGTTTTTTATAATCATTTGAAATTTGAACCTCCCCACCTCTATTGAACACAGTTTAGTTTGCGCTATTTAACCACTCCCAACGATTCAGATTTTCATCTCAAAATTTAAGTTTATGTCTAAGCTTCTAAAAAAATGTTATGAGATGCAAAAAATAACGGTAAAAAAATAGTTGTACGTTACTCCAAAGTCTAAAGCGCCCTCTATCGGCATTTTTTGAATTTTATCTTTATAATTTATTTTCAAGATAATACTGACATAAAGAATAATTTTAGTGACAATCGCAAATCAATTGACCAATTTTTCTGTTTTTTATAATCATTTGAAATTTGAACCTTCCCCCACAGTTCAGTTAGGGCTGCTTAACCACTCCCAACGACTTAGATTTTGAGCTCAAAATTTAAGTTTATGTCTAAGCTTCTAAAAACACTTAATGAGATGCAAAAAATAACGGTAAAAAATAGTTGTTCGTTACTTCAAAGTCTAAAGCGCCCTCTATCGGCATTTTTAAAATTTACTTTTATAATTTATTTTCAAGACAATACTGACATAAAGAATAGTTTTAGTGAAAACCGCAAACGAATCGATCAATTTTTCTGTTTTTTATAATCATGTGAATTTTTGGACCCTAAACTTTAATGGCGCCTATCTCCTTCGGAAGACGTTTGGGACCCTTAGTTTCCTATTTAATATTGTTTGTCTTGATGTGTACTATCACCCCTTAAAGTTTGTACCATGAATTTAGAAACACCCTGTATTTATACTTTATTATTAATGAAGCATCAAAAGATGTGATATATTTATTTTATACATGAATCTTTATTTATATGTAAATGTTTCACTTATATTTTAATATTGTTACTTCATATCCATGTTTTGGAGACTTTGAAAAATGTTATACAGTAAAAAAATTTTGAAGACGGAATCACATAGGAAAAAAAAAATATGTTATAGACAAATAACCTTCCTAGGAGGTGTAAATGGAGTTTATTTTTTTGTTATTGTATTTATTTTGCATGGATCAACACATTATCCGTTTAAGACAGAATTCCGTCATAGGCAGATTTCTTTCACTGGTTTATCGTATTTAAGTTTTTTGCCTTTAAATATACTGTTCCTTAAAAAATAAATAAATTTTAAGGTTTTTTTTTATGTATATATATATATATATATACATACATATATATATATATATATATATATATATATATATATGTATATATATATATAAAGAAAAGAAACGACTTAATCTGCATTTTAGAAAATACATTCTTTTAAATAACTGACGAACATTTAAACAGTACACTTCATTTTCCTGCAAAATGAATTTTTCCCCACTATTTCTTATCTTTAAATCATTAAAAGTTAAGAATTGTTAAAAATAAAGAACGTAAAACACGTCATTTTTTGATTATTTTACATTAGTTTTGTTTTGGCAAATTTGAAAAAAATATTTACTTTTGAAAACATGATTTTTTTTAAGTTATATTATTTTTCAATAAATATTTATAATAGTTTTAAAATTAATATTGAAAAACGAAAACAATGGAACAAAACTAAAATCAGATTTTAATCTTTAATTAAATGGAAAGAAATTGAAATCCGATAAATAGTGTTTCGTGTTATAACGATTTTTAATTATCTCATTTAAACAATTACTAACGATGTAAAAATTTTATAAATTGTACGAGAAATTTTAGGATGTATTTTTCTTAGCAAATTATATGGCTAACCATCACAAAAAAAGAGAAAAAAATCAAAACTCAAAGTCAAAAGATAGATTTTTACACGTTTCTTAGAAATGTTAAAGTCACATTGTTTTTTCAATTGCGCACATTTCAATTTGTGTCTAATCCCTTAACACTAGAACGCCCGGAAATTCTACTGAAGTTTGAAAATAATATTTCTCACCAGAATTTTTATTCAAAATTATTTAATTGATTTATTTAACGTAAATTTGCGTGGATTAGATTTAAGTTATTTCAAGAAAATTTTTCTGGTTCGATTTGAAATTTAGTTACATGATTGGAGTCGAATCGACTCCATCCGGGCGTTCTAGTGTTAAAAAGTGATGAATTTTTTAAACGGCTATAACTTTGCGAGTTTTAAAGATAAGAAGATGCAACTTTTTGTGTCTTATTCAGGACTGGATAAGGAAAGTTTTTCTAATTGGAATTTTTATCATACAGGGGCCCTATAAAAATTTAATTTTCGTATTTTTTCAAATGGACCCCCATGGAGTTGCAACTTATCTTATCAAAAAATTCACCCTTTTTTATGAATTTTTGCAATTGGAAGTACGGGTCTAGGGTCAATATTTAAGGAGATAGCCAATTGTTTCGATATTTATGACTCACCCTGTATATATAAATATATATATATATATATATATATATATACATGTATTTCCCAGACCGTATAATCAGTCCGACTTTTAAAATTTTATGGCGACTGGACCATTAATCCATTTAGTAAAAACCGGGTCGGGCATGAGACTATAATTTATAACCTAAAATTTTATATTATTTATTTAAAATTATGACCTAAAATTTTTGTCCACGCAGTTTTTTAGGTTCCAGACCAGTATCTGGGGGCCTCTAATATAAATTATGAACTTGGTCCCCCTGTCGGGGATACAGTACGAGCTTGGACCCCCTGTCGGGGATACAGTGCCCCCCGTCGGACAAATTCTGGCGTCGCCCTTGATTAAAAGACATATACTATTAATAGTACACCAGACCCGAAAGGGTTAATAAGTTTTATTACTCTATAGAACGTTTTTCTAAAACATAAAAGCACATAGATATTTTACAGTTTTTTTTTTTTTTTTTTTTTGAAATCGTGCTTTATTTAGAGCAATATGCATACATAATAATTTTTTAAATTACAGAAATTTATTTTTCTTCATGAAGATTTGTGACGATTTTTATTGATATATAACCAAAATATACATAGAATACACATAGACATAAATCTATTATAAATATATCAGAATCAATATAAAATTGAGATTTTTTGACAAGCCTTATCATTACATTTTCCTTAAACATGCTGAGATCTTACCAGGATATATTCGACATCGATAAAAAAAAAAAAAAAAAAACATTTAAGAGAAAAATTACACTTTTAGTTCGTAATATAAAAAGAAAATAAATCAAAAAAAAATAATTTAAGTATAATACTTGAAACTTTTTTTTTTCGATTCGTTTCTTGAATATAAATTATCGTGAATGAAATTTTATGATTATATAGAAAACTGTTCGAAAATATGGAAGCTGATAGCTCTTGTAGAGTTTAGTGTTTCTTGAAATCGTGCTTCATTTAACCGTTTAAACGCCAATGTTCTCAAATGGAAACATTGCATTATTTGTGATGTAAAACATATACTTTACAGTATAATAACGTTGTCCTTATTTTTCCTACAAAATATAAAGTTGATTTCAACTTTTGAAAAAAAAAATATTTACATTTAAGCAATTATCACAGTTAAAAGGAAAATGTAATTTAATTAATTTGCATAAAAATATATATTGTTTACTTTTAACGTTTTCTCTATAGTACTTACATTTGACAGCTAGGAATTTTTTTGTAATTCGAGAAAATACTCAAGAACAATATACAATACTATATGGCGGAAAATAATTTGTTATACTTGCATAGGTTGTCAATCAATAATCATGTTCCAAAATGGCAACACTGAAATGAAAACAGCCAAAAAAACTGCAGAAATATTTTTTTTTGTTATTTTCAAAATTTGTATGCATAAATTAAAACATTTGAATATGTAATATAGGAAAAACAAAATTGTAATTATATTGCGATATTAATTCGGCGTGTAAAAGGTTAAAATATCGAGCGTACAAAATCATTTTTAAATTACAAAACGTTATTTTTATTCAATATAATTTCTCAAAATATTTACTAATAGAGAACACAAAACACAAATACAGTTTCACAAAAAGCAAAAATAGAAGAATTTTTAATGTATGAGAATCATTATAAAACTGAACCTTTTACGAAAAGAAACTACAACAAAAACGTTAGCATTAGATTTTCCCCAGACATTTTAAAATCTCTAACATTTATTTGACGTCGCAAAGATAAAGTGTTTATGAGAAAAATAATATTTTTACTTTGTCACATGAAAGGAAGATAAATAATTAAAAATAATAATAATAAGTATCATTATTGAATCTTTTCGTAGTATTTTATTTGAAAATATTTTTCTGTGAACGAATTTTCAATAGATTTTATTATTACACAGAATATTGCTCTAAAATATAAAAACAGATAGAGTTTAGTATATCTTGATATCATGTTTCATTTAGAATATCGCGCATACAAAAACATTTTTGAAATACAGAAAATTATTTTTACTCAGTAAGATTTTTGAGGACATTTTTTGATATAGAACCAAAATAAACATAGATTCATAAAAATAAATTTAAATAACTTGCAAATACACGGAGCTTATTATAAAATTGAACTTTTACGAAAAGCAATAACAACAAAAACTTTAGTATTAGATATTCTTAGACGTTTTGAAATCTCCAGAATTTATTTGATGCCATAAAAAGAAAATATTTATTATGAAAATAATATTTTTAGTTCGTTATATGAAAAGATGATAAATCATAAAAAAATAATTTAAGTATCATATTTCAGGCATTTTTATTGTAATATTTTCCTTGAATATTATTTATCATGAATGAAATTTTAATAAGTTTTATTAATAATCAGAACATTATTCTAAAATATAAAAACAGATATCTCTTTATGGTTTGGTCAGTTTCTTGAAATCGTCCTGTTATTTAGATTATAGCGCATTTAAAATTTATTTGAACCACAAAAAGTCATTTATATTCAATATGATTTCTTAAGATACTTACTAATATAGAATCAAAACACAAGCACAGTTTCACAAAAACAAATTTTAGATGTATTGTAAATATATGAGAATCATTATAAAGTTAAACTTTTTATAGAAAAAAAAACTGCAACAAAAACTTCAGTTTTCGTCAGATATTTTGAAATCTTCAAGACTTACTTGACATCGTGAAAAGAAAATGTTTATGAGAAAAATAATATGTTTAATTCGTAATATGAAAAAAAAGATAAATTACATATATATATATTTGAGACATTTGTTTTGTAGTATTTTGTTTGTAAATATTTTTCTATGAACGAAGTTATTTAATAGAACATTATTCTAAAATATAAAGGTATATAGCTGTTTTGGAGTTTAATATTTCCCGAAATCGTGTTTCATTTACAATATCGTGCATATAAAATCTTTTTTAACTACAAAGCTAATTTTTATTCATAAAAGATTTCTGGAGACAATTATTGATACAGAACGAAAATACACATAGTTTCGAAAAATAAATTTAAATGAATTGTAAACATATGAGAATCAGTATAAAACTGAACCTTTTCTGAAAATCAGCTGCAAGAAATATTTAATATTCGATTTTTCCAGATATTTTGAAATCTCCAGAATTTATTTGATGTCGTAAAAAGAAAATGTTTACGGTAAAAATAATATTTTTAAAGTTCGTGATATGAAAAGATGATAAATCATAAAAAGATGATTTATGCATCTTATTTCAAGTTTTTTCCCCTTGTAATATTTGTTTTGAATGTTATTTATCGGGAATGAAATTTAGTACATAGAACATTGTTTTAAAATATAAAAGCAGATAGCTCTTTACAATTTAGTATTTCTTGAAATCGTGCTTTATTTAGAGTATAGCGCATTTAACATTATTTAAAACCTCAAAAAGTTATTTTTTTCATTATGCTTTCTGATATTTACTGATATAGAATCAGAACACAAATAGAATTTCACAAAAAATAAATTTAAATGTAATGTAAATACAAGAGAAACATTAGAAAACTGAGTCTTTTTCGAAAATCAACTACAACAAAAATTTTAGTATTATATTTGCCTCAGACATTTTGAAATCTCCAGATTTTATTTGACGTCGTTAAAAGAAAATGTTTATGATAAAAGTAATATTTTTAGTTCGTGATATGAAACGATGATAAACCATGAAAAGAAAATTTATGAATTATATTTCAGGCTTTTTAACCCTTATAATATTTGTCTTGACTATCATTTATCGAGAATGAAATTTTATTAAGTTTTATTAGTAGGGTAACATCCCCAGTAATTGGCATGCACCAATGATTGGCACATTCTACAAACATGTCCTAAAGTAAAATTTATATCCAGTCTTTTAAAAATGCAAGACCATATACCAGTTATATGCTCATTTACTTTAAAGATTATAACTTTGATTTATGCTACTAGATGGCAATAGTGCCTAGGAAAGAGAAAAATTATGGTTTGTATCAAATTAGCCGTTTTTGTTGCAAATGCTTCTTCCCTGGCTTAAGAAAGGCATGCTTTTCAATTCATTATTATCTGATTTATAATATATTTTTAATTTTAATTGAAAACAGTTTTGTTTAGTTGAAAAGGGTTACTTTAATTGTGTAAAAGTATTTTTGACACAAATATTTGGATTTCTGAATTAATGATAGATGCCAATTAATGGTGCTTCAATTTTGTTAGTTCCAAGTAATTGGCACCTATTCCAATTACAAAGGAAATTACCAGATTTGAGATTAAACCACTTATTTTGGTAGTACTTTTAAAGCTATAGACTAATTTTGTTTATCAGTTGTTTTTATTTGAAAATATGAAATATTATCAGTAATTGGAATCCATTAAAGCTTCATATGACAATTACTGGGGACAGCATGACAATTACTGGGTATTAATTTAAATATATTGTATTGTTTTAAAGTGTTCTCATTTCAGACTAATATGTTGATTTCTTACTCTCAAAAACCTGAAATATGGCATCTTCATTTACAGTAAATTCCTTTAAAGCGATTAAACCCAATGCAAAATATAAAGTTTTTTTTATATAAACATGTGCCAATTACTGTTTCACAAGGTGTCATAGATTGGTGCTCTAGGTGCCAATTACTGGTGACTACATCAACTTTTTATAAATATATTTTTATAAAAATTCTTTTTAAAAATGTTTTGCTTTTACTGGGCAAAATAGATGCACATATATGTATAATTTGATTTTAAAATATTTGCAAGTAAATATTTTATTTCTTGGTAATGAAAATTGAAGTAAGTTTAAAGACAAATTCTTAATGTGCCAATTACTGGGGATGTTACTCTACATAGAAAATTGTTGTAAAATATAAAAGCAGATAACTCTTTACAGTTTGGTATTTCTTGAAATCGTGCTTTATTAAGAGTATAGTACATTTATAATTATTTTGAACCACGAAAAGTTATTTTTATTTATTATGATTTTATAAGATTTTTACTAATATAGATCGAAAACACAATTAGAGTTTCAATTACAAATAAATAAATAAATAAATAAATAAATAAATAAATGTAGTATAAACATATGAGAATCATTATAAAACTGCACCTTTTGCGAAAATCAACTAAAAAAAGCCTATTTGATGTAACCTATGTAACCTCGATTATCCGGAACTTTTTTTCGAACTCTCGAAAAATTCCTTCCAATGAAAGCTATATAAAATTTTTCGAAATTTTTCATTTTAAAGTATGGACAGTAAAAACAATAAAAGAACGCAAATTTTGCATAATGAACGAAGTCGATTGGATTATTAGTTGCCGAGATATTTGTTATCCTGTTTTCCACATTCTTCGATTTTTCATGACCCTATATTTCATTCAATTTTCAATTCAAAGATATATTTTAATTGTAAATGAGGCGCTTAATTCGAAGCAGTAAACTGTTAGTTAATATAATTATTATTTTTGGAGTTATGAGGATATTTCTTTTACACAATTCGGTACTACTTGAGTAGTTTTGCATTTTATATAATTTGTCGAAATTGGTTGATCAGCAATTCATTACTAGAGCATTTCTATGTGCATTAAAAATATTTAAATATACGTTTAAATTTTGCTTTGAAATTGCAATGCATTTTATAAATGGTTTACACATGTTTTATTTTCATATATTACATTATGCATATCCCTGATGGGTAAGCATTACGGTGGCCCCCAACGACTAATTTAATATTATTATATTTATATTTACTGATACATAAACTTATTGGCTTATAAAAATTTTTAGCGTCATTATTTCACTGATACTTTATTTTAACAGATACTTTATTGTATTTATTATGAAATTAATAAAGATTCATAAAATAAAATGATATATAATATAAATATATGAAAACTGCTATAAAATTGGATATATTCTTTAAAAGAAAATATTTAGCATTACATTTTCCCCAGTTATTTTCAGATATCTAGAATTTATTTGCCCTCATAAAAAAAGAGTTTATGGGGGAAAAAATTCTTATATTAGGGAAAAAAGATAAATCTTTTAAAAGTAATTTAAGAAGAATATTTTATGCGACTTAGTTTTATTCAGTATATTTATTATCAATATAAATTCTAAACATATTATTATACCATTTATAATAATACTACAACATAAAATAAGAAAACACTTTCGATGTTTAGTATTTCTCGCAGACTTTTATCATTTGTATTTTGATAAAAAAAATTAACTTTGTTGATTCATTTTATTGTTTCTTAACATATACGTATAATTATGTTACTAAAAAGTATAGATGAAAACAGTTTTCTAAAAATAAATCCTTAAACTTACAATAAATATGTGCGATTTTTTATAAGGCTTCATATTTTCTAAAAGGAAAGAAAGAAACTGTAATATTAAATTTTCTCCAGACTTTTTCAATTTATAAGAATTTACTCTCCGTAAAGAAAAAGTGCTAATGTAAAAAATAATATTTTTCATACTCAGTATTAAAAAATACTTTAAGAAGTATATTTTATGTGACATATTACTTATAATGGATAGAATTTTACAATTTTTGTTATAATAAAATGAGATAGATCTTTCAGAATTTAGCATTTATTACATCTTTCTATTATACAGTATTTTTTAATTACACAGAACATATGTTTTGACTTTATTTATTAACAGATATTTTATTGCTTTGTTAAAAAAACACAAGTAAATATAGTATTTAAAGAAAAGAAACTTTAATTTAGTATAAATATATGAGAGCCATCAAGTAACTGGACTTAAAAAAATAGAATAAGATTTGTTCTAGACTTTTTTAAATCTTCAAAACTTATTTGACTTCATATAGAAAAAGTGTTTATCTGAGGAGCGTTTTTAAATAATTTCTTGATATGCAAACAAAAATCTAAGAAATAACTTAAATAGCATTATTTATGCCGAATTTTTTCTTTTGTTTGACATTTTTTCGTTTTGTTTCTTGTATTCATCGTGAATACATATTTAAAAAATTCCAGTATTTATAAAGTAATGTATTTTTTCTTTTGTAAATTACTGTGTAATAAACGGTAAAAATAGGTAAGGTAGTCAAATAAACCACCACTGTCAACACCACAACTTCGAAATAATTGTAAGCTGTTTCAGAATTAATAAGTGCACTGTTGATGCTGCAGTGCAAACTATTAGTAATCAGTTCAAACTGTTTTTCTTTCTAACCGATGACCCAGGCCCCTATCTGGCGGGTCATCTCAGCTTAACGGGTTAGATACCTGGTATCGGAATAAACCTGATTCCTTCACTTCGCACGTCCTCATGTCTGCAGTACTTGCATCTCGTTTGAGCATACTTTGTTTTGTCGGTTGCTTAACGTTACATCCTGTTGTTTGTACTGCAAATGGCTACTCAAATTTGTCTCGTAATTTAGAACCTTGATCAGATGACGAGACCTTCACCTGGCAAGGCACTTCCAGAGGTACAATTCACAGGTAACTTGAAGGACTTTGCACCCAGGACATATTTTACATGCTCCAGGCGCCATTAGTGTACATGTTGGGAATTTTTTACGATCCACTAAGACAAGCATCTAGGTCGGCTATTTAGATTAAGTGCATTGTTGGTAATTTTTCTGATTTTTCTGCACATTAAGTTAACCGTGAATCAGTTCAAACTTGGAATTGGACTGGGATGGTGTACAGGAATGAATTCCTGGAGTCAACGACATCATACGTTGACTTGTGAATTAGAACAATCCAATCTATAGCCATAGTACAAATTTGTTCAAAAATCAATTTTTTGGAGAAATTGAATGTTTGATAGGATATTTTTCGATTTCTAATGTGCAATTTACTCTATACACTGCATGTCAATAAACATGTCTGACATTTTACTAGTGCTATTATTGAAATTTAAATTTCTTAATCTTTACAAGAAGAAAGTATTGGATTCGTGAAAAAACTTTATTACCAGTCTTTGATAGATTTATACGTTTTAGAAGGCCCTCAACACTATTTGAGGGTTTTTTGAAAATATCTGTCTGTGAGTCTGCATGTGACAAAAATTTGTGGGCGCTCTATCTCGAGAACTAACGTGCGGAATTTCACAAAACATTAAATTCAGTTAGACCTTGATACGACTTGGTGCTGATTACCTTTTTGTGCAAATCGCTCAGCATGTGGCGCTACAGTGCTGCATTATTAACATTTATCACAATAGCTCCATCTCAAGAACTAACAATTGAATTTTCATCAGTTTATTCCTTTAGTTCCTGATATATATTAGTGTTGTGTAGTTTTTGGTAAAAATAATACTTTAGGTGGGGCTACTATGCAACATTTTTCACAATATCGTAATATCTGTATCACAAGAACTAATGCATAAATTTTCATAAGACTTCTTATTCAGTTATTACTTGATATAAATTGATCCTGATTATTATTATTATTTGTATGTAACATTTAACAGGTGATGCTTTTATGTAGAAAGTTTTAAGAATCTGCAATAGCTGTACCTCTGAAATTAATAGGCAGATTTTCATCAAACTTCAGATTCAGTCAGAAATTCAAAGTTTTTGCTGAGTAGATTTTAGTGTAAACCTTATCACTAGTGGTGTTTCTAAACTACATTTTTTAGGATAAACAAACATGTATGAGATACAAGAAAGTTTTTTGGAAAAGGGGGATTTTTACATATGACTAGTTTTTTCGAAAGTCAAAATTACATGGTTTTTGGTGCTATCCAGTCTCAAGGAAATACTTTCATATTCATAAAACATGTTTTGTAGAGAAATATGATAATTTGGCACCATTATTTTTACCTTTAAAACTAATAAAAATTTACTAAAAATATGTACTAAAATAAATACAGATTACTAAATAGTACACCTATAAAAATATTATATTTAAATTACAATTCCATGCAAAAATCCATATCTCAATAAAATTTAATCCATTAAAATCATTAAGCTCGGACCGCGAGCTTGTAACAATCATTTATCCAATGGCGGATCTAAGGGGGGGGGGTTGATGGGGCGATCGCCCCTCCCCTTGAACCCCATAAAGGATCTGCAGAACGTCATTAAATGCCCGCACCGAAAAGTTCCTAACCCTCACCGAAAAGATCCTAAACTCGAGACTGGCGCGACCCGAGCCGGGTCGCGCCAACTTTATTATACTGAGACTGGGTCAGGTCTTCACACTTTCATTACCGGGTCGGGTAATTTCTTTTTTTCTGCAGAGCGGAACCGAGCCTCATTTTTTTTCAAGTCGGGTCTGGCGTGGACTTTCTTCCTACTAGAGATATACACGGGCCAAAATTTTCATGCCCAGGGCTTCGTCCGGTATAAAGGCCAGACGCTCGATCTGGGTTTGACAAAGCCCGTATGCTGTGGTGGTTCTAAAAGGCGGGGGAGGGGCGGAAGTCCCCCCCTTGGCTAATAAAGGGTTTAAAAGTGACATTATGCATCCTCACGAGAAATAACTTGGGGCGAAACTCGAGCCCGTCACGGCCTGGCAGGGGTCGCTCCAGTTTAAGTCCAGGAGACTCGGACTGAATAAGGTTTTCTGTGATTTTGAATTGGGTCGTGTCCTGATCTTGCTTTTTTGCAGATTCCGTCGGGGACAGGCTTCTTTTTCTTCCAGACCGAGCCTGGTCTGGATTTCTTTTTTACTAGAAGTTTGCATTGAACAAAATTTCCAGCTCGTGGCTCGGCCCGGAATAAAAGCTAAATATTTGGTCAGTCTCTGATATAGATAGTATTATAAACATTTCTGGCCGGACCGCGATCCGTGCATTCCTCTAAATTCTTTCCCACGAGTCAAAGTTGTGTTGAAAACTTTCTTACTTGTTAAATGTAAAAATTATTAAACAGAGAAAACGCGAATTTTATCAAACAGTCTGAAATAAGGGCAAACTTCATTAAAGAAACGCGAACTTCCTCAGAGGGTTGCGAAAAAACACGAATTTCATCAAAAGGTCGCAAAAAACCCTCAAATTTTGTAACCCAACAAAGTAGAAAAATGCTTACGTATTTGATCTGCCTGACCGTCTGTCAGTCTGTTCACTCTCGGACTCCCGTAAATATGCTCGAATTTTCATTCAATTGATGAGTTTTAATTTGGGTCACCAAAGCATGTTTCGTATTGCATATGAAGTATGTAAGATTAATGCTTCATTTAAAGGAACACTCAAATGAATTCGTATACATTATCGTATATGAAGAAAAATCACTTGGAGAGTATTTAAATGACATTACGCTATTTTAAATGTATCGAAACTGATATAAATCACTGAATTTCACTATGATTGCATTAAAACAGAGCATTCATAACATTTTTTTCACTAAGGGATAACTATTTACAGGGACACACAAAAGAAGTCGGTTGCAGTACTGTTTTTGAGTAATAATTACTGGAGAGTACGTTTTAAAATTCGGTATGCAGTTTTAAATGTAATTTTTTTTTTGCTTATTACTCTTTATATATTAATTCTATACCTTATACACAGGGCTGCACAAAAGTATTTGGATATCATTCTCCTTATTAGAGGAAATTGCTGAAAGGGAATTTTTAACTGAAATATATGTATCACTTAAATGAACTAAATTCTGAAATGCACTTTGTTAATAGATGCAAATTTTTTACATCATACACAGGGTTGGTAAAATTTGGATAATTTTCCGATTGTAAAAGGGAACAGCTGAAATTCAGTTTTTAAATGCGATGTATATTTCCATATGCTGAAATGAGACGTAATATTTCATTTTTTAAACGATTCATTTTTTTTTTTATATTATTCTGAATGTGTTGGAAAGTTCTTCGTTATCTATGCTTGACCCATGATTTTTTCTCTATTGTTTCTGTTTCGAAAAATGTCTTTGTTTATATAGAATAAAGGGAACTCATAATAAAAAATATTATTACCCGAAGACAAATAAAAGAAAAAATAAATTTTCTTTATAAGTATTTTTAGCTTTATATTTTTTTAGCCATCTTATATTCTATTATTAAAACTCATATTAAATAAATACATTAAATTTCTTCATCGATTATTAAAAGTAAAATAATTTGAACTGATACATTTTAAAACATTTAATTTCTCGCACTTTTGGGGATAATTAAATTTTTATCTTATCTCAGAAGCTCGAGAGCTTTTGAAATTAATTTGAGTTGCATTAATGACCTCCATTTTTCATGCTTAACTTCTTCCAATTTCTGGAGATAAAAATATGTCCCTATGGTTATAAATTAACTTCTGACATTAATTTAAAGTTCTTTCAGATACGAATCAGCTATCTCATCGGAAATTAAACTACATGTAATTTTACTAAATAAACATTAATAGAAATGCCAGAAATATTATTTGAAGTTTAAAATTGTTTCATCTATTTGATATTTTAAATTGATGTTATAATTTTAACTATTTAATTAAAAAGTTTTATAGAAGTATTCCTCGAAGATAATTAAATGATTTCAAAAATATCACCCATGTATATTTTTTAAATGATTCAAGTTACTTTTTGCTCTAATGCATAACAAGATTTCCCATAAGAATTTTATTAAACTTATGAATCAGATAAATTATCATCTACAAGTATATAACCCCGCCAAAAATGTCGGAATTCACTTGCATTTCATTTTCGTAATACTTCATACAAACAGAATGCAGATTTTATTATTGAAGAGTTTGTATTGTAGATAGGAAAATTTTAAAAACAGCAATAAATTTCTACAAATACAGATGATGAAGATTTTTTTTAACCTGATATTTAGTTTTTGAACAAATTTTAATTTCAAAACAAAGAGCAGTATTTATTACAATAATAATAATAATAATAATTAGTAAAATAAAACTCAATTTCTGAAGATTACACAAAACATTAAAATTAAATATTGAAGTTTTTTAAATTTTAAAATACATTATCTTTATTAAAAGTATGATTCAACAGCGGTTTTAGTCATGGGTATATGATAGATTCTTAGTTCGATGTTTTTAAACGTCGATTATGAAGCTTTGTGTTTTGTTTATAAATTTGGATTTGGCACCATCTCTCTGCAGTTAATATAAACAAAACAACTTAAAAAAAATCGTAGTTTCTTATAAAAAATAGCAGAAGCAGAAGGCATTGATTTAAATCAAAATCAATTTTTAAAAACTTCAGCTATGCAACTTTAAAAATTCAATCCGTAAATTATGGAAACCAAAATTATTATTTCTTTTGTTAAAATTTTAAGATAAATGTACGAGCTTATAAAAGCTTAGATTATATCCATTCTAAATTTTTTTGCATTGTAAACGAAATTTATATTTTGTATCAAATGTCATTTAAATGTAAGGAATATGTAGTATCATGCACTAAATACATAAATTACATCAAAGCAGATAAAACGTTAATTTTAAAGCATGTGAAAAAAAATTTCAGTTATACTAGTGCAGTGATGATGATATCTGATATACTCATAACAACTTGAAGAAGAAAAAAAAAAGCTTATTATATTTATAATATAAAGCAAAATTTTAAAAAAATAAGCGGATAAATACCAGCTTAAAAAATTAATAAAACTAAATTTAAATTCAAATCCGCATCCGCTGAGTAGCACATTGGTTTAAAAACGCATTTGCGTGTCCTTTTGTTTCCCAGGGTCTATCCTTCAGAAAGGCGAATGCTTAATCTTTTACCAAAAATGCTTGTAAAAGTTCATAGATGGCAGCACTCAAGTAATGTGAGACGATGCTGTGGGTCGATAAAAATACAATCGTACTCTTATATGATAAAAAGCTTCAGCTGTTATCTTCATGTATTATAATTGGGTATGATATACAAGTTTTATATGAAAATATACTGAACAAACATTATTTCAGTGAAGAAATTATCATTTAGCTGTCATTTTAGCATCTATTTTCAATTAAGCCTAACATGGCGTTTAGATTCGGTCGATTCCCAGATTATAATTTTTCGCCCCGGAATCGTTTCTACACTTTTCTCCAGTCACATTTTATTCTAAGTAGATGAATGAATTTTTTATCGAATTCATTTTAGTTATCAACAGTTAGAATTTTTTTAAAATTGCAAATGTAAGTATTTTGTTTACTACCATATAGAATTTATATGCAGATTGTCTTAGACGAACTGTTTTTGGTGTAAAAAGAAATCGCCTGCATAGAGAAATTAATAACCGACAGTAAGAACAATTTTAAAATTCCAAAAATGCATATTACATACCTACCATACGAAGTTTTGGGTAAAACTTGCAATCGTTTTAAAAATGGAAAAAAAAAACATTGATGGATTTACACGTTTCTGACAGTGAAGATTCCAAAAAACATATTTTTAGAAAAAACAAACAAACAAAAAATGCTGTTTGTTTGTCTGTCTATGTGTCAGTAAAATCTGAATCTCCTGAACAAAGCGAGATAGATACTTTTAATTTGTGTGTATTTAGTATCTAATAATGTGAAAATACTGTTTTACAATAACCTCGATTATCCAGAATTATTTTTTTCAAACTCTCGAAATATTAGTTCTGCTGAAAGGTATATATAGAAATTGTCGAATTTTTTTATTTTACAGAGTAAATGTAAAAGACAATAAAAAAACAACTTTTTCATAAAGAGTGAAGTTGATCAGGTAATTAGTTGCTGCGATATTTTTAATGATATTTTTCACACAGTTCGTATTTTTATGACCCTGTATTTCATTCAAATTTTAATTCAAAAATATATTTTAATTAGAAATGAAATGCTTAATCCGACGCAGCAAACTGTTAATTAATACGACTATTATTTTTGGAGTTATAAGGAGGTTTCTTTCACACAATTCGGTTAGTTTTCGTCGACCAAGAAGCTATCGCCAAACTATAAGATTAAATGTCAATAATGGTTTATCCTAAATGTCACATTCACTTGGCATTAAACACGTTACACACGTTTATTACTTCATCAAGTGATATTTAGTTCGACATTTTAATTACATTTTTATTAATCTTTTACTAATTTATTTGTTTTTACGTATTTATTATAAAAAAATATGATAATTTGTATAATTTACAAGTAGTTTGGTGATATAATTTGTCGAAATACGTTGTCGGGGATAATCAAGTAGAAACCGCAACTCAGTAAAAGAGCATTACTTTGTGTTAAAAATACTTAAATACACGTGTAAATTTTATTTTGGAATTGCGATGCATTTTATAAATAGTTTGCATATATTTTATTTTCATATTTTCTATTATGTGTATCCATGATGGGTACATATTACGGTGGCCCCTAGCGATTAGTTTTATTGTCTACCATATAGAATGTGTTTGCGCGCTTTTAGACCAGTTGTTTTTGGTGTAAGAAAAATTGTCTGCATAGGGAAATTGTTTTTCACAGCTAATATGTTTTTGAAAGTATAAATTCATGCCTGGCAATTGAAGATTTTGATTAATTTGGAAACAGCGTTGTTACAGATGCTACGACTATATTTCTGCACTTTCCTCAGGCGATTATATGTTTGGGATAATTGGAAAACCATGTAGTAGGTGTGAGGTTTCTACATCTAAAGGGACGGCATGTAATATTATAAATTAGATAACAGAGAAAAACATGAATCTACCATTTCATGTGGAAAAGGTGTTCAAAATATGCAAACAAAAATAAAATATACACATCTGCAAGTTTTTTTTTATATTATATTATATATATATATATATATATATATATAAATATATTATAAGAAAATATGATAGTGATGGAAAAGATGAAAAATGGGTGCAACAACAATGAACTAGAAAAGAAAAACATCAAAAAACAAAACAAAATAAACTCCCTGGTCCGCGAAAGGTGGGGAGACTAACAAACATCAATTTTTTTTTTTAATGTATCCTCACAGGTTTCGCATGGAATCAAAAACCTGCATACTTCATTTATATAAATGAAATAACATTAAACAGAGAATTTAATAGAAAACCAACAACAAAACGAAAAGGCAAATCAACTCGTAATATAAAATATTCTAAACTCTTAAAAAATAAATTTAAACAGTAAAAAATGCCAATAGCTAAACAATAAACAAAATAGACATGCAGGAATGTGATGCCCCTACCTTGACCTGTGAAGAAAAGAGAAATTTTTTTATTTTGTTTTGTTTTTTGATGTTGTTCTTTTCTAGTTCATTGTTTTTGCACCCATTTTTTCATCTTTTTCATCACTATTACATTTTCTTATAATAATATATGGACTTTGTCAAAATAGAGCTGCTATGTGCCAGTTGCATGAAGATGTTTTTACTTTTACACTCATACAAGGTATATATATATATATAATAAACAAAAATTGTTGAAAAGATAAACCGTCACCTTAAATATAGAGAGAAATCGAAATAATCTCTTTTTATTAACTTTGGTTTTATGGAAATGCAGGTAATCAAAATGAATTTCATGCAGAACACAATTGTGTGAACTCTAACAATTCTTAGCTGTTCGCAAACATTGTTTAAATTAGTATTTTAGTCAAAACTTTACTAAACAGACAAAAGTTTGAAAGCATATAATTCGCTCCCATTATCTTTCATCTGTTACTGTTTTTCGAAAAGAAATAGTTTAAAAATGAGTTCATTTTAAACGTAATTACTCTTTTTTCACGAAAAATCATGTGATGAAATATTTTTCTTAAGCATATTAATATTCATACTCACAGCTCGACTTTATGATACTAATATTAAGAAGATGAAAGTATCGGTCATTCGAATACCTTACGCAGTAATTTAAAATCTGTTGTAATTTACAATGTAATTTTTAAAAGAAATATTTATAAATATGCATAATAGAAATTAATTAAAAAACATTTATTCGTACTTATGTGCATTTTTCAAAGTTTAAGGTAGTATACCAAAAGAGAAGGATATTTTTAGGTTTTCAGATTTATTTTTCCAGAGGCATTTTTGAGTGATTTTTTTGATCGACTGCAAACCGTTTATCTATTATGTCTAGGCTTATCATTAAGTCAGGCAACATGGCTGTTTATTTTATTATAAATGATTTTTAGTCGAAACCGATACTTTTTCATTTTTCGCAAACAATGTTTAAATTAATGTTCTAGCCAAAATTTTACTAAACAGACACAAGTTTGAAAGCATGTAATTAGCTTTTATTATCTTTCATCTCTTACTGTTTTCCGCAAAGAGATAGTTTAAAAATGGATTTGTTTTAAATGTAATTACTCTTTTTCGCTAAAAATCATGTGATGAGATATTTCTCTTAAGCATATTAATATTCATACTCACAGCTCGACTTTATGATACTAAAATTAAGATGATGAAAGTTCGACTGCTTTACGCAGTAATTTGAATTCTGTGGTAAATTATAAGATAATATTTAAACGAAACATTTATAAATATGAATAAAAAAATTAATTCTGATACGTTTATTCGTATTTATTATGCATTTGTGAAATTTTAAGATAGTATATCAAAAGAGAAAGGTACTGGTAGGTTTTCAGGATTTATTTTCTCAGAGGCATTTTTGAATGATTTTCTCTGAAGAACTGCAAACCTTTTATCTATTATGTCTAGGCTTTTCATTAAATCATGCAACGTAACTATTTATCTTGGGAGATCAGGGAATAATGCGTTAGATGGAAAGTCAAGTCATAATTTACATTAATAAGTATGTTAAAATATTTATTATGTTTCTAACTTACTGTGTAATAATCATTATTGTTGTTCTAATGTTCTATTCTTAAATTAAAATTCAATATTAAATATTAAATATAATAAAATATAATAAAAATATTAAATATAAAATTCAATATTAAATATAATAAAACATAATAAAAATATTAAATATAAAATTCAATATTAAATATAAAATCACAATCAAACTTTTTACCTATTGTATTGGGATTCTAAAAAAATATCCATATCCCATTGATTAGTGTCAATACAGCATATACAATATTGACGTACCACTATATTTGTTTAATGCGTTTTATCTTTTTGATTCTTTTTCGGGTCAACGGATTTCAACGGACTTGAGCTTATTCTATCGATGTTAATTTTCCGGATTTTAAAGCTTTGAGACTTTCACTAAAATTGTTTTATACATTTAGCTAATACATTATATTTTGATTGCGTTCACGCATACGCAGAAAAATATCGTTTAGCAAAGCTGTTCCTTTTTGATACAATTGTTATCTTTTAAAATTCTGATTATAGGGTATTATAAGTAAAAAATAATAATTAAAAAAAAACTTTGGCAAAAAAAGCAAAATTTGGGATTATTTTTATGAAAAGTTTAATTTTTCTGAGAGTATCCATGCTATTCTCACAAAAATGATCACAATTTATTACAATAAGCCACTAAAACATGATCTGCAGTTTGAACGATTTTGATACATTAGTTTTGACAGAATTATCCATAAGATCTTCGTTCTTTTTCAATTTTTTGTTGTTCCCGTAAGAGATTTCGGGATAAAAACTTCGCGAAAATCTATGGCCTGTACTATTTTGCTTATACACTAGAGTTTCAGAGTAATTTCTCATGTTTATTTCTAGATATTGAACAAATCGTCTAAAATCGCAAGCATCAAGATTTTTTTTTTTTTTTTTTTGCTGTATTTTTGTATACATATTTTATAAATTAATACTTAGAAGAACAAGACTAAACTAGTACATAATTGTAAATGATTCGTAAGAAGATAATAATGACAAATATTTAAAAAAAATACAGTATACGTGCTTGAAAATCATCGGGTCCTTTCCATTTTAAACATTTTGTCGATTTTAAACAGACATACTTGGCGAATTCTTCTGTAACTTCAGGAAGATAAAGAATGTTTGATATCGCATGTTTCATCGAATGCAATTAGGAAAACAACAACGAATTGAGTAAAAAAAAAAATAGTATTTGTGATCCTCTATTAAAAAATGATTATTCAAAATAATTTGTAGCTGTAGCTCATGGCTAGCGGATCTTATAGAAAATTTTTGATAAAGAATAGAACGCATATTTATAGAATATACTAATCTGGAATTCATTCATGAATTATGTTTATGGAGTATATTGTATTGAAAACAGATTTCATCAAAAGATATTGAAAAATGGGATGGGTTTGGGCCGGTGTCTCTGAATACGTCAGAAGACACTGCGGCATCGAGCTTAGGCTCGATCCTTCTTAGGATCTTATCCATCCTTAAAGGTGTCCTCAATTGCTTCACTCAACAAGCGCAAAAAGTTTTGACACATTAACAAATTCACTTTTTAACGGAAAGATATAAAATTGGAATGCCTGACTAGGGAAGCGATATTTAATCGAACTTATTTTTCAATTTTATGATAATTAAATTATCTATCGAGTTCTAAGCTATTTCGATCACGTGATCACTCGTTTTTCTCCTGCTTTTCGACCGGTGTTTCTGCTTTCGTCGGGAAATGTACTTAAAAAAGTCAACTTTGAAGGCTTGTTATAAAATATCTATTGTTTTTTTAAAAAAACAAAATAATTGAGTGCAATTAGACAGTTTCTGCATAAAAACACCTCCTAGTTTCATACATTTCCGAACAAAAATAAATTAAAGCATGTGTCACAAAGTTGCCCTTTTTGATTTTATCCCTTAAGATGGATTTAATAAGATGAAATTTCATGTCTTCGGCTAATTTAAGGGTTTTTATTGTTAGGTTTCGTTCATCTGACATTTATTATATATTTTTAAATTTAATTTTCTTTCTATTTTATAAAATATTGTGAATTATTAATGATTTAGGATTTTAAATTTCATTTAAATAAATCTTCTTCTTCTTCTTTTTTTTTTTAATTACTTATATCTGTACTAGATTTTTTTAAGTACGGATTTTCCAAAAATTTGGAATTTTGGATTTTATTTAAACAAGGTAGAACCCGTCGAGTTTCCACGAAAGAAAACGTTTAAAAAGGAACTGTTTCATTGATTTATAAAAAACCTACAAAATTAGTTATAGTAAAAAATGTATTTTATATTTGCAAGTCTAACTCTTGAACAAACGATATTTAACTTCAAATTAACAAAATACTATTTTTATAGAACTCAGTTGCAGAAATAGCTAAAATTAAACTTTAATCGTGCATGTAAGCAGTAAAAAATAATTAAGATCAGTTATTATGACAAAGTTATCAATTAAATTGTTATGCTAGTAATCCAAAATGAAAAAAAAAAAATATTCAACTTTGACTCAATCATAGAACTTTTTCCCGTGAAATCTAAACCCGGCATAATTTTCATCATATCAAAATTTACAAATGCACATTTCGTATCTGTATTCACCTTTTCAGAAAAAATTGGCATTTTAATTTGATGGTTTTGATTCAAAACTTGAAGTCTCAATGCTATTAGCTGAAACAGACATTACACTGTTGATATTCTTTTATGTGTAAATCAAATTTTGTAAATGAAATCAAAATTCACAGGGTTTTACAACAGAAAATATTTAAATTTCAATTTTTACCCTTTTAATGAGAAAATGGCAACATAAAGATACAATAATCAATTTCTTCCCTTTTTTCCTTTGCTTTAAATAGAAATGGAGTACTTCTTTTGCCACAATCAGAAAAGCGGTATTAAAAACTACAAAAAAAAAAAAAAAAAAAAAAAAAAAAACTAAAACAAATTAAGATACAACTTTCAAACAAATTTCACTTAAAATTAAATTTTTTTCCCTCTACGATGATGTAAAAATTGAAAATGTGCAATATTTTAAAGTTAAAAAATTTGTGGTAGCAAAATTGCAATACTGAAATTTCATTTAAAATTTGAAAGTGTTGCCATTCCCAAAATGACGTATGCGTTACGCACAGATACGTTTGGCCTTTATAATATAGATAATTTGATTTGAATATTTTTAATTTGATTAAAATAAATAACTTTCTTTTATAATTTTTTTAAAAGTTAAATTTGTTGTTGCTACTATTTATATAAGAATTTAATAATTATAAATTAGCAATTTTGATTTTTTAATTAAAGGATAAATTGTTTTGAAAGAAATATTCAACGTGTTATTACAGTTTTATGACAATCTTATGATACATACACATATGCTGTGAAAATTAATATCCAAGTTTAAATCAGAAAAAATAAAAACATCATAATTTGATTTAGTTACTTTTTTTCTTCAGAAATTGAAATACAGTCGACTCTCGTTAATTCGAAATCGGATAATTCGAATCTTTGCTTAATTCGAACTAAACATGAAGTCCCGAAATTTTCAATGGCAGAATAACGTTAAAATTTTTCATTAATTCGAACTCATTTTCTCTTGACTTCGTTTAATTCGAACTAACAAGAATTCCGATTTTTCTTTTTCTTTTTTTTTTCTCACGGATTTCAGATCATTTGAATAGCTTTCTTTCTTTGATTTTTGTGAAAATTGTTCTGAACGAATATACATATAATGCAATGCAACTGATATCTTCTTTCTTAGACCCCCGCCTGTCCATCAGTGACGTTTTAAATTTTTCTTCCATCGTGCTTGTTTCTAATCTTTTAATTAGTTTATATATTTATCCATTCTAATTTAATATTAAGTCATATTCTAATTATAACAGACGAAATGAATTAAAAAAAACGCTATAACGTTAATTCCTTTGTAATAGTACCATATTGAGCATGTTTTCATTTCATTTTTTCCATAATTCGAACTTTGGATTATTCGAACATTTCTTGTGATCCCGACGAGTTCGAATTAACGAGAGCCGACTGTATATAATTTCTTTTGAAAGCAGTTGGGTTTTTTCTCGGGTATAAATATTTAATTTTATAAACTACACATACCTTTAAAATAACATTTTGCTTAAAGGAATTTTTGTTCAATTGTTTGCCCTATTCTTTTAAAAGTAAATTAGATAACAGCATGTTTTTCCAATTATTTAATTTTCGAGTCATTACTAAATTTGTCATTCTCGTAAAACATACAAATTATATATAATTTTCCATATTATTATTAACCAATATTAAAGGCTAAATCCTAAAAAATAAACATAATGTGAAAATACATTTTCAAACTTTTTTTCTTATTTAAAGTATATGTATATAAAGTAAAGTATAAAGTAAACTGTTATTTTCTTATTTAAAGTATAGAAATATTACCAGTTATAAAGTAGTTCAATTGTTTATTTTTTCTTAATGCTCGTGTAAAAATATTCAGTTTTGTAAATTACATTTACTTCTAATAATATTTCCACATAAAATATTTAAGTGTTTTTTTTATTTTATAAAATTTCAAAGATAATCAGATTAATGCGTTTTCTTGTTCGAAAGAATTTTTCTAATTTTTGAAATTCTGAGATAGTATAGAATTTGCTATTTTTGGAAAACAGAATTTTCCAAAATTATTAAAATATTTTCCGTTCTTTAAATGAAAAGTGCGTTTAGAATATGTATAGGGAATGTGCATGAATTTGTTTTAAGTTCTTTAAGCGACAAAATTTAAGTTTTTTTCCAGATATAAGAGACATGTAAAAATAAAACTATGCATATCGGGTACAAATACTTAGGTATCATTTCTTAAGTCAATAGGTGCTCTGTCCCCTACGAGCTACACTCACAACATTCATTAATATCTTTTTAAGTTTTGATTCGATTTCCATAAAAATTGAAAAGATGTGAAAAAAATTCTTCGGTGATTATATATATTAAATTTCCAACCATTCTGTTGAGTAGTTTTTGCGCTGTTATATGCACAGAAACCAAATGACGGTTTTAGGCGCTACACTGTACTCTGAAATGTCTAAGATTCAGACTCATAAGTGTATAAAACGTCAATTTTCAGAGACCATTTTAAAAAGTCTTAATTTTTAATGTACTTATATGCGTCTGAATGTAAGACATTTCAAACGTCTGAATAGCATCCATGTTTATTTCACCTCCCATTCGATAGCCAAACCAGCCATTTTTTTCACATTTAAATTTGTAAGCATTATGCACTGTATAGTAAATGTGCGTTAAAATATATAAATAGTACCCCAAATTGAGACGACAGTATTAAGTATTTATGTAATTACGAACGCACCTAAAAATTATTTAATCAAAATTATAAAATTTCGATTGGCAAAAGAAAAAAAAACAGTGGTTGTATTTTGACCAACTATTTTTGGTTGCATTAATACTCTACGTTGCAGTTATTTTTTAACAAATTTAAAATAAAAATGTACGATATATCTGCAATAGCATTTTGCTTCATTAATGCAGTTTAGGGAGTCAAGTTGTCAGTAAAAATTAATGTCCTGAAATTAGATTTCTTTTATCATTATACACAAAAGAGTTTAAAAAAAGAAACTACGATTCATTAATTTTCCGCGTTATTAAATTACAAAGCAAATAGTTCACCATGATTCTTTTAAGTAAAATATAAATTAACGATTTCTTACTAAACTTTTACTTTTACTTAGAAAACTATAAATGCTATGGGAAAAAATTACCAAGCAATAATTTTTTTCTTTTTTTTTCCATTTATTATTAGTATTATATTTTGTCATCTGATGATAGAAAAAATAATTTTTTTTACTAAAATAATTTTTAATAAAAATTACAATTAGAACCAATCTTTAGAGAAAAAAAATGTATATTAAATAGACTTTGATAAATAACCTCTGGCTTGATTAATAATCTAGATTACATTTGCAAAATGAATGATTCGCCTTCAAGAACGATAACGAAATTTGAAAATTAACCATTAAATTTTCCTTCATTAATGTATTTTCAGGGAATAAAGTTGTTTCATGAAATTAATGGTCTGAAATTATATTTCTTTCCGCCATTATGCACGAAGTATTTTGAGAAGGGAATTGCGATCCCTTCATTTACTGAGATATTAAGTCGCAGAATGTGCAGTTCATTAATATGTATTTCTAGATAAAAGAAATCACGTCTGCTTTTGATTGAATACGAAATTAAAAAGAAAAATGAACTTATTATAGTCTGTATCAGTGTACTGTGAAATAAATAAGAATATAAATATTTTACTCGAAGTTGAAGATCTTAAAACATTTGATAGCTTTGTCAGCTGATAGTAGAAATTAGAAAGAAAAATAATGTGTCAAGCATTGATTATGAAACATTTTCCAACTAGGGATGTAGTCGTAAAATAACAGAGGATATACGCCACAGCATATACCTTAGAGTGTATATTATAAAGCTTTCTTGGGAAACAGACGGTATAAGATGTTCTTTTAACAAATCCAGAAAGTGTATGGCGTATACCTCCGTAAGCCCTCCACTACATCCCTGTTTCTAACACTTCACACTTGATACTTCATCGTTTAACCACTTTAGGAGTAGTGTCTTTTATATAATTTTTAATCTTTTACAGGTTTTTTAAAATTGAAATTTTTGCCCATTTGAACTAAGGAAATTTTCGATTGAAATAAGACCAAATTTACAATAAAATTTTACTGGTGAGAATAATCAAGGATTTTGAGAGCCTTATGTGACACGTATACTGGTCGTTTATCCCCAAGAGGTTAAAATAACGATGTAATATTATTAGTTGACCATTATAGACGTATAATGCATTTAAAACCACAATTTCAACAATTCCCATCTGCAATTGAAAATTACAAAAAAATTATTGTAAACATAATACGACGACATATTTATATAATTTCAAATGCACCTAAAATTCTTTTCGCTAAAAAAAATAATAATTAAAATTATTGTATTTTGACAAGCAACTTCTAGCTATATTAATGCTCTACTTTACATTTACTTTTGAACATATTTAAAATAAAATTGTTCGATATGTAACTGTAATAACATTTTGCTTCATTAATACATTTTTAAGGAGTCGAGTTGTTTGTTAAAATTAATGTCCTGAAATTATATTTTTTCTCTCATTATACACAAAAGAGTTTAAAAAAAAGAAAATACGATTCATTAATTTTCCGCTTTATTAAATTACAAAGCAAATAGTTCACTATAATGCTTTTAAGTAAAATATAAGTTAGCGATTTCTTATTAAACTTTTAATTTTACTTAGAAACTTAAAAAAATCTATGGAGAAAAAATACCAAGCAATAAAATGTTTTTTCCCTTTATTGTTGGTAAAATATTCCATAAATTTTGTCATTCGATGATAAGAAAAACCCTTTTCATTCACTAAAATAATTTTTAATAAAAATAACAGTTAGAAACAATCTTTAAAGAAAGAAAATTATACATTAAATAGACTTTGATAAATAATCTCTGTCTCGATTAATATTCTAGATTACATATGCAAAATGAATGATTTGACCTTCAAGAACGATAACGAGATTTGAAAATTAACCATTAAATTTTCCTTCATTAATGTATTTTCAGGGAGTGAAGTTGTTTCATGAAATTAATGGCCTGAAATTATATTTCTTTCTGCCATTATGCACGAAGGATTTTGAGAAGGGAATTGCGATCCCTTCATTTACTGAGATATTAAGTCGTAGAATGGGCAGTTCATTAATATGTATTTCTAGATAAAGGAAAAGACGTCAGCTTTTGACTGAAAAAATGAACTTAATGCACTCAATGTCTGTATCAGTGAACAGTAAAATAAATAAGAATACAAATATTTTGACTGGGAGTTGAATTTCGTAAAACATTTGATGCTTTGTCCGCTGACAATTGAAAAAGAAAGAAAAATCATGTATCAAGAGTAGATTATGAAACATTTTCTAATATATTGAGATTTCATTCTTTAACCCGTTCGCTACGAGCGTCTTTTAGAGATATTTAATTTTTTATCACCGGTTTTTTTTAAAAGAAACTTTCGCCTATTTGAATCGGAAAAATTCTCGAATTAAATAAGGCAAAATTTAAAATAAAATTTTTCTAATGAGAATAATGAAGGATTGTGAGCACCTTATGCGGCATGTATACTGGTCACTCCTCCCCTCCCCAATGGGTTAATCGGATGATGTAAGATTATTAATTAACTATTTGGAGACGCGTAACACATTTGAAAACACAATTTTAGAACTTCCCATCTGTAATAGAAAAATTATAAAAATTCTTTCAGCACCCCCATGTGGTGACACAGAGGTGATTTTAAAAAAGTTTACAAAATGATATGACAAATCAGGCATACAATGAGAATAAGAAATCATATAGGAACATAGGGTCGCAAACCACTTATCAAGTCACAAATACGGAGTGTTTGCATGCTAACTACACTTAGTATGACAGTAATAATTGCGAGGAAAGATTGTGTGAAATATTATGACATATTGAAAAGATCTGGAAAAACATGTTGCTGAAGTAATCGATGATGTATGAATTGATAATCCCAGTCCAAAATGTGAGACATCAATTCCATACTGTTGGTGCATATAATACTATTTCTACCACATTTATTTGCTGTTATCACATTTACAACAAAGATAATAATGTCTGTTAAATGTTTTATTAGAATATACTACAGTTTTCTGAAAATTATTACGTCAACGAAAATTGAGTTAAGATAAAACACCCTGATGTAAATTCTGACTCAATAAGTGGTTTGCAACTCTACGTTCTTATGTGATTTTTATCCTGTATGCCTGATTTGTCATATCCTTTTGTAAACATTTTTTTAAATCTCCCTGTATAGATTTGTGTATATTATCTGCATGCTTGAAAAATTTAGTTCACTTAGGAAATATATACTTGAGTTAAAATTTCCAATAATATTGATAATAGTAAGTGGAATATTTTGTACAACCCCTTATATGAGTTGCAGAATCTATACACATCGAGTAACGTGCAATAAATTTTATAAATTTAAAAGCGTCTACTGAAATTGAAAACGCACTTCCAGCATTCTGTGCTCAAAAACATTATTGTAAAGGCTTTCTTTTTAGTTGCCACTGTAAACTAAAAACAAATGCTATGAATTATTCTATTCTATAATAATAATTTTGCAGTGAAATTTAGTGATTATATAAATATCAATACATTTGAAATAAAAAAAAGTCCTCAAAATATTCTGCAAACGATTTTTTCCTTTTCATCATAAATTGACTGATCAAATGAACTATTTACATTAACACTTCCTAACAAACATGCCGTGTGCCATGGTAAGTGTCAGAAATATATATCAACAGCTTGAAAATCAAAGGAGTGAGTTTGTATCAGTTAAATCGTGGATAGACAGCCATTTAAAAAAAAATTACATCAAAATTTACTGCACACTGCAAATTGATGCGTCTTAAATTTAGACACATATGTGACTAAAAAAGAAGTTTAGACATTTGAGTGTCTTAATCTGAAAATTAAGGCATGATAGATGTCTTAATTTAAGACACATAAACGTCTTATTGTAATCATGATGTAAACGAATTGAGAATAATGTTTGAAATATCTACAAACGTCTCATTTTAAGACACTTCATTGCTTCAAACATGCCTTAATTTAATACATTTTGGTTCTTCCTACATAACCTCTTAGTTGCGCATGTGTTACAGAAACTAATCGTGAACTATTAGTCTATATGGGTTGTGATTATGTAAAAGTGGTTCCCAACCTGTGGTCCGCGTAACCCTGGGAGTACGTGGCGGGCCTCCACGGGTTAGTGGAAATAATATCAGTAATGGAGGAAATAACAAAAACCTTTTAATTGAAAAAACATAAAAAAAATTGTTTGTTTTAGATTACAAAGTTAGTATTATGTAGAAATCAATTATGTTACATTGAAAACCTTTTTAAAGTTTTGTTTTGAGTTTATTTTGCTCATATTTTTAAAATGTAATGAGCATAAAAAATCGTCAATGTATTAAAAATGATTTGAAATTGTTTCAGTCTAAAAATTACAAGAAAAAAAACTAAAAAGGAAATAATTTTAAAAATGTTATTTTGCACCGATAGAAATAGTGTGAAATATACAAAAACAAACATATGTCACATCGGTCAGTATGTTTAAATAGTATTATAGTTTAAATAGTTATAGTAGTATTAAGTATAGTACCTATGTATCGAGTACAAGGCCAAGACATACATCAAAATGTGTGTCTCAATGTGCACATTAAGAATATAACTGGCTGCCACATACATCAAAATGTAGGTCTCAATGTGCGCATTAAGAATATCAGTGGCTGCCAGGTTCTATCCTGCCGGAACCCGGTGGCAGCCGCACATTTATGACGTCAATTTTGAATGTTTGCCTATGTATCGAGTACAAGGACCGGACATACATCAAAATGTAGGTCTGAATGTGCACATTAATAATATAACTGGCTGCCAGGTCGATACATAGGTAAACACTCAAAATTGACGAAATAAAAATGAGTCTGCCACCTGGTTCCGGCAGGATTGGACATGGCAGACCATGATATTATTAATGTGCACTTTCAAACCTTCATATTTATTTATATATGGTCCTTAAATTCGATACATAGGTAAACACTCAAAATTGACGTCATAAAAGTGCGGCAACCACCGGGTTCCTGCAGGATAGAACCTGGCAGTCAGTGATATTCTTAATGTGCACATTGAGACCTACATTTTGATGTATGTCCGGTCCTTGTACTCGATACATAGGCAAACACTCAAAATTGACGTCATAAAAGTGCAGCTACCACCGGGTTCCGGCAGGATAGGACCTGGCAGCCAAATGTTATTCGTAATGTGCACATTGACACCTACATTTTGATGTATGTCCGGTCCTTGCATTCGATACATAGGAAAACACTCAAAATTGAGGTCATAAAAGTGCGGCAACCAGCGGGTTCCGGCAGGATAGGACCTGGCAGCCAGTGATATTCTTAATGTGCACATTGAGACCTACATTTTGATGTATGTCCGGTCCTTGTACTCGATACATAAGCAAACACTCAAAATTGACGTCATAAAAGTGCGGCTGCCACCGGGTTCCGGCAGGATAGGACCTGGCAGCCAGCGATATTTTTAATTTACACATTGAGACCTACACTTTGATGTATGCGGCAGCCAGTGATATTCTTAATGTGCACATTGAAATCTACATTTTGATGTATGTGGCAGCCACTGATATTCTTAATGTGCACATTGAAACCTACATTTTGTTGTATGTCCGGTCCTAGTACTCGATACATAGGCAAACACTCAAAATTGACGTCATAAATGTGCGGCTGCCACCGGGTTCCGGCAGGATAGGACCTGGAAGCCAGTGATATTCTTAATGTGCACATTGAGACCTACATTTTGATGTATGTGGTAGCCAGTTATATTCTTAATGTGCACATTGAGACCTACATTTTGATGTATGTCTTGGCCTTGTACTCGATAGATAGGTAAACACTCAAAATTGACATCATAAATGTGCGGCTGCCAACGGGTTCCGGTAGGATAGGACCTGGTAGCCAGTTATATTCTTAATGTGCACATTGAGACCTACATTTTGATGTATGTCCGGTCCTTGTACTCGATACATAGGCAAACACTCAAAATTGACGTCATAAATGTGCGGCTGCCACCGGGTTCCGGCAGGATAGGACCTGGCAGCCAGTGATATTCTTAATGTGCACATTGAAATCTACATTTTAATGTATGTGGCAGCCAGTTATATTCTTAATGTGCACATTGAAACCTACATTTTGATGTATGTCTTTTCCTTGTACTCGATACATAGGTAAACACTCAAAATTGACGTCATAAAAGTGCGGCTGCCTTGGGTTCCGGCAGGATAAGACCTGGCAGCCAGTGATATTCTTAATGTGCACATTAAGACCTACATTTTGATATATGTCCGGTCCTTGTACTCGATACATAGGAAAATCGACGGTCGGCTCCCGGATTGTATGTTTACAAATAGTTTTAAAAAATCCACAAAAGCACGCCAGAGTAATAAAGAAATGAATAATTTAAAACTCTAAAATAGGCTAAGTAATTCAGTGATATATAAATTTTAAAACAACGTTAAAATGCCAGAATGTGTAAAATTTTATGTAGACTAGATATGGTAGCATTTAGTGTAACGTCGTCATGGCAAAGAACTTGAACTTGGATGAAAAATTGGAACAGATAGCATGGAGACAGCTTTTTACCTCTAATAGAAAAATGCAATGTGGAGCATTGCCGGTACTGTCGCAGCCGAAGTCTGCAAACATAACACCAGAAACGCGGTTATAAATAAAAGCCGATTATAAATAAGTATATTGCTGCGCCAAACATCTGCAACAGTTACAATAAATGAAATAAATGAATATTAAGTTATTAGCGAAAAGTTAAGATACGATAAGAAAATAAAAGAAGAAAATTATTTACAAGAGTATATACAACATTTACAAAAGAATGTTAGTATTCAGGAAGACAAAGCCCTATCAAAGTAACTAAAACTACGGAATCGTCATGGGTCAATGTTTTCTGGAGATGGAGTGCTGTCCTTGGTCTACACCAACGGACACTCTCATCGTAGATACTTAAATTTTGAATTGCAAGGTTAGGGATGTTGTGAATGCTATCAAAGAACTTATTGACTTGGTTTTTAGTGTCCAATTGAATAGGAGGAAGATGAATTGCAGTATTCTTTGATACCATAGATCATGAGTAATACCAGGAGAAATTTTATTCTAAATCACCTGAATCTTTTTAATATTGATTTTATAGAGAAATATGTGACAAAAACTGTCTTGTAGAGCAATATTTTATTCCCCAAACTCATCTCATTACTGTACAGGAAATGGACAAGATCACGTTCAGCATTATAGAACTTTTGAACTTTATAATCGATTTACTTTCGCAAAGTGAGAGTACTATCGAAGAATGCACTCAAATATACAACCTCCCGTCCAAAACTAATAAAGCAGCCTAGCCTTTAAAATAAAGATGTTTTGGGGTAGAAAGGTTACGTGAGAAAATGACTGTCTGTGATTTGGTAGAGTTAATTACGGATACGCCATTTAGTAAAGAAGCATTCCGATTTGTGAAAGTGTCACTGGAGATGCTCGTATGTAACAAGAACATTGCAAAAACTTGGATTTGGATTTGGATGAGATTATTGTCAGAATGCCTGGAGAGATCGACTCAAGTCATAGCCAAAGTCTGACAAACAGAACGTCAGAAACAAAGGCAAAGCAAAAAATAACGACACTTGTCCAGTTATAAAGGAAAGAAACAGATTCAAATGAGAAGTTCATTGACCAATAGGAAAACAGGAAATTCGGATACCAGCCAATAGGAAAATAATATAGGCAATGCAACCAAAAGTTGAAAATTTTATTAAGTCTGAAAATTTTAGTGAACACATGGAAAGCAATTTTAAAATTTAGTCATATGTGTATTGAGAGATTATGAACAGTAGATTTCATCGCAATAACTAAACAGGTTCTCATTTAAACATGTACATTTAAAACCGATGAGTGATGTAGAAAATTTCGAACTAAGAAAAGAGATTTTATGAATACAGAACGTTTCGTTCGAAAATCGGTCGAAAACAATTGTTTTCCAAAACTAAGATCTTCTGTTGATGTAGAAGATTAAAACGAATATTTGACGGAACAATTTATAGTTGGAATCGATCGAAGATTCAATCATTCGATTCTCCTTGAAAAAAATTTCAATGTAAAATGAATATTTGTTCGTTATTGGCATTCTTATGTAACTTCAATTATTGCTTCAAAATTGACTTAACGTACACTAAATATTTCTACTAATAAGAATACGATAACGACCTGAAATTTAGGAATAACACTAAAACAGCATTGCTGGTAGGGATATATTCATACTAGTAATTAGAAAAACAGTTTATATATTACCTTTTATTATTCATCGTTTTTTTCTGTGTTTTTCTTATTTTCTCAGCAAAAAAGAACACATTAATTCCATTTTTATTTAATTACAACATAAAAAGGAACTTTTTTAATGAACTGTGTGCTTTGCGATTTAATAACTCAGAAAATTAATGGATCGTAATTCCTTTTTAAATTCCTTGGTACATTAATAGGGAAAGAAATATATTTTCGAGCCATTAATTTCCCTAACCAATTTTATTTTCTCTGAAAATGCATTAATGAAAGAAAATTCAACATGTTTAGTTCTGAATCTCAATACCTTTATTCCATTCAAATCATTAGAAATTGTGCATTTTTATTTTAAATCTTCATAGTATCATTAATCATTCTAGTTATTATTTATTAATGCCTATGCACTGAATCTTTCTCTTTAATAAATGAAAGAGTTGTATTTATATTATTTATTTCTTTTTTTAATAGATATGTTTTCTTTTATATTCTGTGTTTTATAATAGTGTCAATAAAATTACTTTTTCTATCATCAGACAACAAAGATTATGGAAGATTTTGCCATCTTTAAGCACAAATAAAAATTGTCTGTTTTCTATTATTTTAGAAAATGACAACATTATTATATTTTTATAATTCGAATTCACTGAAAAATAGAATTTTGTTAAGTTATAGAAATGAATTAATTAGCTATATGCTTTATAATTTAAATCTGATTTTTTTCTATCACCGGAAGACAAAGTATTACGGATTACTCTCTAACTGTGCACAGCGTTGCCTGGGTCCATTGATTTTTCGAAACAATTTGGGAATATGCAAAATCTTGATTAATATGAAAAGAAAATTGTGTGTTTGAAAATGATCCTTTAAAATGTTCTCAAAATCTGTTAGTTCCGCTTTCCAGCATCAGAGGCGCCTTTTGTCCTAAAAAATGCACATACCCACTGAAATTACTATATGCGTCCTTGCTGCTTCCAGCTTAATATACCCACGCATTCCAAATCCTGTGCACGCACTGCAAAATCTCTTAGTTCTGCTTTCCACAGACAGGAATCTTCATAGATTCGATAGGAATTAACATCCGACACGGGTGCCCGCTGCAAGTGTGCTGCAAAAATAACGTAACTGTAACATATCCATAATTTAATTGTAACATAATTATAATTTTAAGAAAACGTAATTTTACCATAAGTGCAACACAGGTGTAATTCAACCAATCTGTAACCTAATTTAACTTCATTGTAATGTAATCGTAATTTAAACGTAACAAAACTGCAACCTGAGTGCAATTTAATCGTAGACGTGATGCACACGCTCTGAAGCATCAATTAGTTGTACTTTAAAGCTCCAATGGAGCACTCTGTTCAAATCCAATCCTTTTCTGAATGAAATTCCGACAAGTAGAGTATCTCCTCGTTAATCATGTTTCTCCTTTGAACAAGATGGTAGAATTATTGCATCTGGATAAAAATTATACATGCCACAATATTCAGAATGTGTTGAAAAGAGCATCATAATCTATGCTACATTCATGCTTTAACGTTCTTGTTAATTATGTATTGTTTGGAAAAACGGAAAAGAGATGGACAGACAAAATACTCGCCAGGTGTCAAATTGGTTGCGACTTCATTTGAAACTGATCTATTGTTTTAAATTTTCTTAGTTAATAAATATATTTCCAAAGCATGGGTTTAATATTCAAGCTAAAATTTAATATTTAGACGAAAAAACTGTCTCTCTTGAACATAAAACACTCAAATTAATGTATTTGAATCTGTCCCTGTTTATTTAATCATTTCTGAGAAAGCTTTATATAATTGAAAGCAACCCAGCAAACACATACCTTCTGCACACGATCGAATCGCAGTCGGCCACTTTTTCAGAACGGCTTACGTTTTCAACACCAGCATCGGAAAGTTGGCGAAAACGAGAATGTTGAGTCAGCTCTATCGCCATTTGGCAATCTTTGTCTTGGTTTTTTTATATATATATATAAAAGACGCGAAGTAGCATGCAGTAGACGAACTAGCATGTTTTAGAATTACAATCTTATCTAAATTTAAAAAAATATTTTCAATCATGTGTGTTCTAGATAAAAAGAAATCCTCTTCGAAAAAAATAAATTACGAACTAAAATTTGTACGAAGCATGAGGCCGAATAGTTTTAAAAAATATTATCAACAGAAAATTTTTAAAAATATAAAGAATAAAAAAAAGTGTGTGCACAAAATGTTATCGCTGATTTTTTATCATTTATTCTATTTCTTTGCTTTTCGTTTTTTTTAAAGAAAATTGTTTATTTGTTATTCAAAAATCAACATATAGAGAAAAACAGTAAACTTTATGCACTGTTATGAATAAGTGAAAGGATAGTGAAATTTTCAGACACAATTTTAATTGTAATCGTCTCTGCAAGGCAACCAGGTTTTGTACGGATCCGGGAATTTCAAAACCAGGAAATATCCTGCTGTATCAACATTTTCTTATTATTGGAAAATCTCCGATTAAATAAGACGAAATTCCGAACTATATTAATTTTTGAACTATATTTATTTTTCTATAGAGAAATTCTGGCATTTCACCTGGAAAATAGCAGTTTTCGTAAGAACCATGGCAACACATAATTTTAAATGACAAAAAATAATATGAGGAGGGTAGAAATTTCGAAATGGGAGATTGATTCTGACCTCTGATCATTATTTTATTGCCACTTCAACTTAATAAATAAGATAGATTTAAACACTTTTTTTTTTTTTTTCCAAATGAGGGTTGCACACTTTGGATTGTGCGCAGAATGAAGTAAACTAGAGTGTGTGTATGTGTGTAAGGGGGGGGGGGAGATTTCATTGTAGAGAATTATTTAGATAATTTATTAAAATATGATAAATTACTATTTGAAAATAAAGTATATAAAACAACTTGCACGAAATAATATTTTAAAAATATGAATTTTAAGTAAAAACTGCGGAATTTTAAAGATTTAAATTTTGTGCACTAAGCATAGACCAATAATTTTTCTTAAATAATCAGATAATGATAAAGATTTAACAGCATTAAAATGTAATTGTAATTGATTTAATTGAATGCATCAATTTGCGATTATTTCAAATGATCGAATTTAATTGTATGATATAGCTAAATAATTTATGATTTATCGTTCAATCCAATTATAATCGAATTCGTTTCAGTTTCAACTTGCTATTAACTTCGAATCACAATTAAATTAAAAATAATTAATTTTTAATTAATTATTTTAGTGGAAATTTTATTATTACTTTCAACACGTCACACAGTTATGCTGCTTTATAAATAGTATAAAGAAAAATTAAATTATTTCAGTAGTAAAGCTAATAAAACTATACTAAATTCAGTTATTGTAGTAACAGTATGGCAAGAAAATATTTACTTCTATTTTTATTTTTCGTAAGAGTAAAATAATTTTTCAATTTCTCCAAATATAGCTAGTCAATGAAGTAAGAGAATATTATTGAACTAAAAATAATAATACAAAAAACTTATCCTTAAATTATATGCCACTTAAAATTAAAAATGCCTTTAAATTATATCCCATTAAAATCATTTAAAATCTGAAGAAACTTTTTGTTTTAAGCAATGTTTTAATTGTATACCACGAAAAAATAACATTTTATCATAATATTTATTTTTGCTTGATAAATATTTACGGAAGAACAAATGAACAAAAGCACAAGTCTCTTTATTCTCAGCATGGAAATGAGTTGCTATTAGCTTTTGTATGACGACGTGTCAAAATAAGAAAGGGTGCGAAGCGTTGAATTCATCTTCGCGTTAGCCGTTACTCTGGCGATAAGTTGCTGAAAACGTGAACCTTTCTGAAAAATCATCCGGACTCAAGCGTCTATGCTGCCCTTTACAGTCAGGTCCGTTCTCAAGTCGTACACTGTCAAGCGCACGTCACACAGCTCTAACGCCCAAACATAGAAACTAACTAGCCGATTTCGACAGTTCTAATCATCCAACTCTAGAAGAGCCAAATGTTCCCTTCACTTCGTTCCCTCAACGACCACCCCAACGACCCGCAGGAACACGACACCTATAGAAAAGCCCAGCCCCTGAGACAATGCCAAAGATGAGGAGTTCCTTAGCAGAGAGCCATCAAAATCAACTCCTATGATGGAAAAATACATTTATAAATAACCGAAAAAGAGGATACCATAACAGAACCCTCAGAAGGACGGGGGAAAACATCCTGACCACATAGATACAGTCTCGCTTAAGAGTTTTTCCATCGAAAAACGCGGTCGCACAGATTAGAAGCCTATAGCTGAAACTGGGACGAGGAAAAACCTTCCTGACGGTACAGACACCGCCTAGCCTAGGTTTTCCCGACCGATCTTGCTTCCTCACACTTGGAACCTTTCGCGGCTCAACGCTGGAGGTCCGGACACCAGACTAAAATCCATTAGCGACCACAGGCGGGAACGGAAAGCTGCACCTAGACGGCGAAGACGCCGCTTGCCAGGGGTTTGGAGGCTACGGCATCTTACGCGCCTAGTTCAGTCCCTCCTCAGTCCACGTGCATAAATAGTATAGTTGATATACAGGACTTAATAAAAGAGTTCGGAAAGGTTACTGGATATGAACGTGAAAGTTGTTTTTAAATGCGTTATGCATTTTTACATTGAACTGCATTCAGTTTACTAAGAAATGTTTGTAGAATATAGATAAAATGATAAACGGGGTCACTCAAAGAATTAGATACGTGAGTGACTATGGATGATTTCTAGAATTGTGATTTCAGTAGATTTAAAAGTATTTTAGTTTGCATTAAATTTTAGCTAAATACTTGTGTGCAATAAAGGTACTAGGCAAACTACAGGATTGAACAAAAGTTTTCAGTAAGTTTAGATCTATTAGTATAAATTGCAGAAAAAGAAATTTCAACCTATTATGCGTTTTCTTGCTAAACTAAATTTTTCCATTATGTAGTATATATGCAGATTGTCCAAAACTATTACAATAGGGAGAACTGGGGCACATTGATACATGGGGCACATTGATACACCACCGCTACAGCTCACAGGATCATTACAGGAAGTTTCACAACAGCTCCAAAAGGTGATGCTAATGTACTCAACTACACACAGAAAGTCTTGGAATGATTCAGTTGTTTGATGAAATAGAATGGGTGATTTATTGTTTTTGTAGGTCAAAAGTAAATTTGAGTTGTACAATTGAAGTGGTATTATACAACTGTTCTAGTGTTTTCAACCGAAAATAATATTCTTCCTGGCAAGTAAAGCTACTCTTTTTCAGTTCCTCATTATTTTTTGTTAGATAAATTATGAAGTATTGGATTTGAGACTCATTTTATTCAAAATGGATGTATGGAGCACATTGATACAGTCTTTGTAGGGGCACATTGATACAACCTAAATCCTTTTCTAGTTCATTTTTCATTACCTTTTATTATTTTTTTTACAATTCCCCATCATAATCGAACCATTTTTCTCTAAAAGTTTCTAATATTAGTTTTTATTGGAATGAAATAGCTCTAATTTCTTTATATTACAACATTTTATAGTATTTTTGCAAAGAGAAAACGTGCGAACTTACCTAACATCTAGTGCTAGTAAAACTAACAAAAGAAAAGGACGGCAGCCTGGAAAATCTCAATTTATATCGTTTCTCCAGAGAAAAAAAGTATTTTCGACATGAGAATTGTTGAGTAAGAGAAACAAGCTGCAGAACAGCACAGGATAATTATATTATAAACAGAATTTTTAATATAATTATCCTTTATTTTCTGTTTATAAACCGATTTATAAACAGAAAACCTGGTGATTTTTTCACTTTTCCTAAGAAAGAAGATAATGCTGGGGTTGAAGTACCAGATATGAAAAAGTTACCACAGCCAACAATCGACAAGGAACAGCCAGAACATCAGGTCATTATACATTTCATTTTGATTGCTTTAATATTGCTTACAAATAAAGTGTGGGTGATTTGAATTTTTATAAATAATCTAAAATGGTATGCTTACCATTTTTGTATGAAAGTAATCCATTGATATTATTTTGTCTGCATTTCTCCTAGACGTATCAAAGTGCTCCATGAGGTGTATCAATCTGCCCCGGGATGGGGCACATTGATGCAGATGACTTTTTTATTTTTTTTTATTTTATGCAAAAATAATACATTAAACAACGATTGTACATTTTTATAACACACTACACAAATTTTGCTGACACCACATAGAAAAATAACTTGAAATTTCTGATTTCTGGACACCAAAAAAATTCTTAGAAAAAAGCTGTATAATGTGCCCCAGTTCCCCCTACTTGTTTGGCTATGGACAGCAACAATATATTCCTTAAGTAACGAGAATTTTTTAAAGATTTCAGAAAGTCTTGGAAAATATTTCATAATATATGCTTAAAACATGATTTTTCTTAATTTTTTTTTTATACTTCATATTTTAATAATATGTCGGGGAGAATTTTGATGTAACACTAACTGTGTTAACTAATGTAATAAAATATAAATACATTTTTCTTTTTATAAATGATACATATTACGGAAATTTTTATCATTAAGTGTTTTATAAACGCATTACATTGGCTAATGATGAACGTTATCAAGATCAAGATAAACATTTTTGACAGATAATTTTCTTTATAATTCCATAAAGTTAGTTGTCCTTTTAAACATATAAAATTTTGTTAAAAGTAGTTAAACAAACTTTTATCATGGATGTGTAACTACGTTCTTTTCAGAATTCCTAATGAAATGATTAAATTTCAGGTAAAAGTTTAATGAAAAGCAAAAAATATTGTTAAAGCTTTATAATGAAATTTAAGAATGTAACCAACTTTTCCGTTTTATGAAATATTTACTTTAGACAACTCTGAAGTAAGTAAAATGACATATGTACTATATATATTTCCTTTTCGCCAATTATTTCACTCGTGATTATTTGTATAATGTTAATTTTATTTATCATAGAAAGATATTATATTGAACTGCCTTAGCGTCGCAACCGGAATGTACCCAAAATGTAACCCAAATACAAATCGTATTGCCACACACAAATAAATAAATAAATAAATCACTGAGATGTTAAAATTGGTCAAGATGATTTCACAGTGAAGCAATACAGTGACTGTCGAAAATAACAATGTGATGAATTAAAAAGATTGCATTTTAGTGACTGTTTCGTATGTAATACTTGCAATTATTTTAAAAGACACATAGTGATGCGGCAAAGACTGGGGGAAAGTGATTTTTGAGTGTAACACTATTAGAACACTATTAGATTGTTTTCGTTAATTTTATTTTATATTCTACTCCATTATAAAATGTTAGATATAAATTTTCAGCATGCATCAAGTTTTATATCAATATTTACAAAAGCCTTATCAGTAAAACAAAATGGAAACTCTACATCAAACGTGACAAATGAGATGCGTTCTTACTGTAATTAGTTTTGTATATATTCAGATGTTGGTACAATAGCTGTTGCACTCTTGTGCAAAAATGCATGGATGCAAATTTATTTCGATCCTGTATAATTAATTGAGTAATATCAAAATAATATGCTCCATACTAAATAAGACGTCATCACCATGAAAACCTAGAACTATTACCTATCACGGGATAACATTCAATTAGTATGATAGGATTTAATATATTGGAGAAATCTTTTATTAATATCATTTTAACATTTATTTGATTTTCATAAAATTTGAAGTGACTCGACTAAACTTTGCAACGATTACGTCTACTAAATTTCAAACTCTTCTTTTGGGTAGTTTTTAAGCGGATAGATCGACGGATAAACGGACAGACCAGATGAGAACTATAGTTGCTGCATATTTATATAATTACGAACGCATCAAATGAGCATTAGTAATATTATAAATTGTACTAGTCATAAATTATTATAAATTATTAATTATAAATTACAAATTAATTAATAATTAATTATAATAATTAATTAATTAATTATAAATATTAATACATAAATTATTATGAATTAATTATGAATTAACTAATAATTAATTAATTAATTGATTAATTAATATTTAATGAATAATTAATTATAAATTATACTATAAATTATTATTATTAATATTAAAAAATTATCAATACAATAAAATTACTGCAGTTATTTAAATTTTAATAATAACTAAAAAAAACCTCATATTTTGTTGTAAAATCATATTCAAATAAACCTATCAATGTCATTATGACAATCTCTAACGAATAAAATAAAACTTAATATCATTACTTTCTTTCTTTCTCTTAGTATTATGACATTGGACTCTTTATTATTATTATTATTATTATAAAATACACTATGTATTAAAAATCTGAAACTTGTTTCTTACTAAGTTAGTTGAGGCAAACTGCCAAAATGAATAGATCGTTTTTGGCTCGGGCACTAAAATAGATACACATAATAAATAAAATACAACAAAATGTTTAGTGTGTCATTTTGCTATAAAATATTAATACATGATGTATATGTAAGCTTTTTCTCTACATGTATTTCTTCAATTAAAAGGAAAGAGAAAATATTTGACCAGAATGAATGTAACAAATGCTAGTTTATGTCAAAAAGCGACGAAAGAAATGCGTTTATATCCAGTAAAAAGGACTAATTTTGAATTCCCATTTATTAGGTGCCTTTCGTAATTATGAGGTATCCCAAAAATAACTGATGGATTTTAAAATTCAATAACTTGCCAATGGTGACAGATATTAAGAAAATTCTTGCAAGAGCGTTATGTAGAATGTCAGGAGTTTTTTTTTTTTTTTTTTTTTTTTTTTTTTACTGTGATTCCTGGTTTTAGTTTGAATTGTGAACAATAGGTGGTACAAGTATCCTTGTAAATCCCAGAATTAGAGTGTGTACAGACGGACAGGGAAAGCCGACTTCTTAAACACTTTTCAACTTTGCTGGAACGTGTTAAAAATGGGAGAAGTCGGCCCAAGAGTTCTCGAGGAAAAGAGTAACGAATTTAAAAAAACAAACTTTTGAAAAAAAAAGTACAAATTTTTATAACAGCTTTTTCTTCTTCAAAAAGCAGCGTTACATTCAATAAGTAAAAAAAAAATATTCTAAAGATGGACATGAAATTTAGGAAATGAAATTTTAAGAAAACAAATAATCTACAAATGAGATATGAGAAAAATGCGGAATTAAAAAAAAAATATCGCAAATTTTAATTGAAATAAGTAGACAATCTCCTTAATTAGAATCTGTATGAGTTTTGTAGTGGAGGTTTATTTTACCGAGTTATGGACTATCGGCTCGATTATAAAGGGTATCTAGCGTTTTGAGTGTGAGCGAGATATCAAACATTTAAGCAGTATGGCACAACAGATACCTCTCTATTCTGTTTTAATTCATTTTTTAAGTTGTGTTACGATTTCTTGTAATTTACGGTTACTTTTTTCCGCTGTTATTTTATACAAATTTGGCTTGTGGCTCAAGAGAACATGTAAGGTAAAGCGATAGTGTACGTCTTCGGATCTAGATCGTGTACATTCCTTGTAATGGTGTAGACCATGCGTCGGAAGATTTATAATGATTGTGTCCGTCAATTAAATAAATTTGAAGCCTTTTAACAACGTTGGCCTTTTGTAATAAATTTTTGCACTGTCATTGAATGAATAGATATTTTCTAGACAGACACTGATTGTTCACGCTATTGCATTGAAAATATAAATGTGCTAAATTCCAGGTCTGCAGCTGAAAGCGACTTATTTCGCTTTCGGGGTCTGGTGTACTATTTATAGTACATGCCTTTTGTATTGTTTTGTTTTTAGAAATACTTTTGCTATTATTTATATGTAGTAATGTTAGTATATGCCTATGCATTCACTAAATGACTTTATTTATATTTAGGCACACAGTAATATTAATAGTTATTATTATTTGCTTAAGTCTCTTTGCATGGTTCGCGATCCTTCTATTTTAAACATATATTTCACCTTTTGAATTTAATATGAAGGTTACTTTGCTGAAAGAATCATGTAATATAGCACAAAAAGTATTAGGAAGTTGTAATATAAGTTAAATATTGTTGTAATACAATATTTTCTGAACATCTCCGAAAATTCTTATCGTCGATTATGGTCGGATTATAATCGGATAAATATGAATTAGATAAAACGCAAAACAACAACATTCGTTATCTTTCAGCCAATAATATATTATTTAAACACTTATTACTCTATCTGGATAGCTAGTGTTTTTCTTATTAACGTAAAAGTAGCTTATTTTCTAAAAATGGAAAAAATAAATTCGGACCGAAAGGAGTAAGTAAGTGACTTTCGACATGAATTATCGACGGCGTTTTATGTAAGTGGAAGTTTGTGAATTTAATAGTTATTGAACCAGCAATTCGTATTTCTTAAAGTGCTATTATACGTGACATTAAAGTTACCTTTAATTCCAGACAACTCAGTGTTAACTAAAGGCTTCAAGACAGTCGTCTGTAAAGCAAGCAACTATTTTGCGTCGGAGTAATTTTCAAGCTTGAAATAAAGCGAGCCACTGTAACAAGAATTAAATACTTGCCAAATTGATGATGTAAAAGCTTTTTTCCGAACAGAAAATGAAATTCTTGGATGTTTCGAGAAATCTGACGAATCGTAAGGGTTGTTTGTCGCTTGAAACTTGGGTGGGGCTAGTTGAGCTCAAACCAAATGGTAGGCCTCCCCACCTGGCTGAATCTGTCGCTTGAAACTTGTAATGTAACTTTTATTCGCCGCAGTTGAGGCTAGATCGGGGAAGCTTTCTGCAATCTTCTTGCCCGATTCAACTTTAAATAAAGGTGTTTTAAAACACATACGATGATGGAAAACATTATAAAACCTATTGAAAATTTACAAAAGTGTAAAATGCAATGTAATTTTCGGTAATGCAAATTCTATTTTCATTTGCATGATCAACATACGCAATAATTCGCATAAATTTTATTTTGAAAAGCGTAAAGGGAACGTAAATTATGCTTATTTCTTCAAACCAATGAAAAACAAATTTAAAAAATTATAAAGCCGATGGTCCTTGCCTCATTTGGCCTGATAAGTCTAAGAAGCACTAGCAGCAACTTGAGAAAGCAGGTTACTTGGAATGTTTAGGTAAATGTAAACGTGCTACGTACATTCATTTTGTTTTTGGTGTGTTTCATACAATGCCAAAAAGGAAAAGTTATTTAATGGTGAACAAATTAAAATACTAACTTTAAATGAAGCTTGAATGTGCAGTTTTAATATTTCAAGAAAAATAGGAAAGTCCAAGGCTGCAGTATTTTTTCAGAAATTCCGAAAATTACGGGTGTAAGAAACGTACAAGAAGATCGAAATCCTTAACTGCGAGGTAGTCAAGACAAATCCGAAAGCTAGCTTGCAGACAAAAATATGTCGTCTGCCAAATTTAAGAACAGTTGCCATTACCATGTACAAGCCGAAAGGTAAGAAATGCTTTAAGTAACAATCCGATTGTTCAATTAAAAAAAAATAAAGAACCCCCTTCCCTCCCTCCTCTGTTTAAACACCACAAAAAGGCTCGCTTAGACTTTGCGCGAAAACATTTAACCGAAGGCAGAAATTGGAGAGATGTTTGCTTTTTCAATGAAAAGAAATTTGATTTCGATAGATCCGATAGCTATAAATTCTTTTGACATGATTTACGATAGGAACGTCATATTTTTTTCAAAGCGTTAATTTGCAGGTGACTCGGTGATAGTTTGGGCTGCATTTGCTGCCCGTGGAACCACTCCGTTGTTTTCATGCATAACAAAATTAATTTAGTTATGTATCAGGGTATATTAGGAGATAATTTATAACCCATTGCTCTTCTTATAACTTCAGAAAACTGGACATTTCAGCAAGTCAACGCTTCCGCTCATGTTTCGAAATCAACTAAATCTTGGCTAGAATTTAATCAGGGAAAAATGCTTTAATTGTCTAGCTCTTAGACACGATTTGAATGTAATTGAAAATCTTTGGGGAATTTTAGCCCGAAATGTTTACAAAAATGAAAGACAATTCAATTTAAAGTTAGATTTGATGAATGCTTTTATAAACTGTCGGAACTATATTGATGCAAGTACCTTGTGTGATTTGATAGATTCAATGAACAAGAGACTAGTCAAAGTCATCGAAAAAAGGGTTTTACGTCTATTACTGATAAAGTACATGTATCAACTTTATAATTGTTTCCAGCTTTCTTTGTATAGAAAATTTTCTTAAGTCTATTAACTTTTTATTAATATTGTTATTAATATTTTTTTATTTACTTCCTTGTTGCATATAATACATATATGTATCAAATTTCATAAATGTTCCAACTTTTGCATTTTAATTATACCATATTTTCAAACGACTTTATAACATTTCTCACCACAGTATACTGGAAAAAGACTCAATTATTACGCTGTGTTCTTGCTGGAGTCGTTACAAGTTAGCAAATCCGAAAAGATTTTCATAGAAATTATAAAACGAGAAAGAATTTAATAAATTATTCAACGCAAAATTAATATGAAATCTAAGAAACACTCCTATTCGCGTATGACGTGGAACGCTTCATCCCGTCAAACAAAAGATTATATATATTTTGTAAAGAATAGAAATGAAACATTTTCGTGTTATACATTTTTTACTATATGCCATCATATTTTGGTTTTTAGTTACAATCTCTTATTATGTAATAAAAATTATCAAAAATAATGAATACGATTCATAATGTATGTAATTAAGAAATTTTCTATCTAAGTACGATAAATTAGTTTTATAATTCCCTCATCCTAATATATAATTTAAAAAAAAATCAGTCTTTTAAATAACTAAAAAAATAATAATTCTACATATATATTTAAAAATAAATATTCAGCTTTAAAAAATAATGCAATAGCTATACATTAAATTGAAATTTAGTTTTAAAATGCATGCTTTAAAAATTGATTTTTCACTTTATTATTTTAAATTATGCGTGTATTCTTTTTCTAGTTTCCTAAAAAACTACTCTTATCATAATTTACTTTGAACTTGAGCTATTAAATTTTTTAAAAAATCCTTTTTTTTCTTTCGCCTAAAGATAAATTATAAAATAATGTATAAGGAAACGATTTGCTAAACTACCGAAAAAATAGCCTCAAGTACTTAAATTTTTATAAGTTTCAGATTTTTTCGTTTAAATAAATGATTAGATATGATATGGATAAAGAAAATCAATTCTGAGCAATTCTTTTTTGATAATTTTAATTGTAACCTAGCGATAAAAGTTGCATATAAAAAGATTAATAATAAAATTTTGCAATTTTTTTCCCACAAGCAGCAACAATAACTTTTACAAATATTTTTTCACGTGTGAATAAGTTCCTCTTTTTTTACTTATGTGTTTAAATATTTTTTGCTTTTTTATTTTAATATGTTTTATTAACCAATATTTTATCTACATCAGGTCACAGTTTTTCTGCTTATTCTAAAACCATTCATTCTTTCTTATTTTACTTTTTTTTAAATGCATAAAAACATTGTTAATATTTTATTTTTTTCAAAAAAAAAAAAAAATTCCCTTAGAAATAAAAACAGTGGAGGTGTGTCTATAAAATTATACGCTTCATTATTTTTATTCAGCATAATAATTTTTTAATAACAGACAATATTTTATTATTTTTTTAACATAAGTTGTATGATTAAAGACGTACATAGATGAAAATATTAAAAATAATTGAAACATGATTAAAAGTAGACATTTCGGCTACAATCCATAGTCCTCATCAGTTTTTGAACCGATCAAATCTAAGAAAGGCTCTTATTCGTGTATGACGTGGAACGCTTTATCCCGTCAAACAAAAGATTATACAATATTTTGTGAATAATGCGATAAAACATTTTCATACATTAAATTTTGTATAATATGCCATTATATTTTGTTTTTTAGTTACAATCGCTGATTATGTATTAAAATTATCAAAAATAATGAATACTATTCATAATGTATATAATTAAGAATTTTGATGTCTAAATACGATAAATTTGTTTTATAATCCCCTCATCTTAATATGTAATTTTAAAAAATCCTTCTTTTAAATAGCTAAAAAAATAATAATGCTACATATATATTTAAAAATAAATATTCAGCTTAAAAAAATAATGTAAGAGCTATGCATTCAATTGACATTTAGTTTTAAACTGCATGCTTTAAAAATTAATTTTTCATTTTATTATTTTAAACTATGCGTGTATTCTTTTTCTAGTTTCCTAAAAAAATACTCTTATCATAATTTACTTTGAACTTGTGCTATTAAAATTAAAAAAAAAAAATCCTTGGTTTTTTTTCAGCCTTAAGATAAATTATAAAATAATGTATAAGGAAACGATTTTTTAAGCTACCGAGAAAAAAAATATTCTCAAGCACTTGATTTTTTTTAAGTTTCAGAAATTTTCGATTAAATAAATGATTAGATATGATACGGATAAAGAAAATTAATTCTGAACAATTTTTTTTGATAATTTTAATTGTAACCTAGCCATAAAAGTTGCATATAAAAAAAATAATGATAAAATTTTGCAATTTTTTTTCCACAAGTAGCAACGATAACTTTTACAAATATTTTCTCGTGTGATAATAAGTTCTTAGAATTTTTTACTTATGTGTTTAAATATTTTTTGCTTTTTTATTTTAATATGTTTTATTAATCAATATTTTATCTACATCAGCTCACAGCTTTTTTGCTTTATCTAAAACCTTTCATATTTTTATTTTTCCTTATTTTATTTTTTTTAATTGCATAAAAAACATTGTTAATACTTTATTTTTTCAAAAATTTTCCAATTAGAAATAAAAACAGGGGATGTGTGTATATAAAATTATATGTTTTATTATTTTTATTCAGTATAATAATTTTTTAATAACATACAATTCTTTATTATTTTCTTAAGTTGTATAATTAGAGACGTACATAGATGAAAATATTAAAACTAATTGAAACATGATTAAAAGTAGACATTTCGGCTATAATCCATAGACCTCATCAGTACTTGAATGGAGTCAGAAAACATGTAAGAAACACAACAATTTAAAGCTGTTTAAATTACGGTTAAATATGGATAGCCGGAACCTGTGTAGCTTCATTAATTGTAGATTCAACCAAAATCCCTTATCCAATCCTCAAAAAAGACACGACCAATGTATTCAGAGCAATTAGAAGTTATACATCAATGTATAATGTATAATATAATACATAATGTATAATTAACACACATAATGTATAGCAATTATACATTAGTCGAGTCATCCTTGGGGCCTGGGTAACTGGTATGGCTGAATTCCCAATTAACGAATTTGGTGCAGAATGTCCCTAAAGGGATTTTGCGCCACAAAACCCCAATCAACCAACCAATTAACTAATCTACACATGTTTCGGTGGATTATGCTAATCTGCTTTAACCGTAATTTTAGCTGTTTTCAGTTGTTGCGGTCCATGCATGTTCTGGAACTCTATTCGAGTACTGATGCGGACTATGGAACGTAGCCGAAACGTCTAATTTTAATTACATTTCATATTGTTTTATTGATCGTTTTATTTTATTTATTATATACATGTCTGTATTCATATAATTTATGTATAATTAATTGTTATCCAAATGTAATTATGCATCTATTTTTAATTCTTGTATTTTGTTTCATTACATCTTATATTAATCTTTTACAAAAGATAATCCTACAGAGTAAAAATGTTGGCAAATCTTTCTGAAAACAAACAACTTCTTTATTTAATATTAACAAAACATATTTAAAAATAAACTGCATTCTGTATAAAAAAAATATTTTGCATATACTTTATTAATGTTATTCATATTACTTTAATTAAACAAATCTTTAAAGTCCAAGTCTGTTAGAAAAACATTTTCTATAAAATTTTACATTTTCATCCCTTTATAACATTTTATATGTTCTATCATTTATACTATTTTTCGAGTAGAAACTGCATAAACGGAATGTAATTTTAAAAAGTAATACGGCTTAAAATTTTTATGTGCAGAATCCTTTATATTTTTAAAAGGGAAATGAGGAAAAATATCTATTCTTGCTATCTCTTTTATATATATATATATATTTTTTAAATTATAAATGTATTACAATTTGAAAGAGTTAAACTATTATGTACATAATTTATTTGTGAAGCAGTCAAATAGAACCGTTGTTAACTATATTTCGTAAAAAAACATACATTATATTTAAATTTAAATTTTTATTAAAACCATTTGTTTTTTATATAATGTTTAAATAAATGTCGCTTGTCTAGCTCATGTTTTGTATTTCTTTCTCTCATTATTTGAAATTATGTTTCATTAAAATTTTCAAATATTTCCAAATATTTTAAATTATTCAATTTTTAGTTTTTAATTTTAAAACATACTATGTATTTGTTTATTTTTTTAAGTCCTTAGCTTTCTCTGTTTATTGTCATGTACTTATATTTTTAGTATTAATATTAATATTTTTATTTAGACATGTTAACGAATGTATTTCCTCATCTGTCAGACGTAATTCTGCCTATTATATAATTTAAGTATTTATACCAAAAAATTTTCTGGGGAAAGATTGAACAATGATAAAGGATTTTTTAATTCTTAAAACAGATTTTATGGTAAATGGTTGAACCATAATTCAGAGAATTCTAATTTAAATTATGGTGTAAGTTTGAACCACGATTCAAGTTTTTCCTAAACTAAATTTATAGTGAAAGGTTGAATTAAAATTCCGATTTTTCTCTCAATTGCATTTCTGGGGAAATAATTACAAAGCATTTTCTATTTGAATGCACTTATTTTTATTTTCTTCTGTCTGTACAACAAGAAAGTATTGAATAGTGGAAATTTTCGAAATCGGTTTTCAACGAATTTATACATTTTAGGGGTCAAAAGAACTTAAAAAAACATTTTTTTGTTAAATCTATGTCTGTGAATCTGAATCTTTGACAGTATGCGACATAAATTTGCTCTATCTCAAAAACTAAAGCACGAAATTTAATAAAAATTCATGTTTACATAGTTCTTGTTATAAATTGGTGCTTATTGGTTTTTGGTGTAAATCGCGTAATAAGTGTCACTGCTATGCTGCTTTTTCTGCAACTTCCGCAATATTTCTATCTCCAGAATTAATGCACACAATTTCACTAATCTTCAGATTCAGTTAGTCCTTGACATGAATCGGCGTCTTTTATTTTTTGGTGTAAATTGCGCAATAGGTGGCGCTAGTATGCAGCATTATTTAAGAATTTCTCAATCTTTAGAATTAATACTCAGAATTTCATCAACCTTCAGATTCGGTTAATCTTTCACATAAATTGACGTTTTTTACGTTTTGGTGTAAATTTCTCAATAGGTGGCACTTCTGTGCTGCATTTTTTAAGATTTCCGCAACGGCTCTATCTCAAGAACAAATGCACGAATTGTCAACTAACTTCAGATTCGATTAGTCGTTTACATGAATTGATGCCGTTTATGTTTTATTGCAAATAGCTTCACAGGAGGCGCTGCTATACTGCATTTCTTAAGAAGTCTGCAGCAGTTCCATCTGATGAACCGATGCATGGATTTCCATCAAACTTCAGATTCAGTTAATTCTTGGGATAAATTAGTTTTGTTTATGGTTTGCTGCCAATCGCCCTAAAGGTGACTCTAGTTTGTTGAAGTTTGTGGGATATACACATTTTTAATGATAGTCATATCTCAAAAATTAATGCACGGAATTTCATATCTTTAGAATTCTGATACGAGCATAGATTATCATTTAATTATGACATTGTGATAGTGGATATCGAAATTTTAACAGGTATAAGATAGAAGAAAATTTTAGGATTGCCACATTCAAATATTTTTAAAAAGATTTCAAAAAATATTCGTGAATAATCCCAAATAAAAACCTCTAACATAAATACCCAGTTTTCAAATTTTTGCAAGTCCAAACTATTCAGATGTAGCAATCCTAAAAGTTTGTTCTATATCATACTTTCTGAAAAATGCAGAATAGCAAAGCTACTTTTTAAGTGATTTGCTCCAAGATCTAGTCAGCAACAACTTACGTCAACGTCTAACTGATCTGAAATTTGGTGAAAATCCGTGCATTAATTTCTGAGATACAGCTATTGCGGATATCGTAAAAAAAATCGGCATTATAGCGTTGCTTGTTGGGTGATGCATAACGAGAACTCACAAGGATCAATTTTTATCATACAGTAACTTAATCTGAAGTTTGTTAGTTTGAATTAGTTATTGAGATTCAGATATTACAAAATTCTGAAAAATGCAGCATAGCAGCAATTTATATGAAAGTCTAAAAAACAGTAAACTGCATCAGGAACTAATTGAATTTGAAGTTTTATAAAAATCTGTGCATTAGTTTTTGAGATAGAGAGATTGTGTGAATTATAAATAATGCAGCTCAGCAGCCCCACCTGTTAAACCATACACACTAAAAACTAATCAGCTCCAATTTATATCATGGTCTAATTGAATCTAAAGTTTTATGAAATTCCAAGCATTCGTTCTTGAGAGACAGCGCCCACAAAATTTTTGTCAGATATACAGGGTGTCCTAGAATTTCGTGTACAAACTTCGAGGAGTGGTACAGAATATTGTTTGGAACTACAATTACATAGAAATGCATGGGCAGAAATGTCATCCTTACTTGTTAACCCTTTCACACACAATGGTATATCTATGAAACTACAAATTTTTAAATACAAAATGAACATTGACACAAGAATTTTAGTACGATTTTTCCAATTATTACATATGTGAAAAGTATTTTTTTTTCTTCTTTGCAAATACATTTTTCCGCGATTTCTGATGTCATTCATATTTTTTCACATTTTAGCAATTTTTAATAGCTACTAAGATATTTGATTTTAAAGAAACATAATTTTAAATTTAATTTAAAATTAAATCATTTCTTGTATTTTTTCTGTGTAATAAAGCATTCTACACTGCTTTCCGCACTGTGTCATAACTGTGTCTTTGTGTTTCTTTGAGCTTTTCACGAACAAAGTATTTCCATTGCTAAAATGTGGAAAAATATGAATGACATCACAAATTGCGGAAAAATGTACTTGCAAAGAAAAAAAAACAGACTTTTCAGATACATAATAAATGGAAAAATCACATTGAAACTCTGGTGTCAATGTTCATTTTGTATTAAATATTTTGTAGTTTCATAAACAAACCATTGTCTGTGAAAGGGTTAACAAGACGTTTCCGCCCATACTTTCCTATGTAATTGTGGTTCCAAAAAATGTTCTCAACCATCCCTCAAAGTTTGTACACAAAGTTCTGGGACACCCTGTAGAATCACAAGGCGACAGACGTACATTTTCTAAAAACTGTCAAATCGTGTACAGGACCTTCTAAAACGTATAAATCCATCGAAAACCGAAAGTAGAAATTTTTCATGAATCCAATATATTCTTCTTGTAAAGATAGAAGAAAGTAAAAACTTATTGACAAGACATAGACTCCCACTGACGGAAAATAATGAAGAGGAGGACTAAGAATTGCAGCACGGACACTGACTCTAAAGTTTTGGGATTGCTACATTCATCTAGTTGAAATATGTCTTATGAATATATTTTACATATCAGAGTCATACGTTATCACACCACATACGTGACATTGTAGAATTAGTTAAAAAAATTTAATCAAAAAGAAATGCAAGTTAAAGTTTTTTTTTTCATTTACTTAAGGTAATTTTGATGTATTAATTAAGTTTTTTTTTTTTTTTTTTTTTTTTTTTTTTTTTTTTTTTTTTTTTTTGCAGTAAAACAAAAATCCTAAGAAAAAGTAACAACAGAAAATGAAGTTTAGAAACTGTTTTCATTTGTTGTTGTTGTTGTTTACAATTTATTTGCTTTAAATAAACAAACAAATTACATCTATCAATTTTTCAGAAATATGGAAAAAGTTACTAAATGCACTTTTAAAGTAAATTTCATCATCTGTGTCTGTTTTTATTAAGTTGTTTAGAACACGAACGGTATATTTAGCAGAATAAATCCTCTACTGCAATGGGGAGATTAAATAATAAATCATCCATCGCAATATATTTTTTAAAAATATCGAAAAATTAGAAAACTACAATAATTTAGATAACGTATTACTAAAAGAAACCACTAAAATAATCACAGCAAAATCTGAAAAATGTGATGGTATGGCCACGCAGCAATTAACAATAAATATCGACGCACGTTAAAAAATATGAAGGAAAAATTTGAAAGGCAATGCCTAGGAAGAAATGAGACGTAAAACATAAATGAAGGTGCCTCAATAATGAATGTGAAAGCAGTTTTAAATCCTTTGATATTTGCACGGAATTTCCATTTGTATTTGAGACTATTACATTTTTAAACTTTTCGACATCTATACTATTTTATCGTGTAATTTAAGTTAGTACATAATAAATCATATTATAATTTAACGCTATATAATGGATAACGGAAATTATGTGTCAAACGTGTCAAATAAGGTGCTTCGTACTATAGCTAATTTTATAAATATTCACATCTTCGTGAAATATCTGTTGCACTCTTATGCAAAAAGGTATGATTACATTTTTTTTTTTACGATTCTATGTATTAAATTAATACAGACGTAATGACTCATGTAGAATTTAATCACCACAGTAATCTAGAATCATTACCTATATAGTATATCATTGATTAAATCACATATGGTAGAATTTAATAAAATGAAGCAAACTTTTATTAATATATTTCTTTCAGTTTTAATTCCATTTTCATAAAATTTGAAATGAATGGACAAAGTTCTATAAAGATTATAGATATTAAATTTTAAACCATTCTGGTGAGTTATTTTTGCATTGTTATATGCGGACAGACAAACGGACCAGACGACGTCTATAAATGCTACGTATTTATACAATTATGGATGCACCTAAATAGGAGAGTGCATTTTGTCATATCTTAAAAGTTATGATTATCTTTCTATCTAACACATTAGAGATTTGAATAGTTCTAAATTCGAATTTATGCATATGTTACTGTAAAAGAGCTCTTGAAGAAAGATATGTTAATCTTGTAGTGTTGCTCGCATCTACCATCGAGACGTGGTGAATTCGTAGCTCTATAGATAAAAGTTAAAAAATCGATAAAAAATATCTATTAAAATCATATTTTATTATTATTTTTTTATATTTTTTCATTATTATCGATTTTTATTTGTTTATTTCACGCAAAATTGAGTTAAGTTGCCAAACATGATGCTATTAAATTTCGCTTGGTTTATTTTGGGGCTATGACATTCGGCTAGGGTTCCCGGTAAACTCTATTTTTGAAAATACTCCAACTTTTTCTCAGACAAAAATGTGAATATATTGTCGTAATTTATCGAACCCAAATTCATAGGTTTTTGAAGGAATTTTTAAACATTTTAAAACATTTTATATTTATTATTAATTTATATATATTGCTAAATGCTTTTCTTAAGAAAAAATATGTTAATAGCCCGATAAGTGGCCTCGAAAAAAGCATTTTCAGAAAGTTATGCAGCTGAAAAATCAAAAAATATGACTTTAGCAGAAAATTTTTTCGATTCCCAGACTTGCTAATATAGATTTCATTATTCCTAATATAGAGCTTTAAAATGCACCAACTGTCAATGTTAGGGGCGAGAAACACCAAAAGAACTTCCCTTGTAAATAGGATGAATCTTTGATTTTATAGATAAATCCTAGCATTTACCAAAGTGAGTTAAAAAAATATTAAAAATCTGATTCTTAATTCTTCTTGTGTGGGTGTTTATCCAACTATTTTGGTTGTTACATAGTAACATATACATAGAATAGGTATGAAGTTTAGTAGTAGTCATTTCAACACAAAAAAATACACGAACAATTTTTGAGGAAAGATAACAGAGGTCCTCCCCTTTCCTACAGTGATACGTTCCTCAGGATCCTAGTTTGTCTAAGTCGGGCCCCAGTTTTATTTGTTACATTATATTATTCCCTAATTAAAATCAAACATAAAGCTTTAATTTAATTCGGAATTTCAGAATCAGTTATTTTTTGCTTTTTGCCCTTTTTTTACTTTTTGCACTTTTTTTTTTTTTTTTTTTTTTTTTTTTTTTTTTTTTTTTATACAATTATATGAAAGAATTCTAACAAATAAAATGTTTATTCTTTTTCTTAATATATTTAGTCTAGTCTTGTATTCGTAAAAAAATTATTTGCTCTAGGAGTAATTCTGCAAGCAAGAAGAAAATCCAATTTTTTATCAATCTAAACATTAAGATACTTCATTAAAAAAATGTAATAATTTTATACATTCTGTTGTCTTTTATTTAAAAATGGTAATTAAAAAACATTCTTTTAAACAAGTTTCTTCCATTTTCTATTTTTTTTTAGACTGCCTTTTTTTTCATACATAAAAAAATACAGTTTGTTTTAAATTGTTTCCCACCACTCTTAAAAGATTTTTTTTATGAAAAAGTTTCTTTTATTAAATAAAAAAGTAGATTTTTGAACGTGTCTAATTTATCCTTAGTGGAATATCGTTGGGAATAAGGGTTTAAAAATACAATGGATCTAGAATATAATGACTTAAAAATACCTTTTTGTGCAACATTTTAAATGTAACTTCTAAATAAATGGAATCCGCTGAAAAAATATTACACATTTTGTTTACTAAAGATAGTTCAAATCTCTTTACTACTATGCCAAATGACAATAGCAGAATTTTAAAATAATATTATTACGATTTAAAATGTACTTAAAGTTTTATTATAAAATCGGACAAATTAATTCTTTTTTTACATAACTGTTTACTTAACATTGTTAAACATTGCTTTGAATTGTCAAATCTTTTCGACATCAACTTATCAACTTACAATTCTATTATATTGGGTCACTCAACTCGGCATTCCTGGTAATAAATGTAAGTTAAAATCTTTATTATTATTATTATTATTATATAAATCTGCAAGTTTTTCTGATGATTCTGTAGATTATTCATATATTCATTCAAGCTGAAAACTGTGATATTTTAAAAATCTTATTAAAGGGGACCGGGTGGTATACCATTCTCTACAGATTTGCTTTCCTTGTTCAGAGCAATCCATCTGAGGCAATCAAATCAAATGCTAAGATAGATAAATGTAAAAACATATGACGGAATGCAATTTTCGCCTTGCTTTTAACATGAAATTTTATTTAAACGAAATCGTGTATTTGTATAAATGAAGAAAATATTCTCTGAAGAAGAGCCTGATTAAAGGATTGAAAGTACTAAGATGTTTTTAAATAAAATTAACTATTAAAATCTATAACTATTTCAATCGCCTTTTAAGTAAATCTGGACATTTTAAAGTTCACATTCTATATTTTGTACTAAGATAGATATTTGGATGTCAAAGTCTTTAGTTTTTATTCTTTTCCAACTTTTCTCAGTTCCGACCTATTTCACCTCCTGTAACGGAGTACAAAAATTCGGATATTCGCAAATGAACAGGAAAATCCTGGTAACCAGCTGGCAGAAAAAATCCTGCGAATTAAAGGAAGTATGTCTGAGCGTATACCCCCACATTAAATTTCAAATGTCCATTTTAGTATAATTGAAAGTGCAATTTTAGAACATTTTATTCTCCTGCAATTCTTTGGGGATTGCTGTACCAACATGAACTATAGCCTATGTTGGAGATAAGATGGCCACCAGCATTTTTCGAAAATTATTTTTAAATGCTGCTATCATTATTTTTTTTCAATTTCGATAGTTCCAAATATTATCCCCTACAAACAAATGAAAAAATTAATAAATAAAAAAATAAAGAAATAAACGTTAATTTTCTATAATATTAGAATAGATTACATACCAATTGTACTTCAGTTATGATGGTTAATTGCTATTTTTGTACTTTAAGGAAAACATACTATGCCAAGTGGCTTAATATGCAATAAAAAAATTGTTTTCAATTTTGCTTTTCAGAAATGCAACCAAAAATATATATATATGTAAGCCTTATAGCTATTTTCCCAATATAGAAAATAGTGAGAGAAAAACAATTAAGTCATTTCAAGACTCTAGGTTGAGATTTCTTTACTTCTCCTACATTTCACGTAACAGTAAGTAAAATTCTAATAAAATATAAATTACCTTGTTTAATTAAATTGTATTTTCTGTTAATAATCTGTGCTACATATTTAATTAAATTGTTCATGCCGAATAACGGAAGCTAATAAAATATTATGAATAATTAATTAAGGGTAAAGTTCTCAATTAGTTACATGAGAATTCAAATGAAATCCATAATTAGCATACATATTAGAAATGTATTACAACTTTATAAGAATATTAGATCTTGCAAATTACATTGAAAAATTATTTATTTGAAAAATAAAACATATTAATCCTTTGGTTAGAACAATATTTTGTTATAAAACTAAAGCAAAATACATTAGATTAATTTATAACACAATTATTCAATCGGTAAATGAATTATAATAGGAATTATAACAGATCTAAATTTTCCAAGTGAGTGAAAAAAGTCTGGGCCAGGATTCGAACCAGGAATGTATTGGCTGAAGCCGCCAATGCTCTTTTAATTTAGCCATCCCAGACAAATATTGGAGAATTAATTCACCCAACAAGAAATTAGATGAGATTGTGTGATCGTTGAGGTTAGTTAGGTGAATTAGTCCTCCAGTATTCGTCCGGGAAGTAGTAGTTGGAAGAGCATTAACGGCTTCAACGAATACATCCCTAGTTCGAATCCTGGAACGGACTATTTTCACCCACTTGGAACATTTACATCTGTTATAAAGAAAAACAGAAAAAGGTAGGCGTTGTTATAAGTTTCTTATCGCGTTTCTATTGAAACTTATACTTAGAGAACATTGGTCGCACAAGAAAAGTGACATAACTGTAAAATGTAATTTGCATATTATTGCATTAATAGGTCTAACTTAGCTATATCTTGCTACAGGCATAACCAACTAGATATAAAGGCCTGCGCATTTAGCTAAAAACCGCCGAAAAAGTGGACCTGGATTCAGCTTCAAATACTGAATCATTTCATTCGACAACGTGGCATAAACCCTGCCCAAATTAACATTGTATGAGCTGATTTCTGTTGATTTCATAGCACATGGTCATTGTTTTGGTTCAGGGTTTATACGATTGGTCAGAATAACTTGGACAAGGTATCAGAGTCCATTGACGGGAGACTTCATTCATTAATTTCAAATAAATGGGCCTTATAGATATAGTTGACCATGCTACAGGAAAGGTAAGAAAAAACTGAGTGCAATCCTATGCGAAATATACCAACTAGATTTAAGACTCGTTTCTTCAGAAACTATACGACCAATTCTAATGAAATTTGGAATCCATATTCACTATGTTAAGCTCAAGACGTATATCAGACAGTATTTTTTCTGCAATGGTTTGATTTTCCGTTTTAGTTTTTATTTATTTATTATTTTTTAACCACGCCTAAAAATTCCCATTGCTTTGGCAGCATATTGCTGAAAATTCAGGCCATTTGGATCAGTGGTTCTTTTGTTAAAGGCTTTAAAAGCCCGGTACAAGCATATACACACGTATGTATATGGAATAGATTTTAAAAAAGCGAAAACAAATTCACAAAACTTTAAATTATTAAAATATGCCAATATTTCTAAAATCGAATTTTTCAATACGATTTTCAAACTCACATCATATTATATATTTAACTGGTGAACAAATCTTACTTTTCCCGTATGACACAATATTCACATTTTTATGTTTCCGTACTTATAAAAGAAAAACGGAATGTAGCATGATTGGAAACTAAACATGAAAACTAAATCTGATTAGTTTTTGGTGTATATCGCTCAACAAGAGGCTCAGCTATGCTGCATTACTTATAATTTTTAAAATAGTGGTATCTCAAGAACAAGTGCATGGATTTTCATAAAACTTTATATTTAGTTAGTACTTGATATAACATGATGCTGATTACGTTCTGGTGAAAATTGCTCAACAGGTGGCGCTGCCATGGTGCATTATTCGTAATTATCGCAATAGCTCTATTTCAAGAACTAATGTACGAAATTTTCTAAAACTTCAGATTCAGTAAATCCCTAATATAGATTAGTGTTGTTTAATTCTTGGTGTAAATCTCCCTATAGATGGCACTGCTATACTGCAATTTTCAGGATTTCACAATAAATGTATCTCATCTACTAATGCATGGATTTTCATTAAACTTGAGATTGACTTAGTACATCATAAAAAATTGATCCTGATTAGTTTTGGGTGTACACTACCGAACATCCAAACATGCGGAGCTGTTATGCAGATTTGTTATGCCGCTTTTTCTATCTCAAAAACTAATGCATGGATTTTCATCAAATTTCAGACTCACTTATAATTGACATAAGTTGTTGCTGACTAGATTTTGGTTGAAACCTTCTAAGCAGTGGCGCTGCTATGGTGCATTTTTCAGGAAGTATTAACATAGAAACAAATTTTGGAATTGCCACAACTGACTAGTTTTTTTTTTTTTTTGTGTGTGTGTGTGTGTATGTCTTACTTGAGATGTCATATAAAGACTGTATTGCGTTTAAAATCATCTTAAATACAGAAGTAATATTTCAATAATAATATATATATATATTTATTTAAGATTTCATTTCTTATTCTGATGCAACAGTTATCTTATGTCAAACGTATCACATTTAGAATTAATGATAAGTTTCAAAAATAAAGTCGTCATTTACAGTCTTTGCAATTTGTTAAAATGCGAAATATTTATCTTTCTTTTAAAGTCAAGCAACAATTCTTCATATGTTGGCGCATTACGCTACATAATAAATAATACGAAAACATTCTACTCAAATTAGATGTTTTAAAAAATCAAAAGCGAAATACTGAAATTCGAAATTTACATTTGAAAGTCAGATTATTTCGTTTCAGAAATGATTGCAATTCCTTTATTGACGCAACTGCGAAAATGTGCTATTCAATTAAATAATTGTACCGTAGAATTAGTTTATTTTCGAAATAAGGTTTTACATTACGAATAATTATTTGTCAAGTTGTTGAAAATAAAATATTATTATTTCAAAAGCTTCAGTTATTTATTCCTTTTATGAAACTCTTGAAACAGAGTATTTAAAATTGTCATTTTCAGGTTGTTTAATTAAGGGAAAGAGAGTGACATTTACTTTAATTACTTTGCTAATATAAAATATTTTAAAATAAATTCAAGCACATAAGAGCTACTTGAACATATTTATGTTAAATGCAAAGGTATTCCAATGTCATAAAATATCTAGTTAAATTGCATTTTTGAATGTTAAAAAGGAAAGAAGTGATCGAACCTTATCATTCTGTGTTATATAGTATAATTAAAAACATCATTATTTATTTATTTATTATTTTTTACTTAAAAATGTGCATAATTCTGCAATTAAAAATGGTTATTTGAAGTCTATACCCCCATTTTTCATGTAAAGAAAACTGATTAATGCATTGTAAAAGCTACTCGAAAACGTTCCCGAAAATTACAGGCAGCAAATAAAAATTCATTTTTATAAACTCTTACAAGAAAGGTCTCCATACTGGGCATACTCAGAATTTTATGAAAAAAATACTACCTGAAGTACTTATGTATGTAATAAGGGATGAGTCAAAACTAGCGGCGGAATCACAGAAGAAAATATGTAAAGAAATAAAATATTTTCGAATATTTCGCGTGAAAAGGCGAAAGAGTCACTCGATTTGGCGAGCAGCCCTTTTCCTCGCCAAAAGCAAGCGATTATAAGACAACTCAAAACTATTAGATATTTAGAATGCGTGTAAATGGTATTTAACGAATTAAAACATGAACAATGAGAGACTTTAATATGTACATAAATATACATATTGTATTACGTATATATATTACTCTTTGAAATAGTTATTTATTTAATCACTGGAAAAAATGTTTTAATAGACAAAAAAAAAAAAAAAAAAAAAAAAAAAAAAAAAAAAGAGAAAAATTATCTTTATGTATTCTAGCATATTCAAAAAATAAAACCAGGCGTTTTCATAGAAATGAAATCTAATCTACAATTCTCAATTGAACTTTGAGCTTGAAACAAATTTAATTAATTTAAATTATGAATTTCGTTTTAAATCTCAAATTTTGATGATTAAATTAGACTGTAAATACATATAAATGTCGATGTAACAAAATTATACTTAAAACAAACTAAAACTTACAAAACTAAAGTTATTTAAAATAAATTTATCAAAACAAGTTCAACATGAAACTTTTTTTTCTTGAAGTGTATTTGACAAAAAGTATTTTTTTGAAATTACACTCCATCGCCAACCGGAGATAAATAGCCAAATAACGAAATTTTCATTACTTTTTTTACGGTTACTGAATGGAAGTTCCGCCGAATTTATTTTTTTAATAAACGTATATATCCACACGAGAAGAACATTTTGTAATTTTTTCAGATTTTTCGGGGTATGCCCGTATGGAGACCTTCTTTGTTAGATAAATTTTGAAAATGTTTTTCGAGATTCCTAAAGATAAAAAAAAACCCTTTTTGGAATGTTGCGTGATTTGGAAGTAGTTACCCACTATTTTCTTGTTTTTGTAGTTTAAGAAGCATCTATCTCTTTTTATAGGGTAGATTTAAACTGTCATACCGTTCCATAGACTATATATATTACTCGCTATATATATTACTTAAAAAAGCCTTAGTTCAATATTTTACACAGCTATCAAAATTTCAAACGCTTTTATAAGCTAGACATAAGGTGATTTTACCAGGCAAAATTAATAGTAGTTTTGGAAATCGACATACTCTATATTTTGGTGCCGTTCAATCCGAACTTGTAACTTTTTACCAAAAATTATACCGGCTACTTCTCTAAATTATGATAAAAATTCCCTCAAATTAGATTTTTTGAAATAAATTGTTTTTTGTAACAATTAAAAAAAACCATAATTAAAAAAATACACAAAATTTGCAAGAAAAAAGCTCCATGACATTTTGACGTAGGATAAATATGAAGGGGAGAGGGGGGGGTGCTTAGACTTGGAAATTAGGTTGAAGCGAGCGCGATCACATGGCAACTTCACAGTACACCACATATCTCGAATTTCACGATATAAAAGTCCACTATATTCTTGACCCATTACGAGCAGAGACTATTGTACTTTTACAACTTAATTATCTTTGAATTGCTTTTTCAATGTCATTTAAATTTTCAGTTTTATTTTTATTTTTATTTTTTTTAATTAACCCTCCAAGCGTCTTGCAAAAGGGTAAAATTGTTATGTTGTTTTCTCAACATTTTTTTAAATTTTAAGAAAATAGGATTTTTTCCACCTTATATAAAAAAAAACTTTATTATAAGCATGAATGTAATCCTCCAGAGCAGGCCTGTCCAATCTTTCAGTAACCAAGGGCGCATCTTGGTTCTTGGCACTCAATGAAGGGCGCCATCATTTACGTGATTGAAAATATATGGCAATATTTTCGCATATAGTATTAGTATACACGAACGTCTTTAAAAAAGACCTCCACAATTCTGGAGTTACATGTATTAAATTTCAACTCATACAATTTTTTAGAGAGATCTTTATCGAAACTGTTTTTAAGTTAAGTCGCCAGAAACTTTAATCGCTTCTATGATAACAATCATTACAAATAAATTTGAAAATCAGAGATATTGCTGAGTTTCTTATACGATGTGAAAATACAGATTGATTTATTTTGAAGGCATGGATTAGTTTTATGAAAAGTACAAAAACAGACAAGCACGATAGTGAGAAATCCATGTGGATGGTTTCCGAGGGGCAGTCTTGAAGCACTTTCTTAGATAGAAATCATTCTGCACTGTTTATTAGTTTTTCTAAGTAAAATTATTAAAAAAAATAAAGGAAAAAAAAAACTCCTCCTAAAATTTTAGAAGTCAAGAAAGAAAAATTAAGCCCTTTTATCCTTTATATAAAACAACCTATGGACCAGTGTGATAACAGTAAAAAGAAAAAAGCTGATCTTTCATGCACATGTATCTTCAACAGAGAGGAGAGCCGGTTAAAACGTCTATTTTTCATTTACTTCATAAGCATGAAAAAGAGCTATTTCCAACTATTAAGAAATTTAACTATCATAATTGCACTATGTAAACATAACTAAACGCAAAAAATATGCATGATTAAATTTTCAAAGTATTTTTCTGGTTGTTTTTAATGTAAAACGGCAAGCCCCAGCAGTATGCCAAACGCATGTTTTAAAAATATCTCTGATAAAATATTATTGATATTAAAAAAATCTTTATAATGGAATTTTACTTCTAAAATATTTAATAATAGGAAATCTTCAAAAGGGCGCCATAAAAACTTTCAGAGGGCTCCGCGTTGGATAGCCCTGCTTTAGAGTATTAATCATTCTTCGATGTATTGAACATTCATTAAATCTATAGAATTATAGTACTTTAAATATTGCTTATATTGCAGTGAAAACTGGAGCTTAGTATACGGAATATTACGTTCCAGGCGCTTAGAGGGTGTGAAATTTATGGACATGAGATGTTGACCGGTAGGTGGCTGCATAGATGATCAACTCATCAAATTGAAGATTGAAATTTGAGGATTACGATTAATTCGATTTGCATATTAAAAGGTAACTGGGTTTGGAAAGTCATATCTCTGTAAAAAAAAACAGCTGCACACTCGATCGTATTAGTTGACTGGTAGGTTTTTCATTCTCCTGCTTCTAGTTCACCATGTTTTATTATCTTTGAGTACAGACATAAATAGACATAAGGTCCTGTATACGATACTTACATAAATACGTATATCATTTAATTTAAATATATTTTTTAAAATATAAACTAAATAAAATAACAAACAAACAAGAAAACCCCTACATTTTCATATTAGTATAGTTGCTTTAATTTGAGGATAAAGAATCATTATCAAAACTGTAGTAATATGCAAAATAGCTGTTCATCGTGTGATATGGAATGGCCGTTTAATAAGTTTAAAATTCTCCACATTTAAATTCCTAGACCAAAATAATCTGCCCGTTTCAAGGGCTTGAAAAATGGACAAAAATGTTCTTCATTTGCATAAATACCAATATTTTTTAACGCATAAATTGTTAAAGTATAAACATTACATTTAAAATTACAAAAATTCAAGATTTTAATATTAGCTTAGCTTATTTACTTTAACGACATTATAACATTTTTAAAACTGCAGTAACTGGTACAAGAGCTGTTCCTTATGCGGCATGGAATAATCCCAGTGTAATTGTCCATTCTTTATTGTATTTTTAATCCTCCCATGTCCGCATTGTGCTCCAAAATTTTCTACATCAGTGAATTTCCTAAGCAAATTCTGCTATTCTGAAATCAGATTACTAATGTTTGAAATCATTTATTTATTTTATTTTCATAATTAGAAAAGTCCTTAAAGGAGGACTAATTGTTTTATTAATAGTTATATTCAACTTGTTCTAACTTTTACATTTTTAGATGCGTTCGTAATTATATCAATACGTATCATCTATAATCGTCGTATTGTTCTTACGTCTGTCTGTCCATCTATAAACATATATCAGCGCAAAAACCACCCAATTTGGAATTTAACATATAAAATGTTGGAGAATTTTGTCAAGTCTTTACAAGCTTTATAAAAATCGAAACAAAGGTTAAAAAGATATTTAAAAAAGTTTTCTTCATTCCATGAAAGCCTTTCCTAAGTAATTAATTCAATCTTATGTTAGTTGATGATTCTAAGTTGAATTGGTGATTAGATCACATATATATTAGAGACCTATTATTTCCGAATTACTGAATTTAATATACAAAATCGGAATCAATTTTATATTCATGCATTTAGGCATAAGAATGCCTCCGCTATGGCATCAAAATCTGAATATTTATAAAACTTGTTATTGTACGAACGCACCTCATTTGCCACGTTTGACATAAAATTTTCGACACGTTTAATTCTACGCATAAATTTTCTTTCTATCTACAAAGGACTCATAAAAAGAAAACGTTTCTATTTTCTGTTTATAAAATTCATTTAATATCATAAAGATTTAAAAGAGTTGTTGAAAATTAAATCTACTTTGAAATGCTTAGTATTTCTTGGTAATGAACATTTCACTTAATTTTTAAGGCACAGAGAATAATTTAAATAAAACATACCACTTAATATTTTAAAGTTTAATTTGATGTACGAGATTTTTCTGTTGATCTAAATTAATTATTCTGAAAATGATTACATAAATCATCGAGCCTTCTGATGTAGATTCTCAGTTTGTAATTAATATATTAAAACATAGTATTTCAATTTTAAATTGGCTTTTTTAAAAATGGTTTATCATCATTTTTAATTAGATAAGGTTTAGAATAAATACGTCTTTGAAGTCTTTATGATAAATTTTGCTAGAAAACGAAATATATTTTTGAATAACACTTATTAAAGAGAAATTTAATAAAAGAAAATCTCATACGGTTTACTATAGTTATTTAATAAAAAGTAAATTAAAAAAAATCGACAAATATTGTTTTTGACTTCTATAAAATATGTGTTAAATGGAATATCTGTTTTCAATTCCATAATTCTTTTATAAATGATATTTTACAATAATGTAACCTCAAATTCTATTACTTAACAATTCTCAGTCTTGATGCTATATAATTTAAATTAAAAAAAGGCATCGATGGCAACAAATTTAAAATACAGGACATCGAAAATAGAACAACTCTACAACAAATCATACATATTATTCAAAGTAAACTAACCTACTTTTTCTTACAAATGTTTAGTAGGTGCACTTTTATGTACAGGTACGACACACGCCTAATCTCGTGTACAATTTTTCGCATCCTTCCGATAACAAATTCGTGTTAATAAAGCATTACCCTCTTCAATTCTGTGTGTCATCTCTGACATCTCATTAAGTAGCGGTGTAACGTAGATACATAGATAATATATATACAGTGTCTCACAAAAGTGATGGGACACTTGTGCTTTATAAAAAGAAACTGCAATAAAATAAATAAACAAACATGTGCAAAAATTTTTTGGGTGTGTTTCATATTTAAAGTTAGTAACAATTATTACATAACATACATTTTGTCGAAATATTAAAATATTAATTTAGTAAAAATACAATTGTTCAGAACGGAGCAAAAAATGGCTCACATAAGTGATGGGACACTTACTTTTCCATCAAATATTTATCCAAAAATTTTACTTTTTAAAAGGTTTTAATATTTTGTTGGATTTCCTTTTACTTTTAAAACATGATTTAATCTTTTTGGGATGGATTCGACTAATTTTTTTGTGATTTCTGGAGTGATTTCACCCCATTCTTCTTGAAGCACCGATTTTAGTTGTTGTTTTGAAGAAATGATGTGTTTGCGAATTCTTGATTCCAATTCTTGCCAAATATTCTCTATGGGATTTAAGTCTGGAGATTGTAGTGGTGTTTTTATTATTTTAGGACAGTTATATAGCAACCAGAGTCTAACGTTCAGAGCAGTGTGCTTGGGATCATTGTCCTGGTAGAATTTAAAATCGTTAAGAAGGTTCAATTTTCGTGCTGAAGATTTCAAATTTTGCTTTAAAATATCAATATACTTGTACTGATCCATTATACTGTCAATAAAAACAAGATTACCAACTCCAGCGGACGACATACACCCCCATACCATAACTCCTCCTCCACCATGTTTTACTGTTGGTACCAAGTTCTGTTTGCAAAATTCTTCCCTGAGTTTTCTCCACACCAAGATTCTACCGTCAGAACCAAATATATTAAATTTACTCTCATCAGCAAATATAACTTTATTCCAGTAATCAGAATTCTTATTTATGTTGGATTTTGCGAAAGCTAGTCTGAGTTTTCTATTCTTTTCACTTACGAAGAATTTTTTCCTCGCTACTCTACCGTGATATCCAGCAGATCGAATTACCCTTCTAATAGTCTGAGGATTAACAATTATCCCATATAATGCTTGTAAATCAGCAGCAACTTTTGAAGCACTATTTCTTGGATTTTTTTTTAATATTTCGAACGATAATTTGCTTTATTCCATTGGATAGCTTTGATGGTCGGCTAGGTCTTCTTTTATCCTGAATCATATGATTCTTTTTATAACGTTTAATGATATTGAAAACTGTTGAACGACTCAAGTTAACTGTTTCAGCAGTTTTTCTAATAGATTTTCCACGTTCAATATGCAAATTAATAACTAATTTTCGAATTTCAGGCGAAGTTTCTTTTCGTTTAGCATTCATGGCTACACAGAGCTAAAAACACAAAAATTCCAAAACAAACTGGAGAGAAATACTGCAGACGATTTTATAAATTATTGCCAATTGCTTTTAAGTAAAAATAAAACCCCAAAAAATATTTTTATTACTTATTTCAGACGATTTTTGTTGCATATATAATGGTGTCCCATCACTTATGTGAGCTATTTTTTGCTCCGTTCTAAACATTTGTATTTTTATTAAATTAATATTTTAATATTTTGACAAAATGTATGTTATGTAATAATCTTTACTAAATTTAAGTATGAAACACACCCACAAAAAATGTGTACATGTTTTTTTAATTTATTTGATTAGTTTCCTTTTGTAAAGCACAAGTGTCCCATCACTAATGTGAGACACTGTATATATATATATATACATATATATATATATATATGTGTGTGTGTGTGTGTCTGTGTATTTCATATTTAAAAATGCAAGTATGGAAATTGCAACAACATTGAACCTGCAACGATTTAAACTTTTTTAATAAAGAGGGGGGGGGGGATTAGACTTGTCTGTCTTCTCTCTGGTGGGAACATACTGTCTTTTCTTTCCTGTATCTTGTTTTTGTTTATTGAATTTTTTATAGTTAATTGTTTTAGCATATAGATATATGCACTCTATTCCTTGAATTTGTATACTTGCATTTTTATGTATGAAATATAATGTGTGGCATTTATTTTGAGCTGCTTTTTAGAGCCAGTGGGGCTACATTTTTTCATAAAGAATTCATAATTGTATATGTATGTATAAAGACGCACGACATTTAAATCTTTAGCTTATCAATAGCGCTTTCACTCAGAAGTCGCCATTTTGCGTATATAACACTGTAAGCGAGTCAATAATAAAGGAGTATTTGCACATGAGCTTCTCTAAAATTGTTTTAGTTACTCTTTATTTATGATCTTGCAATACTATTCTACAACGCTTACAGCTGATGCTATTAAAATCTCTAACTGGGATATTTTATCCGAAATTTAGCCAGCATAATATTTTATGCAGATGGGACCACAAACCAGTGGCTCATTCAACCAGTGGTGAATTCTGACATTTTTCTTCAGGAAGAATGTCTTATTCCTCGGAAGGAGGAACATATTAAAGCTCTATGAGGAAAATTGCACTTTTTGACCACTGAAAACACAAAATTTCAAATCCACCGGAGAAACTTACACCAGACCCGGGTCATTCCCTAAATTCAACTACTTTAGAAATACTAGTCTGTCTTTCACTCTGAAAAAAAAAACTTTAATTTACAGCAAAAAACTCTGGCAATGTTGCCAGCAGTTTTTCCCGTAAATATTACAGTAAAATTAGATGTAATAAAAAAATACATCTACTGCAATTACACAAAATATAAAAATTGCAATTTTTGCAACAAAAAACTGCTGGAAACATTGCTACCAGCAGTTTTTGCCGTAAATTTGACGAATATTTTTACAATGCAGTATAAAAAATTACAATGCAGTATGATTTATGTAAAAAGTATGTAAAATGCTTTGTAAAATTAAAGTCATGTAAATTTCGCCCATTTAATGCACAATGTCCTAATTAAAAACCTTTGTTTTGTAAAAAAAAATGTTCACTTTAAATGTTACAATTAATTTGTCACCCGTAATAAAATAATTAAAAGAAACCGATTCTTCCTAAAACAATTAATAATATTACTATCTAAAGCTCAAATTTCATTAGAATCCTTTAAACATTTATTTACTGTGTAAAAAAAGATAAACTGTGGTTAATGTATAAAATACAGAGTGTTTTCTAAAAAAATCCGCACATTTAAATTTTAATTGTATCAAATGTAAGCGTTGTAGAGCATTTTTTTAAGATAATAAAAATGAGTAAAACAGTTTTTGATTAGTACTAATTTGTTATTTACTCACTTGCAGTGCAAAACACACAAAAAGGCGATTGCTGAGTAAAATACTTTAATGCTTTTCTATAGATTTAACAGAAGTTAAAGTCATTAGATTTCATATGAGGCTTTATAAAATATTGTATCTATTAGACCGGGAGTGTGCAGCACAGACAATTACCTCACCAAGTTCACGGAGATACAGAGGTGGCCAGAATTGTGGACACTTTTAGATAGCTTTCATTACAAAAAGTAAAAAAAAACTACCTATTGCAATCGTCCGGAGAAAACCCATCGGAAAATTTTGCTATATTTTCGTTGATCATGACCCCTAGATCCCGAAACCACCCTCCGTTAAAATGTTGACTTTATATATATACTATATATATAGATATATCCATATATACACTGCTCAAAACAATTAAAGGATATTTGAAGTTTTATATAAAATAAAGATATAAACGAAACTTTTTTTGCCGAAAATAGAAGAAGAGAATCACAAATGCAAATTTTTTTGGTTTTCAAACTGTGGAGTATGCAAATTTTGAGTTCGACGGCAAAAACGTCGCTTCAGCGGCAGCGAATGAAATTTGACTTTCAACTGCATAAAAGAGAATGAAGACAAGGATGATCGGCATTCAGTGATTACTTTATTTCGATTAGTACGATGTCTCAGCGAAATCATTTGACAGATTCAGAAGCTTGGAGAATTGTTGGTAGGTTAGAAGGGGGCCAAACTCAAGCCGAAGTAGCGCAAGCCATTGGAGTGTCACAAAGTGTCATTTCCAGGATCTGGAACTGTTTTTTGGAGAGTGGATGTGCAGGCCGAAGACCAGGGCAAGGTCGTAGACGGGCAACAACGCCCAATGAAGATCGGTATTTAGCGTTAACAACTCGGAGACATTGAAACATGAACGCTACTCTTCTCCAACAACACCTTCGCTCGGCTACAGGCACCACGATTTCAACTCAGACTGTCCGAAACCGGCTCCATGCTGTAGGTCTGTATGCTCGCCGACCGATGGTATGTGTTAGATAAAACATAAAGGCATCGTCGCGACCGCAGGGAGTGGGCAACCGAGCATGTCAACTGGAGGAGAAATGAATGGAGTAATATTCTGTTTTCTGACGAGTCCCGTTTTTCTGGGCATCCGGATAATAGGCGTATTTTCATCTGGAGGGACCGTGGCAGTAGGAATAATCCTGCGTTCGTGCACGAAAGTGTCAGATTTGGCGGTGGATGAGTGTTGGTGTATGGTGGCATCTCCATTGACGGGCGCACTGACCTCTACATCATTCGAGATGGAGCTCTGACTGGTCGCCGATATAGGGATGAGATCCTCACACCTATTGTAGTCCCTTACGCTGCAGCAATCGGAGATAACTTCATTTTAATGGATGATAACTGCAGGCCACATCGTGCAAACCTGGTGGAGGATTTCCTTTCCGAGGAAGGAATCGTTCGAATGGAATGGCCAGCGTGTTCTCCAGACATGAATCCAATCGAGCACGTTTGGGACGCTCTAGTAAGACGCGTTTCTGGCCGCCAACAACCCCCACAAACACTCCAAGAACTGGAAAGATCTCTTCTGGAAGAGTGGGGCAGAATACCCCAACTCGTCATTAATAGCTTCATTGAGTCCATGCCTCAAAGGTGTTCAACGTTGCTGGCCGCCCGTGGTAACCATACCCCCTACTGAAAATGATTTTCTTTGAAGAAAACACCTTTTCTTATTCTTTTTTTCTCATATGCACAAATTGTGTTTTTTTCCTTTTGTACACAAATGCGCAATAAAATGCATTTTTTTCTGCCAAACATGTGTAATTTATTCTCATATAACCTACTATGTCTGTCGACCATGTATCAATCAGCTAAAAAGTTTCCCAGATACAAAATCCACCTAAAACTGCAATATCCTTTAATTGTTTTGAGTAGTGTATATAGATGTATATATCTGCATTTTGTCATGCTGTAACTCTCGAATTTATGAACCAATTTGGATGAATTTCTTTAAGGGCATAATAGGAATACTAATGTTTTGACCGATTTTGTTGGCCAGCTTCATCCACCATCTTGTTTAAAAATGGCGGCCATTTGATACTTCTAAAATTTTTATGTTTTTTAACTTTGTATACCTATAGAAAAAGTTCCTGTTCACAAAATACAAACTCTTATATATCATTTTAGACAGAATGTTAGAGACATCAAAAGACATTTTAAACAGTCACACAATGTACGTTATCAACATAGGTCATTTTAAAGAAAAAGTTAGAAAACATAAAAATTTCCATAAATGTCCACAAATCCAAATGGCCTCCATTTTGAAAGAAGATGGCGGTTGAAGCTGGCCAACGAACTAGGGGTCACGATCGACGAAAATATAGCAAAATTTCCCGAAGTGCTTTTCTCCGGACGGCTGCAAAAGGTAATTTTTTTACTTTTTGGAATGAAAGCTACCCAAAAGTGTTCACAATTTTGGCCATCACTGTAAATCTAGTAATAGTTAAAATTCGATTTGCATTAAAACGTCAACCAAGTTATTGTTGGAAATCACCTAAAAAGCCAAATTTAGTGGTTGGCTCGTAGGTACACCATTGTGCTTTCCTGAAACGAAAAGTATGAAAATATGGAAGATTGAGAGCAGGCAAACATAAGGGTAAACCTATGAGTCAACCACTATAATCGGGCTTTTTGATATTTCCCCCAATACATGACTTCACATACTGAGTGCGTTTTAATACGCGAATCGAGATTTAACTAACCTTAGATTTTCCTCCCTGAACTCGATGAGGTGATTATCTGTGCTGCCGTCTCCTGGCCTATACGTTTTGTCGATAAGGATTTGCCAAAGCTGAGAAACATAAATAGACTTTTTAGAGGGACACGCTACCTCTGAAACCACATCTTCAATTTTGAGTAATACTGTAATAATATGTGGTTGAACAATACTTAATATTAAAAATTAAATAAAATTAAAAATAAGTATTATAGAATAGACTATTTTATTAAAATTTAGTTTTTTTCATTAACTTTTTAAAAATCTCTTCTATTTTTATAAATATGAATGTTTTTGCTTCGATTGTTTTCCTCATTCATTAGAATATACTATACAAAACTGTGTATGGATTTTTAGATGTATGAAATTTCACATTTTATCTGATTTCTTTTCTCTCGTGTATATTAAACAAGTTGGAAATTGCACGTAAAGCGTAGCAAATGAGGTGCGTTCGTTGATATCGAAGTTTTAAAATATTCAGATCTTGCTGATATAGTAGAGATTACTTTGGATGCAGTATAGTAGCCGAAATCTTTGTGTTCCTGTAAATATGCAGGGATTAATTTTTATTATACTTCATTAACGTATATCTTATTCATAAAATGTGAAGTAGTTTAATATAATTAAAACACCCCCCAAACAATGTTTCCCCGTATAACATTATTTAGTGGAATACTTTTGTGTGGCCCTGTAATTTAATAATACATATTCTTTGCATCACAGATTGTACAAAATGTATTTTTAGTACATATTTCATAGATTCATGCCAATTCTGTTATATTCAAATGAGTGTAACACCATTAAAATGCATTTGAAACTTTTTTCCCCATTGACCATAATCTAACGGAATACTTTTGATTGTCCCTGTAAATGATCTATGCATCCGACTTTCATAACATTTGAAATGACTCAACAAAATTACGCAATAATTATATGTTTTAAATTTCAAACAATTAAAATGCATTTGAAACTTTTTTCCCCATTGACCGTAATGTAATGGAATCCTTTTGATTGTCCCTGTAATTGATCTATCCATCCGATTTTCATAAAATTTGAAATGACTCGACAAAATTATGTTATAATTATGTATTTTAAATTTCAAACGATTCGGTTGGGTAGTTTTTGCGTTGTTATATGCGGACGGACAGACAGACAGACAGACAGACGGACAGACAGACAGACGGACGGACTGAGCGACAACAATAGGTGCTACGTATTTACATAATTACGAACGCACCTAAAAATGAAGGAAATTCGACAACTCTCAATTTAAATATATTTTTTTTAAAAAAAGCTATAAACTTGAATGTTAAATCCATGCACAAAAATATTAAATACATTAAGGAGAGAAAGTAAATAAATAAATAAATAAATAAAACTTTTATTTAAATTAGGAAAGAAACCTTAGTGCTTTTCGAACAATCAACATATAATAGTATGAACAAGGAGAAAAAAAGTTTAAAGTTTTCAATTGTAGGGGTAATTACGCTAGGTCTATTAACAAAATATACAATATTCCGCTATATAATTGTCGTATAGGTATCAAAATACTCGAAATTTCAGATGCTTTTAGTTAATAATAAAAAAAGAAAATCGATGTTTTGACCCATTTCAAGATACTTAACGAAGTGTAGAAAGAATTGGACTTTAGGTTGTTTGTGAAATGTATAACTAAAAAGACACACAGTAAACATTTGTAAGAAAACTATTTTTTTTTTTTTTTTTACATTCAGTTTTATGTAGCAGTTGTTGTAAAGTGTCTGAATTAATTTTTTATAATAAATCTTTAATAAACTCTTTTTCTTTGGATACTCTGTAAAATACAATAAGCGAAGATATGTTGTAAATTCTACTGAATTATTGCATGACTTTTTATTTTTAGAAAATTATACAAATGATTCAATTTCCGTGATTTAAAAAACATTTACAGAAACAATGTTTCTTTTTTCTGCTGATAATTTTTAGAAATGTTTTCAGATATTTCGTTTCTAAATCGGGACTATTAATTTTTAGGTATTACCTGTTAAATGCGTAGAATCAAATTTCAATTAAACTTTTTCAGCGGTGAATTTAAAGATGGAAGAAAAAAAATTCGGTAATTTTGTTAATTAATCGTGTTTTCCTCTGTAATAAGGTTTTCCTTGCAAACTTTAGCACAGTTTAATTCATCAAATTTATTTTTAAATTCTTTTGAAAAGGTAAGAGCATTTTAAATCAAACCTATCTCTAGATATTTGAAAAGATAGTTTGCATTTTAAATCCTTTCATCACATTAAATTAATTACTTTCATTATGATTTTCGTGAAATACAAAAAGGAAGTTCTTTGAAGTAAGTACCTTTCTGATTTACTGTAGCTAATTAAGGAAGAACGAGGAAACCAAATATTTCGTTAAATTCGAAAAGGTAAGCTTGAAGTTCATGTATCTTATTGAAAACTCGTGTGCAATATTTAAAACTAATTTACTATTTATTTTTGTTATTATGTATTGAGCAAAACAATATATATATATATATATCTTGATTTTGCAGATACAACCTATATTTTAAACTGTTAATATGCTCGTAAAAAATAATATAAAGTTGCTCATATCTTTTTTTTGATGTCTCACTGCTTTAAATGTCACTTTTAAAAATCGGGCAATGCAAACATGTTCAAAATATTGAAGATAGCAGCAAATATGAGATATCCATTTTCAGAACACAAGATAAAAAACTGACATTTAAAAAAATTATTATCCTGATAAGCGTAATAACTCATTTGTGTGTTAAACAGGCATTCTTTTAAAATCTGACACTCATAAAAGCAAAATAGGTCAAAGATGTGTTTAATTAGAATTTGAAGAACATTTTTTTTCAAATTATTAAAGTGTTATCAATTCAAATTATTAAAGTGTTCAATGCTTTGGAGATTCCATGTTCAACTAAATCTTTAAAAATAAAGTTTTGTTCATCAGTTAATATAAAATTTTATATGAATTTTTGATTAAAACTAGAGACCCAATTTGACCCACCATGAGGAGCAGGTTAAGACATTTACAGGTTTTTTTTTTTTTTTTTTTTTTTTTTTTTTGCTTTCACTCTTTATTATGAAGTTTATTTGATGCAGAAATGTTGATACTTTATATCTAATTTATTCTAAAATAAGAATAAATGTTAATAAAATTTAGAAAAATCATTTACTGAAGAACGTCCCAAGGTGCCCCACCTTCCCCTAATAGCAATATTTAATTATCCATGTCTACGGAAGTAAGGTGTTGCATAAGTCAAAAATTGATACCGCTAGTGGTTTGATTGTAGACTTATCATTGTGTTTGTCCTACTCAAAAGTCTGATATTATTGTAGGGCAACACAATGTTAAACCTACGAGTAAACCACTGATTGTATTAATTTTTGGTTTATGCATTACTTCACTTATGGCAAACATGAATCATTAGATTCCTCTATTACTACTCTTCCATAAAATACAGGAGTTTTTCCTGTGTTAGATTCCTTAGGTTTTTGTGCTGTCGGCTCTTGGACTCTTAAAACGTTGTGTTGTCTGCCTAAATTGTTCTTCGATAGATATTATCTGAATTTGTCACACATTTCGTTTATTTATGTTTCCTGTGGTAATTTCTTACTTTCGTTATTGTTAAAATTCGAAAGCAGTTTAACATCAGCATTGCCTTAACTAATTTTAAATTTGCGTATACTAGTAATTGAATTCATGTAAAAGATTATTCTTTTCGGAATAAAAGAAAAAGCACTAAATAAATAGTATATTATATAAAGCAATAAAATAAATAGAAAAAACTTTTTCAGTACAAAAAAAGAAGTTATGTCTTTTTAATTTAGCAAAGTAGAATTTGCAGGAATGATAGGAACAAGTATTATACGATAATGAAGTAATCTTTGTTCTTCTTGTTATTTTTCTTGCAATAAAGGAAAAAAAACCTATTCTGAATTCGATCTATAAATTTTCGGGTAAGAAACTTTCATTGAACTGTTTCGACAAGGAAATTACTTCAAGCGTGAATTTTCCGATTTGTTTAAAAAAGTTACAGAAACTAACTGACAAGGTATTTTATTGAAAGTTAAAAATTTATTTAATTTTTCAGCTATCAATTTTTAGAATAAATGTGTCTTAAAACTTTATTCAATTTTGAATGAAATACATTTCATCGTAATATTATGTTTACCTTCATTCATTGGCGATGAAAATATATTTTTTCATTTCTGAAATCATTATTCATTTTTTTTTTCTTTCATAGTATATTTACAATTTTCTTGAATTTTTTTGAATATTATTTCTATGTAATAGAAGCAAAATAAATGTAAAACTAAGCATAGTTTTTGAAAACATTTTTTTAAGCATTCAATGTTTATCTTTAAAATAACAAATAATTATTTTTGTACGTTGAGGATTCTATAGAATCAGTTATCAGAAAATCAATCGTAGAAGTCGTAAAAAGTTGTGTAAAAAAACTCACAGAAGACATTGCATAAGCTAATCAAGGTGAAAGTTGTAGTTATATTAACACTTAATATTCTGCTGAAGTGGAAAAAATTAGAGTTATGGTACTTAAGTAGTACAGAGCAGTGAAAGTCTGTGTGCTTTGGGACCCCAAGACTTGCCACCCAGGCACTGGTCGTTTTAGAAATTCTAAATCAAGCCGACCTGGTTTTCAAAACACAATTATGCTTGTTAAAAGGATAATAAGCCATGTCCCAAAAACTGAATATCCGTTTATTTCCTTACACCTTAAACACGACTACAACATGTGAATACGGGCCACCATTACACGAAAATACACGGACCGCACAACAACGGCCGGTTGGCGAAAAAGCTTCGAGAACGCGTTGGTGTTCCAAAATACGATACTAGAACGCCAACAGCTAATGAGTAGCATTTCCTTGGAAATACGGAGAGGATATCTCACATATATGCTGAAATTTAATCAGAAAAAGCCTTTTTTTGAACATTTGTGAATTTTTTTCCTACTTCTAAATGGTTTTCACACCCCTTCATTTAGGCGGATTACAAATTTCATGTTTTCTGAAGAACGGCTTCTACTACAGACAGCTCTGAATAGGAGAACTAATTTATTTATGTACGTCTTGCACTATACGTATAAATACATCGATTGTAAACATTTCATGATTATTATGCACTAGTATACAATTTCCATAAAAAATGATGGAATATTCATCAGGATTTCATTTTTATAATACTCCATAGAAACAAACAGTATGAAAAATTTATTATCAAAAGATAAATGTAGAGAAGTGCATTTTAACAATGGCAAATGATTTCTATAAATACTTATGAAAAGGATTTTTTTCCTTCAATATCCAATTTCTAAAATATTTCAAAGTAGTTTTTAACAATCCTCCGATTTTAATGTTTAGAATGGAGAAATGAAAAATCTGTGAAAATTACGTCATGTCTACAAAATTATATAAATTTTCAGTTTAGTTTTATTAATGCAAAATTACCATTTTAAGCTAAATATAACGTCAAATTTTTCAAACATACTTTAGACAAATACTTTTATGGTGAACCACAGTATATTCGAATAAAAATGTATTTCCTATTTTATTGTAAGGAAAGTATTAATGAAGTCATAATGCAAAAAGATAAAATAAACCATAAAGACAATATTATCGTGATGCTGCAATAAATATGAATCTTTATTTACTTATAAAAATAATGTATACCTGTATAATTTTTTTAACCAAAAATAACATGCAAAAAAAGTGTCTGAATATTTTATTTTTTTATTTCTCTTTTGTCTAAAACAACAGAAATAATCCAATTACCACCATTTTAGCGAAATTTCATAAAAAAATTAAAAATTAAAATAAAAATATAAAATGAGAATATAATTTAAACTAGATAATGCGGAACATCTAAAATGAAAAATTTTCATTAAAGAAAAAAAAGAGCATTATCAATTCTATAGAAAGCTCAGTGCCAGACAAATAAAAAAGTAGCTTTGTGTTTTTAATATGTAGATGGCACGGTTAATCGGGTATGTTTCACTACACTTTTCCACACTTCGATGTGTAGTTTAAGGTTGTTTTGAAATCCAAAATATTTATTTTCTAACACGCTTTTTAAAATTCTTTTTTTCTGCAAATTTAGTCAAACGGCACGTGCACATATTCAATAACTATTTAAGCCGAATTGGTTTCTTCAGTTTTTCGGTACCTACAAAGGATATTTCAGAAATTGTTTCGAAAGTGAATTGAATTTCTGAGTTCGACAGCCCAGCAAGGAGAAACAAAGCAGCTTTTCTTCAAATCTTGGATTCCTTCCATAAATACGGGTTAGGTTCCCTTAGAAAGACTCCCACGGAGGGCATACCCCTCCCCCCCCCTTTAGAGTCTATATCTCTCTTGTAGATAATTGGCCAACATAAATACAAACCAAACCAAACCTAGTTTCCTAAAAAATTCTTAATAGCCTTACATATTTTTTTGTTTTTGTTTTATAGTGTAAACCAGGAATGCAAAGTCGGATATACGTATTTATACGCCGTACACCTTCTGGATTTTTTTTAATGAACACAGTATACTCTCTGTTCTCAAGATAACTATAGCATATACACTCTAGGGTGTATCCCTGCCTTGAGCGTAAACCCTCTGCTTAGAGTGTATATCCTCTGTTATTTTTACGACTACACCTCTGGTGTAAACGTGTATCAGTTACAGGAATTTTTATTATTACAGTTACATAAAATGTACTAGGCATCCCAGCTTCTAAGTATCCTTATAGATTGTTTTACAGCGTAATTCTCCATTTCTTTAAATTTATGAGAATTATTAATTACTTTTTAAATTGAAAAGATTTATTTCTTGTTTTTTAAATTAAATGTTTCTTCATAACTAAGAGGCACACACATATGAAATGAAAAAATTTTCGAAAACAAAAATGTTCTCTGAACAAATTGAAAATATGAAGGAAGTTTCAGAAATGAACTTAAAAATGGCTGTTTCAAGAAAAGAAGTCATTTATTTAATATTTTTTTTCTTTTAGTACTGGTACATTACTATATAATATTTTCAGTTAAACAATGGAAATGCGCATATTTTGATGCACATTACACATTAAAAATAATGCATTATAGTAAAAAAAATTGAGCATCTTTCCAATTATATCTGATGTTTTATATTTAAACATGATATCTGAAGCATGTGTCTTTTTTTGAATATTATTACTTATTTTTTATGTAATCATCTTTCCATAAATTCATGCAACTTAAGTGCTAAAATATTACTTCAACAATCCAGATTTATCGAAAAAGCTATACATAATATATAAGAAACATCCATTTTCAGGCTGAATGAAAAATGGTAATGGTTAAATTATCCTTTCAAACGACATCCAAGTTATAAATCTCTCTAGCTGATTTATTCGCTTCTTTACTTAGCGAGTTTTTGTCCGAACAAAAGTGTCTTTTATTTATGAAAAAAAAGTTAGTAATATTTCGATTCTTTAACATATTTAAACTAAAACTAGTTGGATGTGTCAATCCCAAAACTTTCTTCTATCTCATAAGTACATTTTAATATTAAAAAAAAAACGTGGTGACCCCAAAGTTACCCACTATCGAATTTCCTCGAACATTTGACCTAGCCTAATGAGATTCTGGTATCCGAAAAGCCTAAAACGCAAAATTTAATTAATATTTTGAGAAAATGAGCTTAGTAGTGCCTCATGTTGGTTAATTTATACTAAAACCGAATAAGCATCTATTTATGTCAAGACCTAACAGAATCTGAAATTTGATGGAATTTGGTCCATTAGTTCTTGAGATATAGTTATCACAAAAAAATTGCAAAACGTAGCACAGCAACACCATATCTTGGACAATTTATACCAAAACGTAAAAAAGCGTCTAATTATGTTATGGTGTAAAAGAATCTGAAGTTTGATGAAATTCTGTGCATTAGTTCTTGAGATATAGCTAGTTAAAAAAAAACGTGTAAAATATAGCACACCAGCACCATCAGTTGAAGGATTTATAACAAAACGTAATCATCGTGTAATTATATGTCATTTTGTAACAAAATCTGAAGTTTGATGAAATTCTGTGCGTTGGTTGTTGAGATATAGCTATCGGAAAAATCGTGCAAAATGCAGCATAGCTGCACCTCCTATTGCAAGGTTAATACCAAAATGTAATCAGCGTCTAATTATGTTATATGTTCTAGTGTAACAGAATTTAAAATTTGATCAAGTTCTCTGCATTAGTTCTTGAGATATAGCTATCACAAAAATCGTGCAAAATGTAGCATAGCAGCGCCACCTATAGGGCAGTTCACACCAAAACTTTATCAGCGGCTATGTATCTCAAGGTATCGCGGAATCTGAAGTTTGGTGAAATTCTGTGCATTAGTTCTTGAGATATAGCTATCATGAAAATCATGAAAAACGTGGCATAGCAGCGCCACCTGCTGGCCAATTCACACCAAAACTTAATCAGCGTCTATGTATATCAAGGGGTCACAGAATCTGAAGTTTGGTGAAATTCTGTGTATTAGTTCTTGAGATATAGCAATCTTGAAAATCATAAAAAACGTAGTATAGCAGCGCCACCTGCAGGCCAATTTTCACCAAAAACCAATAGGCACTAATTTATATTAAGGTCTAACTGAATATAAGATTTTATTAAATTTCGAGCATTAGTTCTTGAGATAGAGCGCCCACAAATTTTTTGTCACATACAGACAGACAGACTCACAGACAGACACACAGACTCACAGACAGACGGACAGACTCACAGACAGACATTTTCTAAAAATAGTCAAAACGTGTTCAGGACCTTCTAAAACGTATAAATCCGTCGAAAACCGGAAGTCGAAAATTTTCATGAATCCAATACTTTCTTCTTGTAAAGATAGAAGAAAGTAAAAATACATTGATGCATTGAAGTATTTCTTTAAGTGGAGTTTAAATGTTCTGAGCTATAGTTATAAAAAACAATTTCTTCCAGAAATGATACATTTGTGATAATAAATTTTGTCCTCCATACATTTGAATTTGCTGATTTTTAAATCTGTGTAATAATTAATTTACGATTTATGAAATTTTGGTAGAAGGTAAATTATAAGAAGTATCCACTTTTAGGTTGAATGAAAAATGATAATCGTTAAATTATTCTTTCAAACGACACCCAGTTATAAATCTTTCGAGATTATTTATACGCTTCTTTGTTTAATGGGGTTTCGTTCTGACCAAATAGGTTTTTATTTATGAAAAAAATCAGTTATATTATATTTTATATGACATCTAAACTAGAAAAAAAAAGGAAGAAAAAGATTTCATTATTGAAGAATATCATTATGTAGCATTTAAGTAATCTGAGCTAATGATAGAATCTTTGTGTTAATAATTTGTCTTTATTTAATGAGATTTTGTCCTATTGAAACAGGTGTTTGTTTATGAAAAAATTCAAATATAAATATGATATCTAAACTCAACCGAAAATAATTGATTCGTTGAGGAATTTTATTAAGTATAGAATTTAAATGCCCTTAGCTAATGATACAATCTTAATGCTACTATTTTTCCTTTACTTAATGTTTTTTTTTTTCTAATTTAAAAGGCTTCTTAAGAAATAAAATTCAATTATATTATATTTCACATAACATCTAAACTCAAATAAAAAGAATTGATTCTTTGAAGAACTTCATTAAGTGGAATTTAAATGATCTGTGCTACTGATAGAATATTAATGTTTTTTTTTATTCTAATGAAAGAGGCTTTTGTTTATGAAAAAAGTCAGTCATATATTTTATGTGGTATCCAAACTCAATAAAAAATAATTGATATTTTGAAGAATTTCATTAATTAGAAATTAAATTTCATACACTTTTCGATGTGCAATAATAAAAAAGGCTCAAAAATTGCTATTACAGTGCCCCTTTTGCAGAATCGTCATTATGAAAAACCTCCTGGCCATAGAGAGAACGTATACAAAAATATAGTTCTATGGTTTAAAAATATGGTACTGTAAATTCTATGCATAACTTCATGCAATGATACAAAGGGTGACACACAGACATATGGCATTTCAGACCGTCTCTCTGACCCCTGAAAAGTGTAATCCACCGAACACTGAAAGTTGGAGAAAATTTCGACTCCAATACTTTCTTCTACTGAAAATCAAAGAAAATAACTAGCAAAAACAGTAAACGGCGAAGACTTATTCCTCAATTCAATACCTTGATTATAAGCCTAAATACTTCCAAACATCGAATAAGGTTCTCTTTTCTTTTAAAGCTCATCTGCTCACAGCTGTCTGCTGTGTTGAATTCAGACACTTTCCTCCGGGAGGGACTTCTGTGGATCCGGGGAGTGGAATTATAAAGTTCTAGGGGGGATTGCACTTTTTGACCGTTTAAAACACAAAATCTCAAATTTTTTGGGGGACATTTCATTGCTTCGGGGAATTGTTCCCCTCCCTCCGGACCGCCCCCCTGAAATCAACACTGGCTGTCTGTAGTCTAAATTATTCATAAGAAAATGTAAATGTGAAATAAAACTAAACGAAAAATACCAGAAATATTTAGTAGAAAATAAAATAAAAAATGACCACAAAAGGAAGTTTCATAATAACCTCCTCAGTCTCAGGTAGCTTGTAGGAGACACTAAATAATGTATTTTAAATTAATTTTAATGCTTTTATAATTGTTAAAATTATTTCTAGATCTTTTTAATAAGTGCGCGCATATCACAATAATCGATATATAGAATGATACATCTTTGGAGATGTTATGTAATAATTTTAAACTGTCTTTTGTGGCCCCTTTTAATATTTGGCTCCGGACTGAGGAGGTTAAAAACTCGTCATAAATTCAAATTTTAGTAACAACGTTTGTATTTGCCCACGCAATTTGAAATGACTTTCTTGTTAGTCTCATGCCTTTCCCACGAAAAATGACGAACGGTTTTGGAATATGGTGCTTTATGAACAATATTCCTGGGATGTCACAGTGTCCATCACGTGGTGTTGAAAGCATCAGTTACCACGTTTGTTTAAGTATTCATCACTTGATCAGCATAAATATAAAAACAGTCGAACCTCGTTAACATGAACCTCAAGGGGAATGAAAATTTCGCTCATGTTAAGAGTAATTCATGTTATTAGTATACAATCTTTGTATTCGTCTTTATAGGGGACTGTGAAAACAGTTCATCTTAAAAGTAATTCACGTTAAGCGCATTCATGTTAACGAGGTTTGACTGTAAAAAGAAGGTTTATTTTGCACGACTAACCACTCGATAAATACAAATTACAAAATTAATATTCTCTTATTAATTAAAATAAAAAAAAAGTTTGATTTTGCAAATTAAATAAAAAATACACTCGAAATTGAATTAAAATAGAGAAAATAACTGATGCATAATATCTATTTCTGAAAATATCTAAAATTTGACATAAAATAAAATAAATATAAGGGTAAATTTCCCAAACACAGTGCTTTTCAAAGATGCGATTTTGAATTATTCCCTGGCATGTGAATATTCGTAACATAGAACCCAAAAGAAGATTATTGTCTATTAGTGATATTTTTTTAGTCAAAATGTTGATTCTGCACCATAATTTTACTGAGCTTTCAGAACAATCATAGTGGCCCAATGACTACACTTAAAAAAATGAAGTATTCAAAAATGAGAACATCGATGTTCTCATATCGAATTGAGTATATTTGGATAAAAAATGAATACATTGATTTCTGAATTTTGAAACATCATATGTTATCAAATTCAAACAATCGACTATGTTGTACCCTGTATTGGTTTATTTCATTCATGATAGCATAAAAGATGCTTATTAATGTAAATATTAAATTATGTACACAGTACTATGAAATCATTTAAAAGTACTTGCAAATAATTCTCTTGTCATAAAAATATTCGATTTGCGCATTTTACTAAAACTTTTATTATTTTTCTTAATAAATAATCAATTAAACGTTTATTTTTAATAGTTTTGAGCAAGAAATAAATGTCAGTACATTATTACTTTAATTTGTTAGTTCAGGGGGCAGTTTTAAGGGATTTATATTTGAACACAATCATGCAATCAAAAACGAGTACATGTGTTTCTCAGTTTTGAGTACATTTGGAACGGAGCTACTTTAATTAAGGTATCCTGGGGTAATAACGCCATTATGGGTAATAACGCCATGTGCTAATATTATGCATAATTATGAATGAATCCAGAAAATGGCACATGCGGGTTCTGCGCAGATGGAGTCTAAGTCATCAGAATCACAAACAACCGCTAAAGTTAATTTGTTCTCTTTTTAGATCTTATCGCTGGAAAAAGCACGTAAAAGTCAACGCTAGATCTAAAATTTGCGAATTAAGTTTTGTTATCTGAAAGTTATATATTTATTAGGACATACTTTATTTATTATAGAAATTTGTAGCGTATTTCATGTACTTTAAAAATGTTGTGCAAGATTTTGGATAAATTCGCGAAGCAGTTTGTAATTTAATATATATTGCGCAATAAGTATATCGCAGTAATAACACTATGTAATATGTGGTGTAATTACTCTTGTTGATTCTTTTCAGTTTTGAAACTACATCCGAAGAGGGTTTATTTTCTATTTTATGTTTGAGAAAGCAATACTGTAATTGTTGAGAACCAAAAAGGATAAAGAGAAATTCGTATGCCCTAAATGCTGAAAATTTTTTCATATTTATCAATTTATAGGGGTGTAGAGTTTATATCTTTAAAACTGGATAATTTACATGTCATTAATTCATCTTATTTTGTAGTTTTGGCAGCATGGTGTTATTACCCAACTATGTGGGTAATAACGCCAAATAGCATTGGTCCAGAAAACATGCCGTTACATTTTATGAATATATATCTTCTAAAATATTCCTTCTTGTATATATAGTCAATAAGTTGCTGTATCAGATTCTATATTTGTTTGAAAGAACAAAATTCAACCTTAATCAGTAATAATTGGTAGAACCTTAACGTAGCGTTTTTACCCCCGGATACCTTATGTGAAGTACTTAAAATTTTTACTTTAAATCTTTAAATAAATTTTAGTTTTTACTCAATTTTGGGAACCCATTTTTTTCAGTGTACAAACGAAATACTGAAGGAACTCAAATATTGCATTTCCTATCATGCTTTTAGCATTTACAAGAATTTGCATCTTGTAATATTATGGCATATTCATGCATCATACGATTGCATGAATATGCATTTTTTCTGTTCTAAATGGTACTGAGCAACAATGATCAACACACTGAACAGTTTTGATTAATCAGCTCTACAGTGTATAAGTTTGTATTTTGTTAAATTAATGAAAGAAAAATGATAAAACGCGCTCTGGTTTACATTTTTGAAATTATTTTTTTTTTCTGGTTAATATCTTTCGCAATCCTTCATTTGGGCGCATACGAAATTTCGTAATTTTCTGATAAACACGCTCAACTACAAATAACTATGAGTAGGTTAACTTAATTATGTATAGCCTGTATATAACATTATGTATTCGTATTGCATGTGGTCAGATGTAATAGTTTCAAGCATAAAGAATAAGCCTGATACGACTGATGAATTTGTTTTGAGTCTAATAACATCTTGACTTTAATTTCACTTTAAGCGAAATATGTCAGGCAAGTAATTTATCTGAACATTTTGAAAGACAAGCTGTTAAAATGTCGTATATATGATATAGAGATAAGAGATAAGAAGTTTTAATCGATGTTTAAACTCTCTTTTAAACACAGTAACTCAGATTTTATGTTGAAGCGAATGTAAAGCTGAAAGTAAGGGGGATGAATAATTGAGGCATTAGGACGTTCAGAGATGCTTATGTTTGTGTCCGACTACTATTTAAGGTTAATAATCTTCGCCTTGATTAATCGCTGAATTATGATATCAAGTAAGATGAAGAGATTCAGAAATAGTGGCTCTTGAAATAACACACATCTAAGCGCTCTGTTTGTGATCAACTGAAATTATTTTTAAATAGAAAAAATAAATTATTCTTTTATAATTGTGTTTTCTATTTTTATATTAAGGATTAGACACCAGAAATTTTTAGATAGATTTTTAATCTTATATAGAGGCAAATTTTTGTATTTTTTACAGGATTAATATTTCTATATAAATATAGTGGTTGCTAAGAACTTAATTTATTTTTTAAAAGTTAAATAAAAGGCGATGTAAATTTGCATCACTATGCAAAGAAGAGTTAAATAGAAAAAACAAATGGTGTGTACCTGATTTTATGAAATTTTTTTAAAAGTCATTGCTCATTCTGATCTCAAATTCTCCTTGCGAATGTTAAACCTGTAAGAATGGAATATATTCTTCTTTTTAAATTATTTTATGTAGAAACTAATGTTTTTGGCTTAATTTTCTATGTAATCTACTTAAAAAATCCCCTCTCCCTTAGTTGTCAAAATATTTTTAAAATACAAGTTTAAATTTATCCGAATTGTTGAAACTCCGCCGTACTCACAGTTTATACTATTGTAACACTCAAAACATTAAAATAAGCTTGTATTTTAACAATATTTTGAAAATTAAAAAAAGAAACATCTTTTAAAAAGTGAACACAGAACATGTTAAATATAATAGTATTCTTATTAGGTATTAAAAAAATCATCCTATTCTTATAGGATAAATATTAGCCAAAAAAAAAAAAAAAAAAAAAGTGGAGGCTGGATTGACCAGCCCTTTAAAAAAAATAGCAAACTTTATAATCTAAATGAAATTAGAATGTATGGTCTAAAATATGACACATTCTAATGCGATATTAAGACAAGCGGAAAAAGTTTTAATTAATTCTTTCTTTCAAATACTGGAACATATGTTTTGCAGTGGGAATGGAAAATTTTAAAATAAGGATATAAAATTGGTGCATAGAAATCGCAGAGATATTTACATTTGTGTAATTACTATTTATGATTAATAATCTGCGATTTATATCATAACTGAATTATGTTATAAAGTCTGAAATAGAAAGAAAAAGTAGGATCAGTGATATAGTCGTAAAAAATACAGAAGGTATACCTAGAGTGTATATACCATAGCTTTCTTGGGAAACAAAGGGTATGCGGTGTTCCTTAAAAAAATCTAGAAAGTATACGGCGTAATTCTCGTATACCTTCCACTACATCCTTGAGTAGGATATTACTGACTAATTTGTTTGGAGTCTGATAACATATTCTAACTCGATATTAATTTCACTTTACGTGATTTATGTGAATGAGACTGAACATTAATGCTGAACATTTTGAAAGATGAGTTGAGAAAATACCATATACATACGCGATATGAAAGAAACGAAAGTAAATTTTAATTACTTCTTTATACCAATCGACGCCGATTTTGCGTTATAGTAAATGGAAAGTTTAAAGTTTCTGAATTACAAAATTTGATATATAAAAAATATAGAAGTTCCTTTGTTTGACAACTATCAACATGGAGTACAACTATCTTATGTTTAGTAATCTGCGGTTTCTTTTTTTAATTCAGTTATGTTATTTAGTATTAAATATAAAGAATATAGGGGAGAGTGGGGATACTTGAGCCACTCCTATTATCTCTAAAGTTGGTTAATTTTTCTTTCAAAAATTGGCAATATGGTACCTATTTAGAGTTCTGAACATGTAAAAAAAATCACATGCCTTAGTACCATTTTGAAAGTATAGTGATTAATAGTTGTTTCTTCCCTATCTGAAGTAAATATTTAGATGCATGCTTATTTTATTTTGTTGTAATCAAAGTTTTGTTTAAAGTTGCAACTATATACATAAATTTAAGAAGTATGATTTCAATTGTATTTTGAATCTAAAATAGTTCTAATAGCTGCATGCTTTATTTAGTAAAACTCTGATAAACAAAAGTAGTAATAGTGGGGAGACTTGAGCCAGTGAGATATGGGATACTTGAGCCATGGCTCAACCATCCTTACTAGGAAATTAGAAATGGGTGAAAGAAACAAAAATAAAATTACATCCTTATATTCACTAATAGATTTTTTCTGGATAAAAGAGAGAACAATGTTTCATTTTATTTTTTTTCTTAAGAAAATAACGACCTAATTTTTTTTTTAAATGTATATTTTTTTAATGAAAATATCCGTTTTATTTTTAATTTTGACAAACAAAATAGCCTGTCTAGATAAATGTAAACATAGTTTTCAGTTTAACTTTTATTAAATTAAAATAACTTTTTAAAACTGCTTCACAGTTTATAATCTCTAATACTTTAATTAGTTAGGTCCAACATATTAAAATACTTATTTTTTAATATAATATATCAAGATTAATATTTTATATTGAAATTGCAACCTCTGTTGCTGTAACTTTTTTTAACTAAGAAAATTAAAGAAGAATTGGTAAAAAGAGCATACAAAAAACAAGAAAAGCAAGAAAAATCACAGTTCAAACTTACCTGCCTGGAGCCAAAGGGGAAGACAAAATCTTTTCCTGTGAAATCAAAAAAGTGTTTGAAATAGTAGAATGATACATCTGGCTCAGATTCCGACAGCTACTCAATTAAAAGCATGAGTTCGATAATACAATTAGGGGAAAATTTTGTCAATGATGGTGATGATATGAAAAGAAAATCTTCTATTGATGATTGGTACTAATAAAATATGCCGGAAAGAAAACTGTAAAAAGTTTTGTTTGACAATGCTTAATATTTTGAAAACGAAATTCGCCCGAAGAATTACAGATTCCAAAGTTAAATGGCTCTGAAGTGAGGATGTTTCTATCATCGACATAACTCAAGTTGAAATGATCCTTCGACCACCAGTTCTAACGACAAAAAATGATCGTATTACTAGCTTTGCTTTCTCAATTGGTTTTGAAGGACTTTATGTATCATAATTTATCATTCTGTAAAATGTTTGTGCAAAAATAAATCGAAAAACATTACTTTTGTAGGTACTTTTCCGTACTGGCTCAAGTATCCCCCTCATGGTGATACTTGAGCCACGATGTAAAACAAAAAATAAAAATTTATTACATAAAAAAATAGTACAAAATTAATTGAAAGTGATTTTTCAGTTGAAAAAAAATATCAAATTTTCATTTTCAATATTTTATTTTATTCTAAGAAATTATAAAAAATTAAAAAAAAAATAAAATTAAAAAAATTGCTCAAGCATCCCCGTCTTCCCCTACATAATATCTATGTATACGTATGTCACACGAATATCTTTTAATTTTGATAAAATGCTTTAACTTTATTTTAATTTTACATCAAATGAATTACGTCAAGTAAGTAATTTACTTGAACATTTTAAAAGCTAAGCTGAGAAAATGTCACATAAAAATGCGATTAGGCAAGAGAAAGGAAGTTTTTCTTACTTCTACGTTTTAAACTCATCAACATAGATTTTACGTTATAGTGAAAGGAAATTTTTAAAGTTGGGGAACAAAAAATGATCTCTAGACGTACTTTTGTTTACGTACTATTTATGATTAGTAATTTGCCACTTCTCTTTATTTTACCACTGAATTATACTATTAAATAAGGCGGATAGTACTATTTGAAATATTGTTTTAAAATCATCACTCAAAAATTAATTAATTAATTAATCTTTGCACTCAATGTTGGTCAGATGAAATTATTTTGGAATTGAGAGAAAAACGTAATATTTCTAATAGATTTGTTAAATATAAAAACAAACTTTATATTGTAATTAAAATGAAAATGTATCCTAAAAGTAAATTATCTGAACATATTGAAAGTTACGTTGAAATATTTTTTATATTCACGTGCAACAAAATGACACACAAAATAGCCATTAATCAGATTATTCTTTTATAAAAAAACAGCTAAGAAAATTTTATGCTGCGCTGAATAGAAAACTATCGAAGAAAGAAACCATACAACTATATGTACCAAAAATATATGACGAATTGCAATTGTTTTTAAACCGAAGAAATATGTCTGATACACCCGTCAAATTTATTTTAAGTATTTGAATAATAATAATTCAAAGGACGTGTAAGAATATGATAAAAGCAATTTGGACGATCACTGTAAAAATTAAGTAAAGAATATTTCATATACATAAACAATATAAAAACATCAAAAAAGAAGGCTTTAATTAGTTCAGTCTCCTTTAAAGACGGTAATTTCAATTTTATTTTAAAAGAAAAAAAGATTTTCAAGAAAAAAAAATAAAAGACATTATACATTATATATAAAATATTAGTAATCAGCTGAAATTGTCTTTAAATAGAAAGAATAAATTCGATATTTCTGATGAACTTATTTTATTATAATTATACGCTTTATACTTAAATTGAAGCGAAAATAAGCCAAAGACGTAATTTATCCAAACATATTAAAAACTGAAAAAATGGAGTATACATATGCAAAACGAAGGTAACAGAAATTAAATTTCAAACAGTTAAATTTTTAAGCAGCTAGATAAATATTGCATTGCAATGGATAGAAAAAACAACCCCCAATTAACTTAAGAAAAAAATATATGAAAAATTGGAATTGATTTTTAACAACACGTAAAAGCTAATGTCATCACGGAGTTTATTTCAAGAATGATAACGTATAATAACACGCTTTATATTTCAAATGAAATAGAAGTGTTTCGTAAAAGTAATTTACCTGAACATGTCGGAAGCTAAGCCGATAAAATGTCGCATGCATTTTGCGGAAAAACTCTACTTTTCATTATTACTTTTTTTTTATTATTATTCAATGATTACATAATCACTTTAGTTCACGTCAAATACCTATGTTCGGTGAAATCAATCTCAGAATGATGTTATTAGCTGATAAATTCACTCATATAAAATGTAATTCTTCATCAATGCTTAAATTTTTTTCTGTGTCATATATAAAGGAATTGACAATAAATAAAATGTGAAATGTCTTTAGGTGACAACATTTTAAGATTTCATTCATCTGACGTAACACTATTTGTCTCTGTCCTCTATCTGTCCGTCTGTCACAGAGTCCGTTAACAAAACTGTATAAGTCAGATAATTCAAATTTTGTGTACTTACAGCTTACCTCGTATCATACGATAAATCTTAAATTTAAAAAAAATCTATTGTTTTAATTAAATTAATTTTATTAATGTCATACGTCCATTTTTGTGATCTAAATTTTAAAAGAGAACTTTAATTTTAACGTTTTTCGGGTAGACATCATAGCTTGGAGCATAGCCGACTATATACTACCGGCCGAGCCATTTCGCGAAAAACCGCCGAAAAAGTGAAGCTAGATTCAGCTTCAAACTCTGACCCATTTCATTTGACCACGTGTGAGTCCATGTGACGCAAACTCAGCCCCAATTAGCATTGAATAAGCTGCTATCTGTTCGGTGCAAATTGCTCGGCACATGGTCATTGTTTTGGTTCAGGGTTTGCACGATTGGTTAGAATAAATTGGGCAAGGTAGTAAGCACTTCGGTAGTAAATTGAAGGTTCTTAGAACCTCGATACTGGAACATGAAATTTTCATATTAAGATGGATTTAATTAGAAGAAATTTCTTTTTTTTTTTTTCTTTTACAGTTTAAGGGTTTATATTAATATGCTTTTGTTCATCTGATATTCATAAATTTTTTTTGGAATTTAATTTTTTTTTCTATTTTAAAAATTATTGCGATTTATTAACGTTTCAGAAAATTTCTTTAAACAATTTTTTCGCAGTTAGAAATTTAAAGTTTTATTTATATCTTCGCTAGTTTTTTTAGTATCGGATTTTCAAAAAAATGGTATTTTTAATTTTATTTAAATAATCTGATTCGAACATTTTTAATTTCATTAAAATAAATAACTTTTTTTATAATTATTTTTTAAATTAAATTTATTGGTGCTACCATCTACCGTGTGTCCAAAAAATGACTGATGGATTTTAAAATTCAATAACTTGCAAACGGTTACAGCTATTTAAAAAATTTTTACAGGAGGATTATGTATAATGTCAGGAGTTTTTTTACCGTAATTTTTTATTTTAGTTTGATTTTCAAACAATAGGTGGCGCTGACGGCGATTGAAGGTCAGGCGATCAGGTCGACGCTTCACTCAACACTGTTCATCTGGTCTTCAATCGCCGTCAGTGCCACCTATTGTTTGAAATTCGAACTAAAATAAAAAAATTACGGTAAAGAAAACTCCTGACATTATGCATAACCCTCCTGCAAAAATTTTTTAAATAGCTGTCACCGTTTGCAAGTTATTGAATTTTAAAATCCATCAGTCATTTTTGGGACACCCGGTATGTAAGAGTTTAATAATTAGTTAACAATTTGGATTTATTAATTAAAGGATAGTTATTTTACAAAAAATATTAAACGAAACCCTCTGAGCGATCTGCGATCAAACTTACCAACTTGTTCATTCTAACAGCGAAAAAAATCTTAAAAGTCAGGTAAATTTTAAGCCAAAGAAGTAGAACCTCCCCTTAAATGTATTTAAAATCTACATTTATTAATGCATTTTTTAAGTATTAATTATCTTAATATTTCTTCCCGATATGATTACAATTGGAAAAATTTAAGGAAATGACGATATGAAATCATGGGAAATGTTTCTGATCGTTTAATAAGCTTTAAGAAGTTAGAAGTTATTTTTAAATTGATAAAATGCAAAGCTGAGTGGAAGAACATGTTATGCTACATTAAAAAAAAAAAAATCTTTTAGATGAAAGCGTTATGAGATATTCTAACGGATAATAAATCTAAAATTCTAAGATTTATTTAATTCTGAAGATGTAAGGCATTATTCAATAATATTTATTATTTTAATATTAATAAAGTAACTAATAGTAATAATTTTTAAATAAAAAAAAATCAGTATATATCAGTTTTACTCAGACAGTTTAGTATCCCACCTATTAATATTTTGAATACATTGTATTAAACAGAAAATAAATTATCAACATTTACAACAAAATCTTTCACTTCAAATTTCTGAATACGTAATTTTTGCTACTTAATATATTTTCCCCTAAACTATTCAATTATGCAAGACAATTCTTCTCGTTCTCATTTATTTTAACACATAACCTATTCTAAAACTTTTCACTGGTACAACAAATTTTACGAAAATATACACTGGAAAACTACATACAGGGAAATTCCATTTAAATTTTAAAGTCAAATTATTTAATTTTAGAAACGGTTGAAGTTCACTTAGCTTTTTGGTTAATAAAAGGAATTCACAGAATAGTTTACTTGTAAATAAACCTTCGTATTTAAATTATTATTGTTTAAGTATTTAGATTTCAGATTATATTATTTCACATTTTCTAAAATTCAACTTATTCATTCTTTTATGCTATTCTTAAAACAGCGTGTTTCAAAATTTCATTTAGAAGTGGTTTAAGTAATAGAAAGGTAACTGACATTTCGAACAAATACTTACACGATAATAAATGCTTAAAAAGTAATTTAATGACTTTTCACATACTTCTTAACTTAAAGAGTATAAAAGTTGTTTCAAAGTTCACAAATGTGTTTAAAATTACTAATGAAAAAGAAATTACTTATTTCAAATAGGTTTAAAAGTTCCAAATAAAACATCCATTTATACTTCGTTTTGTGAAATTTTCTATTGCTGCTGTAGAATATAAAATTTCTCTAGAACTGCTTCGCTTCACTTCGTTTTCATTAACATTGAAAATTTTATTTAACTAGTACTTCTTTCATATCGCATTAATGAACGCATTTTGAATATCTTGCGTTTATGGTAATTTATCTGAATCGAACAAAATAAACGCATAAAAATATTAATAAATATACCGAAGCAATTAGAAATTAGAAATGTGTACTTCAAATTCAATAGTTATTTATTTTTAACTTTGCATGCTCGTTTCTGAAAATTATTTTTTTCTTTTTTGCTATTTACGCACATTGTAAAGTATTTCAATGCTTCATTTCCGCACATTTGCAATTCATTCGTTTTCACAGATATGCATAAAATGATAACACCCACTTAATGTTTTGCCAATAAAGACGAAAAATTTATTTTTTGAAATTTTTATTATTCTATCAAAGGTCTCATGCCTTCTCAGATTAAAACCTATTTAAGCTATCAACACATTTCCAACACTTCTCAAAATAGTTGAAAAATAATTATAATTTTTGTGTCTGTCTGTCCGTACTCTAATTAGTATGAACGGATTGCCATAAATTTCCTGCATGTTATTTGGTTGTGCTATTTTATGTACAGTAATATTAATAATGTGCGAGCATTTACGGTTAATTTACTGAGACATTCAAAAAGATTCAGTTTCTTTACAGTCTATGGAGAAAAATCATTTGCTCTATATTGTAATGATACCGTAATATGAGGTCACTTTGTGAGACATGGCCTAGGTTTCGTATTTCGAATCTCCCACTCAATCTAGTATTGCAGAAAAGGGTACTACTTGGTTATCTCGTCGGACAATTTCGTCAAATTATACTTGGTGCCAAACTCATAGCCAAATTATACATATTGACATAATTTTCATTTTAAATGTCGAAAAAAATTTAATTAGTAGAACATTAATAAAAATACAAATAAAAAGTCGAAATAAAAATAACTTAATAGTGTTTTAAACACGAGTATGGTATTTAAACTCATTGAATGTAACATTTACGATCATCCATTATTGGCATTTAATCTTATAGTTTGGCGATGGTTTTTTGGTCGACGGGATAATCAAGTATTACCAAGAAAAGCAAATAACAATACCATATCTTAGAACGGTGTACCACAACACTTAACGACCAATACCCGAAGTTCTAGTACCTCGCTAGTTCTCTTTGTCTGGTGTATAAGTGCGGACACACACAACCACTTTTTGTGGTAGAAGACGGCGTGTTTTATAATTAATGTGGTAAATATTCTCTGCTGCACCTGAATTGAGACTGCATTTTCTATATGCTTTTCTTTTAAAGGAACTCTGCTTCGAGATTAAAAACGAGATGAAAAGTAGCGAAGCTGTGTGAGAAAGAGAAAAGAAGCAAATAGAATGTTTTCAGCGACAGAGGTAAATGTTTGGTAAAAGCACAAACGATGATTTCGACGATTTAAAGGAAAATTTGAAAGAGACTTAAAAAAAAACTTAAATATTTACAACTTATAGATGCCAGTTACAGATTGTTGTGAAAAATTGCAGAAAATAATTCCGATATTTTTTTTTTCGATTTTTGTTTTTGTTTTGTTTGTCATTGGAAATAGTTTTAATCTTGAATATGGTGTCGCCCATCCTTCAAATTTGGTGTCAGAAGATTTTGTTTTTTCGTCTGCTATAAGTGTTAATGTTTGTGATTGGAAATAGTTTTAATCTTGAGTATGGTGTCGTCCATCCTACATTAATAATGTGCTAGCATTTACGGCTCATTTACTAGGACAATCAAAAGGATTCCGTTACTTTACAGTCTATGGGGAAAAATCTAAGCAGGCGGCGTGTTTTATGTATAATGATTTTTCCATGTCAAAAAAGGAAAACTTCAATCCAACTGCAGGACACGGATCTTTTCCTTAAGTAGGGTTTAGTTGCGTATTTATTGAACCATTATAATATCCCCGTTTTCTATTGTCAATAAACCGTAGAAGAGAGGAGAAGAAAGGACTTCCTAGAATTCAGTTAAAGTTAGGCAAAAAACACGTGTGCTCGGAGCCTAACATTATAACTATCTGTTGCGTTATTGTCTCAAAAGCCTGGAAACTTTCTCTGCTGAAGCCTAAAGCGCATGAGAATCACGTAACACAGGTAAATATTCTTTGTTGTTATTGTGTCAGTTAGAATATAGAGTAATAAAGCCTTTGTTAAGTGATATTTTTGTGCGATGTAGCAACATAATCAAAATATAGATACTTGAAGGAACTACTTTGTGACGCATCGACTTTTTAGTAAATTAGTCCCACAAGGTTTCCGTTTAAAAATTAAAGATATATGTTTTGCTTTTAGTATCAAGATAGACGTGAAACATTATGAGAACGCATGATAGTCCAAAACAGACTTGCGTTCGACAACGCTACAGACAAGTTAATCTATAGCAAAGACAAGCAAGTCTAGCAAGTTAAGGTATGGACAAATTAAGCTATATAGGTTTAGTCTTGTTACGTCTTTGTTAAAAAAATATTTATATAAATAACATAAAGTTTGTCTCGCATTTCGTCCAAATTCGACTCATTTCTTGCAGACGTTTGATGTTGCCTTTTTTCCATTCTTTAAAATCCCATTGAAGCAAAGTTGTCTAGTTGGAAAAAATTATCTCTGATAATACATACACAAACTTAACAGATGATGAATAACCGCGTCTATTACAAGAGCTGGTATGATAAACAATCTGAAGTCGTTATTTTGGGCGATCGGAATATTTCCACTAAATAGAAACAAAGATTTGAAACGGCCTCCAAAAAAAAAAAAAGATCTCGAAGAAAACTTAGGTATCGATGACGAAAAGGCTGGGAACGTTTTATTGGAAGAGCTGAAAAATAAACGGGGGAAAATCCACAGTAAGTCGGGTGAAAAAACAAAAATTCGGCTCAAGAAAGACTCAAAAAGTTAAATGTTCGGGCGGGCGGAAGCAGTAGTACTAATAACGTCCAAAAAGTTTCAGAAAGCGATCTAGCTAAAACATATAGATTGAGACTAACGAAAAAGACATTCTACCGCGCTTGCATCCCAAGTATCTTTTTTTTTTACAGACCGCGAGAATGACGTAGTGCTCTATTTGTGCATCCGCATTGGTGTATTTGAACATCATGTGACTCCAGCGGTCTGTAAAAAAAGATATGTGGAATGCACCGCGGTAGCCTGTCTTTCTCGTTAGCCTCGATATAGAGGAATTGACGTGGCTAAGTGTAAGCGACATGCGCATACCGACAGCAAAAAGCAGATATTTGTCACTAAAAGGAAAAGAACAAAGCAAGAAATGCAATCTTCCAGAAAGATCTCAAAACCTCCCCTTATTTTTTTACCCTTAAGCAAAGTTCTGAATACGCTTCAGACGGGATTCGATACATTCTCAGAATCATTCTTAATCCATTATAGTGGGAGATTTTATTCCGTAACCATTTATTCTTCTCCAAGGGTACTTGATTAAAGATGTGATCCATCTAAGGAAATTGCAAAATGCTATTCAACCTGGGAGACTTTTGTTTACAATATAATTTTCAAAGAATAAATAATTCACGAATTCTTTCTCTTGCATTTCGAGGCATAAATACATGTATCAAAAAGTAACTCCACCCAATGGACCAACATTGTGTCACCTTTAAACATAAATTTCTTAGTTAATATTAAATGTTAAGATTGGTGTAATACATTGTTTTGTAGCAAAAGGGTATGTTAACATTTACCAGTAAACATAGTTTGCGTCACTTACAAAACATACCGGCTGATGTGATTAAAACTTCGAAATGTGTCAAAAGAACAGGATTCCACTATTTATGTATATGTATCATTGAGATGCACTACAAAGTGGAACCTGCTGTACATATAATTTTTCGTTTATTTACAAGGAACACACAAAAGTATTTTGCTATAGCACTGCCTATAAAATATAATGTTGTGAAGTGTGTTTTCAGTTGTGGTATAAGTTTTAAAATTTAACTGGTATTTTGTACATTACTTGATGTGTATAAATTCCATAGATCATTTACAGGACTGCATAAAAGATCTCAAGAACATACTTTTCCGCTTACAGGTGGAAATTGTTGAATGGAATTGTTGAATGGGAATGAGACTTTGCTATACGTTTAACACTTCATTGTGCGATTTTTAGCTCACAGGCTATCATAGCCTGAGAGCTTATGTGCCCGTCCGTTCTGTGTGTACGTTCGTACATGCGTTCGTGCGTAACGCGATAACTCGTGATAAAAATATCTGATCCACTTGAAATTTTGTATGTAGGTATATCCTGACAAGGCGCTTCCCTGATTAGTTTTTGGAGTTCATTCGATATGTATAAGAGGGGGAACGGGGGGCTCATGCCCCTCCCCTTAATTGATACAAATGGGATTTTCATGCAGAATTAAGTTTTCATTCAAAATTTAGATTCGGATCATTCTGATGAGGCGATTCCGAGACTGTTATTAGATGTTTATTGAATAAGTATAAATAGGGGGAACAGGAGTTCTAATGCCACCCCCCCTTAATTTATATAAATGGGTTTTTCAAGCAGAATTTTCAGATTTCGTTCAAATCTCTGAATAGTTTTGGAAGTTTAATGGTTAAGTATAAAAGAGGGGGATAACTCTTTTTAAATTATATATATGCTAAATGGGTTTTTATCAAGAATTATCTCATTTGCTCTGAATTTTGGATATAGATTTTTTATATGATAAAGCATGTCTTTGATAGTATAAGAGGTTCAATGATTAAGTATAAAAAAAAGAGGAAAGGGGAGAGCTGTTTCCCCTTCTTAATTTTTTTTCGAACAGAATTAACACTTGAAAATATAAGGCTTTAATGTGCAATTAGTATTTGTTGCCTGCGAGCTCAATGCCAACAGTTTAACTGGGCAGTATTCTTTATTTCTATTTTTATGGGAAAAATTATTTGAAATATATCTATAGGTTTAATGATGTGAAAAACAGTAAAAAAAGAAAATATATTTCAAATTTTTAGCTAAAATTTGATATTTTATGGCGTGTAACCTATGTATACAATCAGAGATTTAGACTATTGTATAGCTATACTTTGCAACTAAATAAGTTTAAAATAGTTAATTTTATCTTCTTAATACTCTGCAGCTTTTTTTATATTAATAATTTTAAGTATTCAGAGGAAATAAAATATTGATAAAATTCATGGCACATAATAAGAGTTATAGTTTTTTAGGGTGTGCCAGATGTGGCACACAATGCAGCGAAAATTAATTGAACTAGATTTTTACATATTATGTAGTTATATACAAATCATCATATCTAGATCTGCATAAAAATATTCCGATATTTTTCCGAATGTTTTTGGTAATTGGTGACATTCCTGTTTATGTGTACATCATTTTTCTCTTAACCGTTTAAACGCTAATATTCCCAAATGGGAACATTGCATTATTTGTAATACAAAACATATATTTTACAACATAATATGAATGTCCTTATTTTTCCTATAAAATATAAGATTGATTTGAACATTTGAAAAAAATATTTATGTTTAAGCCTTTATCATAGGTATAAAGAATATGTAAATTCATTAATTTTGCATAAATAATACATTATTTGCTTTTATCGTTTTCTCTATATTATTTATGGCTAGGAATCTAATTTTTTTGGAATTCGAGAAGCTAATCAGGAACAATATACAATAGCATACAGCGGAAAATAATTTGTTTTATTTGCATAGGTTGTGAAGCAATAATCAAGTTTCAAAATGCGAACACTGAAATAAAAACAGCCAAAAAAAAACTGCAGAAACTTCTTTTTTGTTATTTTCTAAATTTGCAAGCATAAAATAAAATATTTGAAGCTGTAATATAGGAAAAATAACATTATTACTACTTTCCGATAGTAATTCGACAAGTAAACGGTTAGAAATTTTGTTACAGTATTCTTAAAGTGTACGAAAGTATTTCAGAAAATATGTTGGACATACAAGTTTCTCTTCTTGTTCTGCTTCAAAATATAAAGTAACGTCGTTAATATTACGAGAAAATGCAAAAATCATGCAAAGTAAGGTAACTATCAAGTTTACCACGCGTTTCTTTTTACAGTCCAGTCTTGATATAGGCGCCTTGTTTTAGCAAAAATAAAATAAAATTTATTACGAATAAGGGAATGAAAACAGAATTTATATTTTAAACTAGTCGGATGTGGCAATCTCAAAACTTCCTTCTTCTTCTATCTTAATACTTCCAGAAAAATGAAGCATAGCAACGTTACCGAATAGCTGATTTACAAAAACATTTAATCAGCAGCAATTTATGAACTATTATTATTCTATAATTAGTGTTATTCTAGCTGAATCTGAAGTTTGAGGGAAAATCTCTACGTTAGTTTTTGAGATAAAATCATTGCAGAAATCTTAAAAGTTTCTGGATAGAAGTACCACCAGTTGAGAGATTTATTCCAAAAACTAAAGAATACTAATTTATACCAGAGACTAACTGAATCTGAAGTTTGATAAAAATTCGTGCATTAATTTGTGATATCTAGCTAATGTGATAATCATGAATAATGCTGTATAGCAGCGCTATCTGTTGGGTGATTTACATCCTACAATAATCAGCACTATACTAATCAAAGACTACAGGCATCTGAAGTTTTATGAAAATCCGTCCATTAATTCTTCAGATATACCTATGGCTGGAATCATGAAAAAGGCAACGTAGCAGCGGCATCTGTTGGGCGATGTACACAAAATTAATCAGCTCCGGTTTATAGTAAGGTCTAACTGAATCTAATGTTTTGTAAAATTGCATGCATTAGTTCTTGAGATAGAGTTCCCATAAAATTGTTGTCTCATATAGAGGGACAGACAGTCTCACACATAGACATTTTCTAAAAACATGTCTTTTGGGTTCTTTGACCTCCTAAAACGTGTAAATCCGTCAAAAACTGGAATTCGAAAATTTGCAAGAATCCAATACTCTCTTCCTGCAAAGATAGAAGAAAGAAAAATAACTACTTGTAAAATCGGTTAAAAATATTTCCTTCCATAACATATAAAGCGAGAAAAGATAAAAATGTACTTTTGAGGGCGATAATAAAATAACCGGAGGTAAAAAACCAAATAAGTAGATTTTTTTTCATCATATTAATTGATATTTAATTTAATAACTCAATAAAAATAAATTTCTGTCTTATTCAGTAAAGTTCTTTCAAGAAGAAATAAATCAGATAAATCACCATTAAGGAGCACTAAAAACTTTTAATTGACATTAAATGTTACCAAACTGGAATTTATTTCATCCTATAAACTTTGTTTCTAGAAATTTCATTTATGTTGTTTTAGAATGACAACACCTTTTTCGGTTTAAATAAATAGTAAAGCTTTAGAGGAGACGTGCTATATTTTAGAGATTTCTAAAATTTATCTTTTATATTAGTGAAACATAACAATTCGGAAATTTTTTTAAAGTAAAGAGGAAGAAATGCTGTGTTTTTGACTTTTTCTTTTAAGATTAAAAAAAACAAACACAAAAACAAGAGTCACATAGTTTTAACAAAAGTCAAACTTTTTGTGTTATATCTGTTATGATATGTGTAAACCTTTATTAAATATAATTCTAAGGACTGGGGGACAGTATAAAAAGTTTGATTTCGTAATATTTATAAAATGGATTTCTTACATTAAAACTACATGCCACAACATGAACATTTACCACATTTGAAACGTTTTTGTAATTGGAACCATATGTCTATGACCAACAGTTGAGAAATTAAAGTTTGGCGTTAGATAACATATTGCACCTTGTATATATACAGACTTACTATATGCATTTACAAATATTCTCGTTTTAAATGAATCAAATTACTTTGAAAATAATTAGTATATTTTAACATTCACTAATTTTTCTAAGATTGCGTATAAAAATATAGTTCTAATTAAATCTTGTTTATTTAAAATTTAAATAGTGCAAAAATGCAGAATACACTTAAATTCAACTCCGATAACAGATTGGATATCATTTCAAATATCCATCCTTTTATTCGATTTATTACGGCTGGAGCATCATAAGCATGAGTTATCTTTTATTTTAATGACTACAATTACAGCAACATGCTTATCATCTCTAATTAACTACAGTAGGAAGAAGATTTATGTTGCGATTTACGCACTTTAAGCATTCTTCGAATGAAAATTTTATGCTTTACATGCTTGGTTAGTAACAAAATTAATGGATGAGTTGAAATTTGATAACAAAGATTATTTAAACATTCTTTTTCACATCTAGTAAATTATTTTACCAAGAATCAAGAGTAATAAGGAAGTTCTTTTCATATATTATTCTTTAAATTAGTTATTCATAAATTGCTATTTTAATCATATTGAATTGTTCGAGAAATCATCTTTAACCAGTAAATTTAAAAAAAAAACGGTGTTTCCCAATATAAAATAATATAATTCAATTGTTAAAGAACATGCAAAATTTGTAAAACAGAAAAAATATTTAAAAAATGAAGAATACTGTATTCTAAATATATATATTTATCGAATTTTTAGGAATTCTTACTTGATTTTAAACATATGTTTACATAAAAGAGAGATACAAATAACTTGTTTAATGTCTAAAAAGTTTCCAAATAAATTTAAATTTCCTATTCTACAGTAACTATTTTTCAAAAGTAAAATCGAGGGACATATTTTAGAAAAAATTTAGCATTTAAAAAACATTACTTTAAAAGTCTAAACAGTTAATAATATTCTTCAATTTATTAAATGCTTTTACCGTTTTCTTAATTTCAAAAGAGATAAAATTCTGTGAATTCTTTTAATAACCGATAATAATATTCTTTTTTTTTTCTTAAGTCGCCTTTTAAAAGAGCATATTGTATTCATTTCACACATGTTTAAAAAAAACCTTTTGGCAACAATAATGCAACATCAGTAGTTTACCATTTTTAAATATTTTACACGGTATTTTTTATCTAATGTCCATCTTATTGCTATAGTACCATTTATTAGATTGTATTTAAATTATTTTCAAACGCATGCACACAAATTGTAACTATCGTCATATCACATTAAAAAAAATTATTATTGTTTACCTTAAACCATAAAAACTGTTGCAGCAGAAGCTAAGCATTTTTAGAAAAAAAAATACTATCAGAATTTAAGATCTTAAGAAAAATTTCAAAATATGATTTAACTTTTTAAAAAGAAAATATTTAACATAAAAATACATCATACAATAAAAATATCAATGAAAAAGCTGTTAGAAATATTATTTTATTCGATTGAGGATTTTTTTAATTAAAAAAATACATTAACAAACAAAGCTAACGATGCTAGAAAAGTAATGAACTAAAAAAATGGATATTTATGAAAAAAAAAGCAACCATCACCCTATTATGAATATTCAGTCTTAACGTTTAAAAAATTCCTAAAGTAATTTTTAAAGTAAATTTACTAGTTATATTTGGCATTCACATTTCGTAACTTCAAAACAAATGATTAAAATTGAAAACATTGATATTATAAATTATTTTTCTATAGAATAAAAAAAAATTTCATCACATATATAATAATTTTTTTGATATTATAAACTATTAATACGATTGGGAAAAATGACAAAAAACGTTCTGTGTGGTGTTTTTTTATGATTCTTATTAACATTTTAAAAATGGTAAAATACGAGTTTAAATTTCATTATTCAAACTTTTACTTTTAATGTTCGAAAAATGTACACTGTAAAAAAAAAGAGGTTTTACGGAGATTGTACTGGTACGGAGCTGTTCATACATAATGTTATCATTACAGGGAGAAAGGGGGGGGGGGTCTGGCATATGATATCGTAATATATCTCTAGGAGGAAGGGAGGTTTGTCTTTTGATATCGAGCTATCCTTTTTGATCTTATTAAAATTTTCTCTTATTATTTTGTAGCATATTCTTCACTGTAAAAAAATATTAATGTCACTTTACGCCAAAAATGGCGGCAAGTAAGTTGCCACCAAAAGTAGTGAAAGGGTACACCACCAGTAGATTGGTGTAATAAACCACCAGCAAACAAACGGCGTAAACAAACACTACTTTTGGTGGCAAATTAGCTGTCACCATTTTTAATGTGAAGTCACACTATTTCTTGCTTGGTGTGCTTTAACAGTAAAATAAAAAATAAATTAAAGAAAACATTTTAAATCTAATACATTTGAAAATATATAGTTTCACGTAAAGAGACAGCGCTAAACTTTGTTTTAATTGAAATAATTTTTTATAACATACATTTTAAAAATGCATTATTGGTAACTACGAAATTTCCTATTTGTTTCCACACTTAAAAATATCTTTTTTATAAGTAATTTGGAAGAAGGGGGGTGGAGTTAAAATACCTTTAAACTTTGGTATAGTCAAATTCATTATACATGTTAGCATTAAAATTAATCATTTTTGGATGCATATAAAAGATAATTACTTAATGAAAATCTCTCCCGCCCCCACAATGTAATTGCTGAATTTTCCCATTAAATAAATAAATGGGTGCCCTTGATTTTTTGAACACATTTTACCAATTTAAATACAAGAATAAGAGTATGCCATTCCCTTTCACTTTTTTAATATCAAAATTTAAAAAATGAAATTGAAATTATGAAATTTTTTTACATTGCTAATAATGCACCCAATAAGCTGAAAAACATCTTATAATGAATTATTGGTAAAAATATTTTTTTTTGTGGAGAACGGAAAAACGTCATGATCACACATTTTAAAATAATTTTGTAACCAAATCTTAATTACTCATAACTAACACTGTAAATTTACTTCGGCGTTTTTAGTTTTTTAACAAATATAAGCTACATATGATATAAAATTGCATTAGAATTATATAATTTAAAGCACATTATAAATTGCTTATAAAATAAAGCAAATAAAAAAAGCTGTATAAAAAGAATTGACTTCAACAGTTATACAAAATACATACCTTATGTTAAACTAGCGAGCTACGCCCGCTAGCTGGGTCACTTTTTCCAAACGAACCTCGGTATTAAGCAGTATATAATAAGCAAAAAAATTCATTTAATATGCAAGTCTTGGTGTTCGAATCCTCAAGCACAAAAAAAGGTGGGCTCCACGTGCATTTGAAAAAAAAAAAGATTGTGGATCGGAGCTATGGTCGCTTCGCGCCCATAGTCCCGTTAAATATATTTGACTTTGCACGGTTTAGACATTTTTTCGTATTTTTTAGTTCATCAGAAGCAGATTTTTACGCAGATTCTGAATATGTAATCAGTTTTTTCTACTTTAAAAACTGTCTGCATGATGGTTTAAGAAAAAACGCGCTCAAAAAAAAAGTTTCGATAGTGCTGTTTTATTTCTAAGTTCAATATTTTAGCGAAAACTACGGTAAATATTCTACGGCAAGTCAAAAAAATTGATGCGGAAAAAAACGCAATTAGCGCCGGTAGAAAAAGAGGTTTTCGGCTGTTTCTTCTTTTAGCCAAAGGGGAAAAATTCATGTCCTTCACCGTAAGGTGGCGCAGTGTTCTGCTTTGGAGCTCCGTTTGGGAATTGAGACATTTTTCGTTCCGATTCCCAAGGGGTTTTTAATTCATAACTTTTTTAATTTTGGTCCCACGGTCTCAAAAATGCCCGAAATGACTTCCCCGGAATTTTTCCAATCGAAAGACACCTCTCGCGACTTCCAACTCGCCCGCGTTGCGAACTGTAATCGGCTTCAAGCAGACAGGACAGACAGAGGCACACGGATTTTATTAGTATAGACTAGCGAGCTACGCCCGCTAGCTGGGCCAGTTTTTCCAAACGAACCTCGATATTAAGCAATATATAATAAACAAAAAATTCATTTAAAAGGCAAGTCTTGGTGTTCGAATCCTCAAGCACAAAAAAAGTAAATTAAAGAGCTATGGTTGTTATGCGCCCATTATCCCGTTAAAATATGTGATTTCGCACAGTGGGCTCTACGCACCCACCTTTCGAAGCCGGCCCACCGGCGCTACGCTCCATGGTCGCCATCGTCCCATTAAAAATATTTGGTTTTGTACGGTTGGCTCTGCGCGCCCATAAGACATTTTCTCGTATTTTTTAGTTCATCAGAAGCAGATTTTTACGCAGATACTGAATATGCAATCAGTTTTTTTCTACTTTAAAAACTGTCTGCATGATGGTTTAAGAAAAAACGCGCAAAAAAGGGAGAAAAAGAGGTTTTCGACTGCTTCTTCTTTTAGCCAAAGGAGAAAAGTTCCTGTTCTTCACCGCAAGGTAGCGCAGTGTTCTGCCTGAGAGCACCGTTTGAGACTGTTTGGGAAATAAGACGTTTTCCGTTCCGATTCCCGACCGGTTTTTAATTCATAACTTTTTTAATTCTGGTCCCACGGTCTCGAAAATGCCCGAAACGACTTTCCCGGAATTTTTCGAATCGAAAGACACCTCTCGCGACTTCCAACTCGCCCGCGTTGCGAACTGTAATCGGCTTCAAGCAGACAGACAGACAGAGGCGCACGGATTTTATTAGTATAGATAGATTCAATCATGTCGTCATTATTCTTAAATTCACAGTACTGTGTTAAAAACATGATCTAATTGTAAAAAGTACATGCAAACATTAAAGTTTTACATTTTTAATCTGCAAAAAAGAATCGCAATGCTTACCTTGAGCATGTTATTTTATCCAGAAAAGAAAAAGAAAACATTCGTTTAGATAATTCTTTCGAGGATTTAAATCGCAAATACCGAGGTTTTTTTATTATTTATTTATTTATTTGTAAATTTGCTTGACACAACTAAATAAATCAAGAAATTAAAATAAACACCTGCAGAATTGAAGAACTTGCAACAGGAAATATGTTCACAGATTAATCGTTAATCATTATTAAGAACATAGTGGAATACCACAGACAAAATTTTGATGGAACTTTGCTAATTTAAAGGAATTTCAAAATGGCGTACTGATATGCAGTTTACAATTTTAACTCTTAATTTGGTGTAAAGTTTCCACAACTTCTTTAAAGGTCAGAATTGCACAATTTTTAATGTATTAAACCACTTAAAATTGTGTTGAAAGAGAAAATCATCAGAAGAAGTGCATATGTAAACTCCATTCGTTATTTTGCAAACCCAAATTAATTGTAATTATACTCCTTTTTTTACAGTGTTTGGTACAAAATAGTATGTTATCTTTTTTAGCCTGTTATCTATTTTTATGACAGTACAGAGTTATTATTAAAATCATTAAATTATTATAAAATTATATAATTCTAATATATGGAACACCCCAAATTTTTATATTCCCATTCTTCTTCATATGTGTATGCATCTATAATCACTGTTCGAGAAACCATAAGGTGAAGTATATTTGTAATGAAGCTCTTGTTTACTAATAAATAAAAGAGAAAGAAAAGGAATGTTGCCCACTTGTTCTGCTGATAAAAATTTCTATCTGCCCCCCCCACCCCCCACCCTTTCACACACACTCCTCCTTCGTTCGGGGCAAGTACAGCCGGACTTTAATTGATTGCTGTTAAATGCATTATGTAACAAAAAGATATAAAATGCTTCTAAATAGTAACTATTTCTTTTAAGTGTTTTGTGACATCAAGTTTTTTCATATTCAAATGATATGTTATTGACTTCTTTTCATTTTAACCGTAAAAGTATGCGAAAAATAAATGTAACAAGTTGTGTATATCACTTCAAATATAAGAAATCAATTATAAAATATATATATATATACACTTTGATAACAATATCATTACGGGGGGGGGGGGGAGAGGTCGAGGAATGATAATGTATGATATGGGAAGGTTGAGAGGCGGTCCAAAATTAGCACAAAGTTGATAATGTTACATTTGCACAGCCTCTTATTGGGACGCCAGTACAAGTTTCTTTTGTTTAACGGAAAAATTCCCGTAAATTCCAGGAAAAGGGCGGAAAAATTGCTTGCATTTATAAGAATTTTTCCGTTAAAAGCAGTGAATTGTACTGTCATCCCGATTTTTTTTTAGTGTACTTTTTCTTCACTAAGTATTTATATATTTATTGTATATATAACTGAATAAATTTTATTCAAACTGGGTAATGTTTTTATTATACATATTTCTTTCAGTTTTTAGTGTTTGACATTTTCCTACGCTATAATGATGAGTTATTTCATATCAAAAGAACTAAATTTACTGTTTAAATATCACTAAAGTTTTTTTTTTTTTTAATTCTATGCTTTCTCTAGAAATTAAATCAGAATGTTGAATTTAATGGTGTGTGTAAAAAAATGTAAAGTGTAAATCACGAATTTGAATGTTTTATGCTTTTGGAGTCCTAATCTTAGAGACACACACACACAAAATAGAATGGATTTATTTTAAATTTTTTAGCGCATACAGCGTTTTATAGTTTTTTAAAAAGGTTTTTCTGAAGATTAATAATAACGGTATAAAACTCCTGTTTCTTTTATAAATCTAAAAATACGCTTGTAATGCATATTTAAATAATACACACACGCAGTATGAATCATATTGTATTAAATTTTAATTCCTTTGCATCATGGTAGCGGCATTTAAAAAAAATACAAATTTTTGATTCATCAAAAAAACATTTCATAAAAATTTCTACATTATTCTTTGGATGGCCCTATTGCATTTATATAATCATGTTATTGTTCAAGACTCTACAAATTGACTGCCACACAGGAAATCTTCATTTTTGGACTTTTAGACATTTCATAATCATATTTTATCTTGAGGACGATTGCAGAAGCAGCTCGAAATGTTGGTTTTATGTTTTCATCATTAATTTTAAGTGTGAAGGTTCATATAAGTGTTCTTGTTTATGTCTATCTGTGAGCACGTTTATATGTTTATAACGAATACAGTCTTATTTTTATTATTATTATTATTCAGGTTCTCTGTGTAGTTATTTTTTGTAATTTTTTATACAATTTTCGGGCAAATTTCTGAAGGTGCGTTTCAATAATTTATTTTTGGCAATGAAGATTTTTTTCAATCTGTGCATTTATTGTAATAATTAACTCTCCGCTGCACCGTGTACCACATTTGGCACATACCTAAAAACACAGACATTCGCATTATGTGCCATGAATTTGGCTAATAAGAATCCTGAAACTAACCAAGAGAAGTCCAAAGAATAGAATAACCCTTGCTATTAAAACAAAATTTACTATTATTTTTACTGAATTCTTAACCTTCCGGCAGGCGCGCCGTTGTAAAAAGTGCAGCATTCACTTTCTTTTTTTTCTTTAAAACCAGAGATGGGCAGTATCGAAAATACATGTATTTGAAATACATTTTCAAAATATATTTGTATTTTGTATTTTGTATTTTATCCCGACGAAACGAAAGTATTTTAGTAATGTATTTTGAAACTCTTTTTCCAAGTATTTTGTATTTTGAAAATACATTTTATGTTCAAAATACATTTCTGTAAATTTCAAGTTGCGTCGTTTAAACCACCGTAGATGTAAGATTCACAAAAGCTAAACAGGTGCCTTTCTGTTTTGTTTTGTCTGATAGGATTCGTTTCTAGAAGTTAATGTAAACATACTTTTTCAACTATTGCTATGATAAGGATTAGAATGAATGTTTCTGTTTTACTTAAGCATTTTTGCTGAATTGTACATGTACAATTCTAACGTTCTAGTTTTTATAATTATAACGTTGCTGTGAGAACGACAAAAACTATTGTGTGATAAACAGGAAGAATCATTCAGCTGTTTTGCTGTGTATAGTACTTTTTAAGAACCACATGGTTGATATAGCCCCAGCTCCTGATAACAATATATCAATGAATTGCGATAGTGCACGTTGCGCTATATTAGATGGGAAATTTTTTAAAGTAATTTCCGTTGATAGTAACGGCAAAGTTAAAGCAACATGCCAAATGTGTACAACAAAGTCTACCGTTATAAGTGGAACCATCGACGCAACAACGCATTTTAAAACAAATTTAAAGGTAAAATTTTTAGTTTTATACCGTTATACCTTGACTGCAATATTTTATCTAATTTCTTTGTATCCTTTTTATCAAAGTTCGGGCCTATTTTAACCCACTCCTGATATTAATTTAATTGAGAGAAATTTTATTATATAAATAGTTCTATTTATTGATATAGAGATCAGATTTTTAATAATGGTATTTACGATTGAGTATGTTAAATACCGGAGTTTAGGCTATAGACCTGTCGTTAATGGAGATACATGTTTATATAGCGTGATTTCGCCTTTTTTTTTTTTTTTTTTTTTTCTTTGCCCATTTTATGTTTTATTTTATAGTGCTTTTTTAGGGAAGGTATAAAATATAAAATGGTATCCTACCGAAACGAAAATTGCTGTCCGAAACCGAAGTTTTATTTCTTTTTGAATTCATAAGTAATAAAACTACAAAACGAAATTTTCAAACGAAATTTCTCAAATGAAAATTTTATTATTGATAAAAATATTAATCACGTTAATTACAAAATTATTCCCCTACAGCAGATTTATTATATATTTATGATTTTGATATTTATTTCGATATATATTTATGGTTTTAAATGTGCGGATATGTGTAGGTGCATGTGAAGAGAAAACCACGCCCGGGTCAAAGACTCAATTTCGCGCCACCCCGCACCAATTTTTTCTTGTGACAAGCTAAAAATGACATTGATAGTATAAATCTGACACCTCCTAAATTTCCGCGCCCAGGGCGACCACCCTCTTCGCTCCGTTTTTCGCAGGGCTCTGGGTATGTGCATTATTTTTTTAGAATAAAATTAAAAAAAATAATAATCTAACATTATTTTGTACCGATTTATAAGCATAGAAAAGTATACATTATTAATTATGCAATTATTTATGTATCCCGTGTATTCTGAGATTATATATATACCAAGTGAGATTGATGTTCATTGTACAGAATTCCAAAATGTTTAACATTTCGTTTGCAAATTAATCAAAAACAAATATCAATAAAATATTCTTTAAGAGAATAGTAGTATATTCACGCTTAAAGAAAATAAATAGCAATTTTTAATTTGCAATCATTATAACAAACTAGCAGGGGAGACCGAGCTTAGCTCGGTCAAAATTAACTTTGTGTTCAACTCGATATAGTATTTCACTGTATCATTAACTCTGTATTATTACTGTAAAACATGTTTATAATAGTATTATTTAGAAAAACAATCAATAAGAAAACTATGTTTTTATGCGCATGTTTATAAATTTTACTTTATTTTAAAATTTACAACGAAAGGACATCGATCTAAATCACTTTTTTAGCTCGACTCTGATTGGTTTAACCATGCATCTCGAATCCTCTTAAGAATGTATAAAAAAAATTCTTTACATTCTGAAAGACAATATTTTTTGCACTCTTTCATTTGGCTCAAAATACGTGTTTTGGTTTTCGTAATTTTTATAGTCGACTTTTTGGCCATATGTCGCCAATATTTTGTCAAATATCACCAAGTTATTGGCTTTTGCCATATTCTCGTGACCCTGACCCGTAATACCCAAAATGAGCCACTAATCAAATTTGATCAAGCATGTGACATAGCTCAATCGTCTTCAGGTAATCAAAAACAGTAGAATATAAAATTGAATCAAAATCGTTTAAGCCGTGTTTTAGGTAAAATTAGCTTGGCAGCATTCAGCAATGAAGCGAAATGACCCACTAATACAATTTTGTTTAACATGCGACTCAGCCCAATATTCTTCTCGTGACAAAAAACGTTTTGTTTCAAAATTTAGGTAAAATTGATTGAGTCGTTGTTATATATAATTAGAATGACCCTAGCTCATTAAGACCCAAAATGACCCACTAATCGAATTTTCGCGAGCATGTGTCCAACCCAAATGGTTTTCTCTTGCTCAAAAACGATATAATACAAAGTATAGTCCAAATGGTGAGTACCATTTTCTATATAAAATTAGCATGACCCATCATGACCAAGAAATGACCCTTATAATCAAAATCTCTCGAACGTGTGGCCTAGCTCATTAGTTTTAGCATGCCGAAAAACATTAGACAAAAAATTTAGATAAAATCGATTGAGCCGTTTTTTAGATATAGTTAGTTTGACCCTGACCCCTTATGATCCAAAATGACCCATTGATCGAATTTTCTCAAATATCTGTCATAACCCAATGATTTTCTTGTGCCCGAAAACGATAAAATACAAAATTTAGTCAAAATTGCGCGAAACGTTATTGTCTAGATAAAATTAGAATGACCCAAAAGTGACCCACTAATCGAAATTTCTCGAACATGTGACCTACCCGAATGATTTTCTCATGCCAAAAATATGTTGTATACAAAATTTCGTTAAAATCGACCCACCCATTCTTTAGATATAGCTTGACCTTGACCCATTAAGACCCATAAATGACCCTTATAATCGAAAGCTCTCGAATATGTGACTTAGTCCATTAGTTTTCTCGTTTCTAAAAATTGTTACATGAAGAATTTCGTTAATATTGATCCTGCCGTTCTTTAATTATAAATAGCTTGACCCAGACCCTTTATGATCCAAAATGACCCATTAATCGAAATTTTTCGAACATGTAACCTAGTCCAATGATTTTATCGTGCCAAAAAAATGTTGCATACAAAATTTCATTAAAATCGATCCACCTGTTCTTTAGATATAGCTTGACCATGACCCATTATGACCCATCATAGCCCACAAATGACCCTCATAGTCGAAATCTCTCAAACATGGGATTTAGCCCATTAGTTTTCTCATGTCAAAAAACTGTTACATACAAAATTTCGTTATAATCCATCACGCCGTTCTTTAAATATAAATAGCTTGACCCAGACTCTTAATGACCCAAAATTACCCATTAATTGAAATTTTTCGAACATGTAACCTTGTCCTATGATTTTATCGTGCCAAAAAAATGTTGCATACAAAATTTCGTTAAAATCGATCCACCTGTTCTTTAGATATAGCTTGATATGATCCATTATGACCCATCATGACCCACAAATGACCCTCATAGTCGAAATCTCTCAAACATGTGATTAGCCCATTAGTTTTCTCATGTCAAAAAACTGCTACATACAAAATTTCGTTATAATCCATCACCCTGTTCTTTAAATATAAATAGCTTGACCCAGACCCTTAATGACCCAATAAAATTTTTTCTCGAACATGTAACCTAGCCCAATGTTTTTCACGTGCCCGAAAACCATAGACTGCAATTTTTAATCAAAATTGCGTGATAAAATCTCTACATAAAAATAGCATGACCCACAATGACCCCAAAAATGACCCACTAACCGAATTTTCTCGAACATGTTACCTAACCCAATGGTCTTCTTGTAATCCAAAGCGATAAAATATAAAATTTGGTCAAAATCGTTAGAGCCGTTTTTTAGATAAAAATGGCTTGACCCACAATGACCCCAAAATGACCCACTAATCGAAATTTTTCGAACATGTGACCCAGCCCAATAGTTTTCTCGTACCAAAAAACGGTTGGGTACAAAATTTCCTTAAAATCGATCCAGCCGTTCTACAGATATAAATAGCTTTATCCTGACCCATTATGACCCAAAATGACCCAGTAATCGAATTTTCCCGAACATGGGACCTATCCCAATAATTTTCTCGTGCCCGAAAATGGTAAAATCCAAATTTTTGCGAAAATCGTTAGAGCCGTTTTTGAGATAAAATTTACCCACACACACACACACACACACAGTCCGGAATATGGTGGGAAACGAGGACGCGGTAACCAAACCGACCAACTGCGGACCTATTAAAATAATGTGTTTTCTTTATTTTTTTTCAGCTTTTTAGTATTCTAGATGAACGTATATTATATAACCGGTTCAAAAATTTTAAATATAGGCTTTTTTCAAATATGCTTTTTTGCAAGGCAACCGAGGACATTCACACACACGGTGAATAAACCGTCCAACAGAGGACTTTCCACTTGTGAATTGTTCAAATGGGAACGTAAACGAAAAAAGTAAGACATTGCTTCATTTTCATTCTTCTAAGAGAGTATTTGAAATGTAACTTTAGTTTTGAACTTGAATAAATATAAACCAAAATTTTCGCAGTATATTTCAAATTTTACTTATATATATTTTTGAAATATGCATCAAATCGATAATTATATCCGTTTCTTTTATTTATTTATTTGTTAAAAGGCGAAAAGACGAATTTCTGATTTATACGTATATTACAACTAATATGTAAATTCAGGAATACAAATGTGTTGCATTTATATAATTATTAAATTAGTAATAAGAATGTATAAGTATATGAATATGTGGAAGAATTTCTTGAATCTCTTTTTCAGTATTATAAAATTTTTCTTCTTTAATATACCCAGTAAATTTTAATTAAAAATATTACGATTGTGATAAGTATACATTTTTTTCTTAGTAATGTAAATGTACTACATGTTGACTGAAATAGATGAAAATTTAATAAGTTCAGAGAATTAACTATATTGTCTATACACCTATGTACCGCTTACTCAGTATACACACAGTGAAAACGAGGACCATGCGTATACACATACGTACCGTGGACACGGTATACACACAGTGAAAGCGAGGACCATGCGCATACACATACGAACCGTGGACACGGTATACACACAGTGAAAGCGAGGACCATGCATATACACATGCAACCCGTGGACACGGTATACACACAGTGGAAATGAGGACCATGCGTATACACATACGGACCGTGGACTTGGTATACACACAGTGAAAGCGAGGACCATGCGTATACACATACGAACCGTGGACTCGGTATACAGACAGTGAAAGCGAGTACATGTGTATGAGTATACACACCTACGAACCGTGGACTCTGTATGAATACAGTATGAACGGGGACCATGTAAACGTGCGTACTAATCGAGGCTTATGCATGCAGAACTGGCGTAGAGTGTGCGTAGTGATATTTAATTTTATCTACCAAGATTTTTTTTTTTTTTTTAATATTAATTTTCGTCATACGTCTCTCAGAAATTAGTGCAAAAATCTGTGACACATATAATTATTAGGAAAAAGTGGGAATGAAAATAAACCATCGCTAGCATCCTGAAGTATCATTATTAATATATGGTGAACTTAGAAGATACCTTTTAACACTCCTTTTTAAATTGATTTTTTTTTTTTATCTTATATAGAACGTAACAGTAACGTATATTTAATTCACTTTATTTGGAATAATGAAAATGTTAACCAAGGCAACATTATTTCATATATATGTTTTACTATTTAAAAATTAACAAATTTATTATTTCTCACCCTTTGATGAAACCAAACCTCATTAACGTGAACTTGAAGAGGACATAATAAAATTTTGTTTATGTATTAGCAGTATTTCATGTTATCAGTCAAAGTTATAATAAGGTAACTGTTTATAACTTTTATTAATTTGATTGGGAAAGAGTATCCACTTCGGATTAAAAGTATTTCATGTTAAGCGTGTTCGCGTTAATGAGGTTTGACCATATAATAATACATTCGTGATGGGAGAACACATCACCTGGATAATATTTCAGGCCCGTCAATGAAACTCGTAGACCTTTTCGATGCGTGAATTAACTATACTTTTAATTACTGAAAGTTTACCATACTTTTCACTAAATGATTGAATGTATCGAGTATTTTTACTCTCACTTTTAGTTAAAAACTTATGACTGCACAATGCATATAATGAACATATTTCAACGAGCACAATTCATTTACAATCTGCACAATGCATATACATATATATTGATCGTTACAATTTATATACAGTAAAACCTCCCAAGTTGAACATCCCCTTAAGTTATACACCTTCCTAAATTAGGCACTTCACTTTTTCTGAGAACAGATCCATAGGTTTAACGTTATGTCCACCCTCTATATACTCAAACTCATTGAGAGTTTTATTTTATTTTATTATTTTCCTTTTTCTGACTCTCAAATTCATACATTAAATTTTAAAAATGTTTTGTTCCTTTTCCAAATACAAATATTATTTCCATAAAAATTAATAAAATTTATAACTCAATTCTAAAATTGCGAAATTGTCCGTTATTAAAAATATTATGTTGAACACTTTTTATAGATTTTTTTATAGTAAACGAGATGTAATCATGAAAATGTTATAATAGCTTATTTCAAAATGGGGGATTTTATATCTTTAACTATCACTAAAAGAATTTCAAAATGTTCTCTTTCGAAGAGTACCAGATAGTTTTATTGCATATTTACATTACACGTTACTATTCGCCCAGTGTGGGAATTCGTAGAAGAAGTCTGACTAAAAGCTTATATAATTATTATTTAACTAAAATCTATTCTAATTCTATGTTTTTTTTTTTTTAATGTTTTATTATTTAAGGTACGGGGGGGGGGATTTTTTGGATTATTTTTATTTTATTTTACAAATCATCACAGGAAAAAATTTTCCTTTTAAACCTCTTTAAACAAATAATATTTTTAATAATTAGTAAAGAATATTTAAAAAATTACGAATATAATTTCCTTATTTGGGGGAAGGGGGAAGGAGCGGAGCAGACCCTGAGATCATGTTACTCAATTGGTGGTCAAGTGAAACATCAGTTTCTGTCTGCAAAGATTGTGTCTCCTCCTAGACAATACTAGCCACCACAGTGTCCCCAAATGTCCTTAGGCAGACCGGTAATATGAAAGTGAGAAAGTTTTGTTCGTCCTACAAGTAGGTACACAATGAAATGATATTTCAGCGGGAGGGAATCACAGAACAGTTTGGGAGGTTAAAGACCTGAGGGCGAAAGGGAGCGAAGGTTTGAAGCTGGGCTATGAAGTGGTATTTGAATCTAAATTATATCTCTATGAAGTAATTGATTTTTTTTTTATACGTATAAAATGATAAAATGCAATCTCATCCTGAAGCAAACATTACCTTTTCAAGATATAAAATATTTAAATTTACATATAATTATTTTAATTAAGCATTTTAATTTTACTTTTTCCATAAAAGTCTTGAAACTCCATGGTGACCAATTAGAACAATCCACAGTTATATCATATTTTGATCAAATTTGGGGGATACGTGTTATTTTGGAGGAAATTTTATATGATATACGTGTTCTTATCAACACGAGAACAGTCTTTTTTATTTTTATTTTATTTTATTTTATTTTTTTTACGAATTTAATGAAAAATAATATTTCTTATAATTTCCTTTACATGAAACTATTTTTATTTAATATAATAATTTTTTTTAAAAATTGATTTTTTATTTGTCTGAATTTAAAAAAAAAAGTCATATTAAGGCAAAATCAACTATTTTATTAACGATTTGTCGAAAAACTATTGTTTTTATGCATAATATTTGGTACAAAACAAAGTATTGTAACAAGTATAATTCGAAAATTTATTGCTGCAAAAATTTTCTTCACAAACATGATTTTAACAAAAATGGCGGAAATGGTTAAACCTTAAATGTTAACTATCAGAATAGATGATTATATAAGTTTTCTATTTTTGTATTTATCAATAATGTTTTACTCATGAATATTTTATCGAGTAACAGTAGAGAAATTAATCACTTATTTTAGAAAGGAAACATTGCTTTTAACACTTTCCAATGAAGTTGAAAAGTGTTTATAACTTCAGTTTGTCTGTCCGTATGTCCGTCAGTCTGTCTGTCTGTCCGCGCGATAACTCACGTAAAAATGCTCGTATCATCATGAAATTCTGATACGTTGTATATGTGGACTCCAGCATGTTCCCTATTGAAAATGGTGTATGTGGTACTTATAGTTTTTTTACAGGACATCGCAAAAGAATTCTTTAACATTATGGTCTATGGACGGAAAAAATTAAAAATAAATTCAGACGATTATTAACACTTTCCAACGAAGATGAAAAGTGTTAAAACTCGCGTAAAGATACTCGTATCATCTTGAAATTTGAATATGTTGTATATATGGACTCCAGAAAGTTCCCTATTGAAAATGGTATATGTGGCACTTATAGTTTTTTTACAGGTCATCGCAAAAGAATTATTTAACATAACGGTCTATGGGTGAAAGAAATTTAAAATAAATTTAGACGATTTTTCTGTGGACATCAAAAAGAATTATCGCATACTTGCAGTGATCATGTGACAAGTATTACGTATGTGACGTCATATCTCTTCTCGAATCAATCCAGCAATTATGCATTTATCTGTGTTAATTAAATGTTTTGTGAATGTAATTTTTTCTCATTATTCCAATGAGCCTGTGTCATGCATTGTTTTTAAACCTGTTTTATAACAGTTTCAATATTTTAAAAACTAATGAAATGATATATGTTGTTTATAGACTCAAGAAAAAAATCCTCTATGAAAAATGAACGTTTCTGACTATTTTTACAGGGTCGTACATATTATTTTGTGCGACACTTTAAAACAGTATAAATGTCAAAATAAGCAATGTCAAAATAAGCAAATGTCAAAATTTTTTGTTAAGTATTATTTTTTAATATTTGGATAGCGATATTAAATAACTATTATTTAACGATATATTGCCGTACATAGTTGTATTGTGACTATCGTAATATCTCGATATATCACACCATCACTATATTTGTGTAACGCTAACGATAAATAGCGATATAACTCAGATCTAAATTTTAGAATGGATAACATTTATAGCGAAATACAGGGACTCACAAATATAAGGGCCATATGGGAAACTACTTTTCTGAGTCGTTGGAAAGTGTTTTATAATCCATGCGTCATAGCAAGATTTATTTTTCTTATTTAATTATTGTTTTTATAAATATATATTCTATTAGGAAAGGAGCATTGTGAGGTAAAGGGCTCTAATTATTGTTATGGACGTTAGAAAAGCACATTTATTTAAAGTAAGGGATTTTATAATTGATTTAATAATTAAAGAAAGTTTAATTTAACAAATAAATTACTAAAATTAAAATTATAAATAGTAATAAGTACTTAAGTCACGGAAGTTTATACAAACATTACCCATTATTGTAATATGAAACATTTTTTTAAAATTTTTTTTTTTAATTTCTTCCCTTTAAATAGTAATTGCAAATAACTAAAGAAATTTTAGAAAGAAAACTTCCCAAGTTGGACACTTTTCTGAGAACGGATTATTGGGATATTTAACATTATGTCTAACCTCTATAAGTTGGATACTTCTCTAACTTGGATATCTTTTTTTTGGAACCGTAGATGTCCAATACAGAAAAATTTCACTATATTAACAATCTTGTTTGCTTCTTAACATAAAAATCAAAAGTTTTATTTGTAATGAGAAAAGAAAGAAAGAAAGAAAAACGATACCCTGAAGTATATAAAATAATTTTCAAAAATTAAGACTTATATGTACCATTATATTTAAATACTTTTATGCATCTCTGTATATCGCTATTAACATTATAAATGATGATAATTCTCTAATTAAATTAATGATCTAAATTTCTTTCAAAACAATGATACAAAGAACTTGCTAAGGCACACATAAAGAGTCACGTTTTCAAATTATTTTGAGCAACTGTGTATGTAGTATACACGAATGTTTGCGTACATCGTTTGCAACACCCATATTAAATAGCTTATTAAAAGCAGACAAAAGTTTCACGTACGAGTAAAAAATTATATAGTTAAATTAAAATGTCTTTCTGTGCATCATCGACTATAAACGACAATGTATCTCTGGTTTTTTTCACACCCTGTAAAATAAAAAGACTTAATGTCGCAAACATCATTCTTTTAAGCTTTTTACGATGTATATAAAAGATATGTATCTAATTGTTGTGTTTTAAATACTATAACATTGTTAAAATTCCTTTTGAATTTATTGCGCCTATAGACCGCAATGTTTAAGAATTCTTTTGCAAGATTCTGTAAAAAAAAAAAAAAAAAAAAAAAAAAAAAAGGCTATGAATGCCACAGACACCATCTTTTGACAACGAATGTTATGGTCCCCATCAGCATCATATCTAAATGTGGTTATAATACTATTCCTTTAAGGTGAGATAAAACGCTGACGGCCATAAATACAGACTACAGGCGTATCCGGTAGGGGGAAACCCTGTGTGCCCGGGCAACTCTACCCCCTCTGCACTAATATAAATGTCCACCAGAAAAGATGCTGTAGAATACTAAAGAAAGTATGCAAAAAATATTGCTATTAATAACTTAGTGAATTAAAACCAACAAACTAAGAAAAGTGTATAATTTGGGTAAAAAGAAAGTGAAAGATAACACCTCCAAAAAATTATTTTCAAGAATTAATTTCACAGATCATGGTGTTTCCTTTGTAGAGTCAAAAAGCCGGTTTTGTAAAGAATTGCTTTCGTCCAAGGAAAAGGCTTTTACTTTCTTGTTTATATGTACAATTGATGAAAAGAAAGCAGTTTGAATGTCTAACCTGGGGGAGGAGGGGGTAGAGGAAAATTCTCTGTTGATGCACTAGTGATAACGCGTTTAGCCATCATCACATCCAATCTTCAATTGACCTCCTACTGGTCAAGAAACCATTAGCCTGATACCCACCAAGTAGCATGTGAAAAAAATCACATCTACTTCTACCCTTTTCAGATGAAAGACAGTACCGGCCGCACACTTACAAAGAGTTTTTATTTATTTGTTGGTTTGTTTAATCTTTTATTTGGAAAAAAAAGGGGGAGTGCATACAATCCGGTTTTAGAAAGTAGAAAATGCTATTAAGTGCTCTTGAATCATTACAAAATTCGAGAACAGAAAATATAAGTTTATCGGCAATAAGTAAAATGAGAAGATCAGGAATAAAAGAAAGCATTTGAAAAAAAAACCACGAAAAATTATATATATATATATATTTTTTTTAATAAAATTTGTCAGTATGGAATGTTTAAGATTAAGGAATCCAGCAAACAGCCATCCCTTACCCTTTGTAAATTTTATTTGGTTCAAAGAATAGAATAATCATTTCATCTATGTATATAAAACAGCTTGTTTGTGGAGATGTTCGCCAAAAAACTTCCAAACCTTTTGGCCTAGCGTGACGAAAGTTGGTACACTGATTTATCATACGAAATGCTAGCTATTGCCGAAATTTTTTTTCTTTTATTCCCATTAGTTTTGTAGTTACTCGATATTTTCCAGATTTTTACGATTTTTTCGCCAAGTTTAGCGATAGTAGCTTTATTTGTCTTACTTTCATTGTTGAAACCACAATGGATGACTACGTTTATATTTCAGCCATTATCTTTTTAATTATTTTAAATTTTGAAATTTAAAAGCAAGAATCATAATTGAGAAACATTTTTCTAATTTTTTAGTACCTTAAACTTTCTACGAAATTTTTACTAATTTTTCTAATTTCTACGAAAAATAGTTAATTAAAATCACAGCAAAACCAATATTTTAAATTAACAAAAAGTTTTAAAACTAAGTTATTTTAACAAAAATAGGGTTACAATTTCGCAATTTCAATAGATTTTTTTTATACTTTTTTTACTATCTGTAATCAAACAATAAATCGCTAAGTATAATAACTCAAATTTTTTCAAGAAATATTGCCATTTTTTATTTCTGAAAACTTAATTAAAATTAAAATTCTTTGATGGATTCGTCTAGCAATTAATTTTTTGCCAATTATTTTTAGATTTCAAATTTACTATTAAAAGGAAAACATTTTATATTATATATAAGATTTTAGTATAAATGTGAGTGAAATTCGAATTTCCAAATTATTTCTGCTTTAGTTACATACTTTAAGTACAACATTAATTGAAATTTCCCAATGATATTTCTACATAGATACTGAAAGTAAAAGCCACGTCCAAAGGTTAAAATGGCCGGACGCCCTATTGCACAGCATATTTAGTCAAAAATATGAAAGAATAAATTATCAGGAAGTAGTACAAGACCTTTTTGTTGGTACTTTTCATCAAGAACGTTAGGTAAAATAAGTGTCTATGAATATCAGAATTCCTTGCAAGCATCCTAATGTGACTCTGTGAAGCTAAAAACTTTTTTTTTTTTTTTTTTTTTTTTTTTTTAATATTAGGCGAACCGACCATTTATATCCTAACATTAGGTGCCTATGAATCCCAAAATTTCGCCTACATTAGTGTCACATAATCTGATTTTTATATTCTTACCGGATATTTATTCTTACATGACCTTAATAAGCATGGAAGAATAAAATATACAAGGAAAGAACAAAAGCAGAGATGGGCAGTATACATGAAAAAAGTACATTATATACAATATACAAATACTCGCCCATTTTTGCCCAAAATATACAATATACAGACATTTTAGGAATTTCGAAAGATATATATTACACAATATACTCTTTTTCCAAAATGTATATTCGATATACTTTTAGAATACTTTTAAAAAATTAATAATAATGGTAGTACATTCAATTGCATAAAGGTGTGTGTCCTGTTTCCCCTTATTCTACTATTTATAAACATATAGTATCCGAGACATTTTATAGCTTATATCTTTTGATTTTTAATGTAATTCTTTAGAACGCAAAAATTAAAATTATTGCTTATGGGTAACAAAGTATATTGTATATTAAGTTTTGTAAAATATACAATATACAAATACTTTTCAAATTGTTGTAAAATATACAATATGCAAATGTATATTGAATATACTATATTATATACAAGTAACTGATATATTGCCCACCTCTAAATCGGGAAGCCATGGGGTAATGGCGAGCGCAGCAAGCAGGCGTAGCCAGAGGCGGATTACCCATTAGGCTGAGTAGGCTGAAGCCTAGGGGCCCAGAAGAAAAGGGGGGCCGGTGCTAAAATTTTCCTTATATAAAGAACAAGAAAATATTCTTTTACACTGATCGGACATTAATACAAGAGACAAAAGATGTGCGAAATTCTTTGTTTCTTATAATATTTAAAATAATCTTTTATATTTTAATCATCAATGATTTATGAGTTAATGAAGCAAGCATGTGTTTTAATTTTTCCAGTATATACCACTATGAAGGATTGAAAGGGGGCCCTCAGAAAGTCAAGCCTAGGGGCCCGGGTGGTAGTTAATCCGTTTCTGGGCGTAGCCTACAACTTGGAATAGCGAAGCGATTACGCGGAGGTTTGGCAAGCGTAGCGAGCAGGGGGGCGGAGCCTTCCTATAGTTTAAAAGAACTGTAACTGCTTATTCCAATTATTCATGTTTGGGGCGCCGCACCCCACTTTGACCCCCCCCCCAAAGGGGAACTTTTAAAATTTTTATCCACAGCACTCGTGTTGCATATTTTTAGAAAGGTTTGAAACTGCCTTTTCCTATTATGGATGTCCTGTGTGTCCCCCTCCGCTCTGCACCCCAGGGGGCACATTTTTAATTTCTTTACAACACCAGTCGTGTGACACATCATTTGAAAGGTCTGCAACTGCTTATTCATATTATAGATGTCTTGCGTGTCACCACCCCTCTCCCCCCCAGGGGGATCACATTTTTAATTTCTTTACAACACCAGTCGTGTGACACATCATTCGAAAGGTCTGCAACTGCTTATTCATATTATGGATGTCTTGTGTGTCACCCCCCACTCTGCCTCCCAGGAGGGGCATATTTTTAATTTCTTTACAACACCAGCCGTGTGACACATCATTTGAAAAGTCTGCAACTGCTTATTCATATTATGGATGGCTTGTGTGTCACCCCCCCTCTGCCCCCTAGGGGGATCACATTTTTAATTTCTTTACAACACCAGTCGTGTGACACATCATTCGAAAGGTCTGCAACTGCTTATTAATATTATGGATGTCTTGTGTGACACATCATTCGAAAGGTCTGCAACTGCTTATTCATATTATGGATGTCTTGTGTGTCACCCTCCGCTCTGCCCCCAGGGGGGGCACATTTTTAATTTCTTTACTACACCAGTCGTGTGACACATCATTTGAAAAGTCTGCAACTGCTTATTCATATTATGGATGGCTTGTGTGTCACCCCCCCCTCTGCCCCCTAGGGGGATCACATTTTTAATTTCTTTACAACACCAGTCGTGTGACACATCATTCGAAAGGTCTGCAACTGCTTATTCATATTATGGATGTCTTGTGTGTCACCCCCCACTCTGCCTCCCAGGAGGGGCATATTTTTAATTTCTTTACAACACCAGCCGTGTGACACATCATTTGAGAGGTCTGCAACTGCTTATTCATATTATGGATGTCTAGTGTGTCACCCCCCAATCTGCCCCCCAGGGGGGCACATTTTTAATTTCTTTACAACATTAGTCGTGTGACACATCATTTGAAAGGTCTGCAACTGCTTAAGCTTATTCATATTATGGATGTCTTGTGTGTAACCTTCCCAATCCGACCCCAGGGGGGGGACATTTTTAATTTCTTTACAACATTAGTCGTGTGACACATCACTTGAAATGCCTGCAACTTCTTATTAATATTATGGATGTCTTGTGTGTCATCCCCCACTCTGCCTTCCCAGGGGGGGGGCACATTTTTAATTTCTTTACAACACCAGTCGTGTGACACATCATTTGAAAGGTCTGCAATTGCTTATTCATACCATGGGGTATTGCCGAGCGCAGCAAGCAGGGGTAGCTTACAACTTGGAATCGCGAAGCGATTACACCGGGGGGTTCGCGCGCGTGGCGAGCAGGAGAACTGAGCCCCCCTAGTTATATAAAAAATAATTATATTTTTAAATCGCTATTCTTTTACAATTAAACATTAAACTCATTCTTTAAAAAAAAAATCGTAGATTTCTAGGCTTTTTAAAAAATAACTAATTTAAAATATAGTTAAACATATGAAAAAGAACATGCCTATCACGGATTCTTGATTTAAACTGAAAAAGATGTCATCCATGCAAAATGAGTGCAGCAATATGTGAGAAATACGTAATACATTTACAAATGTTAAGAAAAAAACTTGTGTTTACGATTTTTTTTAATACTGTGCAATTCCATTTTAAAAGATTTTACTATGTACCTTTTTTAGATTTTCATGTCTCCATTACAGAGAATATGTATTAATATTATATGATATTCGAAACATAGACATGCAATAAACAGAGCTTCATTAAAAACATAGTTATTGCAGCCTGTGGCACTTCTATGTAAATGAAGATTATATATATATACATACATACATATATATATATATATATATATATATATATATATATATATATATATATATATATATATATATATATATATATATATGTGTATATATGAATATATATAAAGACTAAGATTTTTTTTTTTTGGGGGGGGGGGGGTCAAAACTCTTCCTCCTTAAGAATCAATGTTTTGTGAAAATTCATTCGGGCCGGGCGCGGGCCGAAATTTTAGCATTTTTTTGACCTGGGCCGGGTTTGAGCGGAAATTTTAGAAATTATATTGGTCAGGCCGGGCCGAATATTTTTCTAGCTATCAAGCCGTGACCGGGCATGCAAATTTACATGCTCTAATGGACATGCGCATACATATTGGCGGAAAATTCAAGATTTAAAATTTAAGTTTTACCACTTTGGCAACACCAACGAATCTAACAATATTTTTACAATATTGATACACATATTGCTGCTGGAGCTTACAATAAGTTCACCAGCCACACAAAAAAAACTTTAACTTTAATAATACTTTAACTTTTATAAAGCACATGAAAATAAGCATGTATTTATTTTCTAATAAATTAGTTTGTAAATTTTGGTTCAGTGAATCGTTTCATAATTTTAGAAACAGAATATCTCAGAGTCAGAAAAGGTTAACACTAGAACGCCGGGAAATTTTGCGCAACATTTATAAAATACATTTAAAACCAGAAAAATAATTTGAAAATATTTACTTTATTTGTATAGTTCATTTCATTGCAACTGACATATGACATATTTTTTGAAGATTTTTCTAGTTCGAATGGACAGTTAGTCCAGTGATCGGTGTCGAAATGACACCTTCCCGGCTTTCTAGTGTTAAACGACGGTGGTCAAAGTGAATCTACTAGGGCTAACGACTCCGCGTTTGTATATACACTATCTACCAAAAAGTACTTGTACACTTTCAGTTTTTGACATTTTGTCAAATATTTAAAAATATACTGGTCGGATTCTTCTGGAACTTCAGAAATATAAAGATTATGTTTCACTTTATATTTATTTACATTCATTTGTTAAGCGGGTAATTAGGAGGCCGGCAAAAAAACAAAGAATAATAGAAATATTTGGGATCGCCCTGTACATGAAACGACTTATCGCTTTAGAATGCAAATATATGAATACAGTAGAATATGTACACTAATTTTTGTGAGAATAGCATGTATATTTATGGCGATAGAGCGATTTTTTTTAAAAATTCAAAAAATTCTGGTATGTTTTTCGTTTATATCATGCTGGGTTTTTGACCAAATTTAACGCAAATTTCAGAAAAATTGGCAAAATGCAGTAGAAAAAATGTAGCGCAATTGGAATATAAATATATTAAATATTTTATGAAATATGAGTAGTTGTATAAAATAATTTGTATCTGCGCATGCGCGAACTAGAAAAGCATTTTTTTTACATCATTTAATAGTCAATTCTATGGAGTGACTTATAAAAAAAATCCAATCAAATATCGTGAAAATTCAAAAAGATATCATTATTTTAGTGAGATGTTTTTATTCTGCTCTCTAAAAACGGCTGAATCATAAGGGATTCTCCACAAATTGACATTTTTTAATAACTGACTAAAAAAACTAGTATTGAATTAATATAATATCTAATACAATATTGCTGCTAATAAGTACTTGACAATTGTGATAGAAAAGAAAAAGATCTTTATTCACATTCAGGGCCAAAACTAAGAGAGGGTTGGGGGAAAAGGGCATGTGCCCCGGGCCCTAGGATGAAAGTGTCCCAAATGTACATTTTGTTTGGCGATTTTTTCCATGTCTATGTTTAGCATGATATTGTCAAAATCGTCCCATTCAAAGCATTTCTCCTATACCAAAGCATAGAAGAATCTAATGATGATGGCATAAAGATCCCGCATAAAGCAGATTTTTTTTTTCGTTTTGATTCGGTTTCACGATTTTAAGGTATCATTTTTTTTAAACAAAGCAGACTACTTTAATCAATATTACAAATTTTAAGTTTTAAAATAAGTCGGCTATTAATAAATTAGAAAATTTTTCTTTGCAAAAACTTTTGCAGATGCTTTGCAAAGAAGAAAAGGGAGGGGGGGGGGAGTTCACCAAAATTCATTGAAGTATAAATATATTAAATATTTTCTAAAATGTTCTATGTCATGCAATTTTTTCAACCGAATATAAAGCCACATTCAGAAAAATTCGCAAAATGTAGTAGAAAGAATAAGGTACTGTTGAAATATAAATATATTAAAAGTTTTCTAAAATATGAGTATTTGTATGAAATATTTTTTAATCAGCGTATGCGTGAACGATAAAATTTATCATTTTACATAATTTAATATTCAACTCTATGGAGCTACCCATAAAAAAATCCGATCGAATTTCGTGGAAATTCAGAAAGTTATTGTGGATAGGAGTGAACTGATTTTCAATTAGTCTCTGAAGGCAGTTGAATGACGTCAGATTTTACGCAAATTGCCAAATCTCCATTTACGTTTTTTACTGGTGATTTACTTTTTTTCTTAGATAATTACCAGAACGAACCTATTTCAGGATAAAAATAATTATAAAAAATCGAAGCATTTGTGTCAAATCTACCCACTGATACATAATTGATAATGGCTCTTATGCAAATGTCGATATCTGCGATCCTGAAATACGTCAAGTTCTCCACTGTTAAATGTGGTGTCGAAAACAACACTGACATCAATCGCATGCATGATGCCAAGAAGAACAGAGCTGTCTGATTTTGAGAAAGGTGTGATCATCGGGTACCACCGAAATGGCCGATCTTTAATCGACATATCTAGCGAGCTTAATTACCCCAAAACGACTGTGGCTTATGTGATTAGAAAATGGAAGCTGAATGGTGATTGTCAGAATGTGGCCAGAGTAGGCAGACCGACGAAACTGGGAGATAGAGACCGACGGGTTCTGTCTAGAGAAATTCGGAAGAACCGCAACCAACCAATGTTACACATACGCCAAGAATTTCAACAAGCTTCAGGATTTGTTGTTTCCATGAATACCATCCGTAAGGAAGCTCATCTGCTTAATTTTTATGGCCGTGCTGCCGCCCATAAGCCTTTAATCACCAAGTCCAACCGCGCAGCTCGGTTAAGTTGGTGCAAAACACGCCAGCAATGGACTGTACAGCAATGGAAACAGGTTCTCTGGAGTGATGAATCAAGGTTCACCCTCTACCGTTCTGATGGTAGGGTCTGGGTCTGGCGTCTGCCTGGAGAACGCCTCCTACCAGAATGTATTGTACCCACAGTTAAATTTGGCGGAGGGGGAATTATGTTCTGGGGTTGTTTTTCCTGGTTCGGACTAGGACCCTTGGTCCCAATTCATGGTAAGCTCAATGCCGATGCCTACTGTAATATTTTGGACAACAGTGTACTTACTACGTTGTGTCAATACTATGGATTTCACCCATGTTATTTCCAGGATGACAACGCAAGCTGCCATGTAGCGAGGTCCAGCCCAGAGTGGCCTGCCCAGAGCCCAGACCTGAACCCAATAGAGAACCTCTGGGACGAGTTGGATCGTCGAATTAAGGCGGGTGACACACGCCCAAAATCAGTAAAAGAGCTTACCTGCCTTGTGCAAACAGAGTGGAATAAAATACCATTAAATGTAATACAAGGACTAGTTGAGAGCATGCCCAGGAGAGTCGCAGCTGTAATTGCCTCTCGAGGAGGATCTACAAATTATTAAATGTGAACAGGCCAAAACCAGTCTTTTTTTCCCGAGGCAAACGTGGATTTTGAAGGTACTCCTTTCTCCCTCCTTCGCAAAGCATATTTACAAAGAAAATTTCTCCAATTTATTAATAGCCGACTTATTTTAAAACTTAAAATATGTAATATAAAATAACGTATTCTGCTTTATTAAAATACTCCAATTTGATACTTTAAACCGAATCAAAAAAATTCTACTTTCAACAGGATCTTTAAGGCCCTTGTCCCTGCCCGCGAAGACACTGCTGAGCTAATGCTATTCCTGTGGGGAGGCATTTTTCTAATAACTCTTTCGCATTTTGAAATTTTCAATTTTTTTTTTTTTTTTTTTTTTTGCATTGGATAGCGGAAGTCCCTCTCAAAATCGCTCCTTGACTACTTTTTCGATTTGAGTCATAGATATTTTTTATAAAGTTAGTTTCACTTTCAGAACCCCTTTTGAAAGTGAAAGAAACATTATAAAAATATCTACGCCAAAATTGAAAAAGTAATCACGGAGCGATCTTGAAAAGGACTTCCTCTATCCAATGCAAAACATATTATTTAAAAATGTCCAAATGCAAAAGAGTTAGAAAAATGCATCCCCATAGGAATAGCATTAGCTCGTGAGCATCTTCGCGGGTAGGGGCAGGCACCTTAAGCCATCATCATTAGATTTTTTTATGCTTTAGCATAGCCCAGCTATAATAATTTTAACAATATTATGCTAAACATAGCCATGAAAAAAATCGCCAAACGAAAGATACATTTGGAACACTTTCATCCTAGCGCCCGGAGCACATGCTCTTCTCCCCCCCCCCCCCCTCTCTTAGTTTTGGCCCTGAATGCGAATAAAGCTCTTTTTCTTTTCTATCACAATTGTCAAGTATTTATTAGCAGCAATATTGTATTAGATATTGTATTAATTCAATACTAGTTTTTTTTTTAAGTCAGTTATTAAAAAATGTCAATTTGTGGAGAATCCCTTAAGATTCAGCCGTTTTTAGAGAGCAGAGTAAAAACATCTCACTAAAATAATTATATCTTTTAGAATTTTCACGATATTTGATTGGATTTTTTTTATAAGTCACTCCATAGAATTGACTATTAAATGATGTAAAAAAAATGTTTTTCTAGTTCGCGCATGCGCAGATAAAAATTATTTTATACAACTACTCATATTTCATAAAATATTTAATATATTTATATTCCAATTGCGCTACATTTTTTCTACTGCATTTTGCCAATTTTTCTGAAATTTGCGTTAAATTTGGTCAAAAACCCAGCATGATATAAACAAAAAACATACCAGAATTTTTTGAATTTTTCAAAAAATCGCTCTATCGCCATAAATATACATGCTATTCTCACAAAAATTAGTGTACATACACTGTTAAAAATAAATCTGTGAATTCCAGGTGAAACTACCGGCAGCAATGTAGCCGAAGTTTTACCGTTCCGTTAGTAGATTTTCCGTTGTGGGAAATACAAGAAGGGAAAACTCCGGTGTAATAATCAGTAACTTTCCGTTACAAAGTTTGATTTATAATAGTAATAATTTAATATAATTTTTAAAAATGATTTACCGATTAATCTTCAAAGAATTCTAAATCACCGAGGGATTTTAAGCTGCTATGTTATTTTACTTAATTGTTATTTTGGATAATTTAGTTCACGCCGTCCTCAGGACCTTCAGATTGCGAAACAAATTCTTACGAACTGAGCCAAAGTTGCTGATGCTAAACGGTACAAAGTATGTCTTTTATGAGTTAGTGGGAAAATCTGTTGTGCTTTTTAAAGATTTCCTTTCAAACATATTCCTTAGAATGTTTGTAAACGGATTATTTTAGACTGATGCATAATACTTATTATTTTTTTAAATCATTTTTAATTTTTTAAATAGTTTAAATAAAAAAAAATCACTGTTTGAAACCACTGTTTTTTTTTTAATAAAAATTTTTTTATTAACAATTTTTTTACAATATATATATACATATATAGACTTTTTTTTGGGGGGGGGGGGGGAATTGTCGTACACTATTTATTTCTTTATTTTTCGGTTAATAAATTAAACGATTTTTAATAAGAAAAAAAGAGAAAAATAAACAGAAAAATGTAATTTAAAAGGAATTTTTATGTTTCATTATTCCATGGCGCCAATGGGACTCGAACCCACAATCTGCGCTCGCAGGCGATTAGCCGCGTGGTAATTTCACCACTCGGCCCTGGAGCTCCCCACACAACGGCGTGTCTCCGTTTTTTGTTTTTATTTCCATCCATTTCGTTTTTTTTTTCAGGAAATATGATGGAACTTTGTGATTTGTAACGGAAAATACCCTTTAGTTGTTAAAAGGGAACTTTTCTGTGAAATTCAGGAAAAAAATGTTCGTGAATTTCAGAATTTTTTTAACAGTGTATTCTACTTTATCTACTTTTCTAAAGATATTCATATATTTGTATTCTAAAGGGATAAGTCGTTTCATGTACAGGGCGATCACAAATATTTCTATTATTCTTTGTTTTTTTGCCGGCCCCCTAATTACCCGCTTAACAAATGAATGTAAATAAATATAAAGTGAAACATAATCTTTATATTTCTGAAGTTCCAGAAGAATCCGACCAGTATATTTTTAAATATTTGACAAAATGTCAAAAACTGAAAGTGTACAAATACTTTTTGGTAGATAGTGTACTTTCTTCTGAAAGGTAATTTCGTGCGTACATTACTTATCATGCTGTATATGGAGTTCATCTTCATTGCAGCTGCTCACTTTGTCCGTATGCAAGTTTTGGAATGGTTTGAAATGGCTTGCGGATTTGTTACAATTTTTTTTAACCATTTGGGTTGTTGTTCTCGGTCAAAAATAGAGATATCTTAGACATACCTGAATCTTTGTGATGTCTACATTTTTTTAATACTTCTCTGTAGCCCCGATAACTAAAAAATGTTAAAAACTATTCAAAAAAATAATAATCTCAAAAATATTGAGATACAGATTTCACACAAATTGCATTTAAAAGTACATTTTTTTCTATATACGATGATGAGGGCTTTGGAAATATAACGTTATCATTTTAGGGGGAATAAGGGGTCTGACACGTAACATTGGAAGATATCTCTAGGGAGAGGGGGGTGTCTTTTGATACCGATATCATTTTTGATCCAATCAAAATTTTCTTTTTTTATTTGTGAAATGGCCTTTGCTTCTTTTTTCTTTAGTCGTTTTTTTTTTTTTTTTTTTTTTTTTTTTTTGTTAAATTACAAAATTATTATTAAAAATCACTAAATTATTATAAAGTTACTTAATTCTAAAATATAAAATACCCCAATGGTTGACATTGTTTTTCTTCTTCATGTGTGTATTCATGCATCTATAATCATGGTTCGATGAACTATTATTTGAAGTGTATTTCAAATAAAGCTTGTGTTCACTAATAGGAAAAATAAAATAAGCTTTTTAAGAAAAAAATATCAACCGACTTCAAAAAAGCGCTAAAAAGAATTAAATAATTCTTTAAAGTTCTCTAAGGCCAAAACGTTATCCAATAAGCACACATCGGATATTAGATACCGGCATAAAAAACGGTTAAATTTAATATGTATAATTTAATGTCCACCAAACATAGATTTTAGAGATAATATTATTTTACAAGAGATGAATTGACATATTTATGATTTATTTTATGAATATATACATATAAAAAGTAATGAATTACATTTTTAAGTTGGTGCCAAACAATCACAATCGATAATGATTATCCCCATTTTAATTATGGCACTAGGTATAATTTAGCTACAATTCTTAATATACATCAAATAGAGTTTGGCACCAACTTCAAAAAGTAATTCATTACTTTTTATATGTATATATTCATAAAATAAATCATAAATATGTCAATTCATCTCTTGTAAAATAATATTATCTCTAAAATCTATGTTTGGTGGACATTAAATTATACATATTAAATTTAACCGTTTTTTATGCCGGTATCTAATATCCGATGTGTGCTTATTGGATAACGTTTTGGCCTTAGAGAACTTTAAAGAATTATTTAATTCTTTTTAGCGCTTTTTTGAAGTCGGTTGATATTTTTTTCTTAAAAAGCTTATTTTATTTCCTACTTTTTAGTTATGCATACCGTAATACATAATTATGTGTACTGGCACACGATAGCTCTTTGCAATGCAATATTAATGTACGTACTTTGCTAAGTTCTGATGTATTCAGTTTACTTGTCACTGTTTGATTGTCAACTTTTCTGAAACCACTTACAATATCGGTTAGTATCGTTGTGAATCTTAAGATTTTTTTTGTATGGTAACTTCTTCAGACAAGATCTGCCACTTCGAAAAGCTACCGCATTTATGAAATCTTAGTCTGCATCGAATCCTACGATCATCGAAAGTGGCTTTCAAAAGGTGACAATCCATCAAGTAAAGTGTCCTTATACATAAGAGCGCGACATAGTGCTTCCATATATGAGCAAAATGACTTCATATATTAATGTATAGTAAAATGCTTTTCTAGTGTAGTCAGTCAAAAGTACTCCCCCTTCACTCAGAAAAAGGAAAAAGAAAGATTTTAGCAAAAATCGCACTATGCTTCAATCGATAAAGAGCAACACTCTAATACCTATACAGGTAGTAATGGCATCAGAAATGAGCAGTGGCAATTCGACGAGGAATCTGAAACTCATAACCGATACCTGGCTGCCTCTATAAGAGAGTGACAGCATTTCATTCCCAAATATTTCTTTTACAGACGCTTTTGTCCCAACTACACTGTTAAAAATTTGAAACTTTTGCTGTACACTGTTAAAAATCTGCTGCATTTTGCTGCAACGCACTCCCCTGCTTGTATAGAAAACGGTTACTTGGCCGTGAAATGGCGCTTTCTCATTGGTTGGAATAGAGATATTATATACAAGTGGTGGAGGGCGTTGCAGCAAAATGCAGCAGATTTTTAACAGTGTACACTGTTAAAAATCTGCTGCATTTTTTTGCTACGCACTCCAGCGCTTGTATAGAAAACGGTTACTTGACTGTATTAAGGAGCATTCTCAAAGGTCGCAGTAGAGACATTATATACAAGCGGCGGAGTGCGTTGCAACAAAATGCAGCAGATTTTTAACAGTGTATCATCACTTCACCACTTATATAGAAAAAGATTAGTTAAATGCATTATGAAGGATTCTCATTGATAAAAGTAAAGATATTCTATAAAAGCGATGGAGTGATGATGCAGCAAAAGTTGCAAATTTTTAACAGTGCATTGCATTGCCAGGCATTTTTTCATTATGGAATTTGATGATGATGATTTCCTGGAAGAATTAGATTGTACTCGTATGAGAAGTTAACAAGGTTGACGAAAATTGCCCGCTCAACAAGATGCTTGGTGACTCGTTTTTGTCCAGAATCGTTTCAACCAATTATATACTGTGCTACATGTGTCATATTCATATCGAGGGAACCTACACTGTAAAAAATTTGATACTTTTGCTATATCATCACTCTATTGCTTTTATAGAAAACGATTACTTCACCCAATTACGAAGTATTCTCATGGGTCAAAAGAGAGATATTCTACAAAAGCAGGGCAGTGACGATGCAGCAAAAGGGTCACATTCTTTACAGTGACACTGTAATCGGAAATGAGCGGTGGCGTATTCGATGAGTAATCTGAAACTCATTACCTACATCTGGCTGCCTCTATAAGAGAGTGACAGCATTTGATTCGGAAATATTTCTTTTTACAAACGCTTTGGTCCCAATTACACTATAAAAACTTTGAGCCTTTTGCTGCATCATCAGTCCACCGCTTTTATAGAAAACGATTACTTCACTGTGTTACGGAGCATTCTTATTGGTCATAAAGACATATTCAATAAAAGTTGTTGTGTGACGCTGCAGCAAATGGGTCAAATTTTTAACAATGTATCATGGAGCATTCTCATGCGTCAAAGGAGAGATATTCTATAAAAGCGGGGGAGTGACGATACAACAAAAGGATCAAAATTTTTACAGTGTACACTGTAAAAAATTTGGCCCTTTTACTGCATCGTCAATCCACCGCCTTTATAGAAAACGATTACTTCGGCCTATCGTGCAGAATATTCATGGGTCAAGAGAGAGATATTCTTTAAAAACGGGGGAGTGATTATGCAGCAAAAGGGTCAATTTTTTTACAGTGTACACTGTTAATAAATGTGAACCTTGTTCAGTTAGGATTTCACATTTTGAAAAGATCGTGTGTCTATGTAAGTGTAACTTAAAAACATGAAATATGAACGTTTCTAATTGGTCGATTGCTTCTAAAAGATATTGAATTTTAATGTTTTAATTTTTTAAAAAGTTCTAATCAACAGATTTTTATGAAATTTGAATGGGACCACATGAGTCCCATACGCTTTCAAACAAAAAAAGAATTATCAAAATCGGTTTATATTTACGAAAGTTATGCGTGAACAACAAATACATACAGGTCGAAATCATAACCTCCTCCTTGAAGTCGGTTAAAAAATAAAAAGGAAGATATTATCAAAATCACACCATGATTCAACATGCGTCTATATGAAAGTAGTAATATTTGAAGTTAAGAATGTTCTTTGATAAACGCGGTTTTCCAAAGTACAGAAAATTTAAGAATTTTTATTCCAGAACTTGGCGGTAGTCGCCTGAACGAATTTGTTTTATGGGTGAAAGAAGTTAACTCGCTTAACTTTAATGGTAAGCTTATCAAAATTTTTCGTCATTTATATTTGTCCAAATGTAAATCTAGCACATAGCAATGTACTTTAATCACTTTGTGAATCCGGTATAACAAGCACCCTGATTTACAGACACTCTTGCTTTAGCGTGTAAGGCTCTTTAGAGATGAATTTTCAGCTTTTCGATATCGAATTCTCATGTCTGGATCGATGTGGATCTTTCACTTTGGTGGATACGAGAATTGTTCCAGCTAAGATTTCGTACTTTGAAAAAAAAACTAGCATCTCTGCAACAGTGGTTAGGATCGAGAATGATTGTTCGCTGTTAAGCAAAACAAGATTGACCAATCATAAGCCTTTATTTTTAAGAACTTTTCATTGTTCGAAGGAGAGAGTCTGGATTACATGGAGTGAAAATTTGCTATCGACACTGTAAAAAATTTGACCCTTTTGCTGCATAGTTACTCCATCTCTTTTATAGAATCTCTTTGTTTTGACCAATGAGAATGCTCCATAATAGAGCGAAGTAATCGTTTCCTATAAAAGCGATGGAGTGACAATGCAGCAAAAGGGTTCAATTTTTTACAATGCAAGCAGTGCTAAAAATTTGTATCCTTTAAATGTGCAACGATACTACTGAATTCCAAAGTGTCGATCACAGCGACATCTGCGGCATTTTCGTGATACATTATCTAGACTCGCAATAATTCTTGCATTTTTAGAAAATGTCCTGCAGATGTCGTTTCTATCTTTAAATTTCATTAGCATTGTTGCACATTTAACGAACAGAACATTTTAGCGCTTATTTTAAGTATTAAAGAGGGCGTGTTCACCACAACTTACCGGTTACTTACCGACCACTTACCGATTGTAGACAAATACGAAATGAAAATCAAAGCAAAGTGTGACGTCAGCTACAATTCAACAGAATAGTTTTCATTACTTCCACAGTTTTCTTTTGTACTGCCCTACAATCGATCGGTAACATTGGTTACTTTTGTAAGTTGCTCTGAACACGCCCTGAGATAGCCGATTTCCACACTATATCCCCTAGATGCTATATTTCCGGTTTCTTGCATAAGAGAACTTGTCCGGAATCCAGGTAGAATTCGCGCTGTTAGCGAAACCAGATTAACGAATCAGAAGCCTGAATTTTAGCAAATTTTTCAATGTTTTAAATAAATTTTCTTGTTAATAAATCTCGTTTCGCAAACAGCGCAAAATTTATGTGAATCCTGGCTCTCGTCCAGTTAGGATTTTGCACTTTGAACACTGTTAAAAATTTGAAACTTTTACTTTATCGTCTATCCATCGCTTTTATAGAAAATGATTACTTCATTGTATTATGGTGAATTCTCATTGGTCAAAATGGAGATATTCCATAAAAGCGGTGGAGTGATGATGCAGCAAAAACTTCAAACTTTTAACAGTGAAAATATTGTGTGTCTATGTAAGTGTAATATGAAAGCATGCAAAAGGAACACTTCTAATTGGTCGATTGCTTCAAAATGAGTTTGAAATTTAAAGTTTTTATTTTTAAAAAAGTTCTAATTATCGGATTTTTATGAAATTCGAATGGGACCACATGGGCCTCATACGCTTTCAAACAAAAAAAGAATTATCAAAATCGGTTCATATTTGCAAAAGTTATGGGTGAACAACAAATACATACAGGTCGAAATCATAACCTCCTCTTTGAAGTCGGTTAAAAAGGGGGAAGAATGATTTTTATTTGCTTTGTTGATAAGAATTTCTATCTATCCCCCATGTCTCCTCTGTTCGGGGCAAGTCATGCAACAAAATTTTACTACTGTTGAATGCATTATGTAAAAAAATCTTTTAAATACCATATTTACTCGTGTATAGGGCGCACGCGTGTATAAGGTGCACTCCTACTTTACAAGTAAAAATGGCGATTTCTTACAATCTCGTGTATAACGCGCACTAGAGGTCTGCACGGGCCGAAATTTCCAGGCTTGAGCCCGGCCCGAAAGAAAGAAATATTGGCCCGACCTGGCCAGGCCCGAAAGTTAAAATTTCGGCCCGAGCTCGGCTTGGCCTGGAAAAAAGTTAAAAATTCGGCCCGAACCCGGCCCGGCTCGGGTGAATTTCTACAGAACAGTTTGATCTTTACTCTAACGAAAGTGTTCAGACCAAAAAAAAAAAAAACCTTATCTTTTTTTTTTGTTTGTTTGTTTTGCTTTCATGTTTATAATCTCTATTTATGCAGAAGTGACATATAGGCTGCGATATTTACGCTTTTAACGAACCTTTGTTTGTTGTATGTAAATGTTTCAGTTATCATTAGTATTATAAAAAAAAAAAAATCTAAATAATGGTATATGGTAAAAGTAAAATCTTCTAAGACATTGAAAAGAAAAAAATACGTTTCCTTCTTAGCAGATGTAAATGTTTAATAAATTTTTTTCTCGCGTATTGTTTATTCTTTTCATTACATTGACTACATATCAAGTTTTCTAAACAAATAAACTATCAAAATTCTTACAAAAATAAACTATCGGAATTCAAACATTTTATATGGGTTCTAATTTCATTGTAACACAAGAGTATTTGACATTACATTGATCTACTTTTCACGAGAAGGTTTTAATCTTTTAATATTTTCCCTTGTTGTATCAATGAATTATCTAAGAAAATGGGGTGGGGGTGAACTAAGTAATTAATTTGTTCAGGTATCTTATTGTCTCACAACTTATATATCTAATTGTATATATCTAAAGCAAAATCGAAATATTTTTATGATACACTTCATGAAGCCGCAGCTATGTGGTTATAGAAAGTAATACAAAAAAAAAAAAAAAAAAAAAAAAAAAGTAGCAAATTTAATAAAAGATGAAAAAAAAAGTAGAATTGAGCCTTTCGTCGAATTGATAAAATATTAAGCCAAAAAAGTTTACAAATAAGTTTAGAATTGTTCCTCAATTTATTCTGTTTGTTCTTTTTCTTTTCTTGTCAAATAATCACAAAACTAACTTAAACACGTAATTAAGCCTGTAAAATATCTCTACATGTATAGTTTTTTTTTTTTTTTTTTTTTTTTTTTTTTTTTTTTAACACATCTGGAAAAAGCAATTGATCGAGTAGTTTACAAATGCCTATTGATACCTTGCACTATTTTTACAATGCTGTTTACGGTTAGAGCAACTAAACTTCTTTTATAGATTCCGTTTTTTCTCCTAAGATAATGACAAAAGGTGGGACCATTGACCTTAGGTCATTGGGTGGGACAATCCATTTGTGACTTTTTTCAAGCCCTTTTCAAAGACAGCTGTACGAAACTCTTTATTCACGTCACTGTCAAACCAGTCTTTTACTTTGCAGTAGAATTCGTGTTACACTTTATGCCAATTTCACGGCTATTTTGGTATTTGAAACATAAGTTACTTACTGGATAGTTATAAACAAATTTGGACTTTTGTAGAAATTTTAAAAAGAAGACAATATTTTTGTTTCTTGAAATTGTTTCTTCTTTATAACAGGTACTGAAATGCCTTTGAGTGACACAAAACATGTACAGTGTATCTGTGTAACAGAATGGCCGGGTCACGTAATCTTTTCACTGTATTTAAAATTTATTTTAAACCTACACTTTAAAAAATCTCCCTCTCATAAAGTCATAAAATAATTTACCTGTGTGAAATACTAAAAATTAAAAGATTAACCTTGATAAGATTTACGACAGAGTAGCGTTTTTGATAAATATTATGCCAAAAAATATAACATATTGCGTTCACCGAAGTGCGCGGTGAAAAAGATCAATAACAAAAGAAAAAAAAGCACCGTAAAAATAATAATAGTAATTATAACAATTACTAGTACTTAGTAATTATAACGAAACTATTTTAAAAAATAATATTTTACTTCATTGATCATAACATGTAAAAACATGTGGAAATAGGATAAGAATTAAATATGTGTACAGAAGAAGGCAAAGACTGAATAGGCAACTTTCGCTGCTATAACTTTTAAAAACTGGAAATAATATTTTTTTACAGAAAATAAAATAAAAATTTACAATTATTCAAAAACTATAAGAACATGGAAGATTTTTTTTTTCCTGATTTTAGTCTACGAAAAAATGTGGTTTGTCATAATATTTAGGATAACAATTTATTCAACGGTATCGATAAAAAAAAAAAAAAAAAAAAGTGTTTATCTACCATTTTGAATCTTTTTGACACATTTTAGCTCATATACATTATTTTCTTACATTTATATATGTATATGCATTTCTTTATGTACGTTTCGACACATGAATTAGACTTTCAGTTATAAACGATCGTTTGCCGATAACGAAATTTAGCGGGCTTTCCCAAACTGAAATTGGCAAAAGCTCAACATTGGCAACATTAAATAAATAAATAAATAAATAAATAAATAAATAAATAAGGTATTTTACAGTTTTTTAATAGAAAATTTTATCGTTTTAAAGTGTTTGCAATCAAAATTATTTCAGTAATGTGAAATGTGCTTTTCTTCTTCTTTCTTTTAATTATTATTATTTTCTAAAATTTTTGAAAAGATGATGCGATTTCTATATATTGGCAAATAAGGCATCGGTTCTCAGCCGGCATAGTTTGGATATCCTAAATTTAGAAATAATTGCTGTTTTAATAGTAGTTTACTTGAAAAAAAGAAAAAAAATTAAAAACAAAATCTATGATTGCACCATCAAAATGTAAATTTTACTGTAGCAATCATAGACTTTGTCAGCATGCGCGTAGAAAAAATATATCTATATTTATTTTAAAATACAGTCGAGTCTCGATTTAACGTACTTTGATTTAGCGAATTCTCCGATTTAACGAATATTTTTTCTGTCCCGATAAAAAGGATGCTAAAATGCTCTGATTTAACAAATTTTTAGCTTTGATTTAACGAACAACAATCGCTGAAAAAAAATTCGCATTCGCAGATAAAATTAAAACTTTGAATTTTTCGCACATAAAACTTTGAATCTTTCATATCTAAATCCAAGTGTTACATTTTTTTCTCATTTCTGGGTGCATTTAAAAAACAGTCTTTTCACTTTTTTAACTAGAAACATGACAAAGATGCAGACAAATAGCTAAGTACCTGCAATATTGAACAGAAAGAGAATGAAAATTCTAAAAGTAGTCAAAATGATGAAGAAACGGAAATTCAATTAAAAAAGGTGATATTCCAAGAATAAATTTGCAGCTTGAACACTTAAAAAAATTATTTTTTGTCTCACGAGGTTAATGGTGTTGTTCTTACGGAGTTAGAAAATACCGACAAGAAAGTCGAAACAAAGCACTATCAAGGATTTCTTTCCAAAGTGCCAATAAGTATGTATGTATGATGTATTAAATTTCAAAAGCAAATAACATTAAGGAATTTAGATAATTTAAAAGTTGATCTCCTAACTTACAATTTTTAAGCTCGTAGTAAACAATTATCATTCTTTTTTCAAATCTGTATATCTAAGGGTATTTTGTACTGATATTTTTATACCATGCCCTTTACAAAAATTGATATTCGATTTTACGAATTGCTTCGATTTAACGAACAGATTTCTGGGTCCCAATCAATTCGTTAAATCGAGGTTCGACTGTATTTCTTCTTGTCATTAAAATCTGTATTTATTTTTTTTTTTTTTTTTTTTTTTAACTAGCAAACATTTGTTTAAGTAACGTATATAGGAAAATGTAGTATAGATTAAATTTTCTGTCCCTTTCCTTGCAAGTCATATATACATCGGGGGTATCAGAAAGTTTCACTTTATAGGCGAATATTTTTATGTTTTATTCAGACCATTCTTTTTAAAAATACATTTTGTAGTACATTTCTCTTGCAAATTTTCTCAAAGCGTGTGTAAAAGATTCTAGTTTTGAAAAAGCGGCGTATATTAATTTTATACTTGAAATATTTTAACGTTATTAAAATATGTCGCAAACAATTCCACAATTTATTATTGTGTAATGGGTTTCTTTTGAGTGGCCCTGTAAATGAATAATGACTATTATTTTGACTGTATATTTTACAGGATGCGTATTTTAGTGCACTTTGCGAATTCATATAAATTTGAGTAAGTTTGACAGGGTGTAACCCCTTTAAAATTCATTTTAAACAATTTTTCCCATTGTCCATAATGTATCGGGAAACTTTTGACCATCCCTGTAAATAAACTAATCATAGTAGGAACTTCATTTTCAATAGGGTTCGTGCTAGGGTAAACATCAATAACGTATACAAAAAAATCATAGCAATCCGACAATATTTGCGGGAATTAGAGCGCGGACAGAGAAACCGAATGTATAAACACTTTACAACTTTGTTGGAAAGTATTAAGAAAAAGTACTTTTTTCCCATTTCATTTTCAATTATTTCGGAAGGGCCTGTAACTCTAATAGCTTCCTTTTACTTTTTGAGGTATAATGTGGTGGCATTATGTAGAAATCTGGAACTAAAGCGAAGGGAGTGGCTAGTTTGTCTATGATGTCATATTATTTTTAGCAATTTTGGGAGGGAAACCTCTTTCAGCTAGCTCTTTGGATATAATGTGGTGTCATTGCGCACTAATATGGAATTAAAGAGACGAGACCGGCTATATTCTCTTGAATGATAGGGGAAAAAAGACATTTATCGCAAACTAAAAGAAAAAAACAAGCACTTTCTCATTTTATTTTTGATCATTTTTATAAGGGGATAGTACCCCATCAGTCCCCTTCAACATTTTAGGGTAAATTATGGTGTTATCGTGTACTAATATGGAACTATAGCGAAAGAGACGGCTAGTCTGTTAAATGATAGGGGGGAAATGCATATTTATTTCAAACATAAAGAAAAAATCAGAACTATTTTTTCGTTTCATTATCAACTATTTCGAGCTGTAATTTCATCAGCCTCTTTCCCATCTTTAAGCATGTATTGAATTCATTGTGTACTTATATGAGGCTAACGAGAATGCCGATTTCGCTATATGACAAGAAAAAAAAAATACAGATTTATCTAAAAAAGTAAAGAAAAAATGCTTTTTTTTTCATTTAATTTTCAAAAGGAGGGAGGGTTGTTATCACATCAGTCCCCTTTCTCTTCTTTGGTGTAAATGTGGAGTAGGACTAGTTTGGTTTATTTAAAGACGGCTGATTATCAACACGCAGGATATAGGCCCAAAGAGGGGGAGTGCCCCCCGTGGGGGGTTTTCTAAGGAACCTAACCCGTATTTGCACAAGGAAATCCAAGGTTTGATGAAAACCATGGAAAATTCCGAACAATTAGAAGGACGGCCGCGATTGGGTTCGAACACAAGACCTGCCGTCTACTATTTTCGAGAGCAGATTCTCTCAGCTGCTGGTGGGGCCAATATGGACTAATATGGAACTAATGGGAATGTCATCTTTGCTGTATGTTGGAAAAAAAATAAATCCCCCCCCACCCCAAAGGAAGAGAATCAGCATTTTTTCATATCACTTTGGAAAATTTCGGGGGGGGGGGGGCTGTAGCACCAGCAGCTCCCCCTCCCCTTTGGGCACGCCCATGTAAAGCATTATAATATATTAAATATTCACTGTTTTCTTTATTAGACGAACTTTATAAAATTTATGCATTTAATAGATAAAAAGAAATCTGTATGCGTTAATGTAGTTTATATATGCTTTTATGTAAAGTACGATATGGTTTTCTTTATGAAGTTCCAGATACGCGTAAGTTTAATTTTCCATTGAATGAGTTTCTTTGTTTAATTTAAAATTGTCATAGTATTTAATGAAAATTATGCATTATCTAGATAAAGGTATTTTTTCAACAAATCTGAAATTATGTATTATGATTTATTGGTTTTTTATAACTATTTTTAAATTATACATGCTTAAGTCAATGCAATTTTTGTTGTCATCAGTATTGTGAAGAAAAAAAATATGAAAAATAATATATTTTTGTAAAAAATAAAATTTGTAATGCAAGATGAACTCAAGTTACGCAAATGGGTCAAATTCGATAAAAGCAACCATTACCTTCTAATAAAATGTTTCCATTTCACAGGCTTTTTTTTTCGGGTTGGGAGAGGGAAGGGACCTAACAAAATAAAAATAATAAAGTTTCTAAGGAAATTATTTAAGGAGTTTATTGAAATGCAATTTTTTGAAGCAATGCCTCTAAAATTTACTTGGATTGAACCTTGATAATCCAATTAATATTATTTTTTCAAAAAGGCAAACATTGTCAATTACGATTTATAACATTTTAGGAAATAGTAATGCTTTTTACCTCTAGAATAATAATGTTTATTGCGGATGTTTATGCATAAATATAACATAGTTTTATTAATGCTAGTAACATTAGTTTTTAACTCTAGGATACCACACTATTCGTACATAAAAATAAATTCGAATTTGTATTCCATGCACACAAGATTTTAAATAAATGCCGTTGACTCTTACTTCTTAAATGACATTATTATTATTATTATTATTATTATTATTATTATTATTATTATTATTATTTACATGAATTACCTCCGACAGCATATATATATATTAAACAAATTATTAATTAATTTAAAAATTAACAATTCAAAATTTTCAACACCATTAAACATTCATCGCTATAAAAATTATTTGAGATGTCGGGTACTATGCTGATTACGGTTTGACAATTAATAAAGCACCCCACCTTACATAATAATTTCATGATGTTTTATGTAGAATTCAGTGTGGAACTATTTGTTATTTGCATACTAGCATTCGTAAAATTTAATGGATTACATTGTGTTTATAAATGTGCGTATTGCATTATGCTTTGTGCAGTGGCGCAGCCAGAATTTGGTTCTACGGAAGGGGGGGGGGGGTGAATTTCTGATAAAGGTGTTTACCGGCTATTTGAATCGCTGGTTAATAGAATCAGTACTAATTTAGAATATTTGCTGCATAATACGTAAACTCAAAGAGCATCTGTGTGGCAGAAAATCATCATTCCTTTAGCATAATACGTCTCAGAAAAGAGATTTAGTTCAAATAACCAATTTTTACTTAACTAATCTATGTAATATGCACCTTCACAATTTTAAGTAGAATTTCTGCCATTCAATTGAATGATTTTATTAAATGAAATCTGATTCAATAAAGCGACGGATTCCAAAGTACACTAAAAAGTTTAAATATTAAGTTTGGTTTTGATTCATATAAGCGGTAATTATAGCAATCTCTCTTAACTCTGGGAGGGGTTTTAACCAAAGATCTTTGTGAAATAAGCAAAGTCTATATCATTATTTTATCCATTGCGTAATTTCGGGCACTTTATTAGATTTACGGAAACAACTCCTCATTTTTTTTTTTTCTTTTTACAAAATATATTATGATTTTCCTTTTTTTTTTACTTCAGGGTAATTTGAATGTGGTATAACAACGTTTTCATTACAACTATATTCTAAATTAGAATCACGGAAAAAAGCGTACCCGGAAAAAAGCGCAACCGTAAAAAAGCGCATCTTCACTAGAAAAGATATTTAAATATGTACTTTTCTGACACATTTCAGAAGTAATGCAAATATATGTGAAATAAAAATTTCTTTGACACCCTTAAGAATAAGAGGGGGAGGGGGGAGATTCAGTAGTTACCAACTCAGTGAAACGCAAACATAAATAATTCTCGGTGTTTGCTAATTAGTTTTATAATTTTACCAAGTTATCACAATTAGAAAATGCAATAGAGTTTTTATTTGTAAAAAGCTTAATAATATTTATAATTACATTGGTAACTTTTGTTAAACCTATGAGAAATAGAAAGTGCATTATAGTTTTTTTTTTATTAAAGTTCAGCTTGTAAATTTGCCAACTGTAACAGCAAGTGCAAAATTTGGAGGGGGGAGAGGCTCCCCCCCCCCTTTAGCAAGGCCCCTGAATATAAATAGTTATAAATAGTTTAAAAAACATGTTTTGAAAGAATTTCTTGATTAAACAGAAATACTTTTTCAATTTGTTTACGCTTGTTTTACATACTTTTTAGGATAAATTTATAAATTAAGGTCATATATTCTTGAAACGCAATATTACCAAAAAAAAAAAGATATTTTTTCTTATATACATTGTAAGGAGGTCCCTTCGAAATTCTTTGTGTCTTGTTTTACAAACCTGTCCCAACTTTATCCTCAGAAATGATGAACAATGATTACAATGGTCCGGTCTGTCAGTACAATACCGGCACTTCCGTTAAAATACTCCCAATAACGAGGGGAGAAAGCGTGTTGATGATTATTCCGTGTCCTTGACAATTCTAAGCTAAGCTGCAAGTGCTAACCAAGTCACCAGTTTAAGGAATTATGTTAGAATCTGAATAAAATGTAGTTCAATGATTATGGGACAAAATAAACCATTTACTTATTTAGAAATATTTTATTCGAGTTTTTCCTCAACCAAGTGCTTAGTTTTTCCCTAATAACTTATTAAAGTAAATTTGTAAAAATAATTAATAATAATAATAATAATAATAATAATTGAATTTATATCAATAACAAAAATAATATATATCAATAATTAATAAATACATATATTTATAATAAAAACTCAATATTTAATATTGCTCTTTCAAGCATCTATAATTTTACTTTTCTTTAAAAGTTATTAAATATTTTGTAAAGTATGAACCGAAAATAAATAAATAAATTTAATTAATTTCAATGCAAACTGATTTTTAAAAAATGCACCGTCTTTTAAAATTAAAGTTATTATATGTGTTTGATTTTCTTCATTTAAAAAGCCTTCTATTTTAGTATACATTTTATAGTCTTATAAACATTAAATTTGATAACAATTTAAAAAGAATCTTCTTTTAAAAATTATTGAGCTCGCATTCATTGAAAAATTTCAATTTCTTTAGTGTCTTTTAAATGAAATCCGATGTACAGTATGACCTCAAAAATCCACATTCGAAATTCAAGCATTTCCAAAAATTTGGCAAAGATTCATTTATTTCCTCCGTTCTTTTACACTTACAGGATTTAAAAAAAAAAAAAAAAAAAAAAAAAAAAAAAAAAATCTTTACGAATTAAACATTTCAAGTTCGCAAGTGTTGTAATAGACAGAAAAGCCGATAATATTAGTTTCAGATCAGAAGAACCGGCAGAAAATAGTGAAAAGAGGAAAGTTGCCACTTAATAAACGCATAAATTTAACTGGGAAATTAATATTTGCTTCGGAAACACTACATTAATTTTTAGCTGAGGTCCCTCTCTACATTGCTCCTTTTTTACTTTTCCGTATTCGGTTGCTGTTATTTTTTATAAAGCTACTTACGCTTTCAAAACCGGTTCCGAAAATGAAAGTGCCTCTCTAAAAAATATCTGTAATCGAAATTGAAAAAATAAAAAAAGGAGCGATGTAGAAATGGATCTCAGTTATCCAATGCAAAATAATAATAATAAATAATAATCAAATACAAGTGTCAAAATACAAGCGAGATATTAGAAAATAATATCCCCATAGGATTAGCATTAGCTATCACACTTTTAGAAACAGGAGCCTTAAATAGGAACATGGTGAATGCTGAAATTTGCAACTATCTAATTTTAAAATGAATAAATAAAAATAACTTCCTTTTTAAAAGATTTTTTTTCTTTTTTTGAAAATTTACTGGTTAATAAAAACTACAGAACGAATAAGTATTATATAAACTAATATATATAAACTAATCCTAAACAATGGAAATAATGTTTCTATTTTCTCAAGATATTATTTCAAAACATATCTTTTAACTATTTATACCATTTATTATTATTTCATTTTATTATCGTATGCTTCATTAAATGGTGTCGGGTGCATTGCTGTTAAAGTTTAACTGAGTAATTAAACCAAAATATTCTATAAAGTGTTAGAAAAATGCATGAATTGCCTTAAAAATTTTCTTATTTATAACCTCAATACTGGACTAGAATATTGAAACTGCAAACAAAGATCATGTGGTACCACTTCAAATTCTGGAATCTCATCTATTAGTTTTAACGGACAAATCCAGTACTTAGCAATAACTTGTTACATTTGTTAAATTGAATATTTACGCACGAATAATTGATATATATATTGAAAGTCCATTACAATACTATAGAATATGACTACAAAAATGCAAGTGCGGTTGTTGAAATTTTTTTCAAACCAGCACCCTTTCTCTCTCTCTCTCTCTCTCTCTCTCTCTCTTTTTTTTTTTTTTTTTTTTTTTTCAGAAATTATAATGGGAATTTTTAATATACAATTCAATTAAAAATTTTATATTTGTATCGATGTTCAAATTTTATTTTTCCTAAAACTAGTATAAAAATACGAATCTAGGAAAAAAAGTGACCGGAAAAAAAGTTATCGGAAAAAAAGTGACCTGAACTACAAAAGCGGGAAAAAAGTGACACGGAAAAAAAGTGACATGGAAAAAAAGTGACAAGGAAAAAAAGTGACACTGAAAAAAAGTGACAAGGGTTGATTTTGGGGAATTATTATTGATTTTGGGGATTCATTGGTTAAGTATGAAAGGGGGATCGGGGGAGGGGCTCATAATTTAGGTAAATGGGTTTTTCATGCTGAATTAACTGTTTTGGTTCAATTTTTGGATATACGTCCATACTGAAAAGACGCTTGCCTGATTAGTTTTGGGAAGGGACGATTACCCCCCCCCCCCATCCATCCTCAATTTGATGAATGGGTTTTTATGCAGAATTATCAAACGTGCGTCAAATTTGAATATACAGGGTCTGACTAAGGCAGGGGCATGCGGGGCAATAGCCCCGGGCCCCCCGGTTTGAAGGGGGCCCCCCAAGGAGAGAAAAGTTTCTTGTTAAAAGAGGGCCAAATGATATAAAATAGCAAAATATTACCAAAATTCTTTTTTTTCAATTTTAAGGGGTATTCTTTTCTCCTACTCCCTTTGCTTCCGTGCCCCACGTTTCCTTAAAGTAATAGTTACATCATAAAAAAATTAATAGTTAAAATTATTTATCTTCTGTTATTATGTATAAAGGTGTGAAATATAAATACTGAAATCAGTACTTGGTACGGAATTTATGCATACATACAATAGATTTGAATTTTAATTTTAGTCACTTGAGTATAATTCACAAACATTTTTAAGATAGAAGGGGGCCACTCTAATAATGTTTGCCCCAGGGCCCCCCACTGTCTAAGTCGGGCCCTGTGAATATAGATTCTTTTCGATAAGGCTTATATATAGTATATATATATATAGTATATAATGCATGAAGAGATTTAGGAATTTTAATGGTTATATATAGAGGGAGAACGGGGGATAACCTTTCTTAAATTAAATTAATAACTTTTTACGCATAATTATCCGATTTGCTTAGAATTTTGGACATAGGTTCATTATGATAAGACGTATCTCTGATTAGTTATGGGGTTCTTCTGCTTATTATAAAGGGGGGGCGAGCAATTATCTCCCCCTTAAACTAGATAAATAGGTTTTTATGCAGAATTATCCCATGTATTTCAAATTTTAAATGTAGATTCTTACTGATAAGGTGGATCCCTGAATAGGTTTAAGGATTTGATATCTAAGTATTGAAGGGGAATAGAATATAACCTACCTTAAATTAAATTACTTTTTACGCAGAATTATAGGATTTGCTACAAATTTTTGATTATAGATTCATTATGATAAGGCGTATCCCTGATTACATATGGGGTTATTTTTCTAATTAAAAATTAAGGCGGGTGATTATCCCCCCCCCTTAAATTATATAAATTGTTTTTTATGTTCACTTATCCGATATATTTCAAATTTTGGATATATGTTTTTTCTCATAAAGTGAATCCCAGAATAATTTTAAGGGTTTAATGGATAAGTATACAGTGGGGGAACGGAGGATAACCCCCCTTAAATTAATAAATGGCTTTTTACGCAGAATTATCTTATTTGATTCAAATTTTGAATGTGTGTTCATTATGATAAGGCGAACTTCTGATTAATTGTGGGTTATCCCCCATTCATCCCTCTATACTTAGCCATTAAACCCTTAAAACTATTCAGGGATTCACTTTATCAGGTAAAACCTATATCCAAAATTTGAAATACGTTGGATAATTGTGAAAAAAAAAAACTTATTTAAAGAGTGGGGGATTAATCGCCCGCTTCCCCTATTTAATTAGCAAAAGAAACCCATAATTAATCAGAGATACGCCTTCTTATAATGAATATTCATCGAAAATTTGAAGCAAATCGGATGATTCTGCGCAAAAAGCCATTTATTTAATTTAAGGGTGTATTTCGATTCAAACTGCTTATTTTCCGATTTATTTTTGACTTCATTTTTACTCTCATATGCATCAAACTGGCAAATTGTCTTATTTAGAAAGTACACAAGGTGCCGTAATTGTCAATTCTTTGATAAATGCAGAAAATATTGCAAAAAAAGCAATCAAAAACGGCATTTTGAACAGATTTTCCCCTGGCGGGAGATCTGTGAACGAAAAAAAGGGTCATACTGAGAAGATAATTGTTTATAAATCAAATTCTAATAAATTGAGCTTAAAAATACAGCACACGGCACCTTGTACATCTCTTCAAAAATATCCTCAGCAAATTTCATGTTTCTACTTTTAAAAATGTGTCTGAAATTGTATCGGAAAATTTCGAGCTGTTGAAGGTGGAAAAGCGTTTTTTCGAATACACCCTTAAGGGGGTTTATTCCCCGTTCTCCCTCTATACATAGCCATTAAACCCTTAAAACTATTCAGGAATTTACTTTATGAGAAAGATCCTACATCCAAAATAATGAAATAAATCGGATAAGTGTGTATAATTTTTTTAAATCTAATTTAAGGCCGGGGGGTAGTAATCACCCGCCCCCCTTTTTAATTAGCAAAAGAACCCCATAACTAATCAGAAATACGTCTTATCATAACTAACCCATGTCCAAAATTCGAAGCAAATCGGATAATTCTGCATAAAAAGCCATTTATTTAATTTAAGAGGGGTTTCCTCCATCTTCCCTTTATACTTAGCCATTAAAGCCTTAAAACTATTTCGGAATTCACCTTATCAAAAAGAATCTATGTTTAAAAATTGAAATGCATCAGATGATTCTGCATAAAAATCTATTTATCTAGTTTGAGGGAGAGGTAATTGCTCGTCCCCCTTTATAATAAGCAAAAGAACCCCATAACTAATCAGAGATAGGTGTTATCATAATGAACTCATGTCCAAAATTCGAAGCAAATCGGATAATTATCCGTAAAAAGCCATTAATTTAATTTAAGAAAGGTTATCCCCCGTTCCCCTTCTATACTTAACCATTAAACTCCTAAAACTCTTCAGGCATTTTATACTATATATAAGCCTTATCGAAGAGAACCTATATGCAAATTTGACACAAGTTGGATAATTCTGCATAAAAACCCATTCATCTCATTGAGGACGGATGGAGGGGGGGGGGGGTAATCGTCCCTTCCCAAAACTAATCAGGCAAGCGTCTTTTTAGTATGAACGTATATCCAAAAATTGAACCAAAACAGTTAATTCAGCATGAAAAACCCATTTACCTAAATTATGAGCCCCCCCCCCCTCGATCCCCCTTTCATACATAAACAATGAATCCCCAAAAATCAATAATAAATCCCCAAAACCAATCCTTGTCACTTTTTTTCCTTGTCATTTTTTTTCCGTGTCACTTTTTTTCCGTGTCACTTTTTTTCCGCTTTTGTAGTTTAGGTCACTTTTTTTCCGATAACTTTTTTTCCGGTCACTTTTTTTCCGTTTACCTAAAAATACATCAGAAATGCATTTCAATTTTCTTGAAAAAAAATGTCTATCTTGTATTGATTTTTTCATTTCATATTTTTCCATTTATAATGATAATTTCATTCTTAAATCAAAATTTTTTGCTATACGGATGAATTAAAAAAAAATACATATGCGTTTTCAGTGAAAATGCTTCTTTTATATATTGGTTAGTTTGATACAAATTTTACTGCAGGTAAATTCCTAATTTTATTCCAAATGATACTTTACAATATGTACAATATGTATGGAAATAGCATTTAAAAATAATCTTCTGTAGAACATCTATTTAAGGGGGAAAAAATCCCCTTTTGAGATCACCAATTTCAGTTACATGTAAAATGGGATTTCATACAAATATGTATTTTTAATATTCATTGTATGCATGAGAAAAGAAACGAAAATTCATGTATTACACATAGTTTATGATAAATACTTAAAATTATTAATATTGTAAACTGAGTTAACACTTAAAGTTAATAATTAATAAACCATTTCTTATTTCATAAAATACCATAATATATTTTCCTTTCAATAATTAATAATAAATAATAATACATAATAATCTATCAATAAAATCAAAAATATATTTTTCCTATTTTAATGACTTTTTACTTTTTAGTAATTCTTATTTGTATTTCAACTTTTACAGGTTTCCAAATTTATTAAAGTTCTTCAATAATAAATGTTCATGTATTAATTACAGAAAAATAATTTCTTTAAAAAAATATTTCTTTTTATTTACTTAAAATACTTAAATACTCTAATATAAATTTGCATTCTAAAATGCTCTATAACATAATGCAAGATCAACTTTTATAACTTAATAAAACTACTTAAATTTAATATATTATTACTTGTATAAGTATATTTCTGTGTGTGTATTAAAGTTATATTATTATGTTATGTTATTACAAATATTCAATATGTTTTACTACATTATGATAGAAACATTGCGCAATTCGTAAATAATTTCCTCCGTTGTGCAACAAGTGACAGTTATCATGGCATCATAAATAAAGTTAAGTGCTCGTTAGAGTGACCTTGGAAGCAGTGATTACGAGCGAACAATTACAGGTTTACAAAAACTGTCAAAACTTTCTAAATGACTCTTTTTTTATTAATAATTGTTTCTATATTATGATTTATGTATGTATCGATTTAAATTCATTCTGTTCTCTGTTTTGTAGCTTGCTGAGAGCACTACCCTTTTGCTGTGTTTGTTTTTCTCGCGTGGTAAAAATTAAAAGTAGAAAATGAAGAAGTGTGTATACAATAATTTGTGTGTGTGTTTTACACTTACCATATAATAATATTATACGTCTTTATAAAGATGAATTAGTGCAGTGTATAGATCAACTTGTGAATATGCCCGGTTCCCTTCTCCTATGGTGGATTTAATTCTTGGATACTTAAATGAAGAAGAATTTATCGGGTGAGTACCTTTTACTCTCCTATTTAATTCTGATTAATGATAAGAAATAAAGAAAAACTATTGTATTGAGGTTATAATGACAACTCACGCCATTAATAAGACAAACGTCTTTCAATGATTATGAGAACGATTTAAAAAGTTATATCAATTTGATAACATAGTGATATACTAATTTCACACAAATAAAAAATATTGAATAAAAAACAAATAAAAATATAAGATTAGAATGGCTACATTAAAAGATAATTATTCAATTGAAAAATTGACAGCAACGAATTACAGTACATGGAAATTTAAAATTGAAATGCTCTTAACTAAAGAAGAGCTGTTCCATGTAATAACCGATAATCCACCGACCCCTTTGACCGATCAATGGTCCAAAAATGATAGGAAGGCCCGGGCATTGATAAATCTAACTATCGATGATTCACAGATAACCCATGTTAAGAATTTACAAACTGCTAGACAAACATGGGATGCATTAAAAGAAATACATGAAAGATCAAATCTCACAAGCAAATTGTTTCTCCTTAGAAAATTATATAGTATAAAATTAGCAGAAAATGGAAATATGATAAATCATATTACAAAAATAATGGAGCTCGTTGATCATTTGGCAGCTATAGGCGAAATAATTGATAATCACCACATTTCCGCGCTCCTCCTGTGCTCTCTGCCCCAGTCTTATGATAATTTAATTACTGCTCTCGAAAGTAAAGAAGAAGCACAATTAACTCCGTCATATATTAAAAACAAGCTGATTGACGAGTTTAATCGTCGAAATGAAAACTATGAAAGTATTGATAATACAGCGAAAGCTTTTAAAGCTCAGAAAAAGTTTCCAGCTAAAAAAGAATCAAAATATTGTTCGATTTGTAAAATGAGAAGCCATAACACACAAGAATGTTGGCACAATAAAAACAAAACACACACAACACAACAAAATCAACACAACAAAAATTACAAAAAACACTATTCTACATCACTCGTTTTTCAAAGGGGTGAAAACAATTTTAAGAATGAACAAGCATCGGAATCGTATAACAGGTTTAATCGCTATGAAGAAAAAAACAATACATGGAGAAACAGCGAAAACAAAGATTATGCATTTATAACACAAGGGATAGAAAATAAAACATTCATTGTGGATAGCGGTAGCTCAAGTCACATTGCATCCTCTGAATCAATGTTTACAGAGATAAAATCGAGGGAAAAAACAAACGTGACTATCGCAAACGGAAAAAAACTTATCGCTTACGGTTCAGGCGATGTAAATTTAAATGCGCTGACATCGGATAATAAAATTCATAAAATAACACTTAAAGATGTACTTCTAGTACCTGAAATCGAAACGAATTTACTATCAGTCAGCAAAGCAACCCAAAACGGATGTGAGATTGTATTTAAAAATGACCGATGCTCTTTCAAACTTAATGGAGAAATCTGCTTAGAAGCACAAAAGGTAAATAACCTCTATGAAGTCCAGTTGGCTAACGAAAACCATGCGAACATTACACAAACGTGCAACAATAAAAATTGTCTAGAACTATGGCATAGAAGGTTAGGACACAGAAATCTAACATCGATTAAAGAAATTACACAAAAGGAATTAGTAAGAGGTATCCAGATAAACAATTGTAAACATAATATAGATTGCGAACCGTGTATTAAGGCGAAATTAACTGATGAACCCTATCCGAAAGTTGCTCAGTATAGAGCAAGTAAAAGGCTTCAACTTATTCACTCGGATGTTTGTGGATCTTTTCAGACACCCACGATTGGGGGGAAATCATATTTCTTGACTTTTATCGATGACTACTCGCGATTCACAATAATCTATCTATTGAAAAGAAAAAGTGAAGTCTATGAAAAACTCAAAGAGTTCATTGCGCTGATAAGCAACAAATTTGGTGAAAAACCGAAAGAAATCAGAACGGATAATGGGGGAGAATTTACATCAGATGAAATTGAGAATTATCTCAAATCAAATGGGATAAAACATCAACATACAGTCCCATATTGTGCAAGTCAAAACGGGGTGGCTGAACGGAAAAATAGGTCGTTAGTTGAGATGGCAAGGACAATGTTAAATGAATCAAATCTACCTTTAAAGTTCTGGGGGGAAGCAATCTGTACGGCAAACCACCTACAAAATAGACTGCCTACAAAAGCTAATGCAAAAACGCCATATGAATTATGGACAGAAAGACAGCCAAACTTAAGTTACGTTAAAGTATTTGGCTGCAAAGCCTTCGCTTATATTGATAAAGCCAGAAGACAAAAATTAGATAATAAAGCTGTTGAAGGTATTTTTGTGGGATACGACAATGAATCTAAGGGATACCGCATATATGTAGGAGGAAATGAAATAAAAATCGCGAGAACGGTAAAATTTCTTGAAAATAAATTCAAATACGTAAATGATAAGCCTGAAATTGAACAAAAACAAAATGAAGACGAAAAACGCAATTGTAAAAATCTCGTGGAGATAGAAATTTCGAACGGAAAAACAACACCATCTGCGTCTCAACAACAAATTGTGGAACTAAGGCGCTCAGATAGAATAAATAAAGGCGTACCTCCTGATAGGCTTATATATATTGTCAAAGACGACAAAATTAATGAACCAAAGGATTATAAGGAAGTTAAATTAATGGAAAACTCTCCGGTAAAACAGAATTGGATAGAAGCCATGGAGAGCGAAATGAATTCTTTAAGAAAAAATAAAACATGGTCAATTGTAGATCCTCCACCGAATAAGAGAATAGTAGGTTGCAAATGGACTTACAAATTAAAGCGTGACAATACCGGAAAAATACAAAAATATAAGGCACGTTTAGTAGCTAAAGGATATACGCAAAAATTCGGAGAGGATTATGACGAAACCTACGCACCGGTCGTATCGTATACTACGATAAGAGCATTATTAATAGCGGCGTTGCACCAAAACTTAAATGTTAAGCATATAGATATTAACACCGCGTTCTTACATGGGGAACTTGATGAGGAGATATACATGTCGCAGCCGGAAGGATTCGTTGAACCAAACCAGGAAACCAAAGTTTGTAAATTAAATAAGGCAATCTACGGACTTAAGCAAGCCGCGAGAGCGTGGCATAATAAAATAACAGAAACACTAAAAAACATGAATTTCATTCAAAGTAAAATTGACACATGTCTTTTTACACAGAAAAGGAATAATGAAACAACCTATATAATAACATACGTCGATGACCTCTTAATTGCAGGGAAAGACGAAACCATTGAGGAAATAATCGCGAACTTAAATAAAGAGTATGAATTAAAGAATTTAGGGGACGTAAGCAATTATTTATCCATGAACATTCGAAAGGTAAACAAAAGCTACTTAATTAACCAAACTTCAAAAATTGAAGAGTTAATTAATAAATTCAATTTACAAGAAGCAAAACCATGTAGTACACCCATGGAAACAAATTACACTCACTTTAAAGATGATGACAATATTTTACCAAACAACACACAGTACAGACAAGCCATAGGTGCACTCTTATATCTTGCCACAGTGAGCAGACCAGACATTTGTGCAGCTGTCAACATCTTAAGCAGAAGGAACGAAAAGCCAAGAATGAAAGATTGGAACAGTGTAAAGCGGGTCATGAGGTATCTCAAGACAACAAAAACCTTTAATCTAGTTATAGATGGAAATTCAAAACCAACGCTAGAAGTCTACGCGGACGCTGATTGGGGTGGAGACACAGAATCAAGAAAATCGACAAGTGGTAATGTATATTTGCTAGGTAAAAATCCCATACTTTGGTCAACTAAAAAACAATCCTGCATAGCTTTATCTTCTGCCGAAGCTGAGTACATCTCAGCAGCTAATGCAGCTAATCAAGTCAAATGGCTGGTGAATTTACTTGAAGAACTCAATATCTCACAAACATATCCTATAGAACTCTTCGAGGATAATCAGTCGGCTATCAAAATGATAGAGCTTGAAAAACATTCAAGTAAAACAAAGCACATAGAACTTAGATATCATCTCATAAAACAACTGAAACAAGATGGCATAATAAAACTCGTATATTGCCCAACCAAAATCATGATAGCTGACTTATTCACAAAACCCCTGCCAAAACCTCTTTTTGAAATTCACAGGAAGAACTTGCATCTGAGTGACAACACAACTTCAGAAATTAAGGAGGAGTTGATAGAAACATTGCGCAATTCGTAAATAATTTCCTCCGTTGTGCAACAAGTGACAGTTATCATGGCATCATAAATAAAGTTAAGTGCTCGTTAGAGTGACCTTGGAAGCAGTGATTACGAGCGAACAATTACAGGTTTACAAAAACTGTCAAAACTTTCTAAATGACTCTTTTTTTATTAATAATTGTTTCTATATTATGATTTATGTATGTATCGATTTAAATTCATTCTGTTCTCTGTTTTGTAGCTTGCTGAGAGCACTACCCTTTTGCTGTGTTTGTTTTTCTCGCGTGGTAAAAATTAAAAGTAGAAAATGAAGAAGTGTGTATACAATAATTTGTGTGTGTGTTTTACACTTACCATATAATAATATTATACGTCTTTATAAAGATGAATTAGTGCAGTGTATAGATCAACTTGTGAATATGCCCGGTTCCCTTCTCCTATGGTGGATTTAATTCTTGGATACTTCAATGAAGAAGAATTTATCGGGTGAGTACCTTTTACTCTCCTATTTAATTCTGATTAATGATAAGAAATAAAGAAAAACTATTGTATTGAGGTTATAATGACAACTCACGCCATTAATAAGACAAACGTCTTTCACATTATAGATCAAAGTCGAGCAATTATGGCGATAGACAATTTAAACATCCCCTTTGATCTGTTATATAATTTTATAAAGTGAATAATCTCTATTTAAAAACTACTGAAGTGAACAATTACCTATATTGAAAGTACAGTGCTGGAAAGAAGTTTAGAACCACCAACAAAAATTGTAAAGGTCATACTTTAATGAAAAAATGAAAAATTACTTTAATATTATAAAAAAATTATAGACATTATTTATTTTAAGTTTTGCTTATAAAACTATTATGAGCGTTATTTGTTTGTTTGTTGTTGTTTTTTAAAGAGGGAAGTACGTTGTATTTTCCCCATTTATGTGTATTGTATTTACCGTTGTAAAGAAAAAAAAAATTTAGTTGTTGACTTGACAAACGAAACCTATTTTCTAAGCATTTTTTTGGTCAGTCGCCTGTTCAGTATCTCTGCAATGGGCATGGTTAACTCCCCAGCCAACTGTCCCTCTCCGGCTCTAAGAATTTCCCCGAAACACAACAAAAGAACCTGATTGCACCATCTCACTGCAAAATACGTGGATAAAAGCCTTTGTATGTTTGTCTTCCGATAAGATAGTGAACTTTTTTCATTTTTCTTGAGGTTGTTCTCTGTTCTCAATTGCTTTGCTCAACAAGCGCAAAACGTTTTGTCACATTTACTAATTCATTTTTTAACACAACTATACAAAATTGGAAAGCTAGACTAGAGATGTAAATTTTCCGGAAAAATATAAGTGGCGGAAAAAAAAACTGTTTTTTTACCGGGTTTTTGCGGAAAAAATGGAAAAGTTGGAAAAATTTATTTTTTATGACTGTTTCTCCCAAATAAATTATATTTTCCTAGAGAATATTAAATAATAAACATTTTTTCCCATTTATTTGTATTAAATGAAAATTATTTTCACTTTATATTACAAAATAAAAAGAAAGTAGCAAAGCCTGCTTTTAAAAATTTAATGTTTTTTTCCCACAGCCACAGCCTAAGAATTTTTATTAAACGCTATTGTTTGTTATATCACATCTCTGTTGAAATGATTTTTCAGTTACGTGTTTAGCTACCAATTGGCCTAATGTAAAAACCTGAGCCAATATGTCTGCAGTTTGGAAGAAATAAATTAAGCATTCCATTTACATAAGTATAGTTTTTAAGTAAATGATACTAGTTTAAAGAAATTGTTGCAGTTTTGTCATTATTATCAATATCAGTATTCAAAAGTTCCATTGTTTGTTTAAAAAATGTCTATTTTTACATTGTTACATTTTTTTCTTACTATTATAATTTTATTTCCTTTAAAAAATAAAATATGTTTAATTTTGGTATAGCTTTCCAATCTCAACTCAAAGTTTTGATTTAGTTTTATAATCTAAATTCAAACAAAACTAAGTTTTAGTTTGGCTTACTCAGGTCTGCAACTAAAAAATAGCATAGGATTTATTGACTGTTATATTTTTACTCACTAAAACCAGAAAAATATATTTTTTAAAGTTTAATTAAACGTATTTTTTTTTTTAAATCCTGAAATCTGGTATTCTATTCTTGAGTAAAAAACCATATTCAATAATGTTTCCATATGGTAATTTCATATTTCTAAGAATGGAACTCAAAAGTTATAACAGAACACTACAAATAGAAAATGCTCACAAAAGCAGTTACATACAGAGATAAACTTCTACTGTGGTTTAGAAAACTACAAAAATTCAAAGTTTAATCAAGAGGGAAAGTATATTTTGGAACATAGTTACTTGCAATAAAATATGTTTTTTTTTTTTTCTTCGCATTTGTACTTTTCTAATGCAAACTGCCCATGTTTTTTGCAACATTACTGTACATTATGGAGGTAAAATGGAGGTCAATTTTAGATTCAATACCTTGAAAAAACATTCAATTAATCAGCTATAATGAAATCTTGAAAAATGCAGCATAGTTGGGCCACCTATAGGGCAATTTACACCCAAAAACTGAACGACATTAATATACATCAGGAACTGACAGAAGTTGTAGTTTGATAAAAAATCATCCTTTACTCCTTGAGATAGAGCTATTGCGATAATCATGAATAATGCAGCATAGCAGCGTCGTCTGTTGAGCGATTTACACTAAAAAGTAATGAGCACAAAATTATATCAAAGATTAACTTACTCTGAAGTTTTATACATTAATTCTTGAGATAGAACCATTGTGGAAATTAAAAATAATGCAGCATAGCAGCGCCATCGGTTGGGCGATATACACTAATAACTAAACATCTCGAGTTTATATCAAGGTGTAACTCAATCTAAAGTTTTGTGAAATTATGTGCATCAGTTCTTGAGATCGAGTACCCATAAAATTTTTGTCACATACAGACTCGCAGAGTTACAGATATTTTCCAAAAACCATCAAATTGTGTTCAGGAACTTCTAAAACGTTTAAATACACCAAAAACTGCAAGTCAAATTTTTCACGAATTCAATACTTACTTCTTGAAAAGATAGAAAAAAGTAATAATTGCATGCTTCAAATTTTATGTTAAATTTTTAATTTTACCATTTCCATTAATCAGCATATTATTGAAATAATTTTGCGCATGAATTAATTTATAAAAAGAGAAGTTGCATTTAAATATATATCTAGATTTTTTTCATGTAATCCTGTTTTTGTGAAATTGTGAACTTCTTGTACAAAATATATTCAGAATTTGTGAATAAGAAATTATTACTATATTTAGGTTCCTATTTAGACATTTTTAATTAGGTTATTTATGCATATATACAACTTGATAAGATTCAGCTGCTATGTGGCATGATTTTTTTTTTTTTCAATCAGTGCATTTGCGAAAGATTCAATTTGTAGATTAAACTTTTTTCTGAAATGTCTATTTTCAAGAAAAATTTTGCGAAGGGTCTTGTATTTCAAACAAGAAAAAAATGTGAAGGATCTTTTCAAGTCTTCTCAAACAGATTTCTGCTCAGAGATCAGATTACCCACATTGAAGTTTTCATGTGGGACACTCAAAATAAAAATAAATAAAATAAAAAGTATGGGAATGTAGCTATTACAAAATTTTCACTATATTATTTCATAAATGAAATTTAAATTTTTCCGGTTCGGAAAAATTGAAAAATAAGCTTTCGGAAAAAAAAAGAAAAAAAAGCCGTTTTTTTCCCTATTTTTCCGGTTTTTTTCCGAGCATTCCCATCTCTAAGCTAGACTATGGAAGCAATTTCGAATCGCACTTTGTTTTCCACTTTATGATAATTAAATTACCAATCGAGTTATAAGCGATTTCGATTACGTCGGGAAATGCCCTTTAAAACGATAATTTTGACAGCTTGTCCTGATACATCTATTGCATTTGAAAAAAAAAAAAAAAAAAAAAAAAAAAAAAAAAAAAAATTATGAGTGCGATTAGGTAGTTTCTGAACAACAACACCTACTAATTTCATGTATTTCCGATCAAAAATAAATTAAAGCATGCGTCACAAATTTGCCCTTTTTGATGATAGAACACCCTTAAGGGTTTAATTTATTTTTAATCGGAAATGCATGAAACTAGCAGGTGTTGTTATTCAGAAACTGTCTAATTGCACTCAATTTTCAGTTTTTTAAAAAACATAATCAGGTCGTTCGCGAAAACTTTTTATTGGTGGGGGAGATAACCTAAAATTGCATAGTCAAAATTCAGTATTTGCCAACTGAATGAAAAGCAAACATAAATAGTTCTCGACGTTTGCCAACTAGTTTTATAATTTTACCAAGTTATCACAATTAAAAAAGTAATATAGTTTTTTTTTTTTTTTTTTTTTTTTTTGTAAAAAGCTTAATAATATTTCTAATTATATTGGTAACTTTCGTCAAATCTATCAGAAATAGAAAGAGTATAATTGTTTTTTATTAAAGATTTGAACTAATCTGCCAGTTCAGTTTGTAAATTTGCCAATTGTAACAGCATGTGCAAACGTTTAGGGGGGAGTCTCCCCCTTGCCCCCCCCCCCCTTGCGAGGCCCCAGAACACAATAGATCTTTCATAACAAGCTATAAAGTTGACGTTTTTGAGCACATTTTCCGACGATAGCAGAAAAACCGGTCGAAAAACAGGATAAAAACGGGTGATCACGCGATCGAAATAGCTTAGAACTGGATAGGTAATTTAAGTATCATGAAATGAAAAAATAAGTTCGATTCGAAATCGCTTCCATAGTCAGGCATTCAAATTATATATTTTTCTGTTAAAACATGAATTTGTAAATGTGTCAAAACGTTTTGCGCTTGTTGAACGGAGCAATTGAGAACACCCTTAAGGGTGTATTCCAATCCAAACTGCTTATTTTCTGATTTATTTTTAAATTCATTTCTGCTTTCAAACATATCAAGCTGCTAATTTTTTTTATTTAGAAACTACACAGTGTGTCGTGCTTATCGATTTTTTTTATAAATGCAAAAATTTTTGCTAAATAAAGATGTCAAAGTGGGCGTTTTGAACCGAATTTTCCGAAGCGAGGGATCTAAAAAAAAAAAAAAAAAAGGTCATAATCAGAAAATAATTGTTTTTAAATAAAATTCTAATTAATTGAGCTGAAAAATGAAATCACACAACATCTTATACACTCTCAGCAAGTTTCATGTTTTTACTTTTAAAAATGAGTCTGAAAATGTATCAGAAAATTTCAAGCTGGTGAGAGTAGAAAAATGTTTTTGAGAGCGGGGCATATGTCCCGTAATATATAGATTTTTTCAGTAGAAAATGTTTCATATAACATTTTTTAAAGAAACAAAAGATAATACCTATGAAAATGATTAAGAAAATTACCACACTTTAAAAATATTTACCTTCAACTAATCGTCCAATCTATATTTAAACTAGATCGAGCAGAGTATATTGTGTGTTAATAAAAATAGAAAAAAATGAAAAAAAAAAAAAAAAAAAATTCATAGATTGATTACATAATTTTTTTTTTTTTTTTTTTTTTTGCGCTTTGAAGATATCATAGGTTTTCAAGCAGAACGGAAAATTACATCACATTTTTTACAGTTGGACGATGTAATCGATATCAAATGCATATCGTGATAACGTTATTAAAAAACGTTACTTAACGATATAACGCGGTATATCGTTGTATTGCGATTATCGCAATATCTCGGTATATCATTATATCACTATGTTTGTGTAATGGTAAATTGCTATATAACTCAGGTCTAAATTTAGAATGTATAGTATTTATAGCGAAATACAGAGACTCACAAAAGTATTTAAATATAAGGACCACATGGAAAACTGCATTTCTGAGTCGCTGGAAAGTGTTTCATAATCTATGCTTCACGGCATGATTTATCTTACTTGTTTAAGTATGTCTAAAACTGTTTTAAAAAAATGCTAAGTAAGATGCTGCAGTTGTGCGATTCAGCAGTAACTGAGTTAAATGGAGAACAGTGGAAGTTAAATCAGTAGGTAATTTACGGCATAACTGAATTTTAAAGGGAAAAATTTAATATAATCTTCAGGATTTTCGAATTTATAATTTCTGTATCATATTAAATTACACAGTTTACACATCTGAAAAAAGGAACTGTTTTAAGTGCTGGAAAGATGCCTCTTAAAATGAAAATAAATAAAATAAATAAAAAAATAATAAAATCATACTCACATCTTTATTATGATTTGTTTGCACAAAGGTTTTACTGTTATATATATAGAGAGAGAGGGTAAGTTAATTCATAGGTATACGCACAGTCCTCATTTCAATTATTTGCATATACAGTCTACATTTTGTATGCGTAGACTGTAAAAAAAAAAAAATGCCTGCCAGTGATACCCCCTAAAAAAATACACAGTTAAAAAAACTGTAAATTTATGTGCAGGACCGGCAGTAGAATGTCCAGCCATACCCATAATTTTACGAGCGTCGTAAGAAAAAGGTGTGATCCCTTTAAATAAACGTCTTTGTCTCTTAGATTCTTAAAAATGATGGACAGTCCACATACTTTTACTGTCCATTTTTACCTGTTATAGACCATAAAAAATGATCGACTGGACGCATATTTTTGCATGGTATAGCTGGAATATCTGCTGCCGGTCTCAGTCCCTCCCCCCCCCCCCCGCCTTTTTTTTACAGTGTACATTCATGCACCATCATTTTGCATGGTCCATAATAGCTAAGTGGTGGGCTAGAACAGTAAAAGTATGTTCTTCATTTTCTAAGATCTAAGAGACAAAGCCGTCTATTTAATATATCAGACCGTTTTTTACGTTGCACGTGAAATTACAGGATATGGCTGAAATCCCTGCTGCCGATCTAGGCCACTTACAGTTTTCTTTTAACAGTACATACATGGACCTCGTTTTCACTGTGAGTAGTATGCAAAGTCTACGATTTGTTTGTGTACACGCATGGTCCTCGTTTCCACTGTATGCATGCAGAGTCCACGGTTTGTATGTGTATACGCATGGTCCTCGTTTCCACTGTGTGCATACAAAGTCCACGGTTTGAATGTGTATACGCATGGTCCTCGTTTCCACCGTGTGTATACAAAGTCCACGGTTTGAATGTGTATACGCATGGTCCTCATTTCCACTGTGTGTATACAGAGTCCCCGGTTTGAATATGTATACGCATGGTCCTCGTTTTCACTATGTGTATACAGAGTCCGCAGTTTGAATGTGTGTACGCATGGTACTCGTTTTCACTGTGTGTATACAGAGTCCACGGTTTGAATATGTATACGCATGGTCCTCGTTTCCACTGTGTGTATACAGAGTCCCCGGTTTGAATGTGTATAAGCATGGTCCTCGTTTCCACTGTGTAATTATTGAGTCCACGATTTGTATGTGTATACGCATGGTCATCATTTTCCCTGTGTGTATACAGAGTCTTTAAATATTGTATGTAATATACAATTTGTTCGAACATAAACAAAAAAATTGAGCTATCCTTTTCAAAACAGGATATTTATTATCCTAAAGAGCAACCTAGAAATTTTTGTAACGAAATTTTCAGGATATTTTTTAACAATTTTGCAAATTTAAAGTAAGAATATTTTAAAAACTTAAATTTTGTTTTTAACTAGATATTGTAAGTGGTAGTACTAAAACATTGTCAATTAAAATTTAGATAAAACACTAAGTAACTTTTTAAATATTACTGACTCATAAGTTCACTCTCAGGACCCGAGTAAACAAATCATTTTTATCCTTCCATGGAAGGAAAAGATACAAGCAGGATACCATATTTAGGGAAAAAAGACATAAATGTATGAATTAAAGGGGAGAGGGATATAAGTATTAAAAGTTATAAAACAAAAGGAAATAAGGAAAAGGGCATTGGTGGGGGGGGGGGGGGAGAGAAAAGTAGTTATAAGTATTCGCCTATTTGCTGCAATTTTGTATTAACTCTTAGATATGGGATTTTGCTAATTCAGGACTCTTAAGTTTTCGATTAAAGGTTAATAGAAATAAAACAGGTTGCATTAAAATCTGAATTCTACTTTATATGCAATAAAGTTAGAACTACTTAAGAAATGATTGCAGTTGTTGATATTTAAATAAAATATTTTTTTTTAACATGGAATCATCTTAATCAAAACTTAATAAACTCATCAATTTAGTAGAAAATATACTAAAAACAAATTAATAGAAATACCAAAATAAAAGATACACTTAGTGCGATTATACCACTCTACCGAGGACGTCTATCGAACATGTAATTAAAACGTGAAACCGAGGACTTACGTTTTTGCACCGATACACACTTTAAAGAAGTTTACACAGTTTTTACATACACAACATGCAGCAAATACGGACAACTGAGGACCTTTATAAATTTTCAAAAAAACAATGTTTAGAATAATATTTGGCATGAAATATTACATATTTCATAAAAATTCCAACCGAGGACGTCCTCGGTTGGCGGTGTGTCCTCTGTTGGAAGGTGTGTAAACATGCGAATGTCCCCGCTTTCCCTCATAGACCCACACACACACACACACACACACACACACACAATTTTTGCTCGCATTATAGTATAAGATATAGTATGTCTGAGTTTTAAATGCAGTTTTACAATATGAATGATGGAAAAAAATGTTATGAGTATTTAAAGTAATTTTAATGCTATGACCGGTTCAAGATTGTAGGGTCTTTAACTTCTTGGGGGGCAGTGAAATATATTATTAGAATGTCCCCATGAATTCAACACTGGATAGTGTTGAATTCATGGGGACATTCCCCTCCCCCCCGGTGCAATAAAATATTCCCCTACAGAAAAATTGAAATTTGCGTTTTCGATAGTCAAAAGTACAACCCCTCCGGAACTCTATAATGTCTAATTTACACTTTTTTGTTACACTTCTTTAATGTTTAATTTACACCTTTAATGCTATGACCGGTTCAAGATTGTAGGGTCTTTAACTTCTTGGGGGGCAGTGAAATATATTATTAGAATGTCCCCATGAATTCAACACTGGATAGTGTTGAATTCATGGGGACATTCCCCTCCCCCCCGGTGCAATAAAATATTCCCCTACAGAAAAATTGAAATTTGCGTTTTCGATAGTCAAAAGTACAACCCCTCCGGAACTCTATAATGTCTCCCTCCGGAGCCACTGAATTCAATCCCGGAGAAAAGTTTCTGAATTCAACACTGATTATATCCCACTTACTTAATTTTAATCAAGATTCGCACTATAAACTTTTAACTAAATTTTATATACTTAACTTTGGTTCAAAAATGTTTCAAAATTGCTTTTTTTAATTTTTAAACTAAAATTTTTCGATTATTCCGGTGTGAATTTAACACTACAGAGGCACAATTGCTTATCCCTCAAAGTGTTGAAATAGACCATGAAGAAGAGCGATACACAAATGGAATACACTAATTATCTATTAAACACTAAAAACCATCACTTAAAAAACAACAAAATTATTTGGTGTCATGATATTCCGAACGTCGTATTGTTATATATCATGATATTTCCAGGATTTAAATGATGTTTAACATGTTGTTTATTTAATATTTCTTAAAAAATTTTATCTTATTTATTATTCAAGGGAAATATACTTATATCTGCGTTGTAGTGATCGAGGCTCTATCGAATTATATATACTTTTTAAAAAACTTCCAACGAAAGCGATTATACAATTCTTTTATATATGTGTGTTTATGTATGCGTGTAAGAATAACTAACTGAACTGACACTGTGATTTTCAATCTCTCGCTCTTTTTACTTTCCTCTATCTTTACAATAAGAAAGTACTGGATTCGCGAAAAAATCTACTTCAGGTTTTTGATGGATTTATATGTTTTAGAAGGTCCTGAATAACATTTGATAGTTTTTAGAAAGTGTCCATCTTGTGAGTTTGTTTGTTTGTTTTGTGAGTTTGTTGATAAAAATTTTGTTGGCGCTATATCTAGCGCCGTGCAAAAAAAAGGGGTAGGGGAGCGAAGAGAGCGGTCGCCCCGGGCGTGGAAATTTAAGGGGCGCAAAATTTATGCTACCAACGTCATTTTTTAGCTTGTCACATGAAAAAGTTGGGGGGGGGGGAGTTTCGAACGCTCCTGGTTCTAAAAATCTAAGAGGAAAAAAAATCCTTTAACAGATTTCCTTTCAGCTGATACACAATTTTCTCTAAATTTATTATATTATTTTTGTTTGTTATTAAATCCATTTTGCATGAATTAACACATTTGCCATTTAAGGCTGTTCTTATCTACTCTGCTTAACAAGCGCAAAACATTTTGACACATTTAAAAACTCATTTTTTAACGGAAAGATGTAAATTGAAAGACCCGACTATGGAAGCGATTTGGAACCGAACTGTATTTTCGATTTTTTGATCAATGAATTACTTATTGATACATAAGCGATTTTGTTCATGCGAAAAACACGTTTCTTGTTTCTATTTGAGTGGTTAATCTTCTTACGCGCACAAATGCAGTTCAAAACGCCCACTTTGACACTATTTTCTGTAACGCTTGTTCTGTTTCTAAAAACACGGGAAAATGAGTGCGATTCCATTATTTTTGAATTACAACACTTGCTACTTTCTTCCATTTCGAACAAAAAATAAATCAAAACATATTTCATAAAGTTAACAATTTAGATTTAAGAACGGCCTTAAGACAGGATTCCTTGACAGATTCATTTTCAGAGTTCCTTTTATTCTGCTTTAATTTTACTGTCCAGAAATATATTTACCTTTCTTTAAAAATGATAAAATTAAAACTTTTAACTATAAAATTTTAGCAATTTAAAAACACATACATTATTTGAAAAAAACTGTTGGGTCGGGCCAGATTGTACTGATTTTTGGATAGTTCAGGCCGGGACGGGATACCCAACTTACGGACTAGATTCGGAAAAATACTACAATTTTTGACTAATTCAGACCTCTAGGAAGGATGAAGTCCATTCCTGGTCCGGTCTGGACAGAATAAATCAGGCCCGGCCCGAATTTGCAGAGAAAAAAGTAAAGTCCTTGAGCCGAAAGAGTAATGAACAGGTCCATTTGAGACTATCCTTTAGGAAAATATAAACCGGATATCTGGCCCGGATCGCCTCGGAACGACTAAGGAGTAAGTCCGGGCTGGACCGGCCCGACCAGAGGTTGTGGATAAAAAAAAAGTCCGAAACCGGACTGCTGACCGTGCCGGACACGGTGTGTGAAAACCCCTAATGTTATACACAAACTTTTAAAGATTTCAAATGCATTTCGTATTTTAAATGTATTTTCAAAATACATGTATTTTGTATTTTGAATTTTTTTGAATAGGGAAGTATTTTGTATTTTGTATTTTAGGTTCTAAAACTAATGTATTTTGTATTTTGTATCGAAAATGATTTTTTGATGTATTTTGCCCAACTCTGTTTAAAACAAAATTCACGACTGCTTTAATATGTTATAACAAAATAAATCTAAGTGTATTGCGGTATGCTTTTATAAATTGTGAGCAGAGAAATCTTATATGGCATTTGTATGTTAAATTATTTGTAAAATTAAAACAAAACAGCAATAATTGAATGTTTTCTTCCTGTTGTACAATTCACAACGCGCGCCTGTTCATGTGATGGAAATTTGTGCGCCCGGCGAAAGATTAAAATTATTAAAATAAGGCAAGTTGCAGAGTGTTAAGCAGATAAAGTTAATTAATTTATTCCTTAATTACAATTATATATATATATGTATATATATTGCTACATTTCCCATTATTTGACCGATATGGAAATCATTTTTTTTTTCATACAAATAGAAAACTAGTCGTTGGGGGCCACCGTAATATTTACCTATCATGGATATGTATATGAAAATAAAACATGCGAAAACTATTTATACAATGCATTGCAATTCATAAACGAAATTTAAATATTGTTAATATACATAGTAATGCTCTATTAAAGAACTGCTGATTACCGATTTCGACAAATTATATAAAACGCCAAACTACTCAAGTAGTACCGAACTGCGTAAAAGAAACATCCTTATAACTCCAAAAATAATAACTCTATTAACTAACATTTAACTGCATAGGATTAAGCGTCTCATTTCCAATTAGAATATATTTTTGAATTGAAATTTGAATGAAATACAGGGTCATGAAAAATCCGAGAATGTGGAAAACAGGTTTACAAATATCTCGGCAACTAATAATCCGATCTACTTCGTTTTATATACAAAATGTGTGTTATTTTATTCCCTTTTACGCCTATTCCTTAGAACAAAAAAATTCGAAAATTTTTATGTACCTTTCATCAGAACGAATTTTTTGAGAATCCGAAAAAAATAGTTCCGGATAATCGAGGTTGCTGATATTAAATAGGGTTCGTTCCATTCTTACATACTAACTACATACAAAATTTCAAGTCTCTATCTCAATTCGTTCGGGAGATAGAGCATTTACAGACAGACAGACTGACAGACAGACAGACGGACGGCAATTTTTTTTTTCTAAAAATATGTTTTTCGGAATCTCCACTATCTAAAACGTGTAAATCCGTAAAAAAAAATTTTTCGATTTTCAAAACGATTGCAAGACTTACCCTATACTACGTAAGATGGGTAAGTAAAAACCGTGCAGTGAAGGGTTAAGAAGTAATATACTTTCCCTTTAATTCTAAGCCTTTTAAAAAATAGAAAACGGTACCGTATTTCTAATTTCTCATATATCTTTGAATGAGCTGATTTACTCTTGATTAAATTTCTAACAGAGCATTGTTATACTTCCTTAAAAAGCCTTCTTCCAATTCAAAATTTTAAATTTGTAAAACATGTCAAACGATATAAGAGTAAATATTTTAAAAGTTTCCACCGTATATTTAAAAAAGAATTTAAATTAACTATTTAGAAGTGATTAAAGAGGGTTATTGTTAAAATCTTGCAATTTTCTTAAACAGTTCTTTAAATTTAAACTAATTATTCAAGTATACTTTTAATTTGTAAAATCTACATTAGTTTTCAAAAATACGAACACAAAATTGAAAAGTAGTTCATTATTATACTACAGTTCTTTAACTGCATTATTGATTGAAGACTTTTTAGATTATGTTACATTATGTATGGTAACAAGGAGGAATTTGTTAGTTATTAATTAAATTGCTAAATTAATTAAGCAATTCATAGACAAAGCAAAATAATTTAGCTTGAATAATGGCTTGAATTATAAATTGTGCTGGTAATTTAACTATTAGTTTTTAAATAATCACAAATTAATTAGTTTTGAGGGTAAACTAGTTTGATGAGCATTTTACTGTGCTACTTGTAATTTATACAATAATATTGATTATTTTGTTACTGTTGTTATAATGCAATTTCAAAATATTTTTTTTCCAGTGATAAATTCGTTTTAAATTTATTACCTGTTAAATTTAAGACCTGTATTGTTGTTAATAGTTGCGTAAGTAAGTTGTCATGCAATTTTACATTTTTCATATCATTATTTAACTTGTTGTATAACTTAATAATCCCCAATCATAAAATAAAAAGATTAAGAGGGGATTGCTTTGTAGTTTTTAGATATGATATTTATACTTTGGATTCCAGCTGGCGTATTTGAATAAGAGTAGTTTGACTCAAGTTTTTTTTTTTTTTGTGACAAATCATTGCAGTTATCGACATACATAAACTGTCAACAAGACCAGTGCGACTCCTTCTGCTGCGAAGTAGGTGATCGTATATTTAATTTTGTGACATGTGCCTGTGAAACAATATACACAATGCAACTATTTAACAAGCATAATGCAAAAATACCTACATTAAACTTATGTTAGAATTTTGTGGTGATTGGTTAACTTTTATAAAAGTTAAATCCTATAAATATAAAAAAAAAAGATTGGAAAACGAGTGTCGGATTCCCCTCTAAGTTCACAAAACTTTGAATAATAATCCTTTACTTTCAATGTCGGATTTTTCTCTAAGTCCACAAAACTTTGAAGAATAATCCTTTACTTTAGCATGCTGCCACGACCGATATGGGTGATTCTCAAAATAGGGGACGATTTCAAAAATGAAATCTTAAAAAAATTACTGTTAGTAAAATTTCTGAAAAAAATAGGTGTTGTTAATATAGTATTAGGTATACTTTCCATGTAGTCAGCAGAGCTAAATATTTAAAAATTAACTTACAAAAATAATTAGTATTTTTTGAGCCATGCTAATGACAAAACGAATTGTATGGAACAAATATATTATGAAATTTTTATTTTCTTCCTGTTTAAATATTTTTTTTCTATATTTATTAGCCTTCTTTTTCAGCAAATGGTTTCCATTTTTACATATATACATATAAGGAGAATAAAAACATTACCAAAGAGCAAACTTTGTTACATGAGCAACATTCTGACACTAACAATGTAAGAAGCTGTCTTAGAGATTTTCTGACAGATTTAATGCATATTTTAGGGATAATAAATGTAATACCTAAATTTATACGTAAAATTAAACTTTATAAAGGATACAATATAAGCACTGGTTACATTTATGTACATAGGAGTCTTTAGCATGGACAGAAAAACCATGCTAATGACACTGATATCTGCCCATGCTAATGACAAATTTTAATTTAAATAAGATTAAGAGCCATAATATAATCACGATGCAATATTCCTTTCTGGGGCTTTTTAAAACACAAAAGTTCTATGCAAAAAAAAAAAAAAAATTTAACTATAAAATAAACATGAAAATTATTATCCATTCTAATGACATACAATTGATGTAACCCCCTAATATTCAACTTCTATTCTTAAAATACAATACATGCTTCTATTTTCTGGCTGGTTTAAAATGACTACTTGTTGCCATGGAGAAACTTTATATTTTCAAACTATGGTCATATGTGAAAATGAAATTTTGATTAATAACCAGCTGTTTTAGTATGACCTTGTTTTGAAAATCGAATATGGAGGACAAACTTTAATTCTTTTTTTATGTACTATAATTTTATTTTTAAAAAGAAATTTATTGGATAAATCCTTTCCTTGATTAATTTAAAGAAAGAATAACATTTGTTTTATTTTATAAACATGATATTAACTCTTGAAAAAGCTAGTATATATAAGGCACAGCTGCTGTGGACATCCATGCTAATGACATTTTGAACATTTATTCTGTTATTTTAAGGTGTTTTTAACTAAAAAGTGAGTAATTCTTGAGTGCAAATAATGAATAATATTAAGACAAACATATCTAAATATAAAAACATGACAGAAAACCTCTCAATTTTTTTTATATGCCGAAAGACATAAATTGTCCATTATTTTGAGAATCACCCATATAATTATGTGATATCGAACACACATGAAGAAGACTAACTCTTTCAATTAAACTTAATGAACAATTTATTTGCACAATACTTACAAATAAGTCAATATTTAAAATTACGAACTCGGATATAGGTAATCCGGTTCATCATTAAATTAAATACAGAACATTCTTTCAGTGCGCTGTTAAGCTACTCTATATTTTGCTTAAGCTCATAAATTAACTCAGAGATCACTCTTAATCTCTGCACACGTCCCTGTCTCAGTCCTTTTAGAGCGTCGTTCAACGCACGCTTTTATTTGAACCAGAGTTTTTCTCTGACAAACCTCACTCTTTTCAGGCCTGGTCAAGACTAAAATCTCAGCTCTCACCCTCCAACGAGCCATCCGCAAACGGGGTTCATTCCTTTCCCCGCACGGATCCGACCTATAAATGGAAAAGTCAACCTTTCAAGACATATCTTTCTCTTCATACCCACCTTGCCTGTCTTACCTATGAACGTTGACTCACAAGCGAAAGATCATCTATTGCATGCTACTTTTTTTCAACAGGAACTATGTCACTCCGTTACTTGGATTAAGATACCAGATAAGGAATTAATGCTGTTTTAGAGCTTACAGTACACGGAATACATTAGCAAATAAAAGAATAATATCACGTAAAAATAGTTTGAGATATTGATCGCTTATCCAAACCTGATAACGAGCATAAGATTTCTAGATACTTATAAACAATGAATGTTACCACAACTAAAGCAAATCTTTTACAAAATAAAAGATTCGATATTAGAGCATCATTTCAAACGATATGTTGGGACAAACATAATAAAGAAAGAACTTACAGGGGAGATGTTTAACCTCTTTTGGTTGAATTGTTTCGAAATTATAACTGTGTAACAAAATACAGTGAAATTTCCATACTGAACACTCTAGAATAGCGGACACTTCTATTTACCAGGTACTTTTTCAATTTCAAAACTTATACATTTGTATATTTTTATCCTCCGTACAACTAAATTCCGTGCAACCGTTAGGGGACAAATCTCGCTCCCCAGGTGTTCGACATTCAGAGGTGTTACTGTAAATAAATTCAATCGAATTGAATGTAAAATATATTTACATAGCCGAGCATAATACAATTAGTCTTAATACAATATTTAAGTTTATCCATAGGAATTTTGCCTAATGAGCTTTTAATAAATATCCGAAAATCAATTTAAAGACCTTTTGTCTCGCTTAAAATATTCAACATTTTGACATTTATCAATGAAAACAAACTTAGTTCTGAATTTACGACAATTAGGAATAATATTGTTAGTTTTAAAGCTATAGTTAGTATTTTAAAAATGATTTTCACTTAATGAAATACAGTTGAAAAGTTGTTAACATTTAATAAAGATGTGATTACCGACTTAAAGACTTCTTTGTGTTTAAAAACGTCAACTATCTTTTGAATACTCTATCTTGCATAAAAAATAACATGAATGCTATCATTATGTTTACCTTAAATTACTCTCTACTTGTGTATTCTTAAGTTTTAGTCTTTGAATCCCAAATAATCACCTAAATATTCCACATTTCAACATTTATGAATGAACACTTTGTTCTGGCTTTACGATAGTTTGAAATAATATTGTTAGTCTTAATTTTACAGTTAATCTTAAGCAAAAATGAATTTTGATTAATTAAATACTGTTGAAAAGATGTTAACATTTAATAAAGATTTTATTACCGATTTAAAAATTTCTATATGTTTTAAAAGCATCATCTATCTATTGAGCAAAAATTATTATCCTATAAGGGAATGAAATCAATCTTATAAATTTTGTTTGCTTTAAACCACTCTCTACTTATCTATACTTAATTTCTGAGCTTTTGATCGGAAATAATAACCTAAATATTCAACTTATCGACATTTATCAATGAAAACTTTGCTCTTTATTTCAAATTTAAATACGTTTAATTCAGTGACATCATCTTTCACTTACGAGAACACTTGTGGAAATGGTATTTCAATTGAATTAAGGGCCTTGAAGTATTTCGCAAAACTATTTCTAAGGGTTACTTTAGAGAATGTTATCTTTACAAATTGAAAATTATCAAACTTTAGACTTTGTAAAGTTCACTAAATTAGTTGTTTCTTGTAGCTTGTAATTTGAACACGTTATATTTTAAACTATGTTAATAGTATATTCAGTTACAGTTAGTTGACAATACCACTATGTTTACGATTCGTTTCTGATGAAGATATTTATTTTCGTACATAAATAGATCAGTGAATGAAAAATGGTTCCTTTTATACAAGATGATAAAAATGTTTAATTCAAAATGAATACATTTAATGTCCATTCAGTGACTTTTATTTCCTAATTTATTTTTTCACTTAAGACATATATATTTATTTCTGAAATCTAATATCTTATTTTGAAAATTTACAAAAAATTATCATAACAATTTCATCATCGTAATTTCTTTCATGGTAATTTGTTTGATATTGTAACATCAACGTTTCAAAAGCGAAAGAAAAAGTGACGAAAAAAGACTCGTATAGAGCAATGAAAAAAAAGTTTCCTACAACAATGATATCTCTCTTCATCTAGCAAAGTAGCTTTAGCTAAAGAAGAACAACAAGAATGATTGCCAAGCTAATGGGATAATCTTTTTTTCTTCAGCCGTAGTTTTTCTTAAAAGGAAAAAACTAATTCGTAATTCCATTGATCATTTGTCAATGATAATTTTCTCTTTGTGTTTACATTTACAAATATGTACACATATTAGAATTAATTTATCAAGCAGACATGTTTTTTTACAACATTGTTACATTACATTTTGAGAATGTGTTTTTGTTTGCAGAATAATAAAAAAAAATAAATAAAGGAATGATTTGTATTTTTAAAGCGAAATAACATTTGAGAAAAAATAACCACGATAATATAGTGACGAATATAAAACGATAATATAGTGATCTTCTAGTTGAGAATATAAGCAATCACGCTGATAATTTATAGACTATGTTTGTTGTATAGTCATTATTTATAAGTTTAAATAAAAGTAAATCCATCAGGAAATAGACTTTCTATTTTAGAAATGCATGGTGATCAGAAATATCGTACGATGACTAGAAGTGACGTCACATTTAGTAACTTTAATATTACTATATTCTCAGAGTTCTTTTTTTCCTTTATTAATCTTTGTTCTAATTTTTTTAATAGGATGTCAAACAAATAAAACTTATGGAGCTTTATCATCAAAGAAAGAGTATGTGTGAGATTGCTCTATAGCCTGAAATGTTTCCAATTTTGTCAACCGTTTCCAAAGTAATCAGCAGATTCAAAGAATTTGGCCACAAAGGATACCGACAGGGAAGAGGCAGGAAAAATTGCGAACACTTCCAGAAATCAGTAATTGATTATGAAACGCGTATCCCAAAAGCCTCGGGTGTAGAAGTGAAAAAAAGAGAGGCAGACATATATTGCTCTTGAATAGATTCGACTTATGGCCAAAGAGGAGCTGAATTTACATCCTTACTAGCTCAAATACACACAATTTTGCAACGATAAAAATAAACGAGTACTGCTTGAAAGATGCAGGAAGCTGCGAAAGAAAGTTAACAATCTATACAATGAATGGATTATGGTTTCTGAAGATATGATATCGGTGGGAATAATCGTACAATCATCAGAACATTCGAATTTCATCTACAATTTTTTCAGGCAACCTTTCACTGTTCAACTTCATTAAAATCCCAAATATGACATGGTATAAGTAAGATTTTGCACCACAGGCAAATTTCATCTCCTTTTCGTCGATTCTGGAGTCAAAAGCAATAAAAATGTGTACCGAAAAGAGATTCTTGAGAATGTGGTACTTCCCAGAGCCCAGAAATTGTTTGGAAAGAGGTTTGGAACGTTTCAAAAAAGATTCCGCGCTTTTTTGTTGTGCGAAATTTTCACAGGACTCATGTCGGGCCAATTTTCCATTCCAGTGAGGTTTCATCGCGGCTTAAGAATGGCTTCCATGTTCATGTCCCTCCCTTGAAGTTTGTGGTAGATTTTTGAGACAAGATTTTGTGCAAAGTCTTTGAAAAGTTTGGAAGCTCTGACGCGTTCGTTGATCCAGGAATGTAAGCGAATCACTCTGCCGGAGCTGTTATCGTTTGTTGAAATTTTCTCCAAACGATTACGCTTTTTCATCAAATCAAATAAAGGACAGTTTCAGAAAAAGAGTTTTTTTTTAATTTTCTCACACATTGATGTTCATAAAAAATATTTCTTTGTGCAAAATGTTTTGTTTTTTCGTTAATTAAGTCAAACCAGACTATGATCTATGATATTATTTCTGGTTGCACTGTATGAATATTGATTATTTTAAAAATTAAGAGCAATAATTGATTAAACATCAAAATAAAATTTCGATAAAAAAATTATTTTTATTTTTTACTGTCCATTATCTAAAAACTGTTTTTTTTCTCGTGCAAATTGGTATAAATTTTGAACATAAATCTTATAAAAAGAGTTTAGCGTTTCACACACGCATATATATATGTGTGTTACATAGTTTTAAAAAATACACAGTTTTAGGGCACATGTAACTATAAAAAGCTATCGAAAATTTTAAAGCATTCGGAGAGCAAATTATACGCATGGAGGTTTTGAAATAATGGATACCGACGAAATTTTTAAACTGAGTAAAAAAAAATTTTTGAGATTAAGTACAAATGCAAATATTAAAACATATCTTCTAATAGACTAAATTCGTATGTATCCGTATCATATAAGTCTACAGAGTAATTTCATAAAAGTAATAGTTTATTTCAGAACCGTGCGAATAATAAACTGCGACCGGGGCAAAGTTTCACTTTTGCTACAAACTGATACACTCTGCGTATAAACAAACAAAAAGTGCGGTAAACGTTGGCAGCAGTTAAATAGTGTTGCCATATATTCAAAAAAAAATTTAGAAAAAGCAGTTAATTAGGAGAAGAAATGCAGTTGCAAAAATTTTTAAACAAAAGTCGAATGATATCGAGGACCTTGTAATTAATTTTAAAATATAAATAAAATGCAAAAAAAAAAAAAAAAAAAAAAAAAAAAAAAAAATATATATTCCGATTGCAAAAGTTTGACTTTGAGATGAAAGAATACATGGAGTTTGACTTTTTCGGAATCAAAACAAAATTTGTTTCGAGAATTTGAGAAATTTTAATGATTTTGGGGTTTTTTTGTTTTCTTAAAAAATCTTTTTCTTTTTAAGGTTTGCAATTTTAAAAATATATTTTTATTTTATTTATTTTTTTTTTTGGATACACATATTAACAACCTCTTATCTATTTACAAAAAATTTCTTTAAAAAAAACTCAAGTTTTACTTTTTGAATTCGTTCTCATATATACAGCAAAAGTATGGAAAACGTGATAAGTATTTATCGTCTACTAACAGAATTTTTGTAATATATTTCTTTAAATTTCAAATGGCGTAGAATTTCACCAAAATAGCATTATTTCTTGTTGAAGACGTTTTATTTAATTGCACCAGCTAAGGTAAGAGCATATTCATTTCAATAAATCCATTTCAAAAGCTAATTCCCATTTAGAAACTTTCCATTAATGTAAACTAATTACCTTGATTTTAATTTCAGTAAAGTATAAAAGAATGAAGTTCCTTGATATAAGATGTTTCCTCACATAAGATGTTTACTTTAAGCGGATTATATTTCAAAGATTTTTCCCTATTCAAAGAATTATATCGAATTTTACTGCACAGTTTTAAAAATCATTTCAATATGCAATACATTTTTCGCATGCTTCTGGAATAACAGATGTTCGATTCGCAAAACAAATGCATCATTTTTACAATTTTAATTAAGTTCATCAAATAATTAGTTGGAGTGTTCCTTTAACATTAATTTGATATCATTTTATCACTTTTTTTTATTTATTTTACTTGACTTTCTATCAAGAATAAAAAAAAACTTATATTTATCAGAACGTGTTGTAATGTTTTGCAAAGTTAGTTTTTGATAAAAAAAATGTTAAAAAAAAATTAATTTGTCCACTCAATTTTGTGCTTTGGAATTAGAGAAATTTTTTAAGTAAAATGTTACAAATGAAGTGTTTTCGTTATATAACGATTTTTATGAATATTCCGTTCTTGGTGCAATAGCTGTTGCAGTCTTATGCAAAAATGCATGAATACAAAATTTATTTTGATTGTATACATTAAATTCAGAAATGCAGATGACTTCATCTGTAACTCTTCAAATAAAGTCATCTGACTTCATCTTATTATATCTGTAATGATCATGACAACCTAAAAATATAATATACCATGGAATATCATCGAATTAACTTAATCCCGTATGGCAGGATTTAATTCAATAAAGAAATCATTTACTAATATTTTAAGTTTTGATTCAATTTTCATAAAATTTGAAATGACTCGACCAGGTTTTTCAACGATTAACTATTTTAAACCTTTCGGTTTAAACTACTATTTTAAATCTTTTGACTAATTTTAAACCTTTCGGTTGGACAGTTTTTGCTCTGTTATATGCAGAACAGACGGACGGACCAGATATGACTACAATTAAGATTGAGAATGGCAAACTTAACTTTGAAAGACAATTTTCAAAATTCTCTGTCAACTGTATACAGTAGGGTGGGCCGAAAAAAACTTTTTTTCGATTTTCGATGATGGCGGGTGCGGAAAAGTGGCCACTGGTGGCATTCAGTTCACACAAAAAATTTGAGATTTTTTGGACATTCCCTTACCCTGCCGCAAATGGCTTGAAGTTTTGCAAAAATGCTGATTTTTGAACTTTTTTAACAAAAATTTTTAATAAGATAAAATAAATTAATTTTGGTTGTATTTAGTTGAAAAGATATATTTAATGTGTCAAATGTCTAAGTAACCTCTGATTATGCCTTATTTTATTGCTATGTTCTTTAAAAATGTGCAGCTTTTAGATTGATTTGCGTTCAATACCAAAGCGAAACAATTCAGAACTCACCACGAGGAGGTAGCTGCATGTCGAGTTCCACCCGCCCTCCAACCCGTAGAATGTTATATTCAAAATGCATACATTTTTACGCTACAAAGTCCTTCTTAGAAATTAATTTTGGCATCTTTTTCCGTGCTTGAAGTTTTGCTCTAATGATGGTATCTCTTCCTTCACTCCCACATACCTTTGATGCAGCTTCTGTTACAATTTTAACAACTCTTTCCACAGCCTGGGAGTGACTTGGAAAGCAGACTAATGACTCATCTAACATGGATCCTGAAATTACGTTTTCTTCTATTTCTTCTAGTGAAAAAGTTCTTGTTATAGGAGGCTTGCTGATTTCGGCGGCGATCCAGTCGATACACTCATAGTATTCCGTTGCTTTAAAGTTCAGCTTTGGAACTTGAAACTCTCGCACTATGTTGGTTTTTATTTTTTTTAAATTGCGGCTGTATTTTTATTCTTTCCCATGCCATTTTTCTAATATTCTGTCAATCGTCGGTTGTCATTGCTATCAGTAAATTCTCGGGGTGACCCTAGTATCCATTTGTTTGGATGACTGATGCACTGTCTCCTTTAGGTCATCTGGTAAAAAAGCCGAAAGTTTGACTATCTGCCACATATGTCTAGATCCATCCGCGGAACCTGGCCTTTTCCTTACAGAAAACCACACGGGCGCATAAACACGTATCACATACTGAGCGAGATATTTTAACGCTTTATCAGGGCTTGAAGTACTAACGTACAATCGTAAAATTCTGCAGGCAGTTGTGATCCATCTCGTTTGCACAATTGGTCCTGGTTTTCTATTTTCCAGTCCTCGAGGGCAAACGCCGGTTGAAACCGCAACACAAATATCAAATAAGTACTTTTGATCTGTACTCAGATCTTCAGTATTTTCCATTTCTGATGTCCAAGAAACAGCAATAGGCTCGAAGAAAGTGACACGCAGATTTTCACATCCCGTTAGTCTAGCACCGATTGGACCGGCAAAAGTCTTAGGTCCCGTTGTTCCACCATCAAGTTTAGAAAGTACATGTCTCAGTGGGAGTTCGTTAGTATGAAGAATACATATCAAACGTTGCAGCTCCCTTCCTATTTTTTTTCAAGACAGGCAATAACACCATTGCGTTTTCCTGTATTAACAGCGGTGCCATCACTCCCTAGTGCTATCAGTTCAGAAAAGTCTAACTTGTACTGATTTAAAAAATTATATAATGAGTTTGCTATTTCTTTTCCATGACCGGAACGAGGTGTCAAGTGACCCAAGTTTTCCGAAGCAGGTTCAGACAACACGGTGATGTGCTCCTCGTCTTTCTCACGTCGGTGCCGCTTGTTCTTTTTCTTTTCTATAAAGATAGTTTTATCATTTCTACCATCAAAAAATATGCTTTTAATTTTCCTTCCTTCAAGAACTTCTTCCGCCATTATCTTCTTCCCAAGTTTTTGTTTCTCTCTTCTGACCTTGTTTTTATCAATGACAAGATTTGTATCCTCTGGTGACACAACTCCTGCATCTTGAAGCACGTATGAAGCTATTAAGGCAACTTCCCTGTCTGATACACCAGTTCTAAATGCGGCGGACGCTGTGTGAGGAAGGCAAAAGCGTTTAGGAGTGTCTGGCTTTGAAAAAGCTGTTTCAAATTCTGATTCAGTAGAGCTGCTTTCTTGAAAGCTTCCACTACTCGAATCTTCTAATAATATAGCTGACTTACACCTTGATCTAACGCCACTTGTTGAGGGTTCTGACGCAGAACCACTATCCTTCGTTAACACTGTATCTCTTTTCATTTTCCGCAATGTTTTCTTTGCATGAGTTTTGCTTGTTTTTAAATCAATATTTCCGATAAACATTTTTCGATCAGTTCTTTGATCCTTCAAGAAGTTCATTTTTCGATGTGAAACTTTATGCCTGGTGTCGCAGGTACAATTCTTCAAATCTTTATACTTACAAGCTGCAATGCCAAACAGAGAGATTTCTGCATTTCGTACGAATTCTTTGCGAGCTGTCTTGTCTTTCACGCCCTTACGATTACAAGATTTCTCCAATGATATGCACTTGTTGTAATAGTTTTTTATCTTTCTGTAAACTGATCTTTGGGAAACAACTGGTATAGAAGCTTTTATCCAGATTTCGCGAACTTTTTTACCTATAATTTTAATAATATCATCTACTGTCTTATACTGACTTTCTCGATTTTCTTCCATATTGCTTCGTAACCAGTAATAGTGCCGCATGATGTCAGCATAAGTTAGCAATTGCAAGTTTTTTAATATGCATGGTGCCCCAAAAAGGCTACTTTTCACGCTATCACGCGTCTTTACATTGCCATGGCCCTTCATACTAGCCATTTCTAAGCTCGTGTTAATAAAACGCACGAAACACTGTAATGTCACTTTAAAAGATCCAAAAAGCACTGTATCTAACTAGAAAAAAGTTTCACGTTTACTCTGAACAAATGTCGCAGGTTAACTGAGCTTAGAAAAATAATAAGAATTTCTTATCGTATTTTTTCCCCTCTCTATTTCATCCTTGACTCTCTTAACACTAGGATGAGTCATTGCGCTCGCTTAGAGTCCTGCTTCCACCCCCTTCTCGCCTTCCAAAATTGTTTTTGAAGTATACTGCTGTCTGTGCCATATATCACCTCTGACGTAGGAAATAAATAAAGAAGACCAAGGAACATAAATAAGAGAAAGACCAACGTAAGATTCAAACAAATACAACTTTTGCCTGTTATGCGCGAAAACGCTATAAAAATTGACTAATTTAAAATACACATAGCAATTAAATAATGTATTATCAGACCTTATTTAAACATTTGGTACATTAAATATGCCATTTGAAGTAAATACAATCAAAATAAATTTAATTTAACATTTTTAATTTTTTTGTTAAAAAGTTCAAAAATTAGTATTTTTGCAAAACTTCAAGCCATTTGCGGCAGGGTAAGGAAATGTTCAAAAAATCTCATTTTTTTGTGTGAATTGAGTGTCACCAGTGGCCACTTTTTCGCACCCGCCATTATCGAATATCGAAAATGAGTTTTTTTCGGCCCACCCTAGTATACAGGGGGTTAAGATAAAAACAAAGTATATAAACAGAATTTAAGTAAATTATGAAGGTGAATAGTTGAACAATTTTTCAAAGAAAACATGAGATTAATATTATCCATCAAAATTTATAAGATCTTGACCTCCTTAATAGTACTCGGCAAATCCTTGAAAATAAATGTTATCTTCATGTGGAAAATAATTACTATTATCAGTTAAAATTATCGAAAAAAATACATATTCGTATAGGGTCATTCCGTGGTATCTTACGTAACATTTAGAAAAATCTATTGCAGTAATTTTAGTAACATAATACAAAAAAATATTCAAATGTAAAATTAATTTGATTTGTCAATGAAACCTATATATCTAAGAGTCAATTTGGATGTAAATTACCCAAAAAAATGACAGTGAAAATTACACTTTATATGATACCTTACATTCCTTTTTCAGTAATGGCAGTTTTCATAGTAAATATAGCTACAAAAATATAAGAAATAACATTAAAATTAGTTAATTTTAATCTAAATTGGGCTTTGAATAAGTTTAATTAGCAAACCATGTCGAATTTACAATTTGAATGATTTTTTAACCGACTTCAAAAAAGGAGAGGAGGTTATCAATTCAACGCGTATGTATGTTTTTTTTATGTATGTTCACCGATTACTCCGAAGCTATGCAACCGATTTCTGTTATTTTTGTTTTAAATGAAAGAGGATGCTCTCGAACTGGTACCACTTCCGTTTCATCGAAATTCGTTCAGTACTTTTTTAGTAATTAGGCAAAAACTAATGAAATTAGTGATTTTTTGCTAATTAAAAGTGTTGAATAAGTTTGCCAAACGGGGTGCAGACAGAATGGCCCAGCGGTTTAAGGCGCCGGAATTACGCTCTGTTTCTCGAAAAAGAGAGCATGGGTTCGAACCCCATAACTTACATCAATGTATAATTTACAAAAAAAAATTTCGTATTACAATTTTTATTATTAACCCGCTTCAGAAAAAGAAGAGGAAGTTATCAATTTGACGCGTATGTATTTTTTTCTGTGTATGTTCACCGATTACTCCGAATCTATCTTACCTATTAATTTGGTTTTTGTGTTAAATAAAAGAGGCTACTCTCGAATTGGTACCACTTCATTTCATTGAAATTGGTTCAGTACACTTTTAGTAATTAGGCAAAAACTAATAAAATTGGTGATTTTTTGCAAATTAAAATTAACATGGACTTTGAATAAGCTCGCCGATTGGAGTGCAATCAGGATGGCCGAGTGGTCTAAAGCGCCAGACTTAAGCTCTGGTTCTCGAGAGAGAGCGTGGGTTCGAGCCCCACTCTTGACATAATCTACGTCCATGTATAATTTACATAATTTTTTCCATATTATAATTCTTATTATTAACCGACTTCAGAAAAGGAAGACGAAATTATCAATTCGACGCGTGTGTATTTTTTTCTATGTATGTTCACTGATTACTCCGAAACTTTTCAACCGATTAATTTGTTTTTTGTGTTAAATAAAAGAGCCTACTCTCTAAATGGTACCACTTCCATTTCATTGAAATTGATTCAGTACATTTTTAGTAATTCGGCAAAAACTAAAAAAAATTATGATTTTTCGCAAATTAAAAGCAACATGGGCTTTGAATAAGCTCGCAGACTGGATCGCAGTCAAGATGGCCGAGCGGTCTAAAGCACCAGATTTAAGCTCTGGTTCTGGAAAGAGAGCGTGAGTTCGAACCCCGCTCCTGACAAAATTTACATCTATGTGTAATTTACAATATTTTTTTTCCGTATTATAACTTTTACTAACCGACCTCAAAAAATCGTTAATTTTTAACTAAAAAGAGAAAAAATAACTTTTCTACCAAAAATTGAACCGAATTCGAAAACTACTGCAAAGTGAAAAATAATTTTTGTACATAAAAGTAATAAGATATTAAATTAAGAGTGTAGTATTTACCATGCGTATTATTATATTTATGTACATTAATTTGATTTTTTGGAGTCGGTGCCAGCAAAGCCAATTTTAAATTTAAATTTAAATATCCAATGCAGATCGTAAAATAATAAAGTTACATTTTTAACTAAATATTAAATCGTATAAAACTCGTAAATACATGGATGTGTGTATTTTGGAAAATTACATGTAACTTGGCTTGGCTAACACCGACTCCAAAAAATCAAATTAATGTACATAAAAATAATAATACGCATCGTAAATACTACACTCTTAATTTAATATCTTAGTACTATTAAGTACAAAAATTTTTTTTCACTTTGCAGTAGGCTTTGAAGTCGGTTCAATTTTTGGTAGAAAAGTTTATGTGTGTGAGTTATTTTACTAAAATTGCTGAAAATTGTTCAAAATGTAACGCAAGTTACCAATGAATGACCCTATATATAAAGTAGATGTCCCAGTAATGGGCACCCATAAGGAATTCCTTTGAAAACTTTTTTTTAATTAATAGTTATAAATATTTTATGAAAAATTAAAAAATTCTAAAAAATATCACATTAATATACAAACAAAGATGTAAATGGATACAAAAAGAAAACTAGTCGTTGGGGGCCACCGTAATACTTACCCATCATGGATATGTATATGAAAATAAAACATGTGAAACTATTTATACAATGCATTGCAATTCATAAACAAAATTTAAATATTGTTAATATACATAGTAATGCTATATTAAAGAACTGCTGATGTACCAATTTCGACAAATTATATAAAACGCCAAACTACACAAGTAGTACCGAACTGCGTAAAAGAAACATCCTTATAACTCCAAAAATAATAATTCTATTAACTAACAATTAACTGTGTCGGATTAAGCGTCCCATTTCCAATTAAAATATACTTCTGAATTGAAATTTGAATGAAATACAGGGTCATGAAAAATCGAAGAATGTGGAAAACAAGATTAAAAATATCTCGCCAACTAATAATCCGATCGACTTCGTTCTATATGCAAAATGTGTGTTATTTTATTGCCTTTTACGTCCATTCCTTAGAACAAAAAAATTCGAAAATTTTTATATACCTTTCATCAGAACGAATTTTTCGAGAGTCCGAAAAAAATAGTTCCGGATAATCGAGGTTGCTGATATTAAATAGGGTTCGTCCCATTCTTACATACTAACCACATACAAAATTTCAAGTCTCTATCTCAATTTGTTCGGGAGATAGAGCGTTTACAGACAGACAGACAGACGGACGGCAAAATTTTTTTTCTAAAAATATGTTTTTCGGAATTTCCACTATCTAAAACGTGTAAATCCGTCAAAAAAAATTTTTCGATTTTCAAAACGATTGCAAGACTTACCCTATACTACGTATGATGGGTAAGTAAAAACATGTCATCACTAACGGATCTCTTAACAGCAATGATGCATAAGAAATACATCGACATGACCACGTGTAACTATTGACATAGAAAATAATAATAAGAAAAAAGGGATTTTTAAAAAAACATGAAGTATTTTACACTGTAGTAAAGCAAATACTGCAATAATGAGAGCAGCATTCCCCATAGTACAACTAAACCTTACTGTCCAATAAATTACAGAAGAACAACCATCTGTTGAGATTTTACTAAAATAAATTGTCTTAGATCAAAAAGCTACATATTATATGTTTATAACTAAAATTACATGATTCATCAAAGTATACACACTCTATAGATATATGTGAAAAATAAAAATATTTTAATAAATTAACTTAATAAAATATGTAAATGATTAATTAAATAATAATAATATTTAAAGCATGACACGGATGATTTATTAATTAATGTTTCACATTATTAAATGTACCATACCTTTGTACCAAATGTACCAAATATCAATAATTAAATAATACAAATTAATTAATTAAATAAGTATATAATATAAAAATAACCAATATATATATATATATATATATATATATATATACTTTTATAAATATAACCAAATAATAATTCAGATATTACCATAACAATAAACCAATGAAACCAGTATTTTTACAATCATCCTATTAAAATCATTTGAAGTTTGAAGTGATATAGAAGACAGATTACCAAAATTATGAAAGGTAAATAGATAAATGGACATATGTATATACATACATACATATATATATATATATATATATCCTTTTTTTGGAGGGGGAGTAGTAAGAATGTCATAGAAATACGTAAGAAGACAATATTTTGAACCTTAGAAAAAAAAATACTTTGTGAGAATATTAAACTGTATAATCCTTCCAGATGATTCAATATAAAAGAAATAAAAACAAAATTTATAGGATAATTATCATAATTTGACTTATAAAATAAAAAATAGTTGAAAAAACAACATTAATGAGAAGTTCTAAACAGAATGATCTGAAAAAAAAATGCCGTAAGTTGAAAAAAAAAATGGATTTATTTGTAGCACTCAGAAATAAGCATTATTTTTACTTACACTAGACGGTTGCCCGCCCTCAGTAGCCCGAAGACTATCTGAATTTCTTCTCGGTGTTCTGGGGTTTCGTTTGCATATCTTTTTTTATTGTTAATGAAGAGGTCTTCCATTTGTTCTTCCATCTGTTCTTCTTTCTGTTCTTCCATCTGTTCTTCCATTTGTTCTTCCATTTGTTCTTCCATTTGTTCTTCCATTTGTTCTTCCATTTGTTCTTCAATTAATGAAGAGGTCTTCCATTTGTTCTTCCATCTGTTCTTCTTTCTGTTCTTCCATCTGTTCTTCCATTTGTTCTTCCATTTGTTCTTCCATTTGTTCTTCAATTATATTCGACGATTCACTGTTTGAGAGCCTATCTGTCCTTTTATTTATAGAAGTTCAAAATGAAAAAAGATTTTCTTAGCAGACGATTTTTTCTGTGCCTCAATTAATTAATTAATTAATTAATTAATTATCCTCAGAATTCCTTTTATTTATAGAGATTATATGTTTTCACGTTTACTATACTGCAATTTCATTTTTTAGTTGCGACTTAGTTCTAATGACGATTTGTAATTTATATTGATTCAAAATTGAGATTTTAAAAGTTTCGTATGCTTATAAATTTTATTTATTTATTTTTTTTTTAAATATTGTAACTGCATGTTAAATATTGTTCTTTTTGTATATTTAGATGTAGTGTATCGGTTTACTGTTTAAAGAACAATCGTCGTTGCATTATTTTATGGTTTCATTGCTTTATGAAAAATCTTTACAAGTTTAAAATAGAACTATTTTAGACTTTTACATCTTCAGTTTTATCTTATCTTTTGGAACTCATATAATGGAATATTTCTGATCAATGATCATACCTTTTAAGATTTGAAACTTGAGAAATTAAAAAAATACACATCGAATTGCTTTGTGAAGACAATAATATATATATATATATATATATATATATATATATATATATATATATATATATATATATATATATATATATATATTTTTTAAACTCAATCCAAATGTTACGGCTCTGTTCTCGTTTGCAGTCATTTTTTTTCAAATCGTAATATGTATTGTCATTTGAATAATTAAATTACTGTAAAATATTATTAAATTCAAGATAGCACACTTAAGCGGATTCTTCATTTGAAGTGCCTCTTTTAAAGTCTTTTTATTTATTTCCGCAAGCTTTTGAAAAGATAAATGCATTTTTAAAGAAACAAATCTCTAGGTATTTCAAAAGGTAATTTCCATTTAGAATATATGCATTCATTTAAACTTATTTAATTTTATTATGATTTCCAGTTAAGTATACAGGAATGAAATTTTTTGAACTAAGTTGTTTGCCAACTTTTCAAAAATATGCATGTTCTTTCAAAATGCATAAAAGTTTGCATTTAAATATGCAGCATTTAAATATGCAGTTAGTTTAATATGCAGTTAAAGTTTAATATTTAAAAGGAATTTAACATGTATTATTTTATTTATTTATTTATCTATTTATTTATTTATTTATTTATTTATTTTTTGCATGCCTTAATTGCAACAATCGAAAACTAGGACATACTTTTATTGCAGTGGGATTCATTAATCAAACCATGCAGAAGTGTAAAATTGATTTATAATTAAAGAATCAGATATCTTAACTGTTAAAAGATAATTTTTTTAATAGCTTGCATTAAAATTAGATTTTTTAAGTACTTTTTTAAAAAAATAAATCCTGTATGAAAATTTGCTTTAGAGGAGAAGTTGTGGATTAATCAGCACTTTTTATCTGATAAATAAATAATTTTGGGGTAAAAATCAATTTTCAAAAAACAGAGTTTTTGGTTATTGAGCGCATGATTTCTGGGAAATTGCTGAAAATGATTTTGAGAAATTAAAACGTAAAAAAAAGCATAAAACATATAAAATCACAAAATGATTTAGGTCATTCCATATCACCTGTGGGACAGCTTTTCTACATATTCTCCTGCTTTAACAACGCTATTATATCCTCAAATTAAAATAACCATGCTAATAGGAAAATTTAGAATATTTTGTTATTTTTAGGGTTTTGTACATATAATGAAACTTTATCCGTCTCTGTCCTTTGTCTGTCTGTTCATCTTAGAGTCCGTACGGGATTTATTTAAAAAAATATTTAAAGGATCCAATTTTAATGCAAGCTATTTAATCTAGTTTTTGACACTTAAGATATCTGATCCTTTAATTAAAAATTACCTTTACACTTCTGCTGCATTTGATTGATGAATAACATTGCAATAAAGGTATAATCTAAGTACTGATTGTTGCCTCTGTAGCGTGTAAAATATAAAAAACTAGCGGACCCGACAGACGTTGTCCTGGCACTGACTCACAAAAATCAAATAAATGTACTTAAATATAATAGTACGCATGATAAATACTACGCTCTTAATTTAATTTCTTATTACAATTATGTAAGGAAATTATTTTTCATTTTGCAGTGGTTTTTGAAGTCAGTTCAATTTTTATAGAAAAGTTTATTTTTCTCTTTTTAGTTAAACGTTAACGATTTTCTGAAGTCTGTTAATTAAAATTGTAATACAGAAAAAAAATATTGTAAATCATATACGTATGTCAGGGGTGGGGTTCGAACACAAACGATATCTTTCTTCGAGAACCAGAGCTTAAATCTGGCGCCTTAGGCCGCTCGGCCATTCCGTCTGCACCTCTATTTAGCGAACTTAAACAACCCTTTTAATTAGCGAAAAATCACCAACTATTAGTTTTTGCCTAATTACCAAAAAAGTACCGAATCAATTTCGATGAAATGTGAATCTAAACCATTCTCGGATACAATGGAACACACACAAAAATTTTCATTAAAATCGGTCCCGTCTTTTAGGAGGAGTTCAGTGACATACACACACACAGAAGATTTATAGTATATAAGGTACCCTAGGGTAATAACGCCAGGCGAGGTAATAACGCCAAGTGCTTATATTTTGCATAATTATGAAATAATCAGGTAAATGACACCCATGTGCTCTGCGCAGAAGGGTTTTGAGTCATATAAATCGCAAAAAACAGCTTCAAGTTAATTTGATTTTTAGGTCTTATTGTTTTTACAAGCAACTAAAATTAACGCTTGATCTAAAATTTGCGAGATAAGGTTTTTGATGTGAAGACTATATTTTTTATCCGGAAATATTTTGTTTATTACAAAAATTTGTAGTGTATTTCATGTATTTTCAAATTGTTGTAGAAGATTTTGGATATCTTCTCGAGATAATTTGTAGTTTAGGATTTACTACACAATAAGTATCCCGGGGTAATAACGCCAGGGATTGGCATTATTACCCCGGTTGATTCCCAACAGTGGCCGAACTATATCCGAAGGGGGTTTATATATTAATATGGGACAGCATTATCATCATTGTTGAAATGGTAAGATTAAGGGGGGGGGGGGGTGCCTAATACTTAAAAATAATATCTCTATTTTATTTTTTATAATATTATTTTTATTTTTATTTTTTTTTACTAATGTAAAAAATAATTTTAACTCTTGTAAATAAAACTATATCGAAATGTTTTCGAGATTTAAATTCGAGCATGTTCCAAATCAGGTTTCTATTAAATTTCCACTGGATTGTTCAATTGAGTTCGAAATTTTAACTGTCCGCTTTCTCAGCGTTCGGTTTTTCAAAACTTTATAAATTTAACCTTTAACTGATGTGACAGAAATTGTAACGTATGAATGTGAGGCGGTTTGTGAGACCGCAAAATTGAAAGATGAATAAAAGGCGGGAATAACTCATAGGATTGTGTTTTTGTACTAAACTTTTTATACAAGGGTATTATACTTAATATTCACCTATTTAGTCTCTGGTGATAGTACTAAAATTCCAAATGAAACAAAATTTCGGTAGTGTTTGCAGTTAAACTGAAAATTACAAGTTAAACTAAAAAATTAAAAGAAAAATAGTGGTCTACGAGACCGGCAACATTAGTTAAAGGTTAAAAGGCGATCCATGATTAAAAATCATAGAATACTGTTCCTGCGCTAAACTTTTTGTACAGAATTAATTCTAATTAAATTTAATCTATTCAAATATTTCTAACAATATTACGAGAACTCCAAACGAAAGAGAATTTCAGTTGTAACTATAGTTAAACTGGAAAATACAAGTTAAACGCTATTTTGGGGGGGAGGGGAGGGGGTACAGTGTTCAGTCAGATATCTAACAGCAGTTAAAGGTTAATTTTGTTGGTAATATAGAGATAATAATATATAACCATATGAATTATGTATAAAATTGAATAAGAGATCTCTTTGGGATAATATTTTTTAATCAAAAATTTTATTCAATTTATTAAAAATTTATTAAAGCATGTTCTTTAAAACGTCGACAGCTTAACTGTATGTTTGGAGAATTCGCATTAGTGTGGAGTTATGGGTTAAAAACTATTTACTAGATTACTATAATAGTATTAACCCTTAACTGCTGTGACAAAAATTTTCGCATAACTTACTGTGAGCGGCCTGTCAGACCGCTTAATCTAACGATGAATAAAATGTTAAATTAACTTTTAGAATATTATTTTTGTATTGAACATTATATACAGGACAATTATAAATAAAATTCAGCTATTCAAAAGTCTCTAGAGATAGTAATAGGGCTCCAAATGAAACAAAATTTTCCCGGTATCTATAGTTAAACTAAAAATTGCAAGTTAAACTCTGCAACTTGAAAAACTCAGCGGTATGTGAGACGCTAACAGCAGTTACGGTTTAACAAAAATATTTATTACATATAACTCTAGTTATTATAAAACTTCACATGATTAAAATATTACATTATGAATGGTTAAAACCATGCAATGTTTCTTACATTCATATTTAATCGGGACTTTTTAAGCAAAGAGAGACACAGGGTGTTATATTCTGTTGAAGCTCCCCCTCACTCCTTTTTCTGTCATTGTCACAAAAAAATCAATATTTTCTATCGCATAGAATGCATACATGGGAATATAAATACTGATTCAAATAATCCGTGCAATGTTTCTAATAATTCTATTTAAATGGTCATTTTTAAGCAAAACGTTGCTTAGAATCTGATATTCTTTTGCTTCCTACCCCCGCCACCACATCTTTCTTTTTCTTACAGAATCACAAAAAAATTGTACATTTTCAATAGCTTAGATTGCAATTTGTCAATTTCTAGAGCTGTAGAGTTTGTATTTTTAGAATCGGGCAATCTACATGCCATTATTCCATCTTATTTTATAGTTTTGTTTGCATGGCGTTATTACCCATATAGGTGGGTATTAACGCCAAATAGCATTGGTCAAGAAAAAACGCCATTACATTTTATGAATACATATCTGTTAAATTATTTTATTTTATAGAGATAGTCAATGAGTTGCTGTATCAGATCCTATATTTCTTTAAAAAATACAATCTAAAACTAAGTCGTGAAAATTGGTAGAACCTTAAAGTGGCGTTATTACCCCACGGTACCTTATAAAGATAATACATGTTAAATTCCCTTTAAATATTAAACATCTACTGAATACTAAATCCTTTGAAAGAATATGCATTTTTGAAAAGTCAGATGTTTCAAATTTTGTGTACCAAAAGCTGAATACTTCGTATCACAGGGCAAATAATAAAATTTTGAATAAGTCTATTATTTTTGTTGGTTTTGATATTGCTTTGAGGCCTGCAGCAACTATGGCTTTCGCCTTGAATGATCCATTACACACAGAGACAACAACAGTTCAGAACTATTTTTATTTCGCATATCCATTGCATATTTATGACACTACAAAGTGACACCACACCATACATGTCTTACCTTGAATTCGAACCCGGACCCCTCGGCGTGGCAGTAAATGCCGCTACTGATCATACCACTGGGGAGACAAAAGTCTGTTATCAGTGTCTATTATCAATCTATTATCATTCTTTATCAGTGTCGTTTGCAATTTCAAAACGTATACTACCCTTTAAAATCAAATTTATGTCGCTTTATTCCTTTACATTTTTTATACTTCACTTTTTTAACAAAAAGTGAGCATTGCTCCAAGAACAAAAAAGGTGCTGTTTTACAGTGTTTGATTTTCAAACTTATATATATATATATATATATATATATATATATATATATAAGAGGGCTAAATATCATCTAGCTATTCAACGCTGCATTTTGAAGTTGCAATTTTAATATTAAAACTTTTTTAACTTCTTAGTTATAAATGTGAATTTATATCACTGCAAAAAATAAAAACTTCATTCACTGTGAAAAGAGGCACTATATTCAAGAAAACTTGCAACATTGAATATTTTTAAAAGTCTTATTTATAAGTGAGTTTCAACATTACTTTTAGAAAAGAAATATTTTTCCCTGCTCAAAAGAAAGCAATATAATCTTTTAGTTCTTGATTCGAATAGAAATTACATTTGTATTTTGAAAACAGCAATGTATTATTGCTCAATGTTGATTCTTATTTGCTTATTTTCTGAGAAATTGAATTTTGGTGTGCAAAAAACGAAAAATATTCTGTTAAAATGTTTATATTAAACAAAGCTTAGTTTTTGTATGTATTGTATCATTGAATATTTTCATAGGTCTTGTTTATAAGTATGTATCAATATCACTTTTAGAAAAAAAAATATTTTATCCACTCTTAAAAGAACGCAGTATTAGTTATTGGTTTAGTTCTTAACTCGAATAAAAATTACATTTGTATTTGGAGAATAGTTAGTAGATTATTGTTGATTCTAATTTATTTATTTGTTTGAGCAATTGGATTTTCTTACGTTTAAGATTGAAAATATTATGTTAAAATATTGATCAAACTTTAGTTTTTGTGAAACATATTTGATTTAAATACTAAAAAAGGTTTGCATTATAAATTGTGAAAAGATATGTAGGGAACTGAATTTCTGTAAAGCAGTAAAAAAAATGAAGTACAGATTTTTTTTTCTTCAGTGATATCTTATTAATTCATTTATAAAAATAGCTTATTTTTATTAAATTGATAACAAAATTTATTGGAAGAAATCTAAAATACTCCTAAATATACCGAGATTTCAAAGTTTTGAATACAGTAAAACCCTGATCCATCGTTCAAACATCCATCGTTTTCCCGTATTGATTGTTTTATTTCTACAGTCCCTGCACGAATTATATTTAAATAATGTCAAAGAATCCCGCAAGCAAAGTTCTTCAAAAAGTCTTTTTCCCGCATTCATCGTTGTAAAATTTTTCTCCTCACCGAAATGAAATTGAAAGTCATGCGAATCCATATGGCACTTTCACACACACTGGAATTACTTCTTTTGTTCTAAAATAATTCATTTGTGCTGTTTCTATTGATAATGGCTACAATAATGCAGATGAAGTGTGATTGTATATAGCAGAGGTTGCGATTATGTTTCCATTGATTAAGATGTTGCGACATGTACTTACTTAAATATAGCAGAAACGCGCCATAATTCAAAATATGAAATTAATGGCGAAGAAGTAGAAGATTAAGTTCATGCTGATGAAGCTGAGCCGCCAGAGCAAGTCTGATGCAGTTTAAGGCATTCGAAACTGTATGGATTTTTATGTATACATAAGAAATTACAGAAAATTACCAGAAAAATATTATATGTATTGAAAATTTATTTTTTGATTTAAAAATTAATGAACGAAAAGGCAAAAAAATTTGGATTTTCTTAAATAAATATCAATTTTCTATAACTTCGATTTATTTCTTTTACAGTTCAGTAAGCAGTAAATTAGAATACTGTATACATTTGTAATGCATAAACATTGTTTTTTTTTTGTGTTTTGAAGTTAATCCGTATTCATCGTTTTTTTCCCACACCCCTTGAAAAACGATGAATCGAGGTTCTACTGTAACAAACATTTTTAGTGATTAATTTCGGTTACTTTGCGTTTTGATGTTTAAAAAATAAATATACCGCTATCCTTAGACTTTATAGACCAGAAATTTAATATAAAATTATGGTTTGGAGCCTACAAGCACAGACTTTTTGAAAGTCGGTGATCCTTTTATTAGTAATCTTTATATATATATATATATATATATATATATATATATATATATATATATATATATATATATATATATATATATATATATATATATATATATACACTGGTGAAAACAATTGAAGGGACAAATGTTTTTTTTAAAAAAACGAACAAAATAAGTTATGCCTATATGCAAATAAGGTATCAAATGATAATTAAGCTCTTTACGGACACACCTGCTGCACAGTGATCTGGGTCGCCATAAGGTAGTGGCGCTGCGATCGCTTTTGTGTAAAGGTACTTCATTTGCTCTCCGATGCTTGTAGCGTGAGGACGTTTTGAATGCTCGTAGACGAACCCAATCCTTGTTTTTTGAATTTCTTTTTAAACCTATCGTTAATATGGCTAGTCGTCATCGTCTAGATGATGCAACAAGATGGCGGATTGTTGGAAGACTCGAGGCCGGCCAATCAGAAGCTACATGTTGAAAAGAGCTCGGGGTTCTGAGAAATGTGGTCTCCACTCTGCGGAAACAATTCACAAAGACAGGAGCAGTGGTTCGCCGACCTGGTCAAGGCCGTAAGACTGCAACAACGCCGGCTGAAGACCGTTATTTGAGAGTTTTAGCTAAAAGAGATAGGTCCGCTACAGCGACACAACTCTCTCGTCACCTGTATAATGAAACAGGAACATCCATTTCACGGATAACAGTCACCCAGAGACATAATGTAGGTGGCCTGTATGCCAGATGCCCTGCAGTCTGCATCCCTTTGAGTAAAAACCACAAAAAGGCTCGTCTAGCAAGGTGCCGAGAACACCTGTCCTGGACAGAGGATAATTGGGGGCCGGTACTCTTCAGTGATGAGTCACGATTCAGTCTCGACAGTGACTCGAGACGTGTTCTCATACGGAGAGAACCCGGGAGTCGATATCGGCCCTCTAATATTGTCAAAAAGGACCATTATGGTGGAAGTGGTTTGATGGTCTGGGCAGGTATCATGGTACACGGGCGTACCGACCTCCAACCTCCATATGTTTGGTAGCGGTACTCTGACAGGTCAACGATACAGGGACGAGATTCTTGCACCCTATGTGCGACTTTTTCACAGAGCATATGGACAAAATTTCCTGTTTATAGACAATATCGCTCGTCCACATAGGGCTCAGTGGGTAAACGAATACCTCGAATCGGAGGATATTCAACGAATGAAGTGGCCTGCGATGTCCCCTGATTTTAATCCCATCGAACACGTGTGGGACGCCCTTGGACGATCAATTGCAGCTCGAAGACCAGCTCCGACAACTATCGATGAGCTCAAGAGGGCCTTGGTGCAAGAATGGATGCAATTGCCACAGGGATTGATAAAGACATTGGTAAACAGTATGAAACGCCGATGCGAGAGTTGTGTAGCTGTTAAAGGCGATAAAACACCTTATTAGACATGTTTTCCTCTAACTGACAGAGTGTCAGACATGTTTTTCTCTGACTGACAGAGTGTCAGTCGTCTGCTGTGCTGGGCACTTGTCCAATTTCCTTATTTAGGGTGCAGGTTGCACCCATTTTTGTTTTTCCATGCATTAGTCTTGTATCGGGTGATATTTTGGCCAAGTTTGGTTTTATTTTCTTTGTTAGGTTTTTTTTAGTTTGCAAAAAACAATTTGTCCCTTTAATTGTTTTCACCAGTGTATATATATATATATTAGTGCATTAGTCAATGTTTTGAAAAATGCATACATAATGCAGAAAATTTTACATTCTCACAAAAGTCCCGAATTACTAGAGTAAAAAGCATCGTCAAATGTTTTTTTTTTTAATCTGAAATTCAAAATAGACTGTAAGAATTAATATTTTAAAAATGTTTATACCGTTGGAAAATGTTAAACTTTGTCGACGTTAATGTTAAATTCATGCCACAGAAAAAATCATTCGATTAATTTATTTTTTAGTTAGATATAATGAAAAGATTTAAACATTTCTACGAGTTTTTCGAATCGAGAGACATATATTTAATTCTGAAAATCTATACTAATAAAATCCGTGCGCCTCTGTCTGCTTGAAGCCGATTAAACTTCGCAACGCGGGCGAGTTGGAAGTGGCGAGAGGTGTCTTTCGATTAGAAAAATTCCGGGGAAGTCATTTCGGGCATTTTCGAGACCGTGGGGCCAAAATTAAAAAAGTTATGAATTAAAAACCCCTTGGGAATCGGAACGAAAAATGTCTCAAATCCCAAACGGCGCTCAAACGGAGCTCTGAGGCAGAACACTGCGCCACCTTGCGGTGAAGAACCTGAACTTTTCCCCTTTGGCTAAAAGAAGAAGCAGTCGAAAACCTCTTTTTCTCCCTTTTTTGCGCGTTTTTTCTTAAACCATCATGCAGACAGTTTTTAAAGTAGAAAAAAACTGATTACATATTCAGAATCTGCATAAAAATCTGCTTCTGATGAACTAAAAAATACGAAAAAATGTCTTATGGGCGCTTAGTGCCCACCGTGCAAAACCAAATATTTTTAACGGGACTATGGGCGCGAAGCGACCATAGCTCCGATCCACAATCTTTTTTTTTTTTTTTTCAAGTGCACGTGGCCCACCATGCGAAATCACATATTTTTAACGGGACCATGGCTCTTTAATTTACTTTTTTTTGTGCTTGAGGATTCGAACACCAAGACTTTCTTATTAAATGAATTTCTTTGCTTATTATATACTGCTTAATACCGAGGTTCGTTTGGAAAAAGTGGCCCAGCTAGCGGGCGTAGTTCGCTAGTCATTAATAAAATCATATTCAAAAGTTTGCCACATTATAAATTTAGTTTATTTTTACATTAATGGAAATACAGGGGTAAAAAGGATCTTTAAAGCTCATTTTAATTATTTGTTTACGAAATATTATTATTATTATTATTATTATTATTTTTTTTTTCGGTTTTATACAGATTAAGTGTGTCGTATTCAGTTGTTATAGCATATTGAGAAAAAATCCTAAAATAAATTTGATATGCAAATAGATTTTTTTCAAAGAAAATATGTATATATATATGTATAGAATATTATTTTATTATATAAATATATGTACATACATATATAATATTAATTTTTATTTTATATTCCGGGTCCTTTTCTGTTTATTACATTAATTTTCTTTTTCAAAATTTGTAAATGAACCGCATTATTATTTATAATTCTATGCCAATTTTAAAAAAGTGTGTAAAATGTACCTTTTTTTCGAACTGTTTTGATCGATCGAGATCAAATAAAATGTTAAAAGTGTGTTACCATTTGAAAAATAACAGTTAATGAAATTTGTAGTACATAGACGTAGTCAACATTAACCGGCTAACTTTTCTACCTACTTATTAATTTTACTAATTATTGTTATCTATTATAAATTTAAATGAACCATCTTTAAAGAATTTCAATCCTGAAAAATCAATTGACAAATGGTATTTCAAATCGAAATCCCAAACGCATTGTTAATTTATGTATGTAATCTCTTGTTGGGAATAAAAGGCAAGAATATTAATTTGTTTTGTTTGAATGTTTAATTTCACAGTTTGTTTATATTTAGTTTTTACAGTGTAAAAGTGGTATTATCTTAAAAAATTTGCTCAGTCCGATTTTTTTTACTAAATAGTTAACTTGTTTATTAAAAATGACACATATCAATCAATAATCAATTATGAATAGACAGTGTTCCACTTTACAGTGAATGCGTTACGGCCAGAGAATTGATTTTTCAATTGATTCTTATGCTTACTAAAACTTGCTTATCTTTACACTGTAAAAAACGCATATAAATCTATAAAACTAGTTAATAAAGCGACAGAAATCTATAGCTTTACAAAAGAATTTACTAAAATTACAATAATCTTACTAAAATTATATCGGTAACCATGGTTGCAGTTATAAAAAAAGTTCATGGGGTCGAAGTTTTCTGAAAACTTCTTAATAAGTTTACAATTTTTTTGATTTACGGTGTAAAAGTGTGTCTGTAATTTGATTTTTTCTTATTGCTGCTACCTACGTGTTCTCAGAATTCCAGCGCAGAATTTAAATTATGGCATGGATCAGCTGCACTATAGCACTGTGACTCTGACATTGAGTACCCCCAAAATTAATACAAAATTATTGTAAAGAAATTATATCAAATTTATTTTGACTTTCTACTGAATATGTTCAGTATTTGCTTTTAGAATAGGATTATATTACATCTCCCTATGCATAAAAATGTATTTCCCAATATATCTATTTGTATATTCATATCTATCATCTAAGCATAGAAAATATTTATTTTTTGTGACAGTTTATAAAGAAGGACCCCCAAATAATTGCCAGGTATTGGGTCTTTTTCTTTGGCTTGGTTGGGCCTTAATCCCACACTGTGGAAATTTTTTTTAAACGCGGAATATTTTAGTCACCCAGGATTTGTCGGACTCTAAACACGATTAATCGTGACTAGCCCCCTGACCGCCGAACAAAAGGACAAAATTGTAATTCTTTTTCTCTGCAGTTTATTTTAAATGTTAATAAAAGAGTTATTTTCTAATCATGGTATAATTTTTTTTAATATGCATATGTTTATAAGCTATGAAAGTATCAATCATAATTTAATTTCTTAAAACTGGATTATATTTGTAGAATTACATTAATTTAAAGACAGCTTCAACTGCAGTGAAATCTGCAGCCTAAGTGCACGGATATATTCCGTCGCTGCAGTGGAAATGCTAGTCAACAAAGTTGACATCAACAACTAAATCTACTCGTATTTCTTATAACATATTATTTTGTTTTCTCCCACATATACAGATATTTATATAAATTTGTTACAAATTAAATAAATAAATAAAAATAAGAAATAAAAAAATATATATGACTCATAGTAAAGGGCTAGTCGCACTATACAAAATACGTTTGAAAAATTAAAGCCAGAAAAAAGATCTCATATAAAACAATAAAATAAATGAAAGTTTTCGACTCCAATGAGAAATGATATTCCTCCTCATTTAGCAAAGTAGCTTTTGCTAAGGAACGGTAACAAGAATAATTGCAAGGATAATGAGATAATCTTTTTCTCTAAAGCAGTAGTATTTCTTACAAGAAAATCATTCGTAATTCAATTGATCATTTATCAATGATAATTCTCCTTCAATGTCCTCTTGTTCTTTAATTTAAAGATATTCAGATGTACTAGAAATATTTTTTTTCAAGCAGGCATATTATTTTAGATAATTTCCCAACCGAATAATCTTTATATATGTACAATCCCTGTCATGTTAATTGATATGCCATGCCATCAAGTACTAATTATTATACGGCAAAAAAAAAAAAAAAAAAAAAAAAAAAAAAAAAAAAAAAAAAACTGTAAAGTTAGTAAACTTTTCTTAGGAAATTGGCATTCCTCGAACTTTTTTACAACGGTAACAGAAAAAATTCACGTAATAGAATTAGATACAGGATTTTTTTTCCGTTACCTTTACAGGAAAATACATACATACCTTTAGAAATCCCAGTTTTTTTTTTTTAAAAATTACTAACTTTAATTTTTTTTTTTTTTTTACAGTATAGCTGAATGACAAGATCAGTATAAATCCTTCGTTTTACGTCAGTCTGGTTATTAAAAAAATATTTTTTTTCTTTAAAAAAATTCTTCACATTGTGTTTAAGAATTTATTTTATATTCAATTTAATAATGATAATAATAAAAATAATAATAAGACAAAATTAATAATTTACAGTAAAAGGCCCGCTGTACTGTAAAAATTATTTCTGAAAGCCAAAAAGAAAGATCTGAT